>OY728125.1:1539147625-1540397625 GCA_963277665.1 Viscum album | reverse complement strand
CAAAAATACCAAGCCTGATGAGGATATCGAGGTGTTAGAATGGAAGGATTTCCAGAAGATGTTTCTTGACAAACATTTTCAACATACCCTCTGACTTAAGATGGAAAGGGACTTCTTTTACCTCAAGAAAAAAAAGACGAAGAATCCATCAAAACGTACAAGGAAAACATCAGAAGGCTTGCATGATACACCTCTGAATTTCTCTTTAACCTAGAATGAAAGGTTGGCCGCTTCTTTGGTGGGGTGAAACCTAGCATGTGGAAAGCCCTCACGATCTGTGACTTCACCAACTATGAGGAAATTGTCTGATGTGCCCTCAAGGTCAAAATGGAGATTGGTGAATCTCAAGGGTATCAAGGGGATAAGAAGAGTAAGGTGGATTTCCATTTCTGTGGTCTGATGGATAGATATAATAGTTCCAAGAAGATCCATCACCCCATATTCCAAAGGTGTAGAAAGAAGTAACCCAAAAATTTCTTGAAGGGGATGAGTAAATGCTTTAGGTGTGGAAGAGAAAGACACCAAGCTATTAACTGCCGACAAGAAAAACCCATGGCTTCCAAAGAGAAGAGAAATTATCCGCTTGACTCTAAACACATTGTTCATTGCTTAAACTACAAAGAACTAGGGAATATTTTATATTAGTGCCTTAATCCAAAGGTTTTCGGGGGAAACCAACAATTTACATGGCAACAAGGGTGAGATTTTTCCTTCACTACCGCCAAAGTGAACCCCAAAAACAAAGTGGTTACTGGTAGTCTAGTTTTTCATTCAATAATAGCGAACATACTTTTTTATTCAACTTCTAAACATTATTTTATATCCTGAAAGTTTAGTAGAACAATCCCAAAACCACCACAATTCATGGAAGTAAAGATTTCGGTGAGTACGAAAAATGGGGAAATCATTGCATCCCATGAATATTACTCCTCCCCTTTCATAATTTGTGGATTGAACTTCCCAGTGAACCTCATCATACTCCCTCTAGTGGAATTTGATGCAATTCTTGGCATGGATTGAATTTCCCTATATAGAGCCAACATAAATTGTCATGAGAGGGAAATCACTCTCCATGGGTAGAATCGACCCCAGATTCTGTACAAGTGTAGGGAGGAATATGAATCTTCTTTAGCTCCACCATCTCAATCGTGGATATTACTTCCCAATGAGCACGTGTATCTGGCTCAGATGATTGAGTCTAAGGAGGAAACCATCCTTGAAGACATGACTATTGTGAGGGAATTCACTTAAGTGTTTCCTGAGGAATTTTTTTCTCTTCCTCCTAGAAGAGATGTAACACCCCAAGATTCCACAGTACGCTTCTCTTTGAATAATATGATTGCGTGTGTTGTACGGAACTTCAAGTTCTAACACACCACAACCAATCAAACTAGTTGTTATGAATATTAAAACCCATTTTTTGAAATTTTATAAATTTCATATTATAAAATGGACTTAATTTTTGGATTCAGAATATCGAAATTAGACTAGGGTAAATTTTTGGTATTTTTTTGAAAATTTCAATTTTTGATGAATAGTGAAAAAACTGAGTTATAGTTTAAAACAGAATTTTTATTTAAATAATTATTTATTTTATTTAAATTTAATTTATGTCAAAAAGATACATAGGACAATATAAGTTTAATATAATTCATTGGATTTATTTTGTAATAATATTAAATATATAAAAAGTTTATTGAACTTTTTACCCTCTTTTACCCACCTCCTAGAAGTATTTAAAAATTTACATAAAAATTAATTTTACTACTTCTATGAGTTTAATTTCCAAAGTCCTAGAGAAACGGTTGATATTAGTAAGTAAAATTTGGTTCAATAAGATGAAAATAATTTTGGGTGAATAGTTACGTTTTACTTTTATTTACCACGGTTAAAAGTAAATAGGGTAATTAAGGGTAAAAATGTTATATTTATTACCCTAAAACATGTACTAATTCTATTGGATAAGTATAATTCGACCAAAAAACCTTAGGAATAATATTTTATCATTTAGGTCCACTTCTATTAGATTAGGACATTTATTATTATTTAATTCGAAGAAGAGTTAAAAGTGTTAAATTCAAAGTTTAATAACTAAAACATTTTAAATATAAGGTTACACATAAGATAAATTAGAATATAAATATTCATTAGAAAGAAAAAAATATTTCTTACATAATGGTATTTTATTTATATTTTTTAGACATTAAACAATATAATTTATTTATGACACAATGATGATGTAATAATTACCTAATTAATGAAATACTAAAATAATTGATATTATAAATATCCAAATAAATTTAATTTGAGACTTTTTTTGAATTCCAATAATTTTATAGGTTAATATTAAATGTTAGGGTCGGTTAGAAGATTTTTTTTAAATTAATAATGCTGTTATGAATTTAACCAAAACAAAATACCAAATAGTGTCAAAATTGACATAAAAGAGTTTTTAAAACAAATATTATACTATTAATTGATATTTTATTCCTAAAAATATAAGGTTTGGAAAAAATACTTATATAATTATTGGTACATCATTAATGAATCACTTTGGGGTCTCATGGAAGTATATAGTAATTTTATTAACCATATAATATAAAAATACAAAGAGACATGTTAAATCTATTTAACTAAGAGTTAAATCTAAAATATAAAGTTAATATAGTGACCCAAACTTGTCTAAAACATATTGGTTGAGTGGTTTTTGACCCATAACTATCTTATCCTTTAAATAATTCATTTTGGAGAAATTAGAAACCGAAAATGGTTTTATAATAAAATAATATTTCTAACATTTCATAAGATGCCCCTCACCCCTCTTATAAAAGGGCACTCTCCCTTCTCTCTAATTCACACCATCAAAGCTATTTGGATCTTCCACCCCCTGCCCCAATACCCTATAGACTGTACTACCTTAATTATAGAGGCCGTCTTTTAGACATAAAGTCAACCTATGGATCCCTTTTGATCAAATCAAAAAGAATAACCCGAAGAAGAGGTAAATATTTCATCACCTCTTTCAAGTTCCTTTCTTCTTCCACTTACCCTATATTTGTTGTTTCCATTATAAAATAATATCTCCAGTATCTTCTATATACTTTTATGTTATTATAAATATTGTACAACCATATTCATTATTCTATCCATCCTTTGAACGACATGTCACCATACGTGCATACGAACGACTTACCGTCTCCACGTCGTGGTGTAATTGTTATTCAGTAATTTTTTATTTTTATTGGTATAATAATGATGTGTAATTAATGTAAATAATAAATATAACATGATAAGGATTCTATATATATGATATTACATTCAATTATATATTATTTCAATATCAAAATACTGATGTTGTCGCTCGTGCATACGTACAGATTATCGTCTCCACGAACGCGATGAGATTCATTCCTCATCATATCTATTCAAGACTAATTTTCATTGGATGATTAAAAATAAGGTTTAAAGACTTAATATCATTATTAATATGAATAAGATACATCCTATACATGAAAAACATTAATTATGTTACAAATGATATAAAAGAAAATGAATCAGTTAACACCCGAAACGACGATAATACTAAGATATTATTAACAAATCAGTGTTAAAAAATCATATATGATATTATATTAAGATATATGATTATTTTATAATTTAATAACAATAATTTCACCATTATAAAGAATTTTAACCTACCCTCGGTCAAGGAAATGTACAAGGTAAGGGTTAATTTCACAATCTCTTCATTATCCGAGGTTGTTTATACGTAATTATCTACTGGGACCTCTTTATCATAAACATCTTTTATTCTTAAAAATGGATTTCAAAACATTTTTACTATTCACTAGACAATGGTTTAAAGTAATTTATACCCTTATTTGACCATATATGTTTTGAAAGGAATCTTTCCGTCTTTTTTCAAACAAGGTACATTATGACCTTTTCGAAAAAATTATGGTAATAATGTTTTTTTAACTTATACGGAGGGTGAAAATATTTTCCGCCATTATAACAAGCTTCCCTTACAAGAATATAAGAATATTTCCAAATGTAAATTTTTTCTAATATAATTATGTGGATTTTAACTGTTTTCAAAATATAATGAGACATTTCTCTAAAAAAGGTTTTGATTTCATCTATGTGAACATCCTTTGATGGATTTTAAGTTTGTTTGAAGTTGATTTATTATCATAAAAAACATCTATATTGTATTGGAGGTTTTGTGATATGTTTGATTGTGGATATTTTATTTTATACCATTCAGGGTTTACGGATAATTTATTGACATTTCGTATGCTAGTTTTAATATGAATGATTATTTTATGATTAAACCTTTTAATATGAGGAATGCATTGGACTTAGTAAGTGATGGGTGGAGCCCATTATAGCTCCTCGATGCATCAGTAGGTCTGATGAGACAAACTAGTGTTTTGGCACAAGGCCTAGACAAAACCTTATTTGTAGTCTTGGCACAAGGCCTTGAATATGTGGTTATGAAAGTCTGGCATTATTCATTCCATCATTATGAAAATGGAAATTAATATGGAGTGGGATTATTCGACTAGTAGAATATCCATGTGAGTAAGTAAATGGAATTATTTTGATTTTATCTTTGCCATATTATGCTGATGTTCAAGTTTAGAAGGATTTTGTTTTAATCTTATACATTGCCTTGAATGTTTATGCTTATTAATGAAAGTTTCCGCTATATTGTTATTCTTACTGAGCATCTAAGCTCAGCCCTTTATATGTTTTATTTTTCCCAGGATGAAAAGAATTATATTATGACTGAACTGCAAGGATACTCTATGGGATCATAGTGTTGTCTATGGAAACAATTTTGTTGTAGTTTTCCATTATATGATGTAATGTAAACCTTGTGAATGTAACCATTACTTTCAATACTAGTAAACTAATAAATATTTATAGACTTTATCTTTTGTGATCATGACTATGATATTTTTTAATGAACCGAATATGGGTAACTGGGGTCGGGGTGTTACAGTTTTTATCATAGGAAGTTTAGTAAAAACCATGGAAACTAGATTTAGATAAACTCTGATTAGAGCACATATCCCGAAGATAGAATTTGAGGATTAGTATAGAAGAACTTTCTAGAATTTTGATACAGTAGATATTTTGTTATTTTTCCAAGAAATACATCCCTATCTAGATACGAGCAGGTAGAGGCGGCTATGGAACATATGTACCTAGGGGTAAAACCTGGAAACACCGCCTTGAGCTAGACTCGAATGGGAACTGGTGCATGACAATGGGCCTTGATACACTCATGGTTACGACACTCCCGAGGGATATACTTAGGATAATTTTCCTTTTCTTTACAAACCATTATGAAGTGTTTATGAGTATATACTTCCTCAAAGAAAACATGGTTAATATTATGGATTATATCCATAAATTATTCAATTTTTGTTAAGTGTTTTACATGTTTGGATTTATGTATTGAGATTCATAAACTAATCCAGTTTATGACATTGTTTAGAAATGGATCCAAGTGGAAGGAATGGAAACTGTATCAATACACGCACTCCATGTAGGGATTTTACTCCTACTCATGATAATTATTGTGGAGATAGTGATTCAACTGGTTCTGACTAGTTAACCACCATACTGGTACAAGTCACTCAGGTTATAAATAATAACCTTACCCATATGGAGAACCCTGACCCACAACATGAAGGATCAATGTTAGATCGCATCATGAGGAAAAACCCCCAACATTCAATGGGGGTAAAAAAAAACTAGCAGCCGAGCAATGGATAAATTCCTTAGAGAAAATATTCCATGCCTTGGGGAGTAGCGAAAGGGAAAAGGTTGTCATGGCAGTTTACCGCCTCACTAGAGATGCTGATCAATGGTGGTCATTGATTCAAAACACAATGTAAGATGAGGAATTATCAAATATGGAATGGGGGGAGTTTAAAGAAATTTTCATAGAAAAATACTTTCTTCATGACCATCGAGTGGATATGGAAAGACAGTTTCTGAGTCTGAGTCAATATGAGGATGAGAATGTCGCAAAGTATGAAGCTAACTTTACAAGGTTAGTGAGGCATGCTGCAGATTATATATGTAACCCAATAAGTAAGATTGATCATTTCTTTTATGGGTTAAACCATTTCTCTGTTACGAATTACTCTCAAAATCCTTTCCATCGTACGAAGATATTTTCTCATGTGTTATCAAGACAAAAACAAAATTCTCTAAGTCTTATGGCTTTAAAGTAAAGAAAGAGAAGAAGAGATCTGTTGAACACTCAGGAAATGGAAATAAGGGGAATAAGGAAAAAGTTTAATATTCATCCTGTAGTAAATCTGGGAAGAAACACACCAGTACTTTCCTGAAGGGAATGGGAGTATGTTATAAGTGTGGTTAAAAAGGCCACCAAGTTCGTGATTGAAAGAGGAAGAAAGAGGCTATCAATGTTGAATGCTACAATTGTAGAGAAAGGGGGAATTATGTAAATTAATGTTCTAAGCGTCAGAGGAACTTACCTCAGAAAAGGCCAAGGGATCAAGGCTAATCTTATACTATCACTACTGCTGAGGTTGAATCTCCAAAAGATGTAGTGGCAGGTAATTTAATGGTTTCTTCAAGTTTAGAAAATGCTTTTTTAATTTCTAGATCATCGCATTGTTTCATATCTTCCTAGTTTTCTAAGAACATTATATATTTCCAATTTGATTTAACAATGGAGTTGACAGTCAAAACTCCTAAGAGAACTATCATTGCAACACTATTTTGTGAATATGTCCCTATTAGGGCATATAAATGTTCTTTATCTGCTGATCTCATCATCATACCCATGATTTAATTTGATATAATCCTCGGTATGGATTGGCTTTTGGACCATGATGCGAAAATTTACTGTAAGAAGAAGGAGGTTACAATTTTTGATGATGATAAAGAGTACCTTATCTTTAGAGCCGAAACGTTACCATCTAATTCTTATATAGATCCACCCCCAATAGTTCAACTAAATTCAATTATTGGGGGGAAGAGAATGAAATAACTGTGGGTGATTAAAGTAATGTTCAAATAAAGGATTTACCTATTGTGAAAGAATATGTTGATGTGTTTCCAGAAGATTTACCTGGACATACTCTAGAATGAGAAATTGTGTTTTCCATTGATTTAATTCCTAGATCAAGGCCCATATCGAAGACTCCTTATAGAATGGCCACTATGGAATTAGTGGATCTAAAGAAACAACTAAATGAATGGAGTAATAAGGTATTTCTTCTCTCTAGTGTTTCTCCATGGGGAACCCCTATCCTTTTTGTAAAGAAGAATGATGGATCTATGAGGTTGTGCATTGACTACAGGGAGATCAATTCTATAACAATAAATAATAAGTATCCCCTACCTGGGATTGATGATTTATTTGACTAACTTGATGGATCTTAATACTTTTCAAAGATTGACCTTAGATTTGGATATCATCAGTTATGCGGAGAGAAGGAAGACATTCTGAAAATAGCATTTCAAACTAGGTATGAGCATTACGAGTTTACAGTAATGCCATTTTGATTAAATAATGCACCCTCTATCTTCATGGATCTAGTAAATAGAGATTTCAAGGAATATCTTAATGACTTTGTAGTGGTATTTATTAATGATATCTTGATATACTCCAAAAGCTACGAGGATCATGAAAATTACATGCAATTTATCCTGAAGACTCTTAGAAGATACAAATTATATGGGATGTTTAGAAAGTCTGAATTTTGGCTTCATGAGATTTCTTTTCTAGTCCATATTGTCTCTAAGGATGGAATCTCTGTTGATCCTTCTAATACCAAGGAAATCTAGGAATGTCCAGCACCTGCGTGTATAACTGAGGTACACAGTTTTATTGGTTTTGCAGGTTATTATTGATGTTTCATAAATAATTTATCCCGGTTGGCTATCCCATCAATAAATCTTAGACAAAAAGGGGTTAATTTTGTTTGGAAAAAAGAGTGTGAAGAATGTTTTGATGAATTTAAGAGGATGTTAGTCAATTATCTTCTCTTGTCTCTATTGTCAGGGAATGATGGATTTGTTATTTATAGTGATGCATCAAAGAAAGGATTTGGTTGTGTCCTTATGTAGAATTATGGGGATATTGCATATTCATCACGACAGCTAAAAATTCATGAGAAAAAACATCCTACTCATGATCTTGAGCTAGCAACTGTAATCTTTGCGTTGAAGATATGGAGACATTATCTCTATGGTGAAAATGTGAGATATATACCGATCACAAGAGTTTGAAGTATATTTTTTCACAGAAAGAACTCAACATGAGGCAAAGGAGATGGATTGAACTACTCAAGGATTATGATTGCACGATACACTACCACCTAAGGAAAAAAGGTGGCAGATGATTTGAGCAGAAAATATCATGGAGTTTTGAATAATATAAGAGTTTAAAGGGATTCTATTTTCTTGTATCTAGTAATGATGGATATGGGAATAACCATGGAAATTGAAACATCAATGCTTTTTCAAATGGTTGCCAAACCATCTTTACTAGAAAGGATAAAAAGTTCTCAGGATGATGATGAGGAATTTCAAAAGAAGATTAAATCTGTGAATGATAGGAGATTGATAGACATCTTATATAAAGATGTGATTTTGAAATTTGGGAAGAGAATTTGGGTTCCTAATATACCTGATCTGAAAAGGGGATTGTTAGATGATGCTCATAGCTCTAATTTCTCTATACTCCCTGGTAGCACCAAAATGTATAGATATTTGAAGGAACATTTTTGGTGGGAAAACATGAAGAGGGAGATTACTGATTTTGTGTCAGGATGTATGGTTTGTCAACAAGTGAAAGCTGGAAGGAAACAACCTGGATGAGTCTTCCAACCTCTTCCCATACCTGAGTGGAAATGGGATAAAATTATGATGTACTTTTCCATGGGACTACCAAAGACTCCTAGAAGGAATGACGAAATATGGGTCATTGTTGATCGTCTTACCAAGTCAGAACATTTTCTTTCTATAAGAAATGATTTACCACTTAAACAATTAGCAAGACAATATATTAATGAAGTTGTAAGACTTCATGGAGTACCACTATCGATTGTTTCTAATCGTGATCCCATTTTACATCATGTTTCTGGAAAAGTCTTCAGAAATCCTTGGATACTAAACTTCATTTGAGCACTGCCTACCACCCTCAAACTGATGGACAATCAGAACGGACTATTCAAAACTTAGAAGACAAGTTGAGATCTTACTCATTTGACATTCAATGTAGGTGGGATCAATATTTACCTCTGTTAGAATTTTCCTATGACAATAGCTTCCATTCAAGTATTCAGATGGCACCATATAAAGCATTATATGGAAAGAGATGTCCAACACCAACTTGTTGGGATGATGTTGGTGAATGAAAACTCATAGGCCCAAAACTTGTTGATAAAACGATGGAAATGGTGAAGGTAATCCAAACCCACATCAAAGAATAGCACAGTAGGCAGAAGAGATATGTCGATAACCGAAGGAAGGATTTGAAATTTCAGGTGGGAGATCAGGTTTTCATGAAGGTATCTCCATGGAAGGGTGTTATATGTTTCAGTAAGAAGGGTAAATTGAGTCCCATGTAAATTGGACCTTTCGAAATTTTATAACGAATTGGGGTTGTATCTTATCGTTTGGCAATGCCGCCAAGTCTCTTTAGAGTTCACGATGCATTCCATGTATCACTGTTGAGAAAATACATGCCTAACCCAACGCGTGTACTCACCTTTGAGAAATTAGAACTGGAACCCGATCTCTCTTATTGTGAAGAGCTTGTCAATATTTTTGATACAAGAGAACAAGTACTGAGAAACCAGATGTCTCGTCTGCTAAAAGTTCCATGGAGAAACCATAAGATATAAGAGGCAACATGGGAACCTGAGGAACTTATGATGAAGAAAAACCCGAGTCTTTTTATGCAGTAATATTCTAGAAAATTCGAGGATGAAATGATTTGAAGGGGGTAGAATGTAACACCCCAATCTTCCACGATAAGCTTCTCTTTGAATAATACAATAGTGTGCGTTGTACACAACTTCGAGTTCTAACAAACCACAACCAATCAAACTAGCCATTATGAATAGTAATTATCACTATTTGAAGTTTTATAAATTTTATCTTTAAAATAGACTGCATTTTTTAATTTGGAATATCAAAATTAGCGTTGGGTGAATTTTTTTTATTTTTATGAAAACATTCAATTTTTTGATGAATAGTGAAAAACACCGAGTTATAGTTTATAACCGAATTTTTATTTAAATAATAATTAATTTTTTTTAATTTATTTTAGGTCCAAATAGATACATAATACCTATATAAGTTCAATATATTTCATTAGATTAATTTTATATTAATTTTAGATATATAAAAATTTTATTGAACTTTTTACTGTCTTTTACCCACCTCCTAGGAGTATTTGAAAATTTACATAAAAATTAATTTTACCACTTGTGTGAGTTCAATTTCAAAAATCCGAGTGACACAGTTGATATCAATAAGTAAAATGTGGTTCAATAAGATGAAAATAATTTTTGGTGAATAGTAACTTTTTACTTTTATTTACCACGGTTAAAAGTAAATAGGGTAATTAAGGGTAAAATTGATATTATTATTACCCTAACACATGTCCTAATTCTATTGGATAAGTTTAATTCGACCAAAAACAACCTTATAAAAAAAATTATCCTTTATATCCACTTGGATTAGATTAGGACATTAATTATTATTTAATTCAAAGAAGAGTTAAAAGTGTTAAATTCAAAGTTTAATAACTAAACCATTTTCATTATAGGGATAAAAATAAGATAAATTCGACTATAAATATTCATTATAAATCTAAAAAAATTTCCTAAATAAGGGTATTTTATTTATATTTTCTAGACATTAAATAATGTAATTTATTTATTACACAATGATGATGCAGTAATTACCTAATTAATGAAATATTAAAATAATTGATATTATAAATATACAGATAAATGTAATTTGAGACTTTTTATGAATTCCAATAATTTTCTAGGTTAATATGACATGTTATGGTTGGTTATATTAATTTTTTTCGAAGTAATAATGCTGTTATAAATTTATAAAAAACAAAATAACAAATAGTGTCAAAATTGAGATAAAAGAGTTTCTAAAACAAATATTATATTATTAATTTATTTTCTATTCCTAAAAAACTAATGCTCAGCCAAAATACTTATATAATGATAGTTGTATCATTAATCAACCATCTTGGGTTCTCATGAATGTATATAGTATGTTTATTAACCATATAATATAAAAATACCAAAAGGCATGGTAAATGTCAAACTATTTAAGTAAGAGTTAAATATAAAATATAACGTTAATATAGTGACCCAAACCTATCTAAAACCTATGGGATGAGTGTTTTTCGACCGATACCCACCTTAGACTTTAAATAGTTCAATTTGGAGCCATTAGAAACTGAAAATGATTTTATTATAAAATAATATTTCTAGCTTTTCCTACGGTGCCCCTCACCCCTCTTATAAAAAGGAACTCTCCCTTCTCTCTAATTCACACCATTAAAGCCATTTGGCTCGGCCAAACCCGGCCCAAATACCCTCACCACTATCCTCTCTTCATCCTAGAGGCATTCATTTAGTTAGAAGGCCAACCCACGGATCCCTTTTGATCAAATCAAAAGGAAGAACCCAAAGAAGAGGTAAATATTTCATCACCTCTTCCAAGTTCCTTTCTTCATCCACTTCCTCTTTCTTTGTTGTTTCAATTCTAAAATAAAAACTCTAGTATCTTCTAAATACTGTGATTTTACTATAAATATGGTACTACCATATTCATTATTCTATCCATCCTTTTAATGACATGTCACCATACGTGCATACGTAAGGCTTACCGTCTCCACGTCGTCGTGTAATTATTATTCAATACATTATTATTTGGATAGTTATAATAATGATGTGTAATTGATGTAAATAATAAATATAACATGATAATGACTCTGTATATATGATATAACATTAAATTATATATTATTTTAATATCAAAAGAATGATATTGTCGCTCGTGCGTATGTACGGATTACCGTCTCCACGAACTCGATGAGATTCATTCCCCATCGTATCCATTCAAGATTAATATTCATTATATGATTAAAAATAATGTTTAAAGACTTAATATCATTCTGAATATGAATAAGATACATCCCATCCATAAAAAACAATACTTACATAACATGGAATATAAATGAAAACGAACCAATTAACACCTGAAACGACAATAATACTAAGATATTATTAACAAAGCAAGGTTAAATGATCATATATGATATCATATTTATGTATATGATTATTGTATAATTTAATAACAATTATTTCACCATTGTACATGATTTTAACCTACCATGGACTAAGGAAAGGTACAAGGTAAGGGTTAATTTCACAATCTCTACATTATCCGAGGTTGTTTATACGTAATTATCTACTAGTACCTCTTTATCATCCACATCCATGCACCTTAAAAAGGTATTTCGAAACATTTTTACTATTCACTAGACAATGGGTTAAATTAATTTATACACTTATTTGATATTATATGTTTTGAAAGGAATCTTTTTATCATTTTCCAAACAAGGTACTTTATGACCTTTTCGACAAAATTAAGGTTAGAATGTTTTTTTAACATATACGGTGGGTGTGGCTATTTTATGCCATTAAAACATCATCAAAGCTTTTCTTAAATGATTATAAGAATATTTTCAAATATAAATGTTTTCTTTAATAATTATGTGACATTAGAATGATTTCAAAATAGAAATATATATTTCTCTAAAAAGGTTTTGATTTCATATATATGAACATCCTTTGATGGATTTTATGTTTGTTTGAAGTTGATTTATTATGATACAAAACATCCATATTGTATTGAAGGTTTTCTGATATGTTTGACTGTGGATGTGTTATTTCATACTATTCATGATTTATGGATAATGTATTTACATTTCAGATGCCAGTTTTAATATGAATGTTTATGTTATGTTTAAACCTTTTCATATGAGGAATGCATTAAACATAGTAAGTGATGGGTGGAGCCTACTATAGCTCCTCGATGAATCGGTAGGTCTCATGAGACAAACTAGTGTCTTGGCATAGGGCCTTGTCAAAATCTTATTTTTAGTCTTGGCAAAAGGCCTTGACTATGTGGTTATGAAAGTCTGGCATTATGCATTCCATCATTATGAAAGTGGATATTGATATTGCATGTGATTATTAGACTAGTAGAATATACATGTGAGTAAGTAAATAGAATCATTTTGATTTTATCTTTTCCATATTATGATGAATTTAAAGTTTAAAAGGATTTTGTTTTAGTCTTATACATTGCCTTAAATGTTTATGCTTATTTCTGAACTTTCCGCTATATTGTTATCCTTACTGACCATCTGAGCTCACCCCTTTCTATGTTTTATTTTACCCAGGATGCGAAAAAGTATATTATAACTGACCTGGAGGGATAGTCTATGGGATCTCAGTGTAGTCTATGGGAAAAATATTTTAGTATTTTTCCATTGTATGATGTAATTTAATCCTTATGAATCTATCTAGTACTTACAAGGCTACTAAACTAATCGATCTTTAGAGACTTGATCTTTTGTGATCATGCTAAGGATACGTAATAATGCACCGACTCTTGGTAACTGGGGTTGGGGAATTATAAGAGATTTTGAATTCTCAATTGATCTTATACCCAGGGCATTTCCAATATCCATGATTTCATATATAATGGCTCTTTTGGAGCTTGAGGAGCATAGTAAACAAATACAGGAGAATCTAGATAAAGGGTTTATACGCCCAAGTGCTTCACCATGGGGTGCACCAGTCCTCTTCATCAAGAATAATGATGGGTCAATGTGCCTTTGCATCGATTAACATGAGCTTAACAGAATCACGATAAAGAACAAGTATCCTCTCCCATGAATTGATGACTGGTTCGATCAGCTATATGGAGCACAATAATTTTCTAAGGTAGATTTGTGGTCAGGATATTATCATGTTAGTGTGAATAAGGAAGATATTTTCAAGACTGATTTTCGTACAAAGTACGGGCACTATGAATTCATAGTAATGACTTTATGACTCATTAATGCTCCATAAATCTTTATGGACTTGATGATTAGAGTCTTTACATATTACCTCAACAAATTTTAGATATTCTTTATAGATGATATTATAATATACTCCAAAACCAAGGAGAATCATGAGGAACATCTAAGAATTGTACTAGTGACCTTGGGAAAGGGGAATCTTTATTAAAAGTACGACAAGTGTGAGATCCGGTTGAAGGAGGTCTCATTCTTGGGCCATATCACCACAAGAAATGGGATATTTACGGAAACCTCCAAGAAAAATGAAACCACAACTAGATAATGAGGTTACTGCCATAGACCTATAACAACAGTTTTAAAACTGTGGCTATAGGTGGCTATAGCCATGGTTTTTGTGGCCAATAGCCACAGTTTTAAAACATTGGCTACAGGCCAATTATCATGTCCATTGGACACGGTTTTCCGAACTGTGGAAATTGGTTGTGGCTATAGCCACACTTCTTTGGCCTATAGAAACAGTTCTATAACCATGGCTATAGGCCACTTTTTTCAATGGTAATAGGATTCCTACGCTTTGGTGGGAAAAATATTTCCTGCCAAAAAAATTGCGGGAAGACCTATTTCCATGGTTTTGAGGATATTACCATGTTTTATATTAATATATATATTTATATATCATAATATATATATATATCCATAATGTCACTCAGTGTTGTGGTAAGTACGTTGGTTTGTAGAGCAAAGGTGCAGGGAACAAAACCTGCTAGTGACATTTTGTATTTAGGCAATTGCCACAGTTTACCATGGCTATAGCCACAGTTAAAATCGTGGAAATATATTCCTATAGACATGGTTTAAACCATGTACATAGGTCAAAATCCATTATGTAAATTGTTAAGACCTATTTCCATGGTTAAAACCATGGTAATATGTTGGAACCTACTACCCTGGCGATAGCGGCCACAGTTGTCCAAAACTGTGGCTATAGCATAAGGACAAGGTTTTGGGACCTATTGCTATAGTTTTGAACCATTAAAATATGTTTTTTTTCAGTTTTGAATAGAGGTATGGACTAGGACAACATCGGTAATGGATATCCATAGCTTCTTGGGGTTATCTGGATATTATCGACGATTTGTGAGAAATTTCTCATGACTTTCCAACCCTCTTACCAAGCTAACTCAAAAGGAAGTAAAGTTTTCTTGGAGTGATGAATGCGAAGAAATATTCAAGGAGTTGAAAAGTATGCTTATCACTACTCCCATGATCACTTTACCCACAAGTGGATAATTGTTTGTGGTATTCAGTGATGCTTTGAAGAAGGGCCTGGGATGGGTGTGAATGCAAAATGTTAAAGTCATTGCCTATGCATCAATGCAATTGAAATTTATTGAGAAGAATTATCAAACATGTGATTTGGAGTTGGATATGGTGATCTTCGCTTTAAAATTTTGTCATCATTATCTCTTTGGGGAGAAGTGTGAAATATATACGGACCACAAAAGCCCCAAGTATATAGTGACATAGAGAGAGTTGAACATGTGCCAACAAAGATGGTTAAATCTAATCAAAGAGTATGACTGCTTAATCTATTACCACCCTAGGAAATTAAACAAGGTTGGAGATGCTCTAATTAGAAAGGACCCAATGATTTTATCAATCATGAGAATTGAGAAGGATGAAATATTCTTATATTTGATGAATATGGGCATGGGAATCATAATAAAGGGAACATCATCAATCCTTTCACAAATTATTTCTCAACCATCTCTTTTGGAAAGGTTAAAGAATTCTCAAAAGGATGATGTGGGAATTTAGAAGAACTTGGAATCTATTAGAAAAGGGAAATCCTCGGTGTTCATTGTAAATAATAGAGGAATTGTGAGATTTGGGAAAATACTACATCTTCCATCATGTCTGGAGCTGAAGAAGGAACTTTTGATTATGGACATAGATCAAATTCCTCTATTCACCTAGGAAACACAAAGATGTATCGAGATATCCGAGGGAATTATTGGTGGGATATTATGAAGAAGAAGATTTTTGTGTATACATAAAAGTGCCTGGTGTGTCAACAAGTGATGGCATTGAGGCAGAAGTCTTAGGGGATGATGTAACCATTTCTCGTAGCATTATGTAAATGGGAGAACATCGCCATAGACTTTTCACAGGACTTCCAAAGACATCCAAATGAAAAAATGAAATCTGGGTTGTTGTTTATAATCTTTCAAAGGCTAAACACTTCATAACTTTTTTTGGAGGATTTCTCATTGGATCAACTGGCAC
This sequence comes from Viscum album, assembly GCA_963277665.1. Lineage (NCBI taxonomy): Eukaryota > Viridiplantae > Streptophyta > Magnoliopsida > Santalales > Viscaceae > Viscum > Viscum album. Next base: position 1,540,381,214 of record OY728125.1, on the reverse strand, counting down.
AAATATATATCAGGGAAGTGTTAACACTCCATAGAGTACCAATATCTATTGTATCTGATCGAGATCCAAGATTCACCTCTATGTTTTTGGAAGAGTCTTAAACATGATCTGGATACTGAACTGAACTTTAGTATGACCTATCATCCTAATACTGATGGATAATCTGATCTAACTATTCAGACAATGGAAGATATGTTAAGATCATGTTCAATGGACATTAAAGGATGATGGGATGAACATCTTACTCTAGATGAATTCTCCGATAATAATATTTTTCACGCAATCATTTGAATGACACCTTAGGAAGCCTTGTATGGTAAGAGGTGAAGAACACTAGCATGTTGGGATGTTATGAGTGAGAATAAGCTTCTAGGACCAGAAATGGTCGAAGAAATGGTCGATAAGGTGAAAACCATTCGGCAACATATCAAGGAAACTCAGAGTCGATAAAAGAGTTATGTAGATAATCGTTGAAAAGACCTTGAGTATAAAGCTTGAGATATGGTATTTCTATGCATATTTCTATGGAATAAGTTCATAAGGATTGTAAATAATGGGAATATAAGTCCTAGGTACATCGGCCCCTTCGAGATTCTTGATCATGTCGGGGTTGTGGCCTATCGACTTGCACATTCACCTTCCATGGAAAAAGTACATGATGTCTTTCATGTATCCCTCTTAAGAAAGTACATACCAGACCCTTCACATGTACTCTCTTAAGAAGTAGTAGAACTATAGGATGATATTTGTTATGAGGAGCAACCAGTAAAGATCTTAGATCACATAGAAAAAGTTCTACGAAATAATACAATTCCCCCTGTCAAAGTTGTGTGGAAAAACCATAAGTTTGAAGAAGGGGCGTGGGAATTAGAATAAGTGGTGAAGTAGAGTTACCCACATCTATTTTAGTGTGGGAAAAAGAAAATTTGAGGATGAAATTTCTTAAGGGGGGAAGATTGTAACGACCCAAAAATTCATTAATGAAAATTCATCTTGGTCTATTTAAATGTTTTTTATGGTTATGTAAAATGTTTTCACTTATTTGGTTTTATGTTTTGGATTTTAAAATACCATTAATAATTTTGACCATTGTTAATATATTTGTTGAACAGTGATCACATGATTAGTATAAATATAGTGCTTTAACAAATCCAATTTACTCAGACAAAGGAAGCGATGGCCTCATCTAGTAGACTTTCCCATACAAAGACCATTTATCAAAGCTTTAAAAGGAGGTGGAATCATTGGGCTTTAATCTTGACCAATCCCAATCTAAGATTGAATAAATTATGCTCAAGTGGAACTTCCTATGATAGAAGCGGGTGTTGATAGAGATTACCACTCGAGAAATGTTATCTGAGCCACCCCAAGAGTCTCTCACCATCATGCAACTTACCCTAAGGTCTTATGTTGGTTTTTTGAGGTTTTATGTAACAATAACCTACTACTATTATTATGTACATTATTACTGTATGTAGAATATACATTCTTTTTATTATTATTACTTTGTAAATAGTTTTTAAATCCCAAGTAGTATTTTTATTTAATATTCAACTAGGAAATATATTTTGATGAATTAATGGATTTTTGAATTAAATAATATTTTAATAAAATATTATTATTATTATTATTATTAAATTAATTTTTATTAAATATATATTATCGTATAATTTTATGAATGCAATTGTAATTTCTATTAAGGTTTGAAAACTGTTTTTGTCAAAACCCATGAATTTTCGATAAATGTCAGTTTATATTTTAAAAGTAAAAATTAAAAAATATAGAAAATTATTTAGATAAAATGAATATTATTTTTTTAATCAGTATGTGTAAATTATCCAACGGTGAATTTTTCATATTTTTCTAAGACAGTCAAATTTTTTGGAAAAAATTAAATACCGCTTAAATATATATTGTGTTTTATGACATCATAATGACCCAATAGTGATTTAATAAAATACTATATGTTATGAAAATATATGTTTTACCATTAAAATAATGTGATTTTGGGTTTTTTTGATTTATTTTACAAAGCATTAGTGAACCCTTCAAGGATTATAAAACATTTTATCTTTTTAAATTGTTTCCCTTGAGAGTGTGACTCACCTCCACATAAGCAACCCTATTATTTTAAGAAGTTCATCCATTGGCCTTATAAAATATTTTTTTCCACACCCCTTTGTAAAAAACAATGGGCAAAAACCGTGGGTTGTTTTGGGGTTTTGATTAGTTTAATGTGAAGTGTCCCAAACCGAAACAATAAGAAATTCCATCTCCTTTTCTATATAAAACCACCCAAGCTCCCACTACCTCTTCACTAAAAGAATTTTCAGTTTGGCCAACCCCTATCCTCCTCTCTCTATAATCCTCCCACAGTTCCCCATGCTCCCAATAATCCTCTCTCAAGCCTCTCCCATGATTTTGGGATCACACTTCCTAGTAATGGATTTCTTCCTTTCTCATTTTGTCCAATTTTTTAAAAGTTTTTATTCCCTTTTGTTTTCAATTAGAAATGTTGGGGTATGATTTCTAACCTCCCCCATACTTCTCTATTTATGTTTGGATAATGGGATACCCCTTTCTCTCTCATTAATGCCTCTCATGTACACCAGTTACCATGCTGAAATTTCATGAGGGATTTCTCTCTCATCTTTTAAATCCAAGTAATTGTTTTGTATTATGAATCTAAATTACATTAAGTTTGTTGGGAAATAATTCTATATGAACCCCTTAATGTCCATTTCATGTACATATGATGAGACACCTATTTCTCCCTCCTCAACCATTTTCATGAATCCTCTTTTCACGCTGTTATGATGTTGAAATTGCATTGCGTTTTTCCAAGCTACGATCATTGTGTAGTGAATATTATACCCATGTCTATATCAAGGTTATTCAAGTTTATGAAAATATACATATTGAATGGTACTTTAACATATTTATTCCACATTACCTAATCTTGGAATAACTTATGATGTTGATTTATTGCATGTTATATTATCCATGTGGCACACTTATGAATGAAATGAAATGTTTATGAAGGGTGAACCCTTATAATGCTCCAATGCATTGGGTAAAGTATTGTATCATGATAAATCATGTGAAATGAGTGTTGACTCATGCTACTTCTAATGCAATTAGGGTTTAATCATGCCTCTTGTGCAATGAGGGTTTACTAATGCTCCATGTGCAATGAGCCTGCGCTCATGCTAACTCTATGTTAACTGTTGTTGCCACATTTCCATGTTATGATTATCATGCTTTATCATGAATTTATGTTCATGTTTCTATTGTGATCCATTGATATGCCTATTTTATAAAATTTATTGTATTTATCATGTTATTCCATTTTTATTCCCTTACTGTTCTTTATATCTCACCCTTTTCTTATGCAAGTCCTCAGGTTATCCCATGCAATGCTAAGTAAGAGGGAATATAGTGGTCAGGTAAAGAAAGTTTTCAATAAAGATGTTGTGTTTCATGTTTTAAGTTGTTATTTAATGTTCCTAAACCCCAAAGACACTATAAATTTCCATCTTCCATGTTGTATCAAGTGATGGTTTTATGTAATAAATCATGTTAAAGTATGTAATAATGAACAAAGTTGTTATACTATCCTTTTCAGATGAAGTATAGTTGTAACAGTGGAGTTACGAGAGGAGGTGTTTATGGAGTTCCATATATCCCCCTTGGAAGTACATCCAGGTGTGATGAAGATGTATTAGGACCTCCGACAATAGTACTGGTGGTCATGGATGAAGAAAGTTGTGGCAGAGTTGGTTTCTAGATGCCTCACTTGCCAGAAAGTGAAGGATGAGCACCGGGTACTAGTAGGCTTGACCCAAACCCTTGAGATACCAAAGTGAAAGTGGAAAGGGATATCAATTGACATTGTGATGGTGTTTCCATGTATATATAGAGGGAACTATAGCTTCTGGGTTTTCATTGATCGACTCACCATGTTGGCCCACTTCCTTGCTATTCGAGAGAAGGGTTTAGTAGAGATCTTGGGACATCTCTACTTTAATGAGATCATGCGACTTCACGGGGTGCCATTGACGATAGTCTTAGAATGTGATACAAACTTCACATCCTGACTGTGGAAATGATTACAAGAGTATTTCAGGACTTAGCATCACTTGAGCAAAACCTTTCACCCACAGATAGATGGTCAGACTCAGCGGACCATCCAGACCATTGAGGACATGCTTTGTGCATGTGTCCTAGATTTGTTTCATAGTTTAGAGGACCACCTACCCTTGGTGGAGTTCGTGTGCAACAAAATATATCACTCTTATATTGGTATGGCCCCTTTTGAGGTGTTTTATGGATGACTATGCAGATCAACCTTGTGCTGGATGGATCCAGGTGAGCCAGCACTCGTGGGCCTAGAGTTGGAACATGCTACCATTGAGAAGGTGCAGGTCATCTGAGAGAGGATAAATAATTCACAGAGCCGACATAAGTCATATGCTGATATGCGATATAGACCATTGGAGTTCCAGGAGGGGGACCATGTTTTCTCGAGAGTCTCCCCTCGACGGGGACTATAGAGATTTGGCCGAGGTGACAAACTCTCAGTGAGGTTTATCATACCATTCCTGATACTTCGGAGGATTGGTAAGGTGGCATACTGGTTGGCATTGCCACCACAGTTGGAGAGGGTGAACGACATATTCCATGTATCCAAGCTGCGAACATATTTGCATGACCCATCTCATGTCATCAACCATGGAGAGATTGAGATTGACGACGTGGTGACTTTTGCAGAGTACTCGATGAATATAGAGGATCGACAGGTGCAGATCCTTCATGGGTGGTCGATACCTCTAGTGTGTGTTCTGTGGAAACACATGAATCTACAAGTGATCACATTAGAGAAAGAGGCTCATATTCTTTCCCAATACCCCTATTTGTTTGTGTATCCTTGTTTGGATTTTGGGGACGTAAATCCCCAAGATGGGGAGAATGTAAAGACCCGAAAAATTTGAAGAATATTTTTAGTTATTTGGAATTATTATGAGTCTGAAAAATTTGATGGTGTGTGATTTCAAGGCCCGTTGTTCCCGGAAAGAATTTCTGAACATTTTTTAGGTACGTTCAACAAATGTGCGGGTGATGTTTCTTATCTTTTTAATCGGTGATTGGAATTGAAATTCTAGAGCACCGTTGAATTTGTAGTGCCGGGATTCTCTTAAGGGAATCTTCACTTCGACTATAATTGGTTGGGAGAAGAATATAGTTGTTGTACTTTTTAAAGAATAATAAAATAACATGTAATTGTTATTTTATTTTCCGTTCCTCAAATGGATGAGTGGCCATGGTGGGACTAGTGACTTTTCAATACATTTAATGGCTTGACTCACCAGCTGTGTAACTCTACTGTTGTTAATTAAAAGAGATTCATTAATTCATTTAATGAACCTCATTAATTATCCAATGCATTACTCACCTTTCCGCCTCCTATTTAAATGGAGAAGGGGATGGTTTCTGGGAATGACTTCTTCAAGTGGAGAAACTCTTGCAGAGTTCTATGGAAAAATCCATTGACGGTGGATGAAAGCTCAGGCGACAACGATCCAGGATCGATGAACACTGACGACTCTATCCAATGTGGATGCTCCTCCTCCTGCAACTTTGACACCTTCAATGGATCTTTAGGTAGGGGGTTTATGTCTGGTTTTGGATTAACTTTATTGAAAAGAGTTTATTTAATATTTAATGTTCGATAAATATTCTCTTACTTGTTATAATGGTAATGTGGAGGGTGCAGACCGAATGAACAAGGCCCAGACCCTCTGCCTCATTGATCATGTTGCGTTCTTCAAGGACAGATTTCCTCAATTTAGATGAAAACATGAGACAGGGGGTCAAGTTGTGATGGCGGTAGCCTGGGAGGCTGTTAGGTGTAGAAAAAACCAAGAATAGACCACCAGAGCACGTCTGGTGGCCTAAAGAAGGAACCAACAGTGCACCACATCGGTGACGGCCATCGGTGGCTGGAGGAGGCCCACGACAACCAGCCACAGGCTGTGGGAAGGATATGTGCCATTGTGCACTATAGTGTCCATAGGAGGCCGGCTCGAGTAGGCTACATGGGAGTTGGGTGGCGCCCGTTGGGACCACTGATGGTAGAAACTGCGGCCAGCGGGCCGTAGCAGGAGGGGACTGTACGGCCTCACACTGCACCATGTCGGCTGGAGACCAGTCGACCATCTGGTCAACCATTTCACATGGTGGGGAAGAGCCCCACTAGCTAGAAGAAACACCCCTATGTCTACGGCGCCAACTGGAGAAATGGTCCTCCATCAACCGTACAGAGCCAGATGTTGGCCGCCCGAATGGGCCGGAACCGCGGTCCAACGAGCCAGCGCGGGTAGGATAAACACCGCATGGCGGGACAGACCAACCATAGCCTGTTCCCGTGAACCAGCAAGCCTAACCCCAATGGGCCAGACCCTATGAACTAGGCGGACCATTAATGGGCTGGACCCGGCCGAGGTCATGTAGACCCTGAGACCCGTTGGGTCAGGCCAACCTCATCGAGTCGAACTGGGCCCAGATGCAACCATCCCTTGAATAAAGAAACACCCATAACTGAAAAAAAAACAAGTTTCCATTTCACACGCCATCAGTGGTGTTGGGACCCCTTTTGGGAAGTAGTCCCTTTGGCATATTTCGGTGGGCCCGACCTAGTTGGGCTGGACCAAGGTGCGATCACCCCTGTTTCATGAAGAGGAGTGTAACCAAAAGACTGATCATCCAATCGACGCGCCGTCTATGGCATAAAGACCCCAGTAAAAAGGCGATCCTTTGGAGATACTATAATTGAGTTTTGACAAAATTTGACATGTGACCTTAGTTGGATCAGACTTGAATCTAACCGTGTCATTTTTACAAAAGTGCCCATATCTCAAGGACTGGGCGTCGGATCGATTCACTGTCTATCAAATTGGGACCCCTATGATGGGTCGATCCCTTGGGTATTCTTTTGTGGGACTTTGAACAGGTAGAAATACAACTAATGGCTTAAGTAATATAATATTCTAGAGATTAGTCTTGCTTCGTGCGGGAATCCAGTGGCTGGATGTGACATGAAGAAGAAGAGAGACCAATATGAGTCAGCATCATAAACTCCAAAGTGGGATGATCTAGCTATTCGACTAATAATCGCTGCCTCTATACCAGCGACCAATACATGTTATCACTAGTGACCAATATGGGTTAGCACTAGCGACCAATACGGGTCAGCATTGGAGACCAATACGGTTCAACACTAGTGACCAAAACGAGTCAGCACCAACGACCAATATGGGTCAACATCTAGTAACCAATACGGGTAAGCATATAGTGACCTACACTAGTTATCAGTAGAGTTACTATGGATAGAATGACGTATGTTTATGACTAGTCATACCTGTCCTAGTAACATTGAAAATATACTCTTAGAGTGAGCCATATCTTTTTATTTAGGCTTTATGATTTTGATTATTCTTGTGATATTACCTTTTAGGTATTTCTTGTGTTTTTTTTCTTTATGGATTACTAAGAGACCTTTGGGGGTCTCAAGGTCCCCTAAAAAGTTGTTATACTCACCCATGTATGGGCTCCACCCGCACGTGTGTGTCTAGTGCATTTACTGAAGCTTCAAGACAGACTTTGGAGGTTCGGGACTTGATGGAGCTTGGTGGATTGGGAGCAGTCAAGATCCTATTCTTCGTCTTCAGACTTATAGCTACTACCCTACAGATAGACCTCTTGGGTAGATTCAATAGTTGTTTACTTTCTTTTCAATTTCTAGGGATTGTATTCTAGCCCACTATTTTCATTTTTTTAGTTATACTTCATTCTCGTGGTTATACATTACTTTTTTGGTTGATTACTTCAGTTTCCCTTTTGAGTGTGTACTCATCACTAAGGAAATTCCTTCCCTATTCCAGAAAAGAATTCATGTGCTAGTCACCAACCCATGGTCTATGGGAGGTGTGCTTGGGGTAGTCACATCTGGGCCCGATGGTACGGGTCATGACATTAAGGTTATCTCCTGATCACCCAACTATGATGCCAATTCATTCATAAAACTATCTCCTCCTTGATTATCCTATTTTGGACTCCACGTGAATATATATTCTGAAAAGGTGGGTTCCACTTGTAAGGGGTGTATTGAAGTGTGTGGTTATTCCCTTTTGTGGATGTTTCCCTTGTGATCCTTTCTTTTATTATTTTGTGATGTTTTTTACTTTTTTATTTGGAATCCTTTTTTGTAAAAAATAATGTATTTTTTAAAATGATTATATTAAATCCATTGTTTTTTGAAAAACAGGGAAGGATGAATTCCCTTCATTTTATGAATTTTTTTTATAAAATGGTATTTTTCTCTTTTGATTGGTTTTTAAAAAGGGAATTGTTTTTATGAGAATACTTGGGTACTTGGTTTTAAAAATGAAATGTAAATTTGAAAGGAATTTTTTATGGTTTTCCTTTGTTAGGAAATGTCTGTTACATCTAGGGTCTTGGGTTATTAAAAAATGTTTTGGTTTAGTATTGGAAAAAAACAAAAGTGTAATGTGATTTCAAAATTACTTCGAAAAAATGGTGTTTCAAATGAAATTTTATTTTGGTGAAAATGTTTTGTGTATTAGTTGAGGTATTTATGTGACATTGTGGTGGATTATTATTTTTATTTGATTCCTTGACTCAGAAAGAATATTTTTTATTGTGTTTAACACATGGACTAGTGATGTCCATTTCATCACTATATTGGTTTGTCCCATAGAATGGTAGAAAGAGTTTCTTCAGTTCTAGTTCATACCTAGACTCTAAGTGGAGTACTGAACATAAACCCTTCCTTGTGAGAGATATTGAGGGATTTTGAGGTTTTCTGAGATCATACTTATCATTTTTAGTCAATCTTGGTGGTTTGGGTTTTTTGTGGGGACTTTTTTGGTGATATTAACCATGATATCAGATATTCCTCTTATGTGGTTGGTTATTATGGATGATTTCCATTTTTGGAATTTTCATTGTGGATAGTTTCCTTTTAGAATGTTATAATGGTTGTTTTGAATGCCTATATAAGGAATTTGTTATTATGTGATGAATGTTTCACCCTATCCCACCAACATGGTTATTATGTAGCTAGGTTGTGAGCATCATTTTTTTAGCCTCGTTATTTTGGGGTGAACCTTTCTCCAGGTTCTGGTTCCACCCATTCTTTTGTGATCTTGATAATGCTTTTTTTAGACATTAGAGAGGCCTTGGGTTCATGATCCGGTAACTAGGGTGTTTTATTTACCATCTATGTTTGGTATACAAGTTGTAATTAAGCTATGGCCATTTGGGATACACTGTGTGAATTTTATCCAGGTTATAACCCTAGGTTATTCATCCAGGTCGTGCCCCAAGTGAGATCTCTTATCATTATTTTGAGGATATTATGTTTCTCTCTCTTATTTTGGTTTTGGAAGTGTTCATGGTTGAGGGTGTGTTCCTCTTGAGGATTTATATTTTTTTAATTATGTGTTCTAAGTAGTGGTTCTTTTTTACTACCATGTTATAGTTACTCAAAATGGTGGGGAGACCATTTTTTTGAAACTCTAAATGGTGGGGATACCATGTTAGGTCTTCCACACTTTTTAGAGTTTTCTATTTTAGGTTCTTATTTTGATTATACATATAAATGTTTCGTTCTATTATGGTTGACTAATTTGATCATTTTAAAGGCTAATGGTTGTTGGATTTCAGCTTAATACACGGTGAGTTGTTAATTTCGTATGGACTTATTAGAATCTTCCGTTTATGTTGTCTTCGATTTCGATCAATATTTTCTTTGGGGGAAGTTTCATGGGGGGGGGGGTTTGAAAACCCTGGTGTCGCAGTATTTTAATTTTGGTCTTATATTATCATTCCTTAAGTGGTGTTGTTTTTTAGATGAAGGGTGATGAGATTTTATTTTTGGAGGTCCTTTTAGAATTGGGCGGTTAGCCTGAATAGTTTTCCAAACCATGTGGTGCTTGTATGGGTGGGTCTTTCCTTTGGGAAGATCTTATCTTGCATGACTTAACCTTAGTTTTTCAAAATGTTAGAATCTCCTTAGAAGACATGCGAGGAAAGGGGTGTTTCAAGAGTAAGGTATATTGTTTTGGAAACTCCTCGACCTCTCAAGAGTACCCATGTAGATTATAGTATTTAGGATGTAGTGGTACCCACATGGTTGATGCACGGTTTTCCTAACCATGTGGAAAACCCATGCAAATTGTCTAGATGTTTTTAAATTTACGTTTTTCCATTTTACCCCTCTCAGTTTTAAGGGGTTTTTTCCCTCTTATACCCTCACGCATCGGTTGAACCTCTTAGATCCACGAATGAGTTCCAAACTCTTCTATCTTGTATTCTTTGCCTCTCTTTGGTGTTTTCTTAGCTATTTTGAGGTGATTATTCCTTTATTTCCCTTCCTCTTCTATCCCCTTCTCTTCTCTCTTGGACTTGGATTCCCCCATGAACCTTATTTATTAGGTGGCTCAATTGTAGAGTTCTATATGGTTCTAATTATGAGTATTTTGGTGTCTAGTATTTTTAGACACCATTGCTTGTCTGGTGGGTGAGGTCACTGTTAAAGGTGACATATTTTTGGATGTTACGGCTTGTTTTCTACTTCTTGGATGTAGGTGTTGGTAAGAAATTTTTCCATTTTGTAATTTTAATATTCTTGAGATTTATTAACTACCTCTTTATACAAGTATAAAAATATGTGATATCCTAGTGTTGTTTTGAAACCATTTTTTTGTGTTTTATGTTTTCCATTTATGTTTTTTCAATAATTCAATGTTTTGTGTTTTTACATTGAATTTTTAATTATGATTAGCTTTTAATAATTGATTTTGAAGAATTTTAAATGTTTTTAAAGTTTTTCGATGTTTTTTTACCTGCTTTTGGTTTTCATTGAGTGAAAACTATGTTTTAAATAGAGTTTGGTTTTAAAGCTGTGTGTTAAACTCTAAGTGACCTAGAAATGGGGTTTCTCAATTTGATTTAAAATGGTTATTTGAAATGTCTGTATGGTTTACCCCATGTAGAAAATCCAAATTATATTTCATAATGTGGTTTTATGGAAATTAGGTGTCCCTTCTGGTTTTTTTTATTTTGAAAGGGATATGAAATTTTTTAAGGTTAACCTTGAGTCATTTTGAATGGAACATGTGATTTATTTGGACCCATTAATTTTTTAATTAGTTTTTAATGAAATTGTGATTTAAATTATGTCTTTGTATATGTTATGAATTTTAAAATAAGAGTTATCTCTTATGTATGGATGAATTTGAAATGTTCTAAATATATGGGTTATATCCATATTTTTCCAAATTGTGTTTGTGAGTGTTTCATGAAATGTGAAAAGGACTTGGAAATACAATATATGCTTTGGTGTTAATGGAATGTTTGGAACTTTGTATTTAAATGGTGTATGTGGATAGAATCTTTAATTTACACTTTCTTATGTATCCCATCTATTTTTGTGGTCACTATGTAATTCTTATTGCTCCCCATGTCTTGGAATAATCTTTTTACGCCTTTTGTCCATGTTATATGTTTGAGGATTTCCATTATTTGGGTGATTTGGGTGAGGGTATTTATGGTTATGCCTGGTTGATAGAGTAGTCTTATTGAAATACACCTCACTTTCCTTTTCTCATGGAGGGTCAAATACTATGTTGGAATGCCTATCGTATACCTAGAGTCGGTTTACACACTGTTAATGGCCCCCTTTGTATGAAATATGGCTAAGTGGGGTTGTCATCTTAGTGATTCTGATTTGGGATAATTGGATGATGGTTTTAACATAGAACGGTTGGTTGCTAGTTCATGTGGTTATACCCATATACATTAGGTCCTATGCATTTTAAGGATACATGTTAGATCCCATAACATATTCAATCATTTATTTGGTTAATTATTTTGGGGAGTTTGATATCATCTACTTGTTTTTATCATTTTTCCTAATTTCTTGTGATGGAAATTTCTTCATTTGTAGTTGGTTTCCAGCTTATGTATGTGTGGTTACAGCTATTTCTACTTAACCCACATTATTTTGGGGGTTTTTTCATAGGAAAAGTGGGTTTTCAAAGATGTTTGGAAAACTATTTAGAAATGGGGGTCTCTTGTGTGAATCCATTTGGTTGATGTCAAAATGGGGTTTCAGAATTTCTTTATCCAGTGAAATGTTCTTAAGTAACCACTCTCATTTAAATAAAAAAATGAGTTTTTTATGGAAATTGAAATTGGGTGTGTGATTTGGAAATAGCTTTGGACAATGATTTGTTTTCAAAACATGTTTGTTTTATTTTGGAGAGTGTTTTTAAAAGAGGTTTATGGTATTTTTTTCAATCTCCATACTTATTATATATATATAAATCTTAATTTCTGTATTTATTTTCAAAATATAATTAGTGAATTTATTTATGAAACAAATTTAATTATTTATAAGTTTTATGGTGACATACTGGACATTTTATATCATGGTTATATCTTCCAGGTTCTAGGTTCTCAGTTAGCTCTCTCTTGTTCGTCATGGATAAAATGGGGTGAGTGGTATTGATGGTGAGAAACTAGAGGTTATTGGAATTTATTTTGGGCTTGGATCAAGTGTGTTTGTTTGTAGTAGATTTAATTTGTGTATATTTGTTCCTTCTTGTATTTAATTCATGTATTTCATTATTTTTTGATGTTTAAATTATATATAGAATGGGGTTGGATCATAGAAGATGGTTATGACCTTTTTGGCATGCTGTTTGTTTATTTTTTTATTATGTATCACTTATTTTGTTTTCGTGTCACTTATTTTGTAAAAATAAATCCTAAAGTATTTTATATAATACCCCAGTGCTTGTATCTAGCCCGTGGGAATCGGGAATTACCTTCAATCCTTATTAATAACTTGTTCAGGTGATCGGTAGGATTTCAACCCAATATTGTTCGTTATAATTATGGTGTTCTCAATGAAAATATTGTGTTGAAAATTATGTTTTCAATTTTAATGTGAAATTAAATTATTTATCTAGATTACCATTACTAATAAACTATATTGTCCTTCAATATGTGATTTCTTGTATCTATGTCCAATATAATAATGTTACCACAGACTATGGGTATCTAGGGTTGGGGCCATTACAGAAACCATATGCTATAATAATTATTTATTATATATTATCATATCCTTTTATATGCTACTAGATAAAATTTAACTGATTGAAGATATGTGTTTAATTTCCTTAATATCTAGTTTCCCCCCACTTCTACAGACAATAAGAACTCATCCAGTTTTACTTGTCCAAGTACTGTCGGAATGTTTTAACTGCAATTATATGAAATTATGTTTGATCTTTTTTACATTCATCTATAATATTTTATGCATTATAAATATAAAATGTTAGTTCATATCATGGAACATGATAATAATTCCTAGCACTTAGGTTCATGAAATTCCTTTAATCTCTATAATCTCTTTCTATTCCCACACAAGTTCTACTAGAAGAATTATAAACCAAAAAAATCATATTTAATTTTTTTAACACGTATTTTTCAATACTAAATTAATATATTTACTATGAATATATTTTGAAAAATCAAAGATCCAATTTTTAGATAATATTCCCTAGAACATAGTTCCTACATTAATTCAAACTTGGGGAAATTTCATTCCTTGGTCTTAATAAATTAGTAAGACACAATAATTGGTTTCATATATTGTAAAAATGCATATCTTGAATTCTTATAATTCTCCCACAAACCAATTAGAGACACATGTCACTCATTACATTCCAAATTAATATTCTATGATCACTAGGCATGATTTTCTCATAAAATTTTTTTTGTATTTATATACCTTATAGGAATTAATTAATATCACATTCCTTTTTAGTTATTCCTATTAGATATATACCATAGGGTCTCATTTTTTGTCACTTCATATAGATATCTTATTTATGGAATCCTCTAAATTAATTGGTCTTGAAAATCAATATCCTGATATGATAATCATAGAAATATTCTTTGATAAGTATAACTTAATGATTATTTCAGTCATGATAAGTGGTGAATATTTTTTTCATAGAATAATACATTAAATAATCTAATATGTTATATTGCTATCATTTTGTACCATCCATGTCAAGTTTTTATCGAATACTCACCAATAGTATCTGGTCATAGAGACATTTAAGTTACATTGTCTCTGATCCTTGATGCATAGAGTCCATTAATTGAATTTATATATAATTTTCAACATTAGTATGTTACCATGTTTTTCTTCTTTTAATGAATATTTATTCTAAAATAATTATATTTGTATCACCAAACATGGTGAATATAAACCACCTAATTATATATATATATATATTCATACAAAGTATGTGTCTCTACAACTACTCATACCACTATGCTCATTGGAGTCTAATATACTTATGCCAACCCATGTGAATCTGAATCCTTAACTCATGAAGTTAATTATTCTCCTACAACATTTAAAGAGATATGATTTCATTACAGAATATATTTTGTACTAGATATTAATATCTTTATTGAAAATAAGATTATTAACTTTGAGGAATTTATTGATATGGTTTTGAGAACCTATTGTTCATTCAGTAATGGGGATTTGTTACATTCTGAAAGGGTCTTGATGTGATACTTCAAGCTCTGACTGGACATGGAAGACTACTATCTTGTGTTCTAGTTTTCTTCAGTTTCTTGATTATGGCCTGGTAGTCTCACAAGATCATGTTCTGGCTCCATCTTTCAAGCTTTCAAAATAGATTTTGAATGTCATGCAAGTGGTGTTAAAGTCCATTCTTGTGTCAGCGGACCAGCACATATTGTATGGTATGACCCTTCCCCAGTTTCCTCTTTAATGTTTTGTATTTAATAGATTTTTTCTTCCCAAACTTTCACTATTTATTGTTGGTGAATACTCTTTACACATCGTGTATACACTATAAACTTTATTTTAATAATAAATTTTTGAGGGATGATTTGGGTGACCAATTCATATCACTATTTTTTATTTTTGTTTGTATTAAATGCTATATTTTAACGAATTATTTTCAACAAAAACATGTGGTACTGCCCCAAATAATTCTTATCATATCTCTACTAATATGATATCAATGTGAAAATATAGGTGGAATACTGTTATCTGTTTCACTATTATTTATAAAACATTTCTTCAAAAGAAAAAATCGAAAATATACAATATATACATAAGACTCGGAATTGATCTTCATTTTATGACCATAATAAAATTGATGTATATAAGGAAATTTTAGTTATGTACAACCTTTACTCTTTATATACGATCAATTATTACTTGAATAATACATTCTATAAAAATCCATCTTAGATATTCCTCAACATTCACTAAGTGCACTCATTTACTTCACTCAGTATTTATAATTTTTTTTAAAAGAATCCCATGATGTATATGAAGTTACCTTTAGAATTAGAAAAGTTTTTGTTCGCATATTAAACCAACTCTAAAAATATTTTTGATTTACCTTTATTCAAAAAAAGTTCTTTATCAAAAACATGATAAGTATTTTGTTTGTATATCTCATATCCTAGGTAAATTGAGACTACAACACTTTTATGGGTATAAATAGTTCAAATACTTTCATTTATATTTAAATAATTATTATCTTTCCATAATTATGTAAGATTCATAATTTTATAGTCATCATTCATTAAAATAGACATTTTTTCATGATTTTTTAAAATGTTAGTTTAGTATTAATGTACCATAAAAACACATATTCCAAAATTTAAATAATATCTCCTTATGTTGATCAAAACACAAAGATAAATGTTTTGGTTATAGTTATTACAAACATGAATCGGTCCGTTTGGTAATGATAAACAATGAACTCTCCTTGTCTGACATAGGTATCCCCCTTACTCATATCCTTTTGAGTTCACTCTATAACATTTCTATTATTTCAAATTTACTATATTTAAATACATTTATGTCGTGATAATATTGTATTTAATAAAAATTGTTTAATATAAACTTGAGGAATATACCTAAATTTGATAAAACTGCTCACTTCTTCTATTCATCTCAATTTATTTTCATGTGTCCAAGCATTACACATAAGAAGAAAATATCCTCTTGATCAATATTCTATCTTTTGAATCTTTTATCTCTTTAAAGGATTACATAAAGGATCACTTGGATTAAATTTTCTATAGGATATTTATACTTTTCTTTCAAGAATTTATCCAAAATGGCTGGATAAACAAGTTTCAATCTATCATTATCTGCTTGGTGAAGTATGGAGAAAAACTTCTTAAGATGATTATACGTTTCATTTATTCGGTCATGAAAAAATATGGATAATCTTGATGGTAAGGACAATAAGTTAATATTAATAAATAATTTCTTATCCACAAGGAATCACAATTTCACAAACAGATCTCTATACCAACAACATATTGAAATGTTGATCAATATCAAGATTTTTTTTCTTCTAGTTTACAATGATATAGTGCATTGACAATATTATTTTAGACTTTCCTTCGATTTGATAAGAGAATGGTGATGTGATATTATTGTGTAAGAATCAATGTCTTTATGTTTTATCATAAACTTCTAGGACATAGTTGATAATATAATAAAATGGAAATAGATAGCATCCTTAATATATCTTTGATAGATATAATTTTGACCTCTTCTCACATACACATGTTATAGAATAGGGATAGTGGATTCCAACACATAATACAAACTCCCATATAGTAATGCATCACATAAATGATTTTACCATATTTTAACATTATTATTTTTAAGTACATAAACTCACTTAAGGAATGAAAAAACTATTTTGTGTTATTTTTCTCACCATTTTTATTGTAATTAAAATAGTTGATTAATACAAAATATGATTACAAATAAAGTGAGAAATAATAATAATTAATTTTATTAATTCTAACATTATTTTATCATGTCCCAACAATCCTTTCTAATAAACATAGAATGTTTAGTTTTATACACATTCTAGTGGCAAGGAACCATGTGCCCCGTCACATAACCCCATCAAGGGTTGGTCAAGTTACATAAATGTATTTATGTTGGAACTTTGTTTCAAATTGTGGGCATATAGCTCCTAATCTGTTGAGTAGATTTTATAACACTAAAATTATGACAAGTATTTCCTCAACAATTGCCTCCATGTCTAGTAAGGGTTTCATTCCTTGATGTAAAATAGTTAATTCAACCCAAAACATTTTGAAGTACTTCCCTTAAAAGTATGTGTCCCAATAATGGGTTTTCAAACACATAGCTCTATTGTTATTATTCTTAATAAATTAATGGAATGTCATGTATGACTTAATATATAATCAAGGTATTTTATTTACTCTGCATAAATTTTATCTTGTTTTATCATTTACATTTCTTGTCAATATTAATTGGATTTTAATTAATTAATTAACCATTTTAGATAAAACATTAAATCACAATCCATTTATTTATATTCCATCTTTTCACAGTAATTAATTTATGCATGTCAATGCAGTCTTGCATCTATAAAATACATAATTCATAATATAGAAATAAATAAATAAATAAATGACATGATCATGATCATGGTCTTCTCTAATAGTTGATTTATTTATTGGATAATAAAAAATGTTTCCCTATGTGATATAATTCATTATTTTTAGCATTGTAAAACCCTTAAATTATAACAGATAATTTTTATAAATTAAATATTTATTCTCTAATAGTTTTTTTCATGAAAAACTGAGAAAAAACAAACAATTTAATATTAAGATATTATTTAATGTGTTAATTATAAAATATCCATTAAATTATTAGGTATGAATATTATTAACCAATTTTGAAGTCTTTTTAATTTTATTGATAAATTCATAGTAAATAATCACTCAATTTTTAGTAGGGTAATTTTATTCTTCAAAAATTCATTTTATTCAAAAATTCATTTTATTCAAAAAATATTTTTATTTATATTGTGTGGAAATAATTTGATTAACTTAAAAAAATTATTTATAATTTATTAAATTAAACACATTTCATAAATAAAAATATTAAAATTATATAAAGGTATTTTTTTAGAATTTTTTGAAATGTTATATTTTCTAGGGAATATTTAAAAATCATATTTTTTTATAACTATGTTTTTACTTAATAAATTTAAAAAAGATAAATTTTTTAAAAAGTTTAAGATTTAAATTATTTCTATAATATTTTATAAAATAAAAATAAAGTCATTAGAATAAAGTTTATGTTCTATTTTATAATAAAAACATTTTATATATAAAAATTAATTTTCTTGAAAAATATGTTTTATGCATAAATTGTTTTATTCCTAATAAATTCATTTTATTACTACTAGTGAATGATTTCAATGAAATTTATATATATTATTTATTCAACAAAATTTTGAAAAATTTCATCTAATAATTTTTTATATTCATTGGAAAATTATAAATCTAGTTTTATGTTTGAAAAAATTATTTTTCTAAAAGTTGTTTTCATCCCATTTTACACACTTATTTTAAAATTAATTTATTCCACATATAGGAATTGAAATTGGAAAAATGTAATCAATATTTAGAATTAGAATTTTCAAACATGGTAAATAGGACCCTTTAATTTTTTTGTCAATATGAATAGTAATCGTGGTAAAATTTATCACCTCAGTAAATATTAAATCAAGTTAATATCAGTTAAAACTAAGTGATAAGGCCAAATTTTTTAATATTAATACTTCTTAGATGAAATTATTTCTACCCTTATCACCTTAATCTTCGAATGTTTTTTAAAGGATACTTCCCCATTAAAATGACCTATATAATATTTAATTTAGATAATATTACAAAATGTCACTCTCTTAGTTTTTGATATTTCTTGGGTGTCCAAATATGTACTAAATAATGATATAAATTAATATAGTTTTATATATTGATATAAATTAAATTATTTTCATGATATAAAATTATTTATAATTTTTATAAATTATATAATGATCTTAAATTCTTGTTGAATACTAATAAAATATTTATTCAACTAATACAAAAAATTAAAATAAATGAATTAATAATTATTTAATGTTATATAATTTTAGTTTTTAATATGTCCCACAAATGTTCTCGATATATAGGAAATGCTAGAGAGTTTTCAAAACATTATATTCAAATTCATCCTTTTTATTTAGGTTTTTAAAGTCAAATTAATTGAATAGTGTTTAAAATGTACTAATGATATTTTATAATAAATAATAATTAATTAAATAATATAAAAATAATAAAAATATTATATTCTTCCAAATTAATGTGATGTTGTATTAATCATAAAAAATGCTCTATTTATGGCTCATTTTTTATTTTATTAAAACATTATAAACCCTTATAGAGTATAAACCTTTAATATTATGGGTATAATTAAAAGGGTTAACAAATGGTTAAAATAATAAGGGTAAAATAGTGATCCTAACTGGTCCAAATTTTCTTGAATGAGATAATTTAGACTCACACTAATATTATCTTTGAATCTTGTCAATTTTGAGAAAATTGTACATCAAATTTAATTTCAATTAATTTAATATTATAACAAATTTCAAAGAGTACCCCTCCCTTCAATTATAAAAGGGAAAACCTACTTTCTCTTCTTCACATCACATTGAGATTTATAATTTGACCATAATATATCAAGTTATCTGATGAAAACACATATAGACATTATGAATGTTATTTTATCCCCCAAATTCTACCCATAATTCCATTAAGAGTATATCTAAAGGAGTCATTTTATAGAAGAGTCAATCGCTTTAACCGATAACTTTCTTTTTAGTTATTCGTTTACCTCATCTAAATATGTTATATTGATAGAAAAACAGAAATTAATTATTATAAATATACATAAATGTTATTATGATTATGAAGCCACATTTATTCACCCTCTTTCTATCCAATGGGAAGTGAAGATATCACTCTTGTGTGTGATTGGCTAACCGTCTCTGGGTACCTATGAGTTTTATTTCTCATCACCATTTCAATAGATGCGTATTATGATGGGATTAATGTTTTAATATGATAATTAATAATAATAAAATTATACTATTGTAATTATAATTTCTTATCTACCTTGTTACCTTCAAAATGGTTTGAAAATGATAACATTGATCGTTCGTACATGAGGACTACCACCTCCACAAAGCAATGTGATTCATTTTTCATTTTTTATATGGATAGTAATATGTATGGATTTAGTAAATATATATGATATTTATAATATAATAATTATTATGGAAATGTGATTTATTATTTACCACTCTTTCATTCCATCCGTTGAAATAAATGTAAATAGAATTCATGCGTACATACAACTTACTGTCTTCATGAATGGTTTATTTTAGTTTTTTATCTCTATATTTTAGGAATGACTCTAAATATGTATATAATTCATATATAGGATATTTGAATCATTATTTTTGTTATTTTACCATGATCAATCTATAAGGACCAAAACTACCAAATTAGAACATTCATGAAAAATGACAGATATATCCTTCAGAATAGTGAATTTAATAAAGAAGTGTTAAAAAATGAGTGTTAAAAGGGATAAGAAAGTCATATATGATATGATATTCATAAATGTGTATGTTTTTTTAATATATGTTTAACAAATCTATATTTATTTTACATGAGGTTCCAATGCGTATGAAGGAAGTCAGACTTAAGGTAAGAGATTTTGATCTCACTTATATTTTTCTGAGACACATTACATATTTTGCACCTGTTATTTTATGTGGTGTATATAATTCCCAGGAATTTATTTTATGATTCGTATTATTAATTTCTTAGGTTTTTAAATAACTATCTATGGTTTTTTATTTCATTGGAATTATGTTTCAAATGATACCAAAGCGATAAGTTCTATATGTTAGAATCTCATTATTTATCGGGATTCTTTACGGTTAAGCTATGATTATGAAATATTATGTTCTACATCTCAAGATATTAATGTATTTTTTTCTAATTTGGTATTTTCTTGAACATAATAATTTTAAATTAATTTTATTCACCTTAAGTACGCAAGAGTTATAAAATATATTTTTAAAGAAAAATAGACTTTATTTATCTTTTCAGTTGAAAAACATTTTTCTTCCATATCCATGTATTATGAAAATATTTCAAATACTATTTTTACTATTTTCCTTTTATTATTAAAAGTAATTTTTACCCATGATTTAATTTTAAAAAAAATTGGAAAATAATCTTCTTTCATTTTTCGAACAATGTACTTTTTTGATATCTTACAAAATTGTGAAATGAATGATTTTTTAACTTATACGATACGAATAGAATTTTTAGTTGTTATTACTGATCAATGATTTAAACCTTGTATTAAAAGTTTAAATGTTTATTTTCAAAAAACATCTACAATTTTTTCAATTTTTTTATATTTTAAAGTAGTTATTTTAAAAAGGAAAGGTTATTTTCCTAAAGAATGTTTAATGGTATTTACATTCATCAAAGATAAAATCCATTTATTTAACTTATGATTAACTAGGTATATGTTCCAAGGATACCATTAATGTTATTTATTTGTATAATTTATGTTTATGATGAAAATACTTGTAGGAAATCCATTCTTTCTCCTTCAAATATTCTCTGTTCAAATGAGAGAATTTTTACGACACCCATTTATTTTCTATGGTTTATGATATGATTAAATATTTATAAATCCCATTTCCTTTCATGGTTTTTAAAAAGTTGAAAGTTTTATGATATTTTGGTAAACATATGTTTGGTTACATTTATGTGGTGGTAGTTATGTTATAACCAATGATGGTAGTTACATTATAACCATTGAAAGTGTTATTGTTATAACATAGGATGTGTGGGACCAATATCTATCTATAATTCATTGGGTAAATATTGATATATCATGAGATAAGTATGATTGGAATGAGGATTAAACCCAATTAATTAAGGTACTTTTTCCAATATGATGGTATTTGGAGTGAAGCATTAAAACTGTGATGGTTTGGGGAGTTAATCCATTCCACTGTGATGGTCTTTAAATTAAACCTCAATGACTAAGGAAATTATTTTCTATGATTATGTGTACGCCACACAATTTTTTATTATACCAATGTTAGGCTATCATGGATTGTGTTCTTCGATTCCTTTGTGATTCATTTCTTATGAAATTCCAAGATTTATTCCATAACTCATGATTATGATCTATGATATCAAGGGTATGATTTTCAAATATTATGCTCTTGTTCTCATACCCTTATGTTCTTATTATGATTAAGTGATCATTTATATCTCCATTGTTTACCATTATAAATAATATAATATCACTATTTCTAATGTTTTCTTTCCCCGGATTATGATGAAAGTTACTAAGTCTAATATGTCTATGAGAGGATCTAGATACGAATAACATAATGGGAGATTATGTTGATATTTTATGAACAAGTTGTTTTTGTGTATATGTTTATAAAGGCACTATGCCTATAAAACTATGGCATGGATCAATATGTTATGTAATGAATATTAATATACTAAGATGTGATATCTATTTATGAAATGTATAGGTCATTATATTTGATATCATAGATAGGATTAGTTGACCTTTAGAAATAAGGATGAGAAATCATTAATGATAACCCTAGGTCTAAGTCTAACTATAAGATAACATCATGATGTTTTGGAAATGATCATGGAAAACCAATGTAAAACCTATGATATCAGAGATTAAAAAGTATGTTTCATGATTTTTACATCCTTTAAATTATTTTATACAATTTCTTAAAATTAATATTATTTATCACAATAATATTTTTTGTTTTAGTCAATTACTCGAACCAAGTGGATTTGTGTTAAAGGTGAGGGATGATGGAATGACTATCCTCATAAGAAACCAAATGAAATTTGTGATGGAATATTAAACCTTGGGATTATTATTAGAAAATTATCATGATATGTGATTAAAAACCTCCACCAAAACCAACTCTAAGACTCATCGTATAAGAGAAGGTTATAATTTTCTATGATTTTTTATAGTGGAGACTATAAAGGAAGGAAGATTCATCTTCTTATATGTAGAGAATGTGGGAAGAAGGAATCAAGTGAATTTATTATAAAAATAAGAATATGTTTTCTATGTGGAAACAAAGGTCATATAGCAAGTAATTACTATGTAAAATCAATAGTTCAATAAAGGGAAATAAATATCATATTAAGGTGACACTTATAGTTCAATGTCTTGTGTGTGGGGAATACGGGTACTATCCGAGCCAATTCCATTATATAAGGGTAACTCTTAAACCAATGAGAGACCTATGATGTGAAAGGATTTATGTTTTTATACATTATTATTTGAAAAATATGTTTTTGAATAGTTATATCAATGATATTTGGGATATAGGGATCATGGAATATCCAAGGATTATTCCATAATAGAATTTTAAGACCTATGTTTAGTTGGGATAAAGAGATTATCGGTATTGGTAGGTTAGTATTGGTGACATTGAAATTTATTAGTTGATGAAAAACTAATTTAGGTCATATTTGATTATGTTTATTTCCTTTTTTAATTTATGTAATATGTTTAATAGTTTGTGAACTTATTTTAGGAATAAGGATTGTGTTAATTTTTGGAAGAACATATTTTCCATGTGAGGTTAACTAAAAAATTATGGATACTATTATCAGTTTATAAGTTTAATGTTGATCATAATATATAAGGAATAGACACCCCTTTTAGGTTTTAAATGATGGTATATTGAGGTTATTTTACACTTTTAAGTATGAATACTCTATTATAATCAATTAACTCTTTGGGTAAGTATATTATTTGATGTTAGGTTAATTACAGTCTTTGGATAGTGGGATATTAATAATTTTAATAGTTGAAAATTGAATAATTGATAAGGAAATGTATTTTTACATATTTATGGCCAATATAAGGATTAAATTTAAGGTTAGTGTATATATTATTCATGATATTTGGGGTGAATTTCACTGTATTAAAAGCTTATATTTTGATTTATCATGGATATTACTGATATTTTAGGAGATTTTCCTTTAGGTTCAGTTTTAACATGTGATTTAACAAGAAATATTATTTTGGAAGAAGGAAATTAAATTTCTGTAGATTTAAGTTGAAGTTAATGACATATATTTTGAGTTTTAAACCTTTTTTAATGTTGATTTTGTTGATGTAATTTGGGATATAAGATTATTTATTGAGTCAGACCATGGATTTTATTATTAAGTAATTAGAGATTAATGTTCTATTTATTCATATGAAGGTTTATAAAATATGGGAAATATACCACATTGTGATAAAAAAATTTGGGTTTTGATTAATTCCTAATGATAGGAGTAATATCATTATATATATTTTCAAACTAATAGAAGACGAATTTAGTACCCGAGAAAACAATTCATCTTGAATACTCGTCATTTGGAAGAAATTGATTACATTGTAGTGAAAATTGATTAATAAAGGATATTATACTTATTGAGTATGTATATTCCATATGTTATTATTCTAAATGGAAAAGTTATTACTCAACTCTAGGAAAAGGATGTTGAAAGAATAATGTTGTCATGTTGTCTTAATTTCTGATGAATCAATAGTCCTTCACCCATAATGGATTTATGGTTTTATTATCATTAACATTTTATTGAAAATGTTTTCTATCAATTTCTATTAGTTCGTGGAAATTAGTTTTCCCTTCTATATTCATGTTTTCACTTCCCACTAATGTTATAATATTTAAATAATTATTTTGTGTTATTCTATACGACCTTAGTATTTTCCATTCTCTCTTATCAAGGTGAATTTTTTACTAACCCTTTTTAGGATGAGGGTTTTCAACAATGGAACATTCAAATAAAAAACCCCCGATTACTGAGAAAAAATTTAAATTATGAGGATTAATGTTTTTAAATGTGGGAGAATGTAACACCTTGATACTTTATTATTATTATTTAATTAAATTTAATTCATTTTATATCTTTCATTACAAACAACACTGAGTTTACATGAACCATCATGTACAATGCAAATATTATTTAATGTGATAGTTATAACATAGCCATTAAATTGGAGGGTATTAATAATATCAAATAATTTATGAAATATATATAAATTTATTTAAAAATTCTTCTTAAATAAAAACTCATTTTTTAGTAAATTCATTTTTTTCTTTAAAAATAAAGTTTCATTAAAAATGATTTTTATTAATTTTGTGAGAAATTATTATAAATAATTTCTAATACTATTATAAATTTTATAAAATAAAAATTATTTTTCAAATTATAATATTATAATTATCTTAGGATGAATGTTTGAAAATTTTCTCAAAACATTGATTTTTGAGTGAATATTTGAAAATATATATTTTTATGGGAAATTATATTTTTGTTTCAAGAATATACAAGGTTATTTTTCTTTAAAACAATATTTTCAAATTAAAACAAGTTCTATTATATTTTACACAATTAAATTTTGTTCATTTGAATAAATTTTATGCTTTAATTTACGTTGAAAACATTTTATACGAAAAAAGTAATTTTTCGGAAAAACTATTTATATGAATTCGATGTTTTTTACACTAATAAATTAAATTCATAATAATTATTGAATGATTTCAATTAATATTATATATTATATATTCAATAAAAATTTGAAATAATTTGTCTAATATTTATACTACGGATAAGATAGTAATAAATCAAATTTTATGCTTAAAAATATATTTTTATAAAAGAGAACTTCATTGCATTTTTCCAACTTATTTTAAAATTAATTTCTTTCACTTATAGGTATCTAATTTGAAAACAATAAATTCTATATTTATAATTAGTAGGTTTAGTTTTTATAAATATTCCCCTTTTATTTTTTGTTTTGATATGAATAGTAACTGTGGTAGAATTTTCCACCGCACTAAAGGGTTAATCAGTTTTATCTTGGTTAACAAAGGTGATAAGGCAAGAGTTTTTTTATCTTAATTAATATGTGAGGAATATAATTATTACATTTACACCTTAGGATAAAAATGGAGTAGTTTAATGGATGTTTTTTCATGAAAATTATTTATGATATTTAAATCAAAGAACATTACAAAATATCACTCTCCTAATTTTAGGTATCAATTATATGTCAACAAAGGGAAAAATCATGTTATGAATGAAAATAAGTGTCTTTGTTTTGATGAAGGAAATTTTTTTCAAGATATAAATTTATTTATAATTTTTATAAATTATTTAATTACCTTAAATATTTGCGAAGTGCTATCAAATTTTTTATTTAATTAAAATCAATTAAAATAAATGATTTTAAAAATATTAAATGTGATATAATATGAATAATTTAATGTTTACCCCTAATTTAATAGTTCTATACGACATAATAGGGAGGTGTTAAGCATTATATTCAAATTATCCCTTTTTCATGATGTATTTAAAGTCAAATTTAATTAATAATGTTAGAAATGACATTAATAATATTTTATTATAAATAATATTTTATTAAATGATATTAAATTAATAAAAATATTATATTCCTAAAATTTAATGTTATGTGGTTTTAAAAATTAATCATGGTCTATTTATTGGTTTTTTTTCATTTTATAATAGAATTATTAACCCTAATGAGTAGAAAACTTAAATAATATTGTTATCATCAAAAGGGTCAATGAATTGGTATGAAACCTACAATGGTACCAATGTGATCCATAATTGTACAAATTTTATTTTAAGAGAATATTTTGACTTATATTGACATTATATTTTATTATTATCAATTTGGATCTATATTTATATCAAAATTAATGTATATTAATTTAGTATTTTAAGACATTCCAAGAGTACCCCTCCCATCAACTATAAATGGGAACCCATGATTTCTTTTCTTAACACTAAATTGAGCCTTATGAATTGAGAAATATCTAAAATTTTATATTCTCCACTCCCTTATCCATGTTATAGATGTTTTTTCTCTCTATAAACACCAACCATAAATCTCTTAAGTGGAGATATAAAGGAATTATTTTAAAGAAGTTGTAATCACCATAAATAATAACTTTATTTTTATATATTCTTTTACCTCCAATAAATATATTAAATTCCTCATAATATAAAAAATTTAATATACTAAATACACTAAAATTTTATTATGATTATGAAACTACATTTATTCACCCGTTTTCCATCAAATGGAAAGTGAAAATATCACTCATGTGTGCGTACGTCTTACCATTTCCATGTAGTGATACATTTCATATCCCACCACTATATTTAATGGATGGGTATTTTGATTATCATAATATTTATATATTATAATTATTAAATAATTATACTTATGGGGTGACAATATCATATCTACCTTATTACCTTCAAAACTAATCAAAAACAATAATATCGATTGTCTGTACGTGTGGATTACCACCTCTTTGAAGCAATGTGGGTCATATTTTATTTATATTTAAATTGGATAGTAATAAGGATTGATTTAATGGATATATGTGATATATATAGTATAATAATAATTCTTAATTGGTGAGTAATTATTTACCTTTCTTTCATTTCATCTGTTGAATGAAATGTAAACCATATTCATGCGTACATATGGCCTACCATCACCATGAATTGTGTAATTCATTTTTTGTCCCTATATTTTATGAATGACACTAATAATGTGTATTTAGATTATATATATATATATATTAGATATTTATAATCTGATTGAAATTTGAGAATGCAGTTTCCAAGTTTTAGTTAGGAACGACTGACAGGCTGATGAATCTGTGGTACACATTTTTTAAAAATTATTTTACTTTTGATTCATCTTGTGTTACTAATTAAAGTCTTTATAATTAATCATTTATACTCAAACACAGTATATGTGCATTAATAATTAAAAAATAATAGAACACATGGATTTAAAATCATTGGTACAAATTCCAACTCCATTATAAGTTAGTTAAACCCCCCTCCCACCCACTCGGACTATCCACTATAATAGAAGGTAATTAAAGCAGTAACTGGTTAGACCCCAAATTACAACCTGGTTATACCCCCCCCCAACTCTAATCATCTTCTAATGATTGGTTAGTTTCACCCAACTAAAACTATTTCACTGTGATTGGTTAGATCCCCCCTATCAAAATTTTCCAAAAACTTATTTGATCCCTTAGTTGCATCCTTATTCCTCATATGGATTGATCCACTATATAAGGATCTTATAGATGATACTTCTGCATTATTATTTTATATCACACTAAATCATGTAAAAATACATGTGCCTTTTCACTGATGTTGGTCTATATCAACAAAATTGATCATAGTTTATAATCAGCTTCCACAGTGCAACACTTCTCAAAAATGAATTCTTTCTTCTAGTGAACTCCTGACCTCAATAAATATTAAAAACTCAAATATTAATTCCTTTTAAAACAATTTTGGAAACTCTATATTAGCTTCATTCTCTACCTCAATTATTTCATGGACTGCATAGAATCCAAAATTCATAGATTTGTTATCTCAAGTACATATTTACATGTTCATGATAATGCATGAATACATTCATGTGTTTTTTGTTTCATGAAACCTCAAACACACATAATAGACTTTTATTTCTTCACACACACGGTTTCTATTTCATTAGTTTAGGTTAAATGTATGTGTTTCATGTTTGTTCACATGCACTGTGATTTGTGTGTGCCTAATTATGTCTATTATTTCTATCATGCGGACTATTTCTTTTCATGAAATAGTGTAACACCCAATATATTATTTCTGAATGAAATTCCCCACAGAAAGCTGTGTAAGAATTTTTATTTTTCTTGATAATGTGCCATAGTGTAGGTGAAATTTTATTGATTTTATACAAAAAAATCTTGCAAACTATGATAATATTCATAAGAGTATCACACATCCCAAATGGATTCATGAATATAGTTCATCATGAATAAAAACTAGTTTTCAATACACAAGTTGTATACCCATGGAATTTTCTTCTTCTTCACACAAACAGAGAATACATGGAACTCCTCTTCATAAAACATATGATCATGGTAATTTTGTTTCTCTAAAAATGAGAGACTCTCATGATCAAAAAAATTTCTCCTTGGCTAAATACTCCTACATTTATAAGAAAGGATTTGTATGCCTCAAACCACCAAATAATTTAGTGAACTGACTTAACTCATGCTCCATGACAATGAGAATCATAATCATCGATAATATCACATTAACTCCACACTATATCACCACATTTTGATATTCATTTAATCATTAAAATGAAGTTTCATGTGAATTGGATCACCTCAAAATCATCATGTCAAATTAACGTTTTTCAGGATATTTAGTTGGATATTTGGATGATTCTGTATTAATATCTTGGAATGTAGATGATCTCTAACAAAGCTCCAGGAAGATGACAACCACGGAACTTGATCAGATGGCGCTGATAAAATAGATTGGACATCCATTGATATATATGTATTTTTAATGGAAGATCTACACAATCCCACTAAACTGAGTCCCACATCATGTTAAAATTTAGTTGATCACTACCTATTATAACTATTTTCTACCTTAACCATCTAGAAGTGATTATCGGGGTACGCTCTTGACCCTCATTGACATCGCCCCATGTCGGCATCCCCCTCTACCCCATTGCCTCCCCACACAACGGATATTCTTATTGCAAGAACCTCTGTGGGAATTATATAAACTTTATAAAAACCTTGTGCTAGACCATTATAGTTGGATATGGGTTTGACTTCGCACTTAAGTAGTAGATGCAGTCCCCCTTTGGCTGGCTACTTTGGAAAGACCCAAATATTTTAATCAAATGCCTTCTTAAGTGAGACACGAAATATTCCAATGCCAACATACTAAAAAACAAATCCAAATTATCCTATATATTTGTAATTTAATCTTAAATTCCAAATATCTGTAATTATTTCAATCTTGTAAACATTGTTCCCAGTCAAAGAGCCTATGACATAAATATTTTGAACTATATATCAACTCCACAATCATCATAATTAAAAACATCAACACATATTGATATCTTCTACCAAAAACATATTGAAAACAAATCACTACAATGTAACCTCATGTGGATAATGGAACCATGATAAAAATACAAATACCAAAACTATTGAACCACTATATACATGATAAATGAAGAAAATATCACCCAAAATAGTGTTTTTAAAAAATAAGTGTTAACAAAATGTTGAAAAAAATTATTATTAAACCATTTAGTGTCTGATATATATGGGTATGGTTATATAATATATTTATAATAAATATATATTTATTGTATATGTGTATCCAATGTGTATGAAAGAAGATGGGCCTAAGGTAATGGATTTTTTCCTCACTTTTATTTCTATGAGACACATGCTATATTCACCACTTATTTTTTTATAGTGTAGATACTTCCCGTGAATGTATCTTATAATTCATCTAATGAATTTTATGTGGATTTACATATCCATATAAGGTTATTAATTTAATTCTTCTTAGGATTATAATGTTACTAAAGTGATAAGTGCATTATGTTATAATCAAGTTATTTATTAGCATTGTTTTTGGTTAAGTTCGGATGATGAAAGCGGGTGATCTATCTCTCAATAAACTCATGAATTTTACAATTCTTTGTTTATTTCTTAAAAGTACATGTATTGCATTCTTTTAAGTCACATTAGATACTAAAAAGACTAAAATATGGTTTTTGAGTAAAATCAACTTTATTTATTTGTTCAGTGGAAAAACATTTTTCATCTATATCATTGATTTCTAAAAATATATTTAAAAAAGGTTTTTACTACTCTATTATGATGGTTTAAATCCATTTTTACCCATTTTTTACTTTTATAGAAAATTATAAGGAATATTTTTTTTTTTTCTAAATGAGTTACTTTTTGGAATTTTTACAGAAGTTTAAAATTAATAATTTTATTTTATATGGAATGAATAGAATTTTCTATCATAATGACCACTAAATGATTCAAAGATTCCTTTAAATTTTATATGGTTGTTTTTAAATAAATTTTTTTCAATAATATTTTTGTAACTCATAGATTTTAAATAAGTGATTTCAAAATAGAAAGGTTATTTTCCTTAAGAATGTTTAATAGTATTTCAATTCTGGAAATACGATAACCTTTGGTTTCAATTATATTTACAAAGGATATGATCCAAGTATGTCATCATTATTATTTATCTAGATGGTTTATGTTTATGATGAAAATATTTGTATAAAATATGGTCATTTTACATGGCTTATGCTATGATGAAATAATGGAATGTTTATGAAACTCATCTATTTTCCATGTGTTATGCTATTATAGAATGCTTATAAAAACCATTTATTTTCATGGTTTCGAATATGATAAATTTTTTATGATCTTTTTCCTTGTATATGTGTGGTTTTAATTATGTGGTATTGGTTATGTTAAAACCAATGATGGTTGTTGTGTTATAACCAAGGATGGTGTTCATGTTATAACCAAGGATGGGTGGGAACTATATCTCCCTCGAAATCATTGGGTGAAGAATGATTTCTTATGTGATAAATTGGACTGGAATGAGGAGTTATCCCAGTCCAGTAAGGGACTTTTCCACAATGATTGTCTTGGGAGAGAACCTAGACTACTACAATGGTTTGGGAAATGAACCAATTATACTATGATAATCTTATAAATGAGTCATGACTACTAAGGAAATGATATTATATAATTGTGTGTATGTCATAAAATTATGAATTAGGAAAAATTTATGCACTCATGGGTCATGTTATTTGATTACTTTATTATTATTATCATATTAACTGGTAATATTTATTCCATGACTCAATATTATGATCTATTGTATGTAGGGTATTATTTTTAAATGTTATTCTCATATTCTCATACCCTTATATTCTGGTTTTTCTGAAATGGTCAATTATATCTCACTTTTTTGACCTTAATAAGAATATGAACTCACCCCTTTTTATGTTTTCATTCCCCATGTTATAAAGAAAGGTACTAAGTATGATATTTCTAAGAATATTACTAGTTATTAGGAACTTAGTGGGAGGTGATGTAGATATTTATAAAACAATATTTTTATGTGTCTATCTTTCCAAAGGCACTAGACCTACATGTTTCTAACATTGATCATAATGTTTTGTAATGAATATCCATATACTAAGTTTTGATATCTATGTATGAAAATTTTGCGTCGTTATAGTCAGGGAACAAGTTATAACATTCCACCTATCCACCTTTTTATCACTTAGGTTTCTATTATCTCAACTCTATATTCAACCACCTCTATGATCTTTAGGATAGTTGATTTATTACAATTATTTATAAATCACACATAGGTGAGGGAAACCAAAGGATTGGTTAAAGGGAATTACATAAATAACCTTGGGCACATAGGTCATACATAATATTATAGATAGAGATGACTTACAAACCATCATATTGAATTTAATAATTAATAATTAAAAAATAAATTTAAAAAATTCAATTAAATAAATCCCATGCATACACAGTTCTTTGTTAAACTTAGTATTTGTCATAAACATCCAACAAATATACAAAAGTAATAATTTTTAACATTAATTTATATTCATTATTTATTATTAATAAAAATTAACTTTTCATTAATTAATTAACTCTGTTTTATATTAATTACCATCATAAATCATTTAGATGTTCCCATCATAAATGATTTCATGAAAAATTATTAGCATAACCAATCATTATAAATAAATATTATAAATTAGTTGGGAATTTAATAATTCCATAAACCCATTATTAAATTTTCAAACACATCGGGTTCCAATGAATATAATAAGGATTTAATAGTGAAATAATAAATTTAACATAAATTACTTTTTTACTTTATGGGGTGACTACACATTGTGTATCTCATTTCTCATATACTCGGGTTACATACCTAGGTCTTCAGTGTGTGACTCCTCCAAACTAAATGGTGTGTACTAGATAGATATATGTTGTGTATTCCCCTTGTCGTGTGCCTAAGATAAATTCTTAGGACATCAGTGTGCTTTTCATTAGTTTAAAAAGTTTGTATTCATGAACTTCACATCATGTGATCTTGATATCATGTGTCTGCACAACTTTCTGAAGAACTCAGTCTGTTAATCATAAATGATACTACATGACATGTACAAGATAGCTACATGCCATGTATCTCACATTTTGTTTGTCTATATAAATGTAAAAGGAACTCAGTGTGTTTTTGAGATACATGAATTAAGAAAATAAATATTGTGTACATCAGATACACGTTTTTTACTTAATTAATTCCCAAGGCTGTCAGTCTCACACAGTTTTAACGACGTATTAGATCACAAAGATTGCATGAATTTCACTACTATATCATGTGTAGGATAAAAATTATGTAATTTGCATGGCGTGTTCTAGAATGGATTATTCCACATGTAGTTTTCCATATATTCACCACATATAATTACTGTTTGGTATGTCGTGTATCCCAAAGAATGCCTAGATACAATATAATTTGGTACATAGTATGTAGTTTAGCTAAACACCATGTAACACAGTCCAACCAGCCTTAATTCTTGAAATTTTCCAATAGAACCTCTAGTTATTCCTCATCTATTCATGGACAAATTAAATAGTGCATCATGACCAAAAAATATTAATATGTCAAAGGGGAATTAATTTTTACAATATAATTAAATAATTAATAATTATTGAAATTAAAATATAACCACTATTGTGCATATAGGTCAATAAAAAAATAATTTATTAGAAATTTAAGAGACAAGATCACTCTGATTCCACTTAAAGGTTTCAGGAAAACTGGAAGTGGACTTGTATAAATTTTATAGAGAATAAAAATAAATATGTGATAATTAATTTATATTAATATTCACATCTTTTAATATATATTAAATCTATAGTATAAACTAGTTGGTTCTAAGGAACCAACTCAAACACTTTCAAGCTCAGTTAATGAAGAATCTTCTACGGAAGAAAAATTAAAGATGTTGTTAATTAAATGTCTCAAAGGGATGAAATAATCTTTGATCGTGTTGTATTCTATATTAGTCTCTAGATTTGTTCCCTTCTAATGAATTAATTAATAAGGATGTTGAATTTAAAGATCCCTATTATTGTATCTTTTTGGTTGGGGGAGGCAAAGAACAAGGTGTTTGATTAAAAGGTCTCAAGGAATATAGTTCTCTAATAAAACTCATATCTCAATGTATTTTTAGTATGATTTTAAATATATAATAATCTATTATTTTATTATAAGAATTCCAATCAATATGGGATAGAACTTGACTAAAGTGGTTGTGCTGTTATTGAAAATAAGTTTGACCAAAGCTAATTCATTCACTTAATTCTAAGCTCACAAAATATTTTTTTAGTTTCATTAGAAGTTAGTTTCAGAGATTATTTTATAATTTGAGTAGTTACCATGAATATTTGAGCTCAACACTGTCACAAAAAAAGACGAATTCACACAATAGGAGTTCAGTTGTACATCTTTAAAGTATTCTAAGCACCATATTAGAATAATCACACACATTATTTTGAAACATGATCGAAAATAATAATTTTCTAGTTAAATAATGAATTTTCCATATTTTTGGAGGAATATGTATCCCATGGTTAATGTATTATGGAATGGTAACCATGTTTTTTAATGGTATTTTAGAAGCATAGAGGTTTTCTAGAAAGACATTGTGCATAAAAAAATTTATTTAAGAGTAACATGAAACTCATATAAGAGTAATTTTATTGTACTTAATAAGGCCTATAAATTTTTTTTAGCAAGTGTGGGCCAAAAGATAGGTCAATTTCTAGGAATGTATAAATTAAAATGTCTTTTTATTTGAATTATAGAAATAAAATAGCGAACTATAGAAAATAGATCTTAAAGTTAGGAGATGCACTCAAATAATCTAGAAGTTTTTGGAATACTTGATCTTCTTGATCACACTTATCGATGAATCAGGGGAACATGGGTATTATTTATCAGTTTGGGGATATTTTCTTGAGTAACATATATATGAAGATTCATAGTGATAATATTTACAAATGGAGTCCATTCAAGAGAGAAATGTGGGTGATACTGGTGTGATGGATGTGATGCAAAAATATACACCCCATTTATGGAAGAAGATTCTTGAGATGATAAGAGGATATAGAAGTGGTTAGGGAACCATTCATCAACCAATCCACCCCCATAGAACATCCACCATATCTGGAGAACATCTAAAAACCTAAATATCTAAAAAAACCATCTCCAATACCCTAATCAATAATCATATATTTTATATGTGATTGAGAGGATCTAAACCTTAGGCTGGAACACACTTGGAATGTAAGATCAATGAAGATCAAAGATGCTGGAAGAGGAGAATCTAACAAAGGCATTTCTTCTTCTATCCCCTTATAATCTATTTTCATGTACTGATATATTTTTTTTGAATTTTTCTTATTCTTACAAAATTTGTAGCTAATCAATTTAGGGGTTGGATAGAATGTCTTAAATTTAATTTAATTTTACCCATTCATGCACAGGTGTTATCAAATAGTTTTATTAGATTTCAGTTAGCGATCCCAATTTCCCTTTCATATGATAGTTGTTTTTCTCTACCACAATATACAATGGGAGAAAGAAATATTCTATTTTTCCATGGAGACCACATTTTAATAATTTATTCAAAAGGTTATGGTAATTTCCTCTCCATGTGGATGCATCTTCAACTTGGGTTATATTAGAAATAACAGTTTTTATGAAAGATATCTCAAGATGGTGATTTATCTAAAAATAGTTTTGAATTTCAGTCCTCTCCACACATTTTTAGTACCTTTATGGTCTAATCTATATAAGGGTAGTGAAATTTTTATTAATTGCACATTGTAAATTTTCCCTAAATCTTTTCAGTGACCAGTATCTCCTTCAATTTCTACTTGTTCACCTCTATTTTCACACAATCCACCACCTCTGTATCATTCTTAGTTACGTTTTTTACATAATTCTCATGACTTGTTCAAACGTGGCCTCCCTGGTAATGGTGAAAAAATTTAATGAGTCTTTTATAAGTCAATAACTAGACCAAGGTTAAATTAATTATTTATAATCCTACTTGATATTACTATTTTTGTACGAAGGGTCAAACCATAGGGACTAAATGATTGTATGTGACTGGGATAAAGCTAAAAACACATTCAATACAAAAAAAGTGGAAATTATAATAATGTATTGGTAGTGGAATATTTCTAAACATAGGTGAATAAACTGTAATGTATAGGAAGACTAGACACTTGAAATATTTTGGGGAACTAAACCAGATGGAATTGACAGATTTATCACTTCCCTTATATGGAATTGACCATAGTCGTATTGAATCTCTGTAAATAGGAATTAAATTCCTTATATTCCTTAAAAAAATCACTATCACTATAGGTATATCTTTGAGAACTAATATTTCTAATAGAACCCAAGATATTGAATATTCCTCATAAAGAATATCATTCTATAAACTTTTTTAGAAATTTCTTTTGTTTTGGTCTCCAAGAAAAAATAATATCTAACCTTCACCGATTTTTGCATGGCATAGATTGAAACGATTATCATAAGGAATAAAAATTGAGATCTCTTTCTAAAATAAAATTTATCTCTTCGATTTACTTCATGAAAGAGCATGTATAATTTAATGTTGTTTAATCCCTCTAATCCAACCATCTAAACTAATTAGATTCTCATTACATATATAGTAATAAAAATAAATTTCCACACAAAAATTGTAGTATAGAAAAATAGACAATAACATAATTAAGAAGAATATTTTATGTTATATCCTTCGCTTCCTCTAGTTCTGATCTCATCTAATCTCTCGCGCCATGTCTGTTCCGCCTTTGGATTAACTCATATTAGTTGTGTGATAAATAGATGATTGGGGATTGGAGGATTTGAGATTGAGATATTTTTGTAGATACTTTAGGTTGTGGATGATCTCTGGATATAAGGGAAACTATATAGGGATGGTATAGAGGATGGATGGTTCCCCAACCTCTAGTATCTCTACTTTCATCTCCAGAATATTCTATCTTAAATGTTATTCCAATTTCAGAATCACAGGTAGCTCACTAAAATCAGCCACAATATTCTCCTGAGTGGCCTCCATGTAGAATTACCACAATTTTACATCTTTATACTTTCTTGAATTTAGTGAAGATCATAAAACTGATGCGAAAACCAACTTTTCCTTACTTTAATATCACGAGTTCTGAAGAAACTCAAGTATTCCACCAAATTCTAAATTTTTTTAGAACATCTCTTACCATTGATCTCCCCATTTTATCTTTAAACTTTTATTTTTAGAATTTAGGGGGAAAATATATTTTAATTTATGACTTCATGAACATGATATATATATATGCACACACCTAAAAATACACTTTCTATACCTTATTTATTGTGTCCCAAGCAGTCTTTTTTTAATCTCAAGTTACTCTTATGTAGCTTCACAGATGTATGATATACATCCTGATAGAATGATCCTTTAAAAAATACAATTCAAACACACTAAAAACATTATGCATTTCTTTAACCCAAGATTGTATCATAGTTACCAAATTTATTGAGTCCATTCTTGTACTATAAGATTATTATTTTTGATAAAGCTTCAAAATAATGTCAGTGATTCTTTTCAAGTCAAGCTTCAGCTACTCTAAAATTTTTCAAACTGAACCCTAATAGTGTGAAGCGGTCTTGTTCTATGGCCATGTTTAGTACCAATTTTCATGGTAAAAAATCAACTTATTAACTAGTCCTTAATATATACTTCTAATCCCATTAAAAATTCTTATTTAATCATGGAATAAAGAGAAAAAATTGGTTTCTGTCAAAACTAACTTTGGAAGTAGAGCAGATTAGTTGCTTGGGTCTCCTTCATCCACATTTCAGTCGACCTTCTTATCTTAATAGTTTATATGATTCTTAGTTTACATTTTTTCTTATTGTACATCAAGATATGGTTAGATCTCAATAACAAAATTCTTTGAGACCTTGAAAAAAACATTGGGTGTGTGATCGTCCTCAACCTAGAAGTGGAAATAATGGGGAACGTTAGATCCATCATCCTCATTAGTTCATACCCTCTTAGTGAATAAATCTATTAACAAATCGCTTCAATAACATGATCGCAGATCAGTTCATCCCTCTTAGATTTTTAATTTGTTTTATCTTCATTATTTCATTCTATTATATAGTCACTATCAACTAAGCTTCAAATCCCCTTTTTGATCTGATAATTCGCTAGTTTTGTCTTCCTCATGTTCATTCTTTCAAACCAAAGTTATCCAAAGGCTGTCTTCTTCAAACTATAACATCTATGTCTTATCTATTTAAAGAATCATTTATGATTAAAATATTTTTCTACCAATGATGTCAGATCCTTAGTCAGTTATCAATCCCACATGAGGTTCCCCTTTAGATATTATTAGAGTTTTTTATTAACCATTACCCACAATATTGGTATCATTCTCTTTGTATTAAGTCTCAGTATTCATGTTCTCATCCCTCCATGTGATTTTAGTGTTTATAAGATTCAATTTATTATCTTCCTTGTATGAAAATTATCATATTCAAATAGATTTAGCATCCATTTTGTAACTCAGATTCAATATCTCTTACAGTAGCTCGACACAGTTGCCTCATAATTCATATTATGGTTGATCGATATCTAAAATAGGTTCTAATTATCTCATTGGGATTGTAATTAAATATTTATTATCATTATATTTAGTGTTTTAGTATGTTGATATTATGATTTCTTGGATAGATATTCACAATTTCATGAAATTTGTTCGTGTGGTTACTTGTAATAAGCAGTCACGATAGGTTATTCTTTTATTTTTGGCCTACTGCCCCAAGATTCTTGTGGTCAATTGGTATTTTTATTATGCATTGGTTTTACACCCTTCATCCATTCACTTCATTACTTTAAAAATTTATCACCACTTTTGGTCTCATAGGGAGAATTTCACGGTCATTTGGACAGTTTTTCTTGTATCTAGTTGACTGATTGTGCCTCCTTAATGTGGTCAGTTAAAGACTGTTCTTTTATTGTGTGGCATAATTAGAATACATACCACACGACTAATGTTTTCCCAATATCTTTTCACTTTTTACACAAATACCCAAATCAAATAGATATTGATAATAAGTTAAAATATCAATTTTTTAATAAATACACCATTGACATATAATTAATCATTTAAATTTACAATTGAAAAATATGGTTACAATTGTAAATATATAAAATAAAGTCATGTAAAGGAGAAATAATTAGTTCAAGTAATTATAAATATAAAAATCCATTCATTTATATCATTTCAATGTAAATTCATCAAAATAATTAAAATAATTACTCTTAAAAATAATGATGCTAAATTAGAGAAATTTTTATCATTAAAGATCTAAAACACCAATTAAACACAACATATTCAAAAAAATGTATATTCAGCATTATAATAATCCAATTTTAATATTTTTCTCATTAAAAGAACATTTTTTTCATTAATATTTCAATAAATTCCCAATTATGATGTGTTAAGAAGTATAGAAAACACGCCACATCCAATTTGAAATGACCCGAACATTTTGAATGATAAATATTTCTTGAAAATGTGTGTTATATTATATTACCCAAAAAAATATATCTCACTAATAATGAAGTGAGTATAATTTCAGATATAACCATTGGGTTTCAACCATTATATGATTGTTGGTCAATTATGACCATTGGTCAATACGACCATTGGAAATTATACTCGTAAAAATATGTTTTATGTTATAATTATAGTTTATAAGTTGAAATGAAAAAGGAAAATTAATGCAGAAATAAGCGTCTATGGTCCCATCTAGTAGAGTCATGTCATACAAATACTATTTATTGGTTTATGGTAATGAGTTAGCATCATTGGGCTTCACTCTGGAACAAACCCATGCTAAACTCCAACATGTTAAGATTGAATGAAATCACCTATGGGAGAAGTTCAATTTAGTGGAAATTACCACTCGACCGATGATAGAAGAAATACCCCATGAGTCTGTCACTACTGCACACCTTACCCTTTTGTCGTGTGGCGTGTTATAATGGGTTATGTGTCGATTCCCTAGTAACTTAAAATGTAATCTATTTTTTAAAATAAAAGCGTCATTCCATCATTTCCATTTTAAGTAATATGATGAATTTGATAAATTGATTGTTTGGGATAAAATTGTACTTTCCAAAAATAAATAATAATTATAAGAAACTAATATATTTTGAATAATGTTTATTATAAAGAAATTTTATTATAAAAAAAATGTTATTTAATTACAAATAATAAAATAGTTTTATTTTTTCCTTGTTTCAAAAAAATACTATGAATTTTTTGTCTGTTATTATTTTTAATATATAATTTTTTTATAGTGTAAATTTATGTTTCTCATATTTAGAGAATTTTTCTGATAAAATAAATGTCTTTTTCTAAATTAGAACATTGAAATGAGTTTAGGGTGAATTTATGATAATTTTATAATTGACTTCAGTTTTTCTTGAAAAGTAAAAATGCAGTTTGAGTTTTTCAGTATGCTTAATGACATCATAACTATGTCATAATGATGTAATGAGTAATATAAAATTATGTTTCACTATTTTGGATTTATTTAACACAATAGGTGTCCCATGTGGCCAATATCATGGTAAAATACCATGGGAAAGCCCATTGTTTTTCAAATACCACTACCAAAATGTCCAAGGAAATTAATTAAAAACTCCCTCATATTTTCTATAAATACCCACCCATTTCATTATTTCCATTCATTCTCAATTTATTATCTTTGAAAATATGATATTATCCATCCAAATTAGATTTTTATTCAAAGATAGAATGAACCACAAGGACACACCAGGATTAGGGGGTCTAAAGTAGTTCATGCTGAAGGAATCCCCTATGATAAAATTAAATACCTCAGGCTTCAAACAATTGATTCCCAGGAGTTGAGTGGTGTTAGAGCTCTAGCCTACCAAAAATTCAATCTGATATATAACCTTATTACACCCGTGCCACTTGTGGGTCACTTGAATGTTGTTGCAGAGGAGGTGTCTGCATTTTTTCAAAATATAGGACATGGAACAAAGATTAGATCCTTTATCGTACATGGAATCGTGAAGGATCCAAGAGTCAGTCTCTACATGATTTACGTCAAGCGTTTACTCTGTGAAAAGGGTGATCCCAATGAGCATCGATTTGGCCTCGA
Source organism: Viscum album (assembly GCA_963277665.1). Classification (NCBI taxonomy): domain Eukaryota; kingdom Viridiplantae; phylum Streptophyta; class Magnoliopsida; order Santalales; family Viscaceae; genus Viscum; species Viscum album. Next base: position 1,540,339,856 of record OY728125.1, on the reverse strand, counting down.
CCAGGAGGGAGGTACCATTGTTATATGATGAAAAAAAGGTCCAGAACTACAATCCCACCAGTTCCACGAACCACTCCCCCTCCTCTCATGATGCCCAAAAAATATGACCTGTCCATTTTCAACTTGTATCCTATGCATAGTGGATGCCAGCACACCCATTTCCCTGGCAGTCTATCAAGTAATGGTTCGGCCGAGGAGGTACTGACCTACAAAAACCGTAAGGAAAGAGAATTTCACCAATCTTTGATGAGAGAAGCCATGTCCACCATCAATAAACGGGTTCCTTAATTGATGTACCTTGAAATAATTCCTCCCAAGGTGGCCTTAATCCCCCAAGATCTTCATCTTCAAGTTTTAGGAACACTCTTCAAAGTAAGGGAAATATCTACTTCTCATTTCCTCTCAGGTTTCCTTTTTATGTGCTATGTATTTAAAATTTTCATACCTTGTTATTATATCCATTTTTATCTCTTTACTATATTAAGAATCTCTTATTAATGAGAGACCCATTTCTCCTATCTATTTAATATTTCCAAATACCATGTTTCATCCCTGTTATGATGTCAGATGTTTTTCACAAAATTTCAATCTTTTTCTCAAGAAATTATCATTTTTTTATTTTTTGAATACCCAAAACTATTTGATTTATAGGGATATTCACATAGTTTTAAAATTATCATTTTTAATATGGGATTAACGTACATGAAACCCACCTTCCTTTTTCAATGGATAATTATGACATAAAGATCTTATCTTTAAGCACTTTTTTTTAAAACATCAAGAGTTTGATATAAAACCTGTTTCTTTTTTTCTTATATAGGTTATTTTAGAAATGTTTTATTATGATCTTTGTTAATAAAATTAATTAATACAAAATAATTTTTTCCCTTGATATCACTCCAATTCATTGGGTAAATAATATAATCTCCAGAGATGACAAGTTTTACGATACCTTGGTGAATAACATTGATAATATTTATGACACCTCAGTGATAAAACATGGTAATATTCTAATGAATGACTCACTTAAATGTTTTAGACACATTTAATAGTTATTATTTATTCTCTTATTATTATGATATGAATAATTCTCTTTTTTTATTATATTCCTCATGTTTTTATTGACATTCCTCCAGTTAACAAGTAAATAGTCTCCCTTTCCTTCCCTTACTGGGCCTTATGCTCACCCTTTCCATTGATGTATGTCACTAGGTTATGATATTAAATAAATGTATATAGTATGATCCTATAATGAATCAATTCAAGTTAATTGGAATCATTTTTCTAGGTTTCATGTATTATTTACCTTTTTTCTAGGACACTAAATATTAAAAGATCCTCTGTTTGTACAATATAATGAATATTTATATAATAAAAATGCATGATTCCATAATTGTTATCAAAAGATGATTTATTTATTTATGGTAATTAGTATTTGAAAACATTATAAAAACACTATGTAAATGTTAAAATATAGTAAAAATCATATTATTTAGTTAAAGTATTAATTATGAGGTTTCCAAAAAAACCCTATATGAATTTGAACAAGTGGATATGGATCTGGCACAGATGTACCTCGGGGTGACAACTCTGACAAGGTGAATCAGGGTATGATTTGACATTGTTATATTTGTTTTCCTAAATATTAAATTAAATATATTATTGCATATTTCCCATTATTCTGAATGACATTAATGTAATAATGTCCTAGAATATCTTTCGCAATGACAAGGTCATAACAGTTCCCCCTACGATGAGAACCCTGAAGTGATATAAAAATATTCTTAATATAGTTTTGTGGATGGATAACATACTATGATGGGACACATAGTATATATACCATCAAGTACAAGTACATGTAAGAAGTTGAGACTTCTTTTCATGATGTTCACAGTTGGTAATCTCAAGATGGGAGATTATGAGAATATACATGCCAGTAGGAATTCCGTATGTTTTGATGTTATCAAATATTCTTATCTACGATAGTGTGTAATGGTCCTTATATGTTAATATTATCATTAATTCTTGTCAGTTCACATCCATTTAGATTTGCTGATGAAAACTGTCATGACATATGTTGGTGGGAAGTAGGGTACGTTGGGTGCATCCTTAATGACATTTAATAATGGATAAGTCAAAGAAGGATTTTTTCATTAAATATTTATGGAATTTTTTATCTTTTAACTTTGATTGAAATAGAACCATTGACCAAAAATAGATGTCCATGATGAAATGACGAGTTTAATTCAGATAGTCAAAGGATGATGTATTGAGCATATAGGTTAATGACACCATTATTTAACTTGCTTGATAAGATATTGTGATAAAGGGATTATATTATACAGTGAGTGTTCGTTTCTGTTTTTCATTTTTGTGACATTAAGTTCCCTCTCTTTGTTGCCTTGACCTATTTTTAGAATGTCATTTTGGCCTTTAGGAAAGCCCATCTAATGCCAATGAGAAAGAATCCTATAGGGTCAGACACTAAATTATTTTATTGTACTCGATTAAATTATATTTGAATTTAATTAATAGAATAGATATTATTCCCAAGACCAGGGAATAAAATTTTGCAAGTTATATTGATCACGTAAATTAAATAGAAGTTTATTCACCATATTGTGAATTATATATATATTTATTTATTTTATTGAATATTTAATAAATATTTAATTACTAGTTTGTGAGTAAAATATTTATTTAAGAAAATGAAATATTTATTTTGGTGTTTAATAAATGAAAGGGTAGTTTGAACAGACGAATACCATTTTTGGTGGTAAAATAGTTGTTTACAAGTCGATAAGTATTATTTATCCATTTTTGTGAAAGTCGGCGCACCACAAAATATTATTATTATTATTATGTGTAATGGGATTTCATTAAAGGTTATAAATATATTTAATTGTTTTTATGAAATTAAATATTCTAACAAAAATACTATCTCTATAAATAGATGAATATATATATTTTTTAATGAATTTGAAACCAATTCCCTATTTGGGAATAGAGAATCATTTTGCACAAGAAAATCACTCTCAACTCCTCCTCCTTCCATCTCCAGAACAAGAAACCCAAGAGAGAATTTCTGCATGACCGAATAATGATCGATCAAGAAAAAAAATGAAGACATTCGATTTGCGACGATAACACCCATGGAATGGGTAGTGTTTCTCAGAGACCATTAGAGAAAGTGTGTATCACTCTTACAGGGATTCTACCCTTGGATACTCACAATCCCAATAAAGGAAATCTAGAATGGCTGTTTTAGAGGATCAACAATCATCAAGGATGAAATTTCGTAAACCATGTATTTATTTCTTCAGATATTAAATAAATTAATTAGAAATTTTATGTGCAATACCCTCGCTCTTGGTTTCGAGAAAATATTATTAAAAGAAATTTTAATATACCACCTTCTACTGCAACACTTCCGTTTCTCCCAGAACCATCAAGTGGTATCATATCTAAGAATGTTTAATTTTATAATTATTTATTTTATTATTGATCTATGTCAAATCGTGGTTAATTTTCATTTCAGGTTATTATTTCATTAATTCAATTTGAATTAACATGTTATAGAAATATTAATAATTCTTTTTTAGTGTTTCATTTTCATAGACATTTACAAAAAAATGATGAATTACGGATGATTCTAACAAGAAGTACCAAATCATTGTCTCGTAAAGCTGGGTTACACAGCGTATGATCAGAGCACTTGTGGTGTACCCTTGTGCATTGATTCTAGATGCGCTGAGCAATTAAAAAGGCATGGTGATTTTATTTCACACCACGTGTTGACCATGAAAACCTAGCATGCAAGAAGAGGATACAGGATGTGTAGCTGGCATGTACAGACCATGTAGTCGAGCTATGTTATCATACTGAATCCCTAGTCATTTGACTTGGATATATGGAAACTGAGGTACATGGAGTTTAGCTGGATGTACCATCCATGTAGTCTCCCAATAATGGAAAAACTCAAATTAGATTAAATTTGAAAAATTAAAGCATTAAATCCTTATTGTATTGATTTAAACACCATTGTGTTGTTGACAATTTAATAATGGTTTTACAGAATTTTATATGATTAATCAATTTACTATAATAAATATGTCCTTAATGGTTTGGTCGTTTATTTTCATTGAATACCAAATTTATTGGTATCTCCAATTAATTATGGATGATCCTTAATATTAAATGGAATTAATTAATTAATTTATTAATCAATACAAGAATTTTCAAATAAATAATATAGAACAAATAAATAAATGAATGAAAACGAGTTACTTTTTGTGTATTCGTTTCATGTATGATTGATCATGATCTTGACCAAGACCTACGCATATGTTGTAATTTATTTAATTAAATTTAATAAATGGTTTTGAAATTATTTAATATTAAATTAAATTATGGCATGTGATTCATCCCTCCATCCTTTATTATGTAGGACCTATGTGTGCAAGGATATTTATGTCATTCTTGTTAACCAATCCTTCGGTTCCCATTGCCTACATGTGAGTAATAAATACTACAAATTAATGGATCATATCAAGGCACGTGGATATGGTTAATGATTAAACCATAAAGATTCCAACTCGGCGATACATAGGTAGAGATGTGAATTGTTGTAGCTCATTCCATGTCTCGCATAAGGAGTAACTTCCACCAGGTCATAGGTTGATTTAATGTCTTCTCATTAAACTAACCATTTTATATGCTCATGATTGGGTTATTTAATTATTTATTTGTTTTCTATTTAATGTATTAAAATTATATTTATTGATGATTGATTGTGACCACATAAATGATTTAATATGAAACGATGGAATTTAAATAAAATTTATTTGGCATAATTTTTTTATCCAAATATGGTTTTTTAATTAAGTAAACATCCACTTAAAAATTAACAATAAATATAAAGTATAAAACATGATAAAAATTAATTCATAATAAAATAAAATCCCTCAATCTAATATTAAGTGAAACTAATACTTCTGTTACCTGATTATGCGCCATTCTCAGTAGAACTATGTGTTTGACCAACCCTTATTTTGACCCTTAATTTTATAAGGGGGTTCTATTGAAAGTTTTGGATTGACTTAACCATTTTACAGGAAGAGATGTGTCCATTTATAGAATTGGTGTCATTTGGAGTTAAGTGTTGAGAAAATACATGTCAGGATCTCTGGATTGGGGAGTCCACTCAATAGATCAAGGAGTTGCAAGTCTGTAGTTGAAAAAGAGTTACCTAACAAAATAACTTCAAAATATATTGACCCACCCTTTTCTGATTAAGAAAATGGGAATATAGAAGATTTAAACTATAATTTCCTAGAAATTAAACATTCAAAATTAAATGTTTATGGTTATTGGGACTTGATAAAATAGTGTGAGGTTTAATGAAATCAATAAATTTATTATTTCCCTAAACATTTGTAGTCATGGACGGTAATAATAATCTACTCTTCTAATTTTAGAACAAATTTATATGCTTATCATCAACACTATCCCTATGAGCAATACTGGATAAAGACAATATCTTAACATGAATTAACTTCTAGGATAGGTTTAGATTCTTCTGGTTGTTCTATGCTACGAAAAAAATATTACATCCTAGAATCCTCAATGCCTAATCCTCATGTTCAAGAGGCAAGTGATGAGGATTTCCTACTCTATGAAAAAAATTTGAATGAAACAATCGATGTTCAGTGTATGATTATTTCATCTATTTCTAGTGAACTCATGAAGTATCATGAAAACATAGATGTGTATGGAAAGATTTAGAACCTCTGTGGTATTTTCTAGGAGAGAGAAATAATAGTATGATTTTAGATTTCCAAGGATCTCTTTCAGAGTAATTTTGGAGAGGGTTCCCCAGCAGGGCCTCATGTAGACAATCTCATTGGCTACAATGAGAACCTAGAGTTTCTAGGGTTTAAACTCCCCAAAGAACTAGGAACCAACCTCATTCAAGAATCACTCACCAAATATGATCCATTTTTATTTATTTTGTTATGAAAAACATTGAGAAGACTCTTCAAAATCTTCTTATCCTCGTTTTCCATGTAGATAAATATAAGAGGCATGAAAAGACTTCTATTCTTATGGTGAACAAATAGAAAAGGAAAGAAAATATCTTTAATCCCAAAGATTCATCACACCATAATAGGAAGGAGAAGATCAGAGGGGGGAAGGGAACAAGATGATATCTATTTTTCATGTGGAAAGAAGGTACATTGGAAGAAAAACTACACCTAGCTGAATAAGAAAGGGTAATATTTCGATGTGTTTATTATCAAATGTAATTTATCTATTTTTACAAATTGGGTATTAGATGTATATTTTGGTGCTTACTTGTGTATTAAAATAAAATAACCAAATAGATTATAAAAAATTGACCTAGTGGATGTAGATCTATGAGTATCCAATAGAGATAAAATTGTAGTTGTAGCTATCGGGGACTACCACCTCGCATTGCAGACTGAAATGATCTTGGTTTTAAAGGGTTTATATTATGTGACTTTATTTATCAAAGACATTATTTCTTTATCCATACTAGATAGATATGGATTCATTTTAAAATTTGTAAATAAATGTTTATTCTTTTATAAATATAGCATTTTTTATGGTAAGGCACATTTATATAATGGTCTTCACATGTTGTATTACATGAACCAAGTGATAGAAGTTGATAAGGAAGTTAATTCAAATGACTAATACCACACCAAACTTTTTCATCCCTTCCTAGGTCATGTAAATGAAAAAAGATTAACATAATTACATCAAGATGTATATTTAGACACTATATAACTAAAACCACTTGGTGAATGACACACATGTTTATAAGAAAAAATGACCAAATCCCCATTTAGTGGGAAACGTGAACATGCTAAAGATAATATTTAATTAGTTCCTACCGATGTGTGTACACCATTTCCTATTGAAGAAAAGGGTCGGTAATCATACTAAATATCTTTTACTGATGATTATTGTAGATATGGATATATTTACATAATGAGGTATAAGTAAGATTATTTTGATAAATTCAATGAATAAAATAATGAATTTGAAAACTTACATGGTAGGAATATTCAGAATATCCACTTAGAACATTGTGGGAAATATCATAATCAATAATTCCTTGATTAGTTATTGTATTTTGAGATCCTATCCCAACTCACACCTCCTTACAAGCCTTAGTGGAATAGTGTATGAGAAAGGAGTAATTGCACCTTGTTTGACATGGTGGGATCAATGATGAGTTATTCGAGTCTTCCATTATCCTTTTGGGGATATGCGTTACAAAAAATGACATATATACTAAACCAAGTAGAAAATAAATCAATAAATAGTATTCCATGTGAATTTTGGTGTGGATTAAAAACCATTATATCGAATTTACATGTGTGGGGAAGCAAAGTGTTTATTAAGGCTTCTTCAAGTAACAAAATTTTACCTTGAGGCATAATGTGTACCTTTATAGGATACCCTAAGGAAATAAGGTGATATTATCTATACAACCCCTTATAAAAATTGTTATATTAGAATGGAATTCAATATTTCTTAACATGGAGAACATATCCAAAAGAGATAGTTGGAGAGAGATAAACTTAAATGAAGTTGAGGCTCAAGGCACACAGGAGTTGGTACAAGATTGATTCCAAAAACTCTTGTGGAAGAAGAAATTTTTTCAAGAGACTAAACTACTATATAAGAGTACAATAGAGGTTAGAGAACGAGATTGGTATAATTTTCTAGTTATTGAGGATGGAGACTCATTATTAGTTGATAATAATGATCCTCTAATATACAAGGAAGCAGTAAGTGTCACAGATGTTTCCAAGTGGCAAGAAGCCATGAATTGTGAAATGGATTATATATACCAAAAAAAGTTTGGATTTTGGTAGTTCATCTAGGGGATTTAAATCCAATTGATTGAAAATGGGTATTCAATAATAATATGGACATGGAACGAAAAGTTAGTACCTATAATACTCGACTAGATGCAAAAGGGTTTACATAGTGCCATGGAATTAACTAGGATGAATAGTTCTCACCAGTTACAATGATGAAACCCATCAGAATTATACTTTCCATTTTGGCTTACCGTGACTATGATATTTGGAAAATAGTTTTCAAATTATCCTTCCTTGATGGGAACCTTTAGGTAGATTTCTATATGACACAACCTGAAGGGTTTTTTAATCAAAATGATTCCAATAAGTTATATAAGATTAAAAATCCATTTATGGATTAAAAAAAAATCCATGTCATGGAACATTAATTTTTATTATCCATAATGTAATTTGGTTTTATAAAGAATGAATGTGATCCTTAAGTCTTCAAATGGTTTAGTGGAAGTGCAGTCGTTTTCTTAATAGTATATGTTGATGACATATTACTTATTAGAAATGAAATACCAGTATTATTGTATAACACCCTGACCCCTATAGACTAGAGTCGGTGCATTAATAAATACATTGGCATGGTTAGAAGGAATGAAAATCTAGAAGGAATGATCAATTTATAATTCTTGAAGAAACTAAATACTTAGATTTAACTCAAAATACATTGGAAAAGGTTACAAAATACAACATATAACAAAAACTAAAGACTATATCCACAAGAACTCAATAAATGATCTCTTCTTCGTCACCTGTTGAAAGTAAACAATTAAAGGAGTGAGATCAAATTCTCAGTAAGGGTTAAAAATTGCAGAAGCAATAATCAATAATAATTTAATTGTAAACAATTTGACTTAATAAATATGTCATGGTCAATAAATGAAAAACTCACAGCATTAATAACGTGGGAATGAAACTGCATCCATAGATTTTTTCATAGTGAAAACATCATGGATAGTAATAACTAATAATGAATAAAGTGGATTATTATAAATTGGTTGTAATTTATCTGGGACATTATACCATAATACTATAAAACGGTTTAGTTCTATGGATAGAAACCCGTTTGATTTTTTGAAAACAAACTCGAAGGGTTTGTCGCCAAACTGATTGTCTCATGAGACCTACCGATGCATCTAGGGGATTTAGCAGGCCCCACCCAACTCTACATACCAATAATTCTTTATACATAAATTCAACCCAAAAAAACATGACATTACATTGTTTGTATATAATAGAGGATACAGATTCATCAATACTTCCACAGTCAAAACAACAATCAAAATAAATACCATAATTAAAATGGTCTGCAGCGTAGACAATAATCATATCCATGATATGAGAATATGGTTATTTAAATGGAATATAATTTAAATTTAAAAGGGTTCTAAAATGGTAATTAGGTACACCACATAAGAAAGAGTACGTGCACAATACTAAGCAAGTCACAATGAAGTGAAATTTGAGACAAAGCATGTTACCACATTGTAATCAATTGATTCATATGAAAAAAAGTTAATAAACACCAAATGAATCACATAATACCATGAATATACATAAAATAATGATAATATATATCATAGGTCAGTACAAATATACCACATATATGAAATAAGAGGCAAGCAATGGAAATCCCACTGAATTGAAAGTGAGATGAGAAAACCCCTTACAAACATTTCGGCATGGTAACGAGTGTTATTGTAAGGTATTAGTGAGAGGTAAAGGGTATAAAATTACTTATATGTCATAAGGGAAGTATGGGGGAGGTGTGAAAACATACCCCATCATTAGGAATTAAAAATAAAAGGGCACAACATAGGTGGTATTCTTAAACAAAAGTGAGAGAGAGGATCCATTACCTTACATTTGATGGTGTTCATGTTTGTTCTTAATGACCCAAAAAATCCAATTTAGCTTCATTAATTAAAAATTACAGAAAATAATAAACATTTAATTGATATGGTATAACCGTGTTAACTTTATTAATGACCTTTTTGATGGGTTTAAGAGATTCAATTTTATTGTTTTGGAAGCATTTTATTACATGGCTTCATGATTGTTTTACTTGTATTCATGAATGGAAGTTCATTTGAAATGTGGTTAGACATCTAGAATAATTAATTTATCTTATTAAAGACATTATAGATATATAAATGATCTTATAATGATTGAGGTTATATACCATGAGGATGAATCATTCAATGAGCTAAAAATAAACACAAGGATTTGGCTTGGCAGTTTTTTGCACAATAAACTTGTTTTGTATTATTATTCCATATTATGAATGTTTAAGGATCAAAGAACATTATTCAAGATAAAAAAATATATTATGACTTGGTTCAACCATTTAAGGGGTTTCATGACAATTATTGTAGATAGTAATGAAAATTAAAAACTTGTCTTCCTTGAGTGTGATAAATTAACACATCTCGGACGGTGTTTGCATTTGTTGTATAAAAGGAGGGGAAAAGAGAGATTATGATGAAATATTACATTAGAAAAATTAAAATCCTGAAAATCTAATGTATTGGAATTATCATGGAATTTGGATGCGGGGAGGTGGGAAGAATGAACAAAATAATGGAACTTTGTAAAAGATTTTGGATGAAAAAAAGGAAAGGTTCAACTCTTGAGTACTCCTCCTTGAGAATATATTTATGGACATTGTTTTGGGCCTTTTGGTGAGAAAATATGGTCTTTGACATTGGGGAGGAGATTGGGGAGAGATTTGGGCATAATATTGGAATGAAATAAGGCTGAGAGGAGTGAAGAGAAGAGGGACTGGGGGGGGTTATAGTGGAGGAGAAGAGGGTTTTCATAATTTTTCAATAATAAGTTTATTATTTATTCACAAGGCAGGGAATAATAAGTATTACATAAAGAAGAACAAAAATAAATACATGTTACTTTGAACCAATTGGGATTATATCAGTATATCATCATTAATGACTCAATAAATCACTTATTTAGCACTTATCGTAAATTATCACATTTTACTATTCATCGAAAATTCAAGTATTTCAGAAAAATCCTAAAAATTCACCATAACCATTTTTTAACATGTAGAATCCAAAAATGAAGTCCATTTTTCAAAAAATAATTTAATAAATATGATTTTTTAATATTTAATAAAAATTATTATTTAATCAAAAAATATAAACACTTAAATTATTCATCTTCATTTTTAAGTTGCCTAAATTTATTTATACATTCATGGTTGTGGATAACATTCATAAGATTCATATTATTATTCATAAGGGTAAGTTAATATTCATAAGGGTAGCTTACTACTCTTAAGGGTATGTTACTATTAACCAAAAATTAAGTTAATTCTATCAGACTCTAAATGTCATCCTTAACACAACCGTGTATGTCATATTTTCAAAATTCAGAACACACAATTGGAAAATTTATGTTCAATGGCTTGGATATAACAATATCCTAAATAACCGAGTGTTGTTTCAAATAAATTTAGTGCTTTATGAAATATAGGCTATGAATCGAATGTATTTAAGAGAAACATGCCACAAAATGTTTGGGGTGATACATTATTTACTCCTTCGGAAATTTCATCCTCGAAAGTTTTCATTTATAAATACCAACAAATAGATGTGGGTGGTTCTTCTTCAAAATATCCTCAGGTTCCCATGTTGCTTCCTCCATATTCTGGTTTTTCTAAAGAACCTTTACTAGAAGAGTCATCTGATTTCATAATACCTGCTCCCTTGTGTTAAGGATCCTGATAGGCTCTTCACAGTATGACAAATCAGGTTCCAGTTCTATTTAATCATAGGTGAGTACATGCATTGGGTCTGGAATGTATTTCTTCAACAATGACACATGGAATACATCCCGGACTTTGGGGGGACTTGGAGGCATTGCTAAAAGGTAAGCTACAGCTCCGATTCATTCCATAATTTCCAAAGGTCCAATGTACCTGGGGATCAGTATCCCTTTCTTACAAAACCTAAAGACACCCTTCCATGGATAAACTTTCAGAAAGACGTGATCTCCCACTTGGAATTCCAAATAATTTCTTCAATTATCAGTATAACTCTTCTAACTACTTTGGGATTCTATAATATGGGCTTGTATTTCCTTCACCTTGTCCATGGTCTCTTCAATATGTTTTGGGCCTATAAGTTTCTCAACTTCATCCCAACAAGTTGGAGTTTGACATCTCTTTCTATATAATGCTTCATATGGAGCCATTTGAATACTAGAATGGAAACTATTATTTTATGAAAATTCCACCAAAGGAAAGTATTGATCCCATATACCTTGGAAGTCAAGAGAGCATGACCTCAGAATGTCTTCTATAGTTTGAATAGTCCTTTCAGACTATCCATCAGTTTGGGGTGATAACCAGAACTTATACGAAGCTCAATATTCAAAGCCTTCTGGATACTTTTCCTAAATTTGGATGTAAACTGGGGAACTCGATCGAACAAAATCGATATAGTTGCACCATTAAGTCTTAAAAATTCATTAATATAAAGTTTTCTCTAGTGATCAAGTGTTAAATAATCTCTTATTAGAAGGAAATGTGCTGATTTTGTGAGATGATCAACAATTACCCATAATATATCATTCCTTCTAGGTTTCCTTGGTAGTCTGGGGAAAAAATTCATTGTAATGTAATCCCACTTACACATGGGAATAGGTAGAGGTTGAATCACTCCTTTTGGACATTTTATCTCCACCTTCACTTGTGGAAAGACTAGACACCTTAACATGTAGTCAGTAATTTCCCGCTTCATATTATCCCAAAAAAAATATTCCTTCAGATCTCTATACATCTTGCTGCTACCTGGGTGGATAGAAAAATTTGAGCTATGAGAGTCGTCTAATAGTTCCCTTTTTATCTTAGGTACTGATGAAAAACATATCATCTTCCCAAATTTCAGAACTCCTTCCTCATACATGAAGTCTTCCAATCTACCAACCTTGATAGCATTACTTTTCTTATGAAGATTCTCATCATCAGATTGAGAGATTTTTATCTTCTCTAGTAATGATGGTTTAGAAATCATTTGAAATAAGTAATATGTTTCCCCTTCCTTAACAATTCCCATATACATCTTTAGTAGATCCATGAATATAGGATCTCTCTCAATCCTCATTTTAGTCAGAAGTCCATGATCATTCCTGCATAATGCATCAGCCAACTAATTTTTCTTTCCTGGTTGGTAGTGTATAGAAAAATCATAATATTTGAGTAACATGATCCGTCTACTTTGCCTCATGTCAAGATATTTTTGTGTGAAATTTTATTTTAAACTATTGTGGTCCATTTAAATCTCACATCATTCTCCAGTGATATAATTTGTCCATATTTTCAGAGAAAATATAACAGCTGCTAACTCAAGATCAAGAGTTATATAATTTTTCTCATGAGTCTCCAACTTTCTTAATGCATAAGCAATAACTTTATCGTTTCGCAAAAGGAAATAACCTAGTACATTCATTGATGCATCTCTATATATTACAAATCCATCACTTCAAGATGGAAGAGTCAAAATTTGATCATTGACCAATCTTATTTTCAATTCCTTGAAGCATTTTGTACATTCTTTTGTCCACAGAAACTTAACATTTTTACATGTGAGCTAGGTTAGTGGGTTAGCTAGTTGAGTGAAATTATGAATGAAATGATGATAGTAACCTGCTAAGACAACAAAACTACATACCTCAGTTGTGTTCATTATCATAGTCCATTCTTAGATTACCTTTGTCTTCATAGGATTGACTAGGATTCCATCCTTAGAGACAATATGACCTTGAAAAGAAATTGATTGAATCCAGAATTGAAACTTGCTAAACTTCCCAAATATTTCATTCCATATAAGAATTTTCAGAATAATCCACAAGTGATTATCATTGTCTTCATATCTTTTTGAGTATACCAGGATATCATCGATGAATACCACAACAAAGTTATCAAGAAATTCCTCGAAAACTCTATTGATTAAATCTATGAAAATAGAGGGTGTATTTGTCATTCCAAAAGGAATCAGTGTATTACAACCCATAACTGGTTCAAAATGCTGACTTAGGAATATATTACTTCCTTAAACATAGTTGATGATATCCAGATCAAAGGTCGATCTTTGAAAAGTATTGAGATTCATGAAGTTGATAAAATAAATCATCAATATGAGGCAGAGGATGCTAATTTTTTATCTCAATAGAATTGATTTCCCTATAATCAATGCATAACCTCATGGATCCATCTTTCTTCTTGACAAAGAGGACAGGGGCTCCCCATAGAGAAATAACTAGGTCGAATAAATCCCTTTTCACTCAATTCATCTATTTGTTTCTTTAACACCACAAATTACACAGTGGTCATTCTATTGGGATTCTTTGATATTGGTCTTTCACTAAGAATTTTGTCAATGGAAAACTCAATTTCTTACTCTGGAGGATGTCCAGGTAAATCCTCTAGAAATACACCAATGTATTATTACACTATATGCACAAATTGAATTTGAAGATTTCATTACTCACCCATATATATTGGGTTCTCTTCCTCTCCATGAATTGCATTTAATAGAGCTACTAGGGGTAGGTCTTGATAAGAATCATATCGAGAGGTATCTTCTCTAAAGATAAGAGATTCTATACCATTTTCAAAAATTATAACTTCCTTTTTCTTGTAGTATATATTCCCATTATAGTTTGATAACCAAATCATATCGAGAACTATATCAAATTCATTCATTGGTATGATGATAAGGTTAGAAACCAAAGCACGTTTATGTGTCACGAGGGGGACTATTTGACATGCCTTTGTTGTAATGATGCATCCCCTAGGATTTTTGACTAATAACTCCTTTATTAAATCAGATTGTACATTTATAATTGTCATGGAAAAATAGGAAGATATAAATGAATGCGATGATCCAGAATCAAATAAAGTGTTGGCTATGTTTGAGGAAACAATTAATGTACCTGCCACCACATCATTGGGAACTTCATCTTCTATGGTTATAATCACATAATCTCTCCCTTGATCTGTTGGATTTTTCTAAGGAATGATTACTTGTCACTTAGGACACTCATGTGCATAGTGTCCCATCTCTCTACAATTTTATCATTCATCATCATAAAATTGTTTCTTCCCCTTGCAATTATGAGATAGATGACCCTTTTCAGCACACTTATAGCAGACTCCCATGCCTTTCAAGCATATCCCGAGATGATTTTTTCCACAGTTCTCTCTTAATGGGAATTTCTTTGTTCCCTTTTTCCCCTTTGGCACTTCACATTTTCCTTAGTTATCAGAGTGCATCTTTTTATCTTGGTTTCCCTTGAATAAATTTGATATATAAAGTTAGTTCCTTGTTTTTATGGAAATTGAATCAATTTCATCATATGATGAAAATGTTTTATAAGACAGTGCCCTTAGAAGACATGGATTATGACATTCAACGAAATGATCAATCTTTTCTACCGAGTCATGTACATAATATACAACATATATGGCTAGCCTTGTAAAGGTTTCCTCACACTCTGCAACACTGCCTTTCTCCCTTTGCTTTAAGTTAAGGAATTTCCTCTTCATTTCGGTTTGTTTCTCACGAGAGAAATATTTTTTGAAGAATATTTCCACAAAATTACTCCATTCCATATATTCAAATTCTTCTTCCTCCATGGTATTTTGAATCAAGGACCACCATTGATCAGTGTCTCCCTTGAGACAATATTTTACTAGTACTACGTTTTCATTTTCATTGCACCTTAAATCCATGAATATCTTTTCAATGGACCTCATCCATTTCTCAGTAACCACTGGATTAGTTGTCCGACTAAAAGATGGGGGATTCATCCACATGAAACTATCTAACACATGTGTGGAATGGTTATTCGTTACAACCTGAGTAAGTTGTCCCAATATGGTCATGATATGAACTACTCTAACACTGACTGTGTTGACTTTCTCAATGGGGATATCCCTACATTACCCATGGGTATTGATTCCCTTTATTACGTTAGACTCCATTTCTAAATAAAGGCGCACACTAGATTAGGGTATGAATCATAATGTAAAATTTTAACTTAACAAAATAATTATCATAAATTGAGATCCTAGACATGGCTAATATCATAATCAGAAAAATGATTTCTTTGGGGAAAAATTTACATTTCAATCCTTTATAATGGCTTGAAAATAAAATATGAATTATCTTAAGCATATCCCCTGGGAGTGTCATATCCAATAGGGAAGCAAGGATCATTTTTGTGTACCAAGATACCTCGGGTAAAGCCTGAAACTCCTTGTCGGAGCTTTCACTCCTAGGTATATCTAGGCCAGAGCCGCCTCTACCTACTCATATCCAGACATGGATGTATTTGCTAGAAATATTCACATAATATATTCCTTACCAAAATATCATGATTTTTTTGTATGGTTATCCTGAAATACTACCTTAGGGCTTTGTTCCCAACAATACATTTCCTACTCTAGTTTCCATGATTTCTACTAAACATCCTCTGATACCAACTGTAGCACCCTGACCACTCTAGATCAGAGTTGGTGAATTAAAAAGTACATTATCATGGTTAGAAAGATTGAAAATACAAAAGGAATTACCAGTTTAGTATCCTTGAATAAACTAGATACATAGATGTAACTCAAAATACATTGTTAAATGTTACAAAATAAAATACCTAACAACAACTAAGGACTGCATCCACAAGAACTCAATAAATTATCTCCACTTTGTCACCAATTGAAAGTAAAAAATGAAAGGGGTGAGCTCAAACGTTTAGTAAGTGTTACAAATGTCAGAATAATGAATCAATAATAACATAATTGTAAACAATTTTACATAATCAATATGTCATGGTGAATAAAGGAAAAAATCACGCCATTAATAAAATGAGAATGAAACTGCATCCATAGATTTTTTTCATAGTGAAACACTCATGGATAGTAATAAACGATAATGAATAAAGATAATTCTTATTAATTGGATGTCATTTATCAAGCACATGATACCATAAAACTGTAAAAATAGTTTAGTTTTGTGGGTAGAAATCCGTCTTTTTTTTAAACATACTCAAAGGGTTTATCGCCAAACTGATTGACTCGTGAGACCAACCGATTCATCAAGGGGATATAGCAGTTCCCACCCACCACTTAATCTGAATAATTGTTTATAAATATATTCAACATAAGAGAAACATGAATTTACATTATCCTTATAGAATATAGGATACAAATTCATCAATATTTCCACAATCAAAACAACATTCGTAATAAATACCATAAGAAAATGGTATATGACTTAAAAAAATCATAACCATGATATGAGAATATGGATATTTAAATGGAGTATAATTTCAATTTAAAAGTGATCTAAAATGGGCATTATGCACTCCACATAATAAAGAGTAGGTGCACAATACTAAGCAAGTCACAATGAAGGGAAATTTGAGACAAAGCTCGTTATCATGTTGTAATCAATTGAGTCGTATGAAAAAAAGTTAATAACCACTAAATGAATCACAGATTATGATGAATATAAATAAAATCATAATAATATATGTCAAATGTTAGTACAAATATACCACATATACGATATAAGAAGCAAACATTGTAAATCCCACAGAATTGAAAGTGAGATTAGAAAACACCATACAAACATTTCAGCATGGTAATGAGTGTTCATGCAATTGATTAATGAGAGGTAAAGGGGTATCCCATTATTTATATGTCATTAGGTAATTAATTAGTAGGTGAGAAAACATACCCCATCATTAGTAATTAAACATAAAAGGGAACAATATAGTGGAGATTCGTAAACAAAAGTGAGAGAGAGATCCCTTACCTTACGTTCGAAGGTGTTCTTGTTTGTTCTTAATGACCTGAATAATCAAATTTAGCTTCATTAATTAATAATTACAGAACCTCATAAACATTTAATTGATATTTTATAACCTTATTAAGTTTATTAATGGCCTTTTTTGATGGGTTTAAGAGATTCAATTGTATTGTCTTGGAAGCATTTTCTTACTTGGTTTCATAATTTGTTTACTTGTATTCATGAATGGAAGTTCATTTGAAATGTAGTTAAACTTCCAAAATTATTAACATATATTATTAAGGACATTATATATGTATATAAATTTTCTTATAATGATTCTGTTTATATACCATGAGGATGACTCATTCAATGAGTTAAAAATAAACGGTTGGATTTGGCTTGCTGGTTTTGTGCACAATAAACTGCTTTGGATTATTATTCCATATTATTAATATATAAGGATTATAGAACATTAATCAAGATAAAATACATATATTATGACCTGGTTCAACCATTTAAAGGGTTTCATGACCAGTATTGAAGATAGTAATGCAAATTGAAATCCCATCTTCCTTGAGTGTGATAAATTAACACATCTCAGATGGTGTTTGTATTTATTATATAAAAAGGGGTAAAAGAGATATTATGATGAAATATTCCATTAGAATAATGAAAATCAAGTACATGTAAGTTACTGGAACTATCATGGCATTTGGATGAGAGGAGGTGATAAGGGAGAACAATAGAATGGAACTTTGTAAAAGAAATTGAAAGAAAAGAGAAGAAAGGTTCACCTCTTGAGTACTCCTCCTTGAGAATCTTCTTAAGGCCTATGTTTTTAGTCTTTTGGTGAGACCATATGGTCTTGGACGTGGGAGAGGAACTTGGGGATATATTTGGGCAGTATATTGGCAAGGAACAAGGCTTGAGAGGAGTGAAGAGAAGTGGGAGTGGGGGGGGGGGGGTTATAGTGGAGGAGAGGAGGGTTTTCATAATTTTTTATTCATTAGTTTATAACTTCTTCACAAGAAAAGGAATATTAAGTATTAAATGACCAATAATAGTAATATATTCATGTGAATTTGAAACAATTGGTATTACATCATCATATCATCATCAATGACTCAATAAATCGCTTATTTAGCATTTATCGTAAATTATCACTTTTCTTTTTCCTAAAAATTTACGGTATTTCAGAAAAATCCCAAAAATTCACCCTAATCTTTTTTGATATGTAGAATCCAAAAATGAAGTCCATTTTTCAAAAATAATTTTCTAAATATGATTATTTGAATATTTAATTAAAATCATTATTTAATCAAAAAATATAAACACTTACAATATTCGTCATCATTTTTAAGGTGACTCAATCTATTTATACATTCATGGGTGTGGATACCATTAACAAGAGTCATATTACTATTCATAAGGGTAAGTTACTATTAATAAGGATAAGTTACTATTCATAAGGGTATGTTACTATTCACTGAAAATTAAATTAATTCCATCCGAATCTAAATATCATCCTAAACACAACCGTGGATGTCATATTTTTAAATTTCAAAACAAACAAGTAGAAAATTTATGTTCAGTGGCTAGGCTATGACTATATCCTAAATAAAAAAGGTTTCTTTCAAAGAAACTCAGTGCTTTATGAAATATAGGATTTGACTCGAATGTATTTAAGAGAAACATATCATAAAATGTTTAGGGTACTACATACAGTCTGTTAAAAATGGTTTAATAAAATCTTTTCCATGAAATACTTAGGCAATATAAAAGATATTCTTGTGATAAAGATCCATCATTATATATAAAAAAGGTTTCTCAACCAAAGTCAAAGTACATACATTGAAAATATATAGAAGAGATTCAGTATGGAACAATCCAAAAGGGTATTGTTGCCAGCATCCCATCAAATTCATCTTTCCAAGAAAATGTTCCCTTAGACCCATGATGAATGAAATATAATGAAAAAGATTGAATATGAATTAGAAATTGGGTCATTCATGTATGTTATTCTATATAATATTCTAGATGGTACCTATACATTATGTATGGTAGGAAGATATCATACTAATCTGTGTGACCTCCATTGGATGGAAGTTGAGACCATCCTTAAGTATCTGAGTCGTAAAAAGGATATATTCTTGGTTTATGGAGGAGATGAGGAACTATTCATTGGAGGATGTATAGATTCTAGTTTCCAAACAGATCAATATGACATGAAGTCGCAAACAGGAAACATATTCACTTTGAATGGAGGTGTCGTGAGCTTGAAGAACTCAAATCAGACTATAGTCACAAATTATATTGCATTGTCTAAGTATATTGTGGATTCTAAGGCAACTAAAGAAGTAGTTTTGATGTGAAATTTTGTCCATGATCTTGAGGTAGTATATATCAGAAAATATCTAATCACACACTATTATGATAATACTGCTGTGGTGGTTCTTGCAAAAGATCCATGGTCATATCAGTGGACGAATCATATACTTCATGATTTTTATCTTTTGAGGGATTTTTATCAAAAAGTGATGTTTTAGTGAGAATTATTTACATATAAAACAATGTGGTGGACTCCCTGACTCTGCAGAAACATGATTATCATGTGAGGTCTTGTGGGTGGAAATTTTTAGGCAGTAGGTTGTAGTCCATGTGGGAGTTTTTTTAGATTTTCTTTCCTAGAATCAACTATTTTTACTTCGATTGCATGAATATTTGGTGTATTAAATATTAAATTAAACATATTATGACCTATTTTTCATTATAATTCATTACATTAATGTAATAATGTCCTATTGTGTTGTTTGCATTGATAAGGTCAATGTAGTTCTCTACTAGTATGACAATCATGAAGTGTTATGAAAATATTCTTAATATATTTCTGTAGTTGGATATAATACTATGATGTGACACATATTATAGAGATCATCAGGTACAAGTACTCGAAAGTAGATGAGAATTCTTCTCATGATGTTTGCAGTTGGTAATCCCCACGATGGGATATTATGAGAACAGATATGCCCGTAAAAATTCCTGATGTTTTGGTTTTGTAGTATATTCCTTTCTACGAGCATGTTTAAGGGTTATTATACATTAATATTATCATAATTTCATGTAACGACTCAATTATATAGATTTTATGATGAAAACATTCATGCCATATGTTGGCGGGAAGTATGGTATATTGGATGTGTCATGAATTATATGTTATTAATGGATTAGTCAAAGAAGGATTTATCCTTTCCATATTTATGGAAGTTAATATCTCAACCCTCAAATTTTAATAGAACATTTTCCCGAAATTCCATGTCCACTGTGTAATGATGATTTTATTTCATATAGTCAAAGAATGATGTATCAATCATATAGGTTGATAAAAAAATCATGCAACTTTCTTTATGAGATATTGTTATAAAGGGAGTATCTTACACAATGAGTATTCGTATGTGGTTATCATAATTGTAAATTTTAGTTCTTTCTCTTGTATTCCTTAATCTGTTTCTAGACAATAATCTTGGACTTTAGGAAAGCCCACCGAATTCTAAAAAGAGATAATCCTAGAGGGTCACACACTAAGTGTTTTTGTTTGTCTTGATTAAATTATATTCAAATATAATAAATGATTTAAATATTATTCTAAATACTGAGGAATAATTTAATTCAAATTATATTGATTTCAAAAACTAAAAAAATATTTATTCACCGGATTGTGAATAAAATATATTTAATTATTTTATTCAATAATAAATTAAAATTTATTTACTAGTTTGTGAATAAAATTTATATTTAAGAGACTCAAATATTTATTCAAGTTTCCAATTAATGAAAGAGGTGTTCAAAAGGACCAAGACCGTCTCCTGTGATAAAATAATTATTTATGATCCGGTTATTATTATTTATCAATTTTATTCAAGTTGGCACACCATAAGATATTATTATTATTATTATTATTAATGTTATTATGTGTCATGGGATTTCATTAATGGTTGTAATTATATTTAATGGATGAAATAAAATTAAAATTTTCAATGGAAATCCTAGATTTAAAAATATACGGTTATGTTTATTTTTTAAAGTATTAGAAACCAATTCTATGTTTGGGAATATGGAATTACTCCACATAAACAATTCTCTCTCTAATTCTCCTGATCTCTTCCTCTCAATAATATGAAACCCAATAGAGAATTTCTTCAAGACTGAAGAATGAGTGATCAAGAATGGAAAACACAAGACATTTGATTCTCTGCACTAGCACCCGAATAACAACTGGAGTTTCTCAAAGAACATTGGAACATGTGTAGATTACCGCTAGAGGGATTATACCATTTGATCCTTACAAGCATAGTGAAGGAATTCCGTAATGTTTGTTCTAGATGACAAAAAATCATCAACGAAGAAATTTCCTAATCCCATCTATTTATTTCTTCAGATAATAAATTAAATTATTTATAAATTTTACATGCAAGATAATCTCTCTTGGTTTCAAGAAATGATTATAAATTAAATTTTAATATATCATCTTATACCACAATGCTTCTTCTATTCTTGGAACAAATTGGTATAACCTGATAGATGAAAATGTTCCTTGACGCACTCCTAGTTAGACACTTCTGTGGGATATGTTTGGTTAAACACGAGATTATTATGAACCATTATGAAGGATTTATAGAAAACTTAAGGAATAACATGTTTAATCATAATGTTATATGGATGTTCTCTTATAATTATAACCTTATTAAATGAGATATTTTTCTCAATAATGTTCTCATCCTTTAGTAAATGGAATGAAATAAGAGAAACCACGTTAATGGTGATCGCAATAGACCAGGAATTGATGACCTTCCGATGGAATATGAAATCGAAAACTTCATGATAATGATGAATCAACATACTTGAGTTACGAGTAATAACTTCAATCAATATGAGATAATAGATTCACCTCCAAGGGAATAAAATTCCATTGAGACCTTGATATGTCAACTACCAACTTATTTCTGTACATATAAAGACCCATTGATTGTTGAACAATGGATAATATCTATAGAAAATATATTTTATGTAATCGGTTGTTCAGAAAAAGAGAAAGTCACCCTATATGTGTACCACTTAGAGGTAGAAGCTGATCAGTGGTGGACACTGGTTAAAATCATGAATCCCAAAAGGGATATTGATGTTATGGAGTGGGACGAGTTCAAGGTAACTTTCTTAAAGAAATATTTCCCCATTCAATGTGAATGAAAATCAAGAGTGAATTTATAGAGATGAAGCAGAAGAAATGAATCTATGGGATGCTATGAGGTGAAAAAAACAAGGCATTATTGTTACATCTATAACTTTTTCATAGATCCAAATATAATGTTTTATATGTTCTTTAGTGGACTAAGACCCCATATATGGAAGGATCTAGCATAATGAGACTATGAAATATAGGAGGATATCACGAGGAGTGCTATAAAAGCTGAACTAGAATTCATAGAGATGCATTTGTCCCATAGTTCAACTGAAAACAAGAGATATTTAGAGACAAAATTTGGGAGGTTCTTTGATCATGTAATAAAAGGAATGAAAATGAACCTTTCCACATGCAAAAAATGTGGGATGAAGCATTCATGGAACTTCTTTCTTGGGAATGGTCAATGATACAAGTGTGGTAGAGATGGAAATATTTCTCGAAATTGTTATATTGAGGTGAATCCTCAACTAATAAAAACTAAATACAAATGTAATATTATGTAGTCTTTTCATGAATTCCAATTCTTCTAGTATGGATAGATTGTACACTTTTCCAGTCACTATACATATCTGAGGGTAGTGGAGGGGAATCACTATCATCTTTATCATAGGCTAGGGGAGAAATGTCATTGATTTTCTATCATGATATCTGAATTTGAATCTCTAAATGATGTGGTGATAGGTGCTCTCATTGTTAAATCAAAGATAGAAATTAATTTTCTTGATTTTGGATCTACACATTCCTTTATTCTCACCAAGTTTGCAAATAATATATAATCAACCATTGAACTTCTAGAAGTATAACTTAAAATCAAGAGTCCTAGAAGGATTATCCAATAATAAACACTGTATATAAACTCTAGTATTTACTTTGGAGAGCATAATCTCATCACAATTCTAGTATTCATTCCCATGTTGTAATGTTACATTATACTACGGATGGACTAGCTCTCAAGTATAGTGATAATATCAACTATAGAAGGAAAGAAATGTCAATAGTTTTGAATGGAAAATATTCATTTGTTTTCAAAAGAGAGATATCTCGAGCAATGTCTTGACATAAAGAACTTCACATAGCTTTCTTTATTGAAATAATCAGTGAATATAAATAATGAAATAAATGTATATGAATATAGAATGTTCCCATCATTCAGAAATACACTGATGTATTTTCTAAGGAGTTATATAGGACTCCTCTATAAATAGAGGTAGAGATCTCCATTTTCCTCATGTATGGTTCCATGATGATTCATGGATCCTACATAGAATGGAAAATGTGGCGTTGGAGGAATTAAAGAAACAACACCAAAGTCTTTTGGAGAAGGGGTTTATCTAACTGACTGTGTGTACTTGGGAATAACATGTTCTATTTTTGAAGAAGAAAGATAGATCAATGTGGATATTCATTTTCTATATTGAAAAATACAGAGATCATAGTCAAGAAAAAGTGCCCACTTTTAAGGATTGATTATTTATTTGACCAACATCAGGGAGGTCAATTCATCTCCAAGATCGATCTTTGAGCTATTTATCATTAATTTTGGGTGAAGAAAGAAAATATTATAAATTCCGCCTTCTGATTAAGTTATGAAAATTATGATTTTCTTGTTATTCCCCTTAGATTGAATACTTCTCCTTTTATATTTATGGATTGGATGAATAGAGTATTTATGTACTGCCATGATAACTTTGTGGTAGTTTTCATTAATGATATTCTAATATATTCAAAAATTCACAAGAAAAAATAGGATGGTGTAAGGGTTGTATTGAAAACTACGAGGAAGGAAAGGATATTTATAATGTTTAGGAAATGTTAATTTTGGTTACTACAAGTTTCATTCTTAGGGAACATTTTAACTAATGAAGGAATCTAAGTTGACCCTTCAATGACAAAGGTTTTAGAGGAGTGGCCTCATCCTACAAAAGTATCTAAGATTCATAATTTCCTTGGATTAGTGGGATATTATTGGAGGTTTGTGAAAATATTTTCTTGAATTTCAAATCCACTAACCATGTTTAATCGAAAAGGGTTCATGGTCATCTGTATAAAGGGGGTGGATAAATTTTCCATTAGCTGAAGAAGGGATTGGTTACTACCACCAGGTTAAATCTACCCTCTATCAGAGAAATATAAGCTATTTTTATTGATGTATATCTAAAATGGAATGTGTGAGTCCTCACGTAAAATTAAAAGGTTATTTATTATGCATCTCTACAGTTGAAGTGTCATGAGAAGAACTACCCTATGCATGACCTAGAGATGGTTGTGGTTTTTTTCTCCAAAGATATTGAGGCACTATGTTAATGGGGAGAAATGTAATATATACACAAACCATCAAAGTTTAAAGTATATTTTCATGAAAAAGGAATTGAACATGAGACACAGAATATTTTTTGATATTTTTAAATATTGTGATTTTTCAATTCATTATCTTCTCGGAAGAGCAGACAATATCACTGATGCATTAAGTAAGAAAGACCATGTTTCATTAGCAATGATAGGGATTTAAAGAGATCCTTGGATCAATGACCTAGTGAAACTATACATGGTAATCGTAATGGAAGGTACATCTTTAACCCCATAACAAATTATTTCCCAGCCATCATTACAAGATAAGGTCAATAAATCTCAAATAGAAGATCCTTTGTTACTGAAGAAGTCTATAGCTGTGAAGAATGGAATGTTTTCTGAGATCAATGTTGATTAAGAAGGAGTAATGAAATTTTATACCAGACATTGTTTTCCATCTATTCCAGAGATAAATAAAGAACTGATGCATGAACCTCATAGATCTATATTCTCTATATATCCTAGAATCACTAAAATGTATAGAGACTTTCGTGATCATTATTTGTTTGATAACATGAAAAGGAATATTGTCGACTACACTACAAGGTTCCTAGAGTGTCAACAAGTGAAGGTAGAGTGAAAACATTCTAAATGGGTATTACAACTGCTAACCATACCCACATGGAAGTGGGATAATAATACTGTGGACTTTGTCACTAGTCTCCTGAGAACTTCTAAAGGGAAAAAATTGAAATGGTTAATAGTGGGCCCTCTCACCAAGGCTACCCATTTTATCTAAATTTTGTAATATTTATCTCTTTTGCAACTTCTTATGATTTACGTAAAGGAAGTTTTGAGGTTTCATGGAGTGCCATTTTTTATCATTTATTATCATGATTCAAGGTTCATATGAAACTTTTGGAGAAGTATTCAACATGATCAGAATAATTAATTGAATTTTAGTATGGATTATCACCCAAAAACTAATGTCCAATGTGAAAAGACTATTCATACAATTGAGGAAATGTTGAGAACATGCTAAATTGAATATAAAGGTGGATGGAATCAGCATCTCCCATTAGTTGAGTTTTCATAAAAAGTATCTTCCAATTGAGTATTCAAATAGAACCCTATAGATATCTATATAGGAAGAAATATATAATGCCTACTTGTTGGGATGAATCTGGTGATACAATGCTTCTTGGTCATGATCTTGTGCAATAGATGACAGAAAATGTTCACGCCATCCAACAACACATAACAGTTGCTCAAATTCATCAGAAGAACTATGTTGAAAACTATTGTATGGACTTGTAGTTTCATGTTCGAGATCAACTATTCTTTAAAATTTCACCTTGGTAGATAGTCATGCAGTTTGGGAATAAAGAGAAGCTTGGACCTAGGTACATTGGCCCCTATAAAATCTTTGATCGCATAAGACTTATGTTCTATCTACTAGAAATTTCCACCAAACCTATCTCATGTTCATGAGGTTTTCCACATATCTATCTTGAGGAATTACATACCTAACTCTACACATTTACTGAAGCTGGAGGTGGTATAATATGAAAATGAACTATCTTATGAGTATCATCCGGTGGAGATCTTAAACTGTAGAAAGAAGGTTCTATACAACAATAATTCCCACCCTGTCAAAGTGCTATAAAGGAACCACAAATATGAAGTGACATGGGAACTAAAGGAAATAATGAGACATAAGTAACCTCACCTTTTCTCAACTGAGAGAACAATTTGGAATTTTGGGGTTGAAATTTCTAAATGGGGGAATAATTTAATAACCTAAGATTTTCGAATGATAACTGTTTCCTGAAAATGTTTGTTATGTTATATTATAAAAAAAACTAAATATAACTAATAATTAGGTGATTATAATTTGAAATGATATCTTTGTGTTTCAGTTGTAATATGATCATTGGTCAATTATGAGTATTGGTCAATAGGGCCACTGGCAACAATACTCTTAATAATAAGTTTAACGTTATAATTATTATTTATAAGTAGAAATGAAAAAGGAAAATTAATTTAGAAATATGATTTGATAGCCTCATCTAGTAGAGTCATGTCATAAGAATCCCATTTTATGTAGCCTGGGAAATAGGTATCATCACTTGGCTTTACTCTCAAACAATGCCAAGCTGATCTTCATCATGTTAAGCTTGATCGAAATCGCCTATGAGAGAAGTTCAAGTTAGTGGAAATTACCCCTCAGGCGATTTTAGCTGAGTTTCCCCTTGATTATATCCCATCGTACACCTCAAACTTAGGTATTATGTAGGTTTTATAAAGGGTTATGTTTTGTGTCCCTAGTTACTTAAAATTTAATCCCTTTGTTTAAATAAATTCGGTATTCTATTATTTACATTTCAAAAAATATACTTCATTTGATAAATTACTCATTCATGAAAAATTTATACTTTCTATAAAATAAATAATTATTATAATAAACTAATATATTATGAATAATTTTATTTATAATTAAATTTTATTATCGAAAATATATAATTTAAATACAAGTGATAGAATAATATTTTTTCAAGTGTCATAAATCATACTATACATTTTAGTATGAATTTTTTCTCATATATTATTCATAAATAATATGTATTTTTATAGTATAATGATAAATTCCTCAAAATTAGATAATTAATATGATCAAATAAATTTCATTTTAGAAATCATAACATCAATATTAGGTTAGTGTGAATTTATGATAATTTTATAAAATATTTATTTTTCGTGAATAGTAGAAATACAGTTTGAGTTTTTCAGTATGATTAATGACATCATAACTACATCATAATGATGTAATTAGTAATATAAAATTCTGGTTGACACTTTTTTATTATATTAACAGAATAGGGGTCTCAAATGTCCAATTCCATGGGAAAATACCATAGTCAATACCATGTTTTTTCAAATACCTCTATCGAGGTGTCCAAGGAAATTAATAAAAAAACTACCTCATTGTTTTTTTAAATAACCACCCATTTATTAATTTCCATTAATTAAACATTTTCCCCCATAAAGATATAATATTATTACCCCAAATGAGTCCTCCAAAGTTTTACTCAAGCATCCAAGGTCTAGATCCTCATGTTTTAGGAACAATCATAAGGGTAATCGAAATCTCAAAATCCCTTTTCATTTCATGTTTCCTTTTTATATGGTATGTATTTAAAATTTCAATACTATGATATTTGGTCCATTTTATTCCATATCTTTAATATATTAAGAGACTTTTATTAATAGTATAACCTTTTCCCTTCTATTTTTAATTCTTTCTAAAACCATGTTTCATACTCGTTATGCTTCCATTTCCTATTCTTAAGAAATTCTCTTATGTTATTTTGTGAATACACAAACATATTTATTTTATAGGGATATTCACATAGGTGTAAAAATTATTTATTTTATTCTTTTATAAACACACATTATACTCTCTATCATTTTCATGTGTTAATAATGACATAAAGATCTTGTCTTTAAGCACTTTTTAAAATCATCATGATTTTGATATGAAACCCATTTATTTTATTATCCATAGGTTATTTATAAAATGTTTTATTATGATCTATGTGTCTGAAATTAGTTAATACATTTTAATTTTGTTGCCCTATAGCACTCTAATTCATTGGGTAAATAATTTAATCACTATAGATGAAAAGTTTTACGATACCTTGGTGAATAACCTTGGAAATTTTTATGACAGATCAATGATAAACCTTGGTGATATGCTTATGAATGACTCAATTAAGTGTTTTATCCATAATTCCATGTTATGATTCATGTTATTATTATTATTATGATATTCTCATTTCTCATGCCTTTATGATATTCCCCATGTTTTTATTGATATTCCTCGAGATCATAAGTAAATATTTTAACTATATTTCCCTTACTAGGCCTTATGCTCACCCTTTCGTTTGATGTATATCCTTGGGTTAGGAGATTCAATAAATGTACATATTATTAACATATTATTAATACTTTCAAGGTTATTAGAAGAATTATTTCATGTTTTCATGTATTATGTAGTTTTTTTCCATGACACTAAACTTTAAAAGACTCCATATTTGTACAATGTAATGAAAATATTTGTAATAAAAATGAAGGATACCATAAAATTGACTCAATAGAGGATTTTGATGCTACAAACTGTGATTCTGACCTTGTGAGAAACAAGATTAATTTAAAAGTAGATATAAGGGGATAACATGTCATAAGTAACATCCAAATGAGAGGTATATCCATACGGAAAAGAGTGTGAATATTCTCATTGTTGGAAAAAGAAGATATAGTTGGAGAACATATGTCATATCCTTATATAAGTATCATTTCTTTATTATCTACCTATTTTCCTGTTGGTGATGTAAATATTGTATAATCACATTTTCATAACCTTGAACATGTGTGCTTAATAACATTAAGGGGAATCATATTTTTATGAGTTCATATCATTAATATTTCATGTGCTCGTTTTTAGAATTATGTTAGTGTGATTTTAGGTTAAGTGTTATTAAAGGATGATGATTCTCTTCCCTGTTATTGAACATAACATTTCATGAATTTTAAGTAACACATCATTTTATAATGAGATTTTACAAAAATTTAGAGACCAATGAATGATAGTTATGTGTTTTGACATATTTTCAACATAGAAACTGACATATCTGTGCTAAATCCAAACATGAACATGAACATTTTAAATCAATTCATTATAGTTTAATCCCAATAACTTCATCATCAATTGTTCTTCATCACATTAGTCAATTATTCATCATATTCACACCTTTTCCAATATAATCACTATTATTTTCATATAATATACATAACCACCATCACTACATCCCAATAAAAAAGTATCTAGTTTTTATTTGTTATTAGTTATTTTTGAAATTCATCTCATTCATGCCTTCCTGGTAGATATGATGCATTACTTCTTAAGTATAATAGTTTTATTAGAAAATAATTAATTAAATAATTCATATGATAATTACCATGTGTCTAGATACACCAACAAATACTTTATATAAACCATCATATACAGTGTATGAACGTATGAGAAAAAAATAATCTGTAATATACAATATTTTTGTAGTCACCTCAGGTCATCATCTGCTAACCGAGACACCACAACACCTAACACCAATTTATTTGGACAGTTTTGATAATTGAATCTATTATATACTTATATCATCTAAATCCTAAGGGTGAAATCCATCTCAATAGGAATCCCATCTACTAACATAAAATAATATATCATAGGATTCTATCATGATAGCTTACCCCTACCTCAATACAGACTATCCCCTTGGGATATATTATCATGGACACATGTTGTAGACATGAGTCAAATAGAAAGTGTTCTATAGAGGTAATCTCAACATTAAACCTCCCATGTTGTACACATCAGTTCAATCCTCATGAGTATGGTCCCATGGTTGATCAGATACACATCAAGAGTTATCAGAAGTGGCCTGAGAGGGCATCCTAGTATCCAAACTCATATAAAAGGAAAAATTTACCCTCAATAGAGTGAGTTCCATTTGATTACCACAAACACATTATGAAATATTTAAAGTAGATTGAGAAGTGTATCTCAATATCTATCTTCTCAAAAAATCCAAATGAGCACCCTCCATAGAGTGAGGTCCCATGGCTGACCACATATTTGGATCTCAAAAAAGTGAATACTTGGGTGGTGTAAACCAACACCATGACCCCTAGGTATCTATTTCACAATCCCATCAACTATAAATCTATAACATGGTTAGGTTATAATAATAAAAACTTGACAAACAAGGGACATATATTATCTCTCTTCTAACAATAGATCTAACCCAATACCTAGATATAGGACATCACCTACAACTCAACATATTCATCCCAAATAAATCTCATCATTCACAGCCACAAACTTATTCTTTATCCATACATATCTCATGGGAATAATGTTTTGTAAAGACCCAAAGATTTTTGAATTATAATTGTTTCCTAAAAATGTTTTCTATATTATTACCCAATGAAAATATATCTCATTATAAATTAAGTGAGTATAATTTGAAATGTGACCATAAGTTTTCAACCATTACATGATCATTGTCTAATTATGACTGTTGTTCAATATGACCATTAAGAAACTATACTCTTAATAATAATTGTTAGGTAATAATTATTGTTTAAAAGTAGGAACAAAAAAGTAAAATTAATTCAGAAAAAAGATTCAATGGCCTCATCCAGTGGAGTCGTTCTGTACAGTGCCCATTATTTCAGAACTTGGGAAACTGGTAGCATCATTGGTATTTTTTTCTTGACCACAGCCAAGATGGTATTTAACAAATGATTATTGATTTAAATCTCCTATGTGAGAAGTTTAAGTTGGTGGAAATTACAACTATGGAGATTATTTACTTTGAAACATGTGTTTTGGTTAAGAATCACTATTTCAGAACAGTTTCCAGCAAATTTGTTTGTGGTACTTAAAACACCCAATGTTTTTGTATCCCAAGGGACCTGTTTTCCAAAGGCATGCATTATTTAGGTATGTTGACCTATGATACTAAATAATTCACATTGTTTTATAGGATGGGGGTTTTGGCTCATCGCACCCTTTTCTGGTGGATTTTTTTTTTACTCTGGGACTCTATTATAGATTTATGATATGTCCACGAATTTTAATTAATTTACTAAGAATAATGTAGATTTCCCTTGAAATTTGAACTCAATTATTATGATGTTTGGAATTTAGATTCATCCATATTTATTTGAGGTTCTTCATCAATAGATATTTCAGTATGTATTTGGGGTTCTCCATTAATCGTATCCTCTCATATACTACATAGATATTCTTTTGGCATTA
The DNA here is from genome assembly GCA_963277665.1 of Viscum album. Classification (NCBI taxonomy): domain Eukaryota; kingdom Viridiplantae; phylum Streptophyta; class Magnoliopsida; order Santalales; family Viscaceae; genus Viscum; species Viscum album. The sequence continues at coordinate 1,540,307,732 of OY728125.1, read as the reverse complement.
TTAAAACAATGCTGGATTTTATGCCACTCATTGGGGAACTATGGAATTGAAGGTCATATATGTAGAAAAATGTCACTCGAGAATATATGGAGGAAAAACTGTACTCTGAAGTTTATTTTCATCCAGGTGGATAGAGGTTTCTCAAGAGTTTATAATTATCTAGGGATACATATGTTATTTTGATATTGGGATATAACCCATAGATCAGATACCTTTGTATCCTCGTGAAAGTTATCAGATCACACATAGTTCAGTGCTTGTTAATGGGGCACATCAGACCTTTTAATGTCATTGGATAAGGACCCCATCATACAGTTTAATTTTGTGTGGTATAGACATCAAGGAGGAAGGTTCCTAGACAAATCATTGTGTGGGACTTACGGCTAAGTATCCCAAAGAACTTGGAAGAAATATAAGCTCTCAATTTGAATTAGACCCTACTAGGGATATGACTTGAAGAGAAAAGGGTTGATTTATAATTTTGGGTTTAAACATTAGGGAGTCTACTTACTTATCTCATTTGGATGGGAATCAAAGACCATGTAGTGAGGTAAGTCTCACAGGGGAGTATGTTCCATTTGGAGAAATAAGTTGTGGCTTACTTCTAATGTGGATTCCATTTTAACAGTGACAATGAGAGATTTCTTAACTCATGGTGATTTTGGGGTGTTTAATTTGGGGCCAATTCTAAAGGACGATTCCCAAATTAAGGGAATTGGGGTAGGACTCCTAAGAGGGATGTTCATTTAGCTCAGTCTCTATATGAAAGATTCCTATGTATCCTGGTTATGGTGGGACTCAGAGTTCTCTTAGTTCATTACATTTGTAGGTTACACATAGGAGGAGTCCCATTTAGAGGGGACTAAATTCTCATTTCATGGATGATATGATGTGGAGATCAGCCAATGAGAAGGCTTCTTACATATTCTTGTTGTGGTGGGAATCAGATTTCTCATGGTTGATTTGCTTAGTTGGATGATTTGATCATTACAGATCTCTAAGACCATTTGAGTCATGCTCAGTTTGAGAAAAAAGAGGATGTTAATGATTTAAAAACCAAACACTTTATCCTTCATTACTGGAAGAGGTCGGGCCTATGGCGGAAGAGGTCCTGGCTATAGAACTTCCCATATTCCCTTTACATTGGATGAGGGCCTAATGTAAGGAAGGGGTGAAGGTTAAGGGTGTAGAGAGGTGCGAGACTCAAAACTCCTACATAAAATTTTAGGGGATTACACAATTATGGATTACCTAAAATGGGTCTCTTAGTGGGGAGGGAGACTTATCCAATGCCAAAAAGGAAAAGTAAGTGTGACTCTTACCCTCCCAACAATGGACCAGAGGTTATAGGTCTTAGAGATGAGAAGGGGAGGACAAAGTCCTATCCATATAATCCATGACTGGGAACTCCTCAACATTATCCCTGGGGTAAGGGTCTATATGACCATAGATATCCAAATCCATGGACACCTTGAATACCCTTGCCTTATGGTAGTACATGTGTGGGAAACCATATACCATAGACATCCAAATCCAAATGGGATACATAGAGATGTGAATTTCCCTAAGATTTAGTAAATCATGAGATCCGAGAGGAGGTATCATCATAATCCCTTTCCAAAAATGGATCCAATGAAGGAGAGTCCCTAAAATTAATGTCTTTCAATAAGGCTTTATGAAAGGCTCAAGCTAGCTGAAGGGGTTAGGTGAACCAAGAAAGGGCACTCAAGTAAGTAGACCATAGGTTTTTTGAATGAAAGTAGGATTGGGTTAATTGATGTCACCTTAAGTGATAAAAAACTTATATTACTAGAAATGTAAGAGACTTGGCTCAAGCCTTCAATAGTCTTCACAGATATTCCTGGAAGTGTGGTGTACAACTTCCTACTTATGGAAGGGTGATCATGCAAGTGTTCTTAAATTTGGGGGGTTGGGTGAATGAGTCACACAAGTGTTGTTAATTTTTAACAATTGGAGAACCTAATTTTCACTTTATCCCTTTAATTATCTCACTTTAGGTGTTATGAAACTTCCTTAGAGGTTTCATAGGACGTGGGAGAAGCAGTAAAGAGATTAGATAAGTAATCAGGCTTTAGGGAAATTCTTCTCTACAAATGAAGACCCCAAGGGTCTATTTACAGTGTCTCAATAAGTGCTTCCTGGAGATCTTTTGATATATTTAGATCATCCGGGATTGATATCGTGTATGGTTCTAGGGCCAATTTCTTCAAAACATCATACTTTTGATCCAAATGTTTGCGTTTTTTAGTACAGAGAAGTTTTTTGTAGGTTCCTTGGAAGTTGATTCTCCTGATGTAGAAGGATGATTTTTCAGGGAAGCAGCTTGAAATACTTATTTTCTTTGGTGGATTAGGCTATCATGGTCGACCCACTTTCCAAGAAGGTGGTGGTATATCCAATAATAGATCTTCCAAGATGATCATGTCAGGACAAACCCCATCATGCATATAATAATTCCCTTTTTCTTACTGATCCTACCAGAGGGCTCTCCCTTGAGTTTCCACTATATAAACAGTTTGAGCAGGGGTGTGGTTAGAGTAGTGAATTCTAATATACCCATATATTCTCCTATATCCTCGTCCTTGATGAACTCATCCCCTAGTTACCTAATCATGTATATATAATTTAAGTTCAAAATCATAATCACCATTTTCATAGGGATCTGTTAAGTGAATAATGTTATCAGAACTGAAAATCAACTCCTCATTGGATGAATATTATTCCTGAAAGGTTGATTATTCTAGTTTCATTTGTATGGGGTGTCTCCCTAACTTATATGGATGATATCATCACAAATACTCTTCTAATTTTACTAATTATGGTACGAACGTCAGGTGGGTTCATTATCTAACACTTTTTTAAATCCCGTATTTCAGATGACCGTTGTGCTATTTCTGACATTTAGACAATATGATGACATAAATTCTCTAATTAGGAGTCCTGATAGATATTTTTATATGCATGATGAAAAAATTTCTCAATATATTTCTCTATTTGGGCCTAACATTGGTGAAATCCTGTTAAAACCTATTCATGTTGAGAAGCTCTTTGTCCATGAACAAAATTTTCTTGTTGTATTTTTACTATGTAAATAACATTGCATGAGACCAATTTTGTGGAGCGTTGCTAGATTTGGAGTGCGGTGAAATTCAATTATCAAGTTCACCACATCCTCTACTATGAATATGAGGTGGGGTTTTTTAGATGAGTCTTTGCAACCTCATTAATGCATCGAGGCATGCATATTGAAGGGACTACTATTTCTTCTCAATTTTGAATGTTGGAAAACCTAGAGAGATTCCAAGTCAATATGGCATGGAAAAAATTGTATTACCTTCACATGACTATGATATTCATTATACGGTAATACTTTGTCTTTCAAATGATGAAGATTCTTCCATTTGTTTAGGCGGAAATAATGAATACAATCTTCTACCAACATCAATAGAAAATTCTAATGAGAGATGTCCAAATTCAAAAACATGACTGATATTTCACCCTTGCCTAGTTTTTTTCTCATTTTCATCATATACTCTATCTTTTCCCAGTGTTTTCTTAACCTATTCTAACTAGACTGGATGCCTTCCCGATTGTTTTACCACATGAAATGGGATCAGTTGTTGTTTCCCTTACTTTATTAGAACACAAATGACCTAATGGTGGTTCGGAGAATGATCCTCAACTTGGGTTTTCTTCAGAATGAGAATGTATGTAACCTTCCAGTAACATTTCATTAGACATGACTGGCCTTATGTTTCCAAGTGCCTCAAGATAAGAGGGCTTTATCATCACAACATTTTCAGTTGGAGAATTCTCTTGAAAATGTGAAACACTACTGCAAATAGAACATTATCCATGAATTTCATCACGGTGAAGACCAAAATGGTGGATTATAGTAAGGGATAAATCATTTTTATCATTGGTCTTCTAGCCACAGAGAGGGTTTTCCTGGCTCTCATCAAGAGATAGGTTCTCAAGATTGACCAAATTTTCATGAAGCAATACTTCATGAGGAAGTGTCTAATGAGGAAATTAATAGCATCTATTACTTATCTAAAAAATTGGTTTTGGGAAAGTAGGATCTTGATTTTCAATTGATAAATTTATGAGGGATTAAATAAATCCATCATTAAGGGGATTCAGATAGTAGATAGGCTCTATATTCATCAATTGTGTTTGATGAGACTTTTTCTTAGATTTCTTCTTACTAGAAGCTGGGGAAACTTTCTAGGTGAAGTGGTTATCATGGATAGGTGTGTGTGCCTTCCTTGGAGTGGCTATCAGAATAGACCGATTAACTAAAATTGGAATGGGAGTATGTTCTCAATCTAGTTGTCAGTATGTTATGGGAGAGTATTCCCCATAACCCTCATAGACTAGAATAGAGGTTTGTATCTGCTCCAGGAAGCCATGGTGATGAGTCATCCTAGGTTCGGTGATAATATTATATTTCTATCACTCTGGTACAACTGAATTTTCTGTTATGATATTCTGAAAAACTTCCAGGATGGGGGAATGAATTTGTGTTTTCCCTTTCACCATTTCCAAAATGTTCCTGGTGAATTCATAAACTAGAATAGGAATATACATAAATTTTTTATCTATATTAGGTGTATGTACCTACTCATTTCCTCCCTTTCCTATCAATGGATGCTGACAGTGCTCGTGTATAGGGGTAGAGAGTTGAGTTTTCCTTGAGTTTGTCATCATAGCTTTCTGACTTACATATCAAGGTGCTTCAAAATGATACTGTTGGAATAGTTGATAGATATGGATGGATTATGTGTCTGTTTTCTATTTTCCACCAAGAATAGCCAGTGGACTTATTTAAGTGCTTCTAGATGAGACTGTTGGTAGGCATGGTGATCCAAAGGCAGCTGTATGTTCCTTCTTACAAGTTTCTACCACGTTCGGTTGGAGGGAACCTTTTAATGCAGCTAGAAAAGTCTTCTAACTATCTCATTGATTATAAGTACGTATATGTGCCTAATCACAGAACACCACAATATCGGTATGGAGATATGGTTGGGTGCTTCCAGATTATTCTGGTGGCTAGTTGAATTAAGGTGGATGGGTGTACGTGCTCATTCACCGTTTGCCACTGAGCTGAATTAATGGACATCTTTGGAGAGGGAAAAGATAGGAAACTACTCCATGTTAGCCGGTTGTTTTCTCTAGAGGCTCTTCATGTGTTACTGGATCTAAGGGACATATGATGGATAGCTAAATATAACACCCCTATCATGTTGAGGGTTTTCCACCATACGACATTGGTGAATAGTGATTATTGGAAACAGCCTTCATGAAGAACCATGTGTGTTCGGGATGAGGCTATGATTGACCTCTTCATCCACCAACCAGGAATACATGAGAGATAGGTTATTTCATTCCTAAGATAATCTCCTGAAATGGTTGAATACAGTTGTTTGCATCATCTTTTTCTGGACCATCGGTTGTCGTTAATTGGATGACAAAGGGTTATTGTTGATCTGGATGGAAAGTCGGGCGGCCTCTATGGTTGATATAGTACCGTGTTGATGGTACCCTTAGACTAGTGCTTTGGATAACCAGCGTTAAAGACTTTGAGTCAGTGAAGGAATCCTTCTTGGGTATGAGGATCGATCATGAGATGTAGCCAATGGATTCATGGGTGCAAACATGAAGAAATCCATTTATAATGAAGGGGTTATTGGAATAAAGTTCATGTATATATGATAAATACAAAAAATGAAATCTGGAAAAGCCTCATCTTTTGTATAAACACATGAATTATTTATTTCCTTCTCTGGACCTCATTTATCAATTTGATAGGGGTCAGCCATATGGGAAACACTATTATCCTGGTTATGGATTCACATCTTGTTCCCCATTTTTTGTTTCCTTCATAACCAATGTTCTGGTTAGGAATATATATTTCAAAATATTTTCCAATGGATTTGTTTGTGGAACCGGAAACGCCAAATGATATTTTATCTAAAGGGACTTTCTTTCTAAAGGTACACATTCATTTGGATTGTTGACCTTGATACCTAAAAACTCACATTGATTGATATAAGTGAGTTCGTGCTCATCTCACCCTTTTGGGGGGAATGATTACCTATTATGGAACTCTCTTATATATTTAATATATTTTCATGATTCCTTATTAATTAACCAATAAAAACATAGTTTTCCATTTTAATTTTCAATAAATTATTAACATGTGTGGAATTCAGAATCATCTGTATGTATTCTAGGTTCTTCCTAAATGGAGATATCTGTATGTATTTGAGTTTCTACATCAGTTGTATCCTCTCATATTCTACATAGATAATCTTTGGTATTTATTATGACAATGATGGTTTTTAAGCCACTCAGTGGGGCACTATAGAATTTATGGTCACCCAGTTATTCGAATGTCACTCGGTAATTTATCATCATCTAGGGATATAGAACATTACTCTAGAGCTTATTATCATCTATGTAGATAGAAGTTACTCTAGATATTATCATCATCTAGGGATAATGAAGTTGTTTTGGGGTTAGTACTGAACAGATAGATGGGATACCTGAGTATCCTCTTGAAAGGAATCCGAACCCACATAGTTTGGTGTGCTTAAGGGGGAACATCATACATTTTAAGGTTGTGTGATAAAAATACAACTATACAGATTAATTTCATGTGGTAAGGACATAAAGGTGGAAGGTTCCTAGTCAAATATTGATGTGGGAATTAAGCCTAAGAATCCCAAAGAACTTGAAAGGAATATGAGATCCCATGTTTAATTAGACATTGCAGGGGATATGACCTGAATAGAACATGGTTGATTTTGAATGTTGGTTTTGAACCACAAGGAGGCTTCCTACATATCCCATTTGTATGGGAATAAAAGCCCATGTAGTTCGGTAAGTCTCATATAGGAGTATGTCCCTTTGATAGAAATAGGTTGGGGCTTACTCTTAAAGAGTATGCCCCTATAACAGGGTCCATGAGAGATTTCTTAACTCATGGAGACTTAGGGGGTTTAATTTGGGGCCTATTCCTAATGAGGGTGCCTAGATTAATGGAATTAGGGTTGGACTCTTGAGGAGGATGTCCACTGAGATCAGGCCCTAGGGTAATTCTACCAATGTATCCCAGTTATGGTGGGAATCAAAGTTCTCATAGTTCATTACATTTGGGTCTTACACCTAGAAGGAGGTTCATTGAGGGAGGCATGATTTCTCATTTCATTTCCTAGATGATGTGGATATCGTGCCTTCAGAATGATTCATATGTATCGTAGTTATGGTGGGAATCATAGTTATCATAGTTCATTTTTTCAAATTGTTGTTGCAATCATTACAAACCTCTAAGCCCGAATTATTCATGCTAGGTGTGAGAATCCAGAGGATGTGAATTGTTTAACCACCATTAAATTTCTACTCCATTGATAGAAGAGGTTGGGCCTACAACGGAAGAGGCCATGGGTATGAAACTTCCCCCTATTCTCTTTACATTAGAAAAGAGTCCAATGCAAGGAAGGTTTAAGGTGAAGGGTGTGAAGAGGAGTGAGACTTAAACCTATGATATGAAATGTTTGGGTATTAAACTAGGATGGATTCTCTAAAATGGTTCTCTTAGTGGGGAGAGAGACTTATATTTTGTCCTAAAGGAAAAGGATGTGTGGATCTTACCCTCTCTACCATGGTCCAGAGGCTCCGGGTCTTAGAGATGAGAACGGGATGAAAGAGTCTTATCCCCAGAATCCATGACCAGTAACTCCTCAACATTTTCCCTAGGGTTTGGGTCCATGTGACCATAGATATCCAAGTATAGTAACACCCAAAAGACCCTTACCCTATTGTAGGAAAATTGTGGGAGACACCTGATCATAGATATCGAAACCCAAATGGGAGACACACAGATGTGCCTTTCCCTAAGATTAAGTAAATTAGGAGGTCTTGGTAGAGGTTTAAATATAATCTTTTTCAAAAAATGGATCCAATTAAGGAGAGGCCCTATCATGAATGTATTTAAAGGAGGCCTCATGAAAAGCTCGAGTTGGAAGAAGGGGTGAGGTGAACCAGGAAAGGGCACTCAAGTAAGTGGCACACATGTGTGTGGCTTGTAATTAGGCTTGGGAGAATTTATGTCACCTTATGTGATGAATAATCTGTATTACTAGAATTGGGAGAGACATGGATCAAGCCTTCAAGATCCATCACAGGTATTCTATAATTTGGGGCATGCAATTTTCTACTTGAGGAAGGGCTGTCATGCAAGTATTGTTAATTTTTAACACTTAGAGAACCTAAGTCTCACCATACCAATTTAATTCTTCTCTTTAGGTGTTAAGAAACTACCATGGATGTTTCAGATGACTTGGGAGAATAACTAGGATTATTAGAGCAGCAATAGAGCTTTAGAGAAATTCATCCATACAAATGAAGACCCCAAGGCTCTATTTATAGGCAAATATGGTACCCTGAGCGATGGTGACTTGGGGTGCAAGTGATGAGGTGTCATGTAAGTGATGAGGCACGCAAGTACTTGCATGCCGCTGATGATTCAGTGTACCTTAGGCAAACCAAATCTTGAGCATTTGAAAATCTTGATATTTTCCATGTATTTTATCCTCCTTCGTCTAATGCATTTCATGTTAACACTTTTTCATCTGTGGGATTAAACAGAGTCTCAACTACGATGTCAGCCGAGCCACCCCACGAGTCTATCATCATCACACACCTTACCCTTTGGTTATGTGTAGGTGTTATAAGGGTTTATGTGTCGAGGACCTAGTTACATAAAATTTAATCCCTTTGTTTAAATAAAATTGTTAATCCATTAATTCTGTTTTAAGAAATTTGACGAATTTGATAAATAGATTTTTCAATTAAAAATTATAATTTTCATTAAGATTTAAATTATTATACTAAATTATGGTTTATTAATAATGATTATTATGATTAAATAGTGTTATAAAAACAGTGGTTTTTATTTATAAATGATAAAGTAATTTATTTTTCTTCAAGTGTCTCAAATTTTACTATGCATTTTACTATGCATTTTCTATCTGCTATTATTTTTAATAAATAAAATTTTATATTGGTAAAAGTTAAATTTATCATATTTAGAGAATTATTATGATAAAATAAATGTCATTTTTGAAATCCGGACATCGATTTTAGGCTATAGATAATTTACGATAATTTTCTAAATTACTTTAGTTTTTCTTTAATAGTAAAAATACAGTTTCAGTTTTTAGGTGTGTTTAATGACATCAAAGTGATGTAATAATTAATATAAAATTATGGTCGACTACTATGGATTAAAATATGATAAAATGTGTCCCATTTGGTTAATTAAAAGGGAACATACCATCAAAAACCCCATATTGTTTCAAATACCACAACCGAGGTGTCCAAGAAAATTATTAAAAAAACTCTCACTTTTTCTATAAATACACTCCAATTTCATCATTTAAATTCATTAAAAATTACAAATTCACGAATATATAGTGATTTTACCTCCTTAAGAGTCCCCCAAGGTGTCCTCAAGCCCCCATGTTCCCAATCATTTAGTTTTAAGAGCTACACTTCTTGTTATGTTAAATCTCAAATTCCCTTTTCCTTTCAGGTTTCCTTTTTATGCGGTATGTCTTTAAAATTTAAATACAATGTTATTATTTTAATTTTGTTCAATATCTTTATTTTAATAATATTATTTTATGAATAAGATAACTTTTTCCTCTATCTTTTTAATGTTTTGTGAAACCGTGTTTCATACCTATTATGCTACAACTGTTTCTTCCCAAAATTTATCTCTTTTTTCTCAAGAAATTCACTTATTTTATTTTGTGAATAACCAAAACTCTTTCATTTCTAGGTATATTAACCTACATGAAAAAATTATTTATTTTATTCTAGGATTAACATATGTCAAACCTAGCTTCCTTTTTCATGGATTAATAATGACATATAGATCATATCTTTATGTACTCTTCTAAAACCTTGTGATTTTGGTATGAAACCCTATTATTTTATTCTCCAAGGGTTATTTCTGAAATGTTTTATTACAATATACATGACTAAAATTAATTGATACTTATGAAGGGTATTACCTAATAGTTCTCAAATTCTTTGGTTGGAATATAATCTCTAGATATGGCATTTTTTATGATACCTTGGTGAATAACTTTGGTAATGTTTGTGGCACCTCGGTGCTAAAACATGGTGATATGATTATGAATGAATAAATTAAATGTTTGTTCCAAATTTACAAGATATTATTAATGTTATTATTATGATATTTCTCTTTGTCATTCTTTATGATATTACTCACGTTTCTATTGATATTCCTCAAAATCACAAGTAAACCTATTTTCATTTCCTTCCCTTACAAGGCCTTATGCTCACCCTTTCATTTGATGTATGTACCTAGGTTATGAGACACAATAAATTTACATAGGATTAATTTCTGATGAATCCTTTAAAAAGGATTACATGAATGTTTTCATATTTTCATATACTACGTATCTTTTTTCCAAGACACTAAACTTTAAAAGATCCTATGTTTGTAAAATGTAATGAAATGTTTTTTAAATAAATGGAGAGATTCCATAATTGAAATCAATGGATGGTTTAGTTATTTGTGAAAATTTGGATTTGAAAACATTAGGAAGAACCCTAGGTAAAATTTTAAATATAGGAAAACTTCCTGGTATCATTGTAAATAATTTTTTATATGGTTTCCGAACAAAGAAATCCCTATCTAGAAACGAATAAGTGGATGTGGCTTTAGCACATATGTACCTAGGGGTAACAACTCTAACAAGGTGCCTCAGGGTTGAACTAATATAACCTGGTACTTGACAATAAGCCTTACTACACTTGTATTTTTAAACTCTAATGGCATATGTTTTTTTAACCACATGTTTTTTATTCCCCATTATGAAGGACTTATAGAAAATTTCCCCATCGTTCAAGAATAAATTGAAGTTTTCTCTAAGAAGTTACCTAAACCTCCTCCATAAAGGGAGTTGTATTTCTTTATTGAGCTCATGCCTGGTTTCAAGACAAATTCAAAGACCCCATATATAATATAAAATATAAAGCTGGTGAAATTAAAGAAACAACTCCAAGATCTTTTCGATAAGGGATTCATCTGACCGAGTATGTCTCAATGGAGAGCACATTTTTTCTTTTTAAAGAATAATGATGGGTCAATATGGATACACTATTATTATAGAGAACTAAAAGGTATCACAGGTAAGAACTAGTACCCTCTTCTAAGGAGTTTTTATTTATTTTACCAACATCATGGGGCCCAATTCTACTTTATGATTGATCTTCGATCTGGTTATCATCAATTTGGGGTAAATAAAGAGGATATTATAAACACCTCCATGTAACACCCCAATATTTCAGAGTACGTTATCTCATTAAAGTAATTTAATAGTTTGCGCTACACGTAACACCAAGTTCGAGCGCACCAGAACTTACCAAACTAGCCGTTCAAAAAAAGGTTATGAAATGTATTAATGGAATTTTTTATCTAATATACTCTATATAATTTTAACATCCATATTATGTGTTTCTTTGAAATAATATAAGTGCATATTCTTTTTTTTAGATAAAAGATGTATTTCTCAAAAAATGAAAATTTACCACTTTTAAATAGAGAACCCTTTTAAAAACCAATATTAGACACTATTATATATTCAATTTAATGATATTAAATTATTATTTAGAAGGGGGACATGAAAATTTAGTTTGGGTAAATTTTTGGTACTTTTCTAATAACTTATATATTTTGACGAATAGTGAATAATAATATGTTTTAATTGAAAATAATTTTTTTAATCGAAATAATTTATAGTGTTAAATTATGAATTTGAAAGTTCTTGAAGTATAATTTGATTATATTTTTATCATTTAAAACAATTTAGGTCATTATATGTAATTTTACATTTAAATTTGACATAAACACATGTCAATCTTTTGATAGTTTTTACTTTTTAAAAACCCGCTTTTTGTTTTTGACAAACAAATATTAATTTTAAATTAATAAATTCAACTTATATGTTTTGAATTTTTTAAAATAAACTTCATTTTTTAATTCATAATGTCAAAATTAGCTTTGGGTGAATTTTTTGTATTTTCTGAAAACTTTCAATTTTTGATGAATAGTGAAAAACACTAGGTTATTATTTAAAACCGACTTTTTATTTAAATAATTATTTATTTTTTTTAAATTTATTTTAAGTAAAAATATATATATAATACCTATATCTATTCAATTTAATTCATTGGATTCATTTTATAATAAAATTAGATGTATAAAATTTTATTGAACTTTTTATCCTCTTTTACCCACCTTCAAAGAGCATTTACAAATTTCCATAAAACATAATTTTCCCAATTATGTTAGGTGAATTTTAGAAATCAGAGAGACACAGTTAATATAAGTAAGTAAAATGTGGTTTAATAAGATAAAAATAATTTTTGGTGAATATTAACTTTTGACTTTTATTTACCATGGGTAAAAGTAAATAGGATAATTAAGGGTAAAAATGATATCCTAATTACCCTAAGACATGTCCTAGTTCTATTGGATAAGTATAATATGGAAAAACAACCTTAGGAATAAAATATGATCCAATTTGGTCAACTTGGATTAGATTAAGACTTTTATTATTATTTTATTTAAAGAAGAGTTAAGAGAGTTAAATTCAATGTTGAATAACTAAACTATTTTTAATATTGGGTTACACACAATATACTCCAAAAGACTTGGAGCCGGTAAATATTAATTATAAATATTAAACTATTTCCTACATAATAGTATTTTATTTATAATTTTTAGACATTAATAATTTAATTTATTTATGACACAATGATTAATCAGTAGTTTCCTTATTAATGAAATATTAAAATAATTGACATTATAAATATCAAAATAAATGTTAATGGACACTTATGATGAATTCCGCTAATTTTCTAGGTTAATATGACATGTTAGGGTTAGTTAATTAAAATTTATTAGAAGTGTTAAAGTTTTTATGGCTTTATAAAAATTAAATTCTAAATAGTGTCCAAATTGACATAATTGAACAAATACTATATTTTTAATTTATATAATATTCCTAAAAATATAAGGTTCGGCCAAAAGACTTAGATAATGTTATATATATTAATACATAACCACATGGGGTTCTATTTTCCTATTGTGGTAAGTTTATTGACCATATAATATAAAAATAAAAGAAGACACGGTAAAAGTTAAACTTTTTAACAGAGTTAAATCTAAAAGATAAGGTTTAATTGGTAACCTAAACTTGTATAAAACCTATTAGTTGAGAGGATTTATACCCATAACCACCTATCGTTCGAAATTAATTTTTTTGGAGCCATTATGAACCGAAAATTATTGTATAATAAATTAATATTTTAATCTTTTCCTAAAGTGACCCTCACCCCTCTTATTAAAGGGCACTTCCCCTTCTCTCAAAATCACAACTCAGAAGACATTTGTCTCAGCCAACCCCTGCCAAAATATCCTCCCAAATTCCCTCAAATCATCCTAGAATGATTACTTTGATCAGATATCCAACTGAATGATCCCTTTTTATCAACTCAAAAGGAAACACCCGAAGAAGAGGTAATAATTTCACCACACTCTTTCATGTTCTTTTCATCTTCCACTTCTTCTTTATTTGTTGTTTCAATTCTAAAATAATAACTCTTGTATATTATATTTACTATGAGGTTTTTATAAAAATATTGCAACCATGTTCATTATTCTATCCATCATATGAATGACAAAGTCGCCATACGTGCGTACGTAAGGCTTACCATCTCCACGTCAAGGTGTAGTTTGTTATTCCAAAGGATCATTATTTGGATGGGTATAATAATGAGTATAAATAAAGTAAATAATAAATATAACATGTTAATTATTCTTTATATATGATATACCATTCAATTACATATTATTTCACCATCAATATTATGATATTGTCCCTCGTGCGTACGTATGGATTACCGTCTCCACGACGTGACGAGATTAATTCCCATGTTCACCATTCAACGATGATTATAAAAATATATATTATAAATAAGTATGTAATATATGACATAATAATTCTAATGGATATATATATATATGTATATGTATGTACATACATATATCTTATTCACTTACTTCCCTTCAATACGGTATGAAAACAGAAACAACGTTTATGCGTACGTACAACCTACTGTCTCCAGAAACGGTGCTTTCTATTTCCTATATCTATCTATAATAAAAATTTATATTCTAAATATATATGATATATAAATAAAGTTTTATATTCTGGATGTATTTAAAACATAATTTAAATTATACGATCAAGAATAAAAAGTTAAAACACGTACGATGAAGAAAGTGATTATTACCCAAAATGTTAATTTAAAATGGAAATCATTATTAAATGGGTAGTATAAAGTCATAAATGAATCCACTATGATATAATAAATATGTATATGGTTTTTTTATAATTTAATAACATACTATGGTCATTATACAGGAGGTTAAACGTACTCTCTCCAAAAGGAAAGTGCAATGTAAGGGTTAATTCCTCAATATCATTATTATTCGAGATTGTTTATGGGTATTTTTTTACTGGGAAATATTTATTATCCATGCCCATGTTTCATAAAATAGTTTTCAAGTGGATTTTTTTTAAGGGAATATTTTATTAAAACATCATTTTAAATGTTTTAAATATTTATTCTTCTAAATCATTCTCATTAATGTCCATGTTTTCAAAATTTGTTTTTCAAGGATTTATTTATATGGACAAGAATGTTTTTAAAATTATAATTCCATTCAAAAGATTAAAAGTGGTATGGGACACTTTGATTCAAAAATTTCTTTAAATCTCTTCCTTTATAAATTGTGTGACTTTTATATGTTTTCATGAAAAAGGGATATTTCTATCTAAGAGTTTTAAAATTCATTTTCATCTATGTCAACATCCATTGATGGATTTTAAAATTGTTTGAAGTTGATTTATTATGATAAAAAACTTCCATATTGTATTGAAGGTTTAGTGATATGTTTGAATATGGGCGTGTTATTTTAAGACCATTCATAGTTTAGGGTTAAAGTGTTGGAATTTTGTATGCTAGTTCTAATACGAATGTTTATGTTATGTTCCATACTTATCATATGAGGAAAGTATTGGACATAGTAAGTGACAGGTGGATCCTGTTATAGATCCTCGATGCATTGGTAGGTATCATGAGACAATTAGATGTGGAATTGACCAAGGAATTTCCCAATTTGTTATATGGTTTTTGTCGAGGGCTTAGTCATTTTTAGATGTATTGGACAAGGCCTTCACAAAATGTTTCAAAATGTCTGGCATTATACATTCCCTCATAATGAAAATAATATTGATTGTTCATGTGGTTATTCGACTAGTAGAATACCCATGACTATGTTTTATTATTTCATTATTTACTCAGCTCATATTTCATCCATAAAGTGTTAATGTTTATTTTTTGTAAAGGAATGTGTTTTCAATTATTTACCATGCATATTGTTTATGTTATCTTCCGTTAAATTGTCTACCCTTACTAAGAATCTGATCTCTCCCCTTTCTTATGTTTTATTTTCCCAGGATTTCCAAGAATTGTATTATGATTGATATACAGGGTAAAGCTAAAAAGGAATAGTGGTGTTCTTAAAGAATTATCTATACTATATTTTATGTTTGAAATTGTAATGTGAAGTTGATGTATGTAATCTATTTCCCAGACTGCTAAACTGATTAGTATTTTGAGACTTGATTCCATGTAATCATGCCAATGTATTAAAATAATGAACCAACTCTGCGCTTCTGGGGTCGGAGTGTTACAGTTGGTATCAGAGGATGTTTAGCAATAACCTAGGAAATATATTTATATAAACTCTGTTTAGAAAACATTTCCCTAGGATATACTTTGATGATTAAGATAAGAGAACTTTCAAAAAATTTGGTAATGCATAGATTTTTTTTATTTTCCAAGAAATACATCCCTGTCTAGATATGAGCAGGTAGAGGCGGCTCTGGCACAGATGTACCTAGGAGTGAAAACTCTAACAAGGAGTTTCGGGCTTTACCTAGGTTATACTGGTACACGGAAATGGGCATTGCTTCACTCTTGGTTATCACACTCATATGGGATATTCTTCGGATAATTCACATTTTCATTACAAGCCATTATGAAAGATGTAGGAGTAAATACTTCCTCAAAGAAAAAATTTTATGATTATCGATTATGTGCATAATATTTTAAATTTACGTTAGGTATTTTACAAGTTTAGAATTATGCATTGCGATTCATAAACTAACCTAGTGTATGCCATTGTTTAGAATTGTCACCTCCTAGAAAGAATGAAAATTACAGCAATACGCATGATCGAAATAATAAGAAGGATCATATCTTTCATTGTATTAATCCAACATTTAAAAGGGAAATAGTCTCCCACGTATTCTCATCATATGAAGAAATAGTATCATGTCTTAATAAGATAAGTAAATAATTCTATTAATCCTATGGAATTAAAGGGAAGCAAGAGAAGAAAATGATGGAAGAGAGAAAGATGGATAAAGGAAAGAGGGAAAAGAAGGATTTTCCAATATGTGATAACTGTGGAAAGAATCGCCATGGTAAATGCATGAAGGGAATGAGAGTTTTTTATAAGTGTGGAAACAAAGGACACCAAGTACGTGATTGCAAGGGTAAGAAAATGGTTTCAAATGTACAATGCTTCATCAGCAAGGAGTT
Source organism: Viscum album (assembly GCA_963277665.1). Taxonomy (NCBI): domain Eukaryota; kingdom Viridiplantae; phylum Streptophyta; class Magnoliopsida; order Santalales; family Viscaceae; genus Viscum; species Viscum album. The sequence goes on along the minus strand of OY728125.1, from coordinate 1,540,290,935 downwards.
AATACACTAAACGAAGAAATGTCCAAATCATCATAGTATACCTCAAATACTGCTATTGGATAATAATATATTTATGATACTAATGAAGATGAAGATTAATTATTAGAGTTATTAGGTTGTTATTAAAGTATTGTGTCATTTGTGTGTTTTATTAATGATGTACATGTTATATGAATTATAAAGTATATAAGGAATGTACTGTAGTACTATTTCATTAAGGACTTGAGATTGTGTGAACCAAGAAAAGTGACTCAATAACATGTTACTGTTTTGGAAAATATATAGTTGAGAGAAAGACAAACCATAATATGGTTCTGATACTGTGGTAGTGGTTTTGGAATAATATATGATTGATTTGGATAAATTATATTTGATATTATTGATTACCTTGAAACTGATTAATAATTTGTATATTCCATCATTGTTGGACTTTACAACATTTACGAATAGAAGGAGTATGTCCAGTAATCTATGAGGAATAAGTTAGCATAAATTTAATCAATATGGTTTTATGATAATTCAGGGTGTTATAGTGTTTTAAAATAATACATGATGAAGTTATTCACATGCTATTACATGAAAAAAGGATCTTCATTGTGTTTACATTTTTTATAAATTTGAGATTATTAGTTTGGACAGAAGTATTTTGGATAATTCTAAAGGTTGGAATCAATTAATTTTGACATTGGATAATATTGTTAAGTTTAAATAATTTCCTAATATTATTTTTGGATTGTTATAAAAGGGACAAACTAGAGGTCGGGCGACAATGTGTTGCGTCCAGAAAGGCCATGAGACTTGAACCCACAACCAAATGGTGAAAAGGGTGCATCACCTACCACTAGCATACGTGATTTCATGGTTTGTATAATGTAGTTTTTTTTAATATTCTGACAGATGAATTATAAATTCATTATTTTTGGAACCCTATATGATTATCATAAATATAATATTTTTGAATTCTATTATCTTTTTGGGTGAAAGATGAGTAAGTTGTATAAATTAGTCAAAGGAAGAAATTTTATTGTCAAGTACATTTTTTTCTGCTTATTCTATGAATAAATTAATTCTTAAACATTAGGGAAGGGATCATAAAACTAGAAATGTTTTATCCTAATACCTTATGTTTTTTTAACCAATGATATTTTAAATCATCACTCATTGATGGCTACTAGGCTGTCAATTGTACACATGTTTGAGATTGATGACCTCAATAACTCCTTATAAATATTTAAATCTTCCCTCCAATTATGTGCTCTAATTTCCACCAGTGTTCTCCTAATCGAGATCATAATTTAGTGGTGACCTTTTCATTTCCATTTCCCTCTTATTAAGACTAAATTTTATAAAACCAGTTTCCGATGTGGGTTTTCCACAAAGGTATTTTTGTATTTTTAACCTTTTATTTTCGAAGAACAGTTTCAAATTGAGAAGAATAAATTTGTTGAAGGAGGGAATAATGTATCACCCCATGATTTCATAGTACATTATCTCATTATAGAAATTTAATAGCTTGCACTACACACAACATTGATTTCGAGTGCACCACAACATACCAAACTAGCCGTTCAAAAAGAGGTTATGAATAGTATTAATTGAATTTTAATCTTATATACTCTATATAATTTTGACATTCATATTATGTGTTTCTTATAAATAATATATGAACAAATCCACTTTTTCAGATAAAAGAATTATTTTTCAAAAAATACAATTTTTCCACTTTTAAATGGAGCACCCTTTTTAAAACAAATATTTGAATCTTTTATATATATTAAATTTAATGAAATTAAATTCTTCCTTAGAAGCGGGACATAAAAATTTACCTTGGATAAATGTTTGGTACATTTCTGATAACTTTCATATTTTGACGAATAGTGGAAAAATACTATGTTTTAATTGAAAATTACTTATTTAATAAAAATAATTTATAGTGTTAAATTATGCATTGGAACGTTTTTAAATTATAATTAGATTATATTTTTATCATTTAATACAATGTAAGTCATTATAAGTAATATCACATTTAAATTTGACATAAACCCATGTCAATCTTTTGGTAGTTTTTTCTTTTAAAAACCCGCGTTTCAAATTAGACAACGTGAGTTAATTTTAAATTAATAAATGAAACTTCTATGTTTTTAATTTGGTAAAATAGACTTAATTATTTAATTTAGAATATAAAAATTATTTTTGGGTGAATATTTGGTATTTTTCTGAAAACATTCAATATTTGATGAATAATGAAAAACACTACGTAATTATTTAAAACTAACTTTTTATTTAAATAATTATTTATTTTATTTAAATTTATTTTCAGTAAAAATAGATATATAATACCTATATATGTTCAATTTAATTCATTGGAGTGATTTTATAATAAATTTTAAGTATAAACTTTTATAGAACTTTTTAACCTCTTTTATCCACATTCTAGGAACATTTACAAATTTGCATAAAAAATAAATTCACCGCTTATGTGAGTTGAATTTAAAAATTCCTAGAGACATGGTTAATATCAGTAAGTAATTTTTTTTCAATAAGATAAAAATAATATTTTTTGAATAGTAACTTTTGACTTTTATTTACCAGTGTTAAAAGTAAATAGGGTAATTAAGGGTAAAAATGAAACCATAATTACCCTAAAAAATGTCATAATTCTATTGGATAAGTATAATTTGACAAAACACAAACATAGAAATAAAATATTATCCTCTTTGGTCCACTTGTATTAGATTAGGGAATTTATTATTATTTTATTTAAAGAAGAGTTAAAAGAGTTAAATTCAATGTTTGATAACTAAAATTTTTTTAATATAGGGTTAAACATAATATGAATTCTAATATAAATATTCATTGGAAAGATAAAAATATTTAATACATAATTTTATTTTATATACAATTTGGAGACATTAATAATTTAATTTATTTATGACACAGTGATGATGCAGTAATCATCTTATTAAAGAAATATTAAAATAATTGATATTATAAATATCCAAATAAATGTAATATAAGACTTTGGATGAATTAAAATAATTTTATAGGTTAATATGTCAAGTTAGGGTTGTATAGAAAAACATTATTCGAAATGATAAAGTTTATATGGATTTCAAAAAATTGAAATACTAAATAGTGTCAAAGTTGACATAATTGAGTTTTTAAAACAAATACTATATTATTAATTGATATAATATTCCTAAAAATATAAGGATGGGAGAAATGACTTAGTTAAGATTATATATATTAATAATGAACCACATTGGGTGTTCTTGTCTTGTTATAGTATTGTTATTAACCATATAATATAAAAATACAAGAAGACGCGTTAAAAGTTAAACTATTTAACTAAGAGTTAAATCTAAAAGATAAGGATAAAATGGTAACTTAACCTTGTCTAAAACCAATTAATTGAGATTAATTGTACCCATAACCACCTAAGTCTATAAATAAATTCATTTGGAGCCATTTTAAACCAAAAATGGGTGTATAATAATTTAATCTTTAATCTTTTCTTAAAGTAACCCTCACCCCTCTTATAAAAGGGAACTTCCCCTTATCTCAAAATAACACCTCAAAATCCATTTGTCTCAGCCAAACCCTACCAAAATATCCTCTTAACTTCCCTAAAATCAACCTAGAGGCCTTAATTTGAGTAGATATCCATCCTTAGAAGCCCTTTTTATCAACTCAAAAGGAAACACCCGAAGAAGATGTAATAATTTCACCACACTATTTCAAGTTATTTTCATCTTCCACACCCTCTTTCTTTGTTGTTTCCATTCTAAAATAATAACTCCAGTATATTCTACATAAAATGATGTTATTATAAAAATTTTACAACCATATTCATTATTCTATCCACTATATGAATGAAAAAGTCACCATGCGTGCATACGTACGGCTTACCATCTCCACGTCTTGGTGTAGTTTGTTATTCCAAATCATCATTATTTTTATGGGTATAATAATGAGTATAACTGGTGTAAATAATAAATACAACATGTTAATTATTCTTTATATATGATATACCATCCAATTACATATTATTTTACCATTAATATAATGATTTTGTCGCTCGTGCATACGTACAGATTACTGTCTCCATGACCCAAATGGGTTCATTCCCACAAGCACCATTCAACGATGATTAAAAAAATATATATTATTAATAAGTATTTAATACATGACATAATAATTCTACTGGATATATATATATATATACATACATATATCTTATTCACTTACTTCCGTTCAGTACGATATGAAAACGGAAACAGCGTTTATGTGTACGTACGGCCTACCATCTCCATAAATGGTACTTTCCATTTAATATATCTATATTTTATAAATATTTATATTATAAATATATATGATATATATATCAAGTTTTATATCCTAGAAATATATAAATCATTATCTAAATGATACGAACAAAAATAACATGTTAAAACACGTACTATAAAGAAAGCGATTATTTCCCAAAATGTTAATTTAACATGGAAATAATTATTAAATGGGTAGTATAAAGTCATAAATGAATCATTTATAATATAAAAAATATTAATATTGTTCTGGAATAATTTAATAACAAACTATGGTCATTATTCAAGAGGTTTAACGTACCCTCGACCATAGGAAAGTGCAAGGTAAGGGTTAATTCTCAATCTCATTCTTACTCGATATTGTTTATGGGTAAGTTTTTACTGGGAAATATTTATTATCCCTGTCCATGTTTTTTAAAATAGCTTTCAAATGGATTATTTTTAAGTGAATAATTTATTAAAACATCATTTTAAATGTTTTAAATATTTATTCTTCTAAATCATTCTCATTAATGTCCATGTTTTCAAAATGCTTTTTTAAGGATTTATTTATATAGACATGAATGCTTTTAAAATGTTAATTCCATTCAAACGTTTCAAATTGGTATGGGAAAATTTGATTCAAAAATTTCTTTAAATGTCTTCATTTCTAAATTGTGATACTTTTAAATGTTTTCATGAAAAAGGGATATTTCTCTCAAAGAGTTTAACAAATAATTTTCATCTATGTCAACATCTTTTGATGGATTTTAAACTGGTTTAAAGTTGATTTATTATAAAACAAATTGTCCATTTTTATTGATATTTTTTTGATATGTTTGACAATAGATGTGTTATTTTTATACTATTCATATTTTATAGTTAAAGTATTGACATTTTGTATGATAGTTCTAATACGAATGTTTATGTTATGTTTCAACCATTTATTAAGAGGAATCTGTTGAACATAGTAAGTGACGAGTGGAGCCCACTATAGCTCCTCGATGCATCAGTAGATCTCATGAGACATTTATACGTGGAATTGACTGAAGCCTTTCTGAAGTTGATATATTGTTTTGGTCAAGGCCTTAATAATTTTTAGATGTCTTTGTCGGGGCCTTGACATAATGTTTCAGAATGTCTAGCATTATACATTCCCTCATTATGAAAATAATATTGAAGGTTCATGTGGTTATTCGACTAGTAGAATACCCATGACTATGTTTTAATATGGCATTATTTACTCAGCTCCTATTTATGCCTTAAAATTTTCATGTTTATTGTTTTTAAAGGCATGTGTTTTCAATTATTCATCATGCCTATTGTTTTTGTTATCTTCTTCTAAATTGTCTACCCTTACTGAGCATCTGAGCTCACCCCTTTCTTATGAATTATTTTCCTCAGATTTTCAAGAAGTGTATTATGATTAATATGCAGGGTTAAGATAAAAGGAAATAATGTAATTCTCAGAGAACTATCTATGTTGTATTTTATTTTTGAAATTGTAATGTAAAGTTGATGTATGTAATCTATTTCCAAGACTGCTAATTTGATCAATCTTTCAAGACTAGATTCCTTATAATAATGCCAATGCATTAAAATAATTCACTGACTCTGGGCTTCTGGGGTCAGGGCGTTACACACTATCTGATCAAGATATGGTCATTCTGAGATTAATTTCATGCCCTTAAGCATGACTAATGCACCTGGTATATTTTTGGATTTTATGATATATTCTATAATGACTACCATGATAACTTTTGGTTGTTTTATTTAAGATATTCTGGTATATTCTAAAAGTCTCAAAGAGCATGAGGATTATATAAGGGTTATATTTCATACTCTAGGGATGGAGTGGATATTTTGGAAGTTCAGAAAATTTGAATTTTGGATACAATAAGTTTCTTTCTCAGGGAACATTATAATGAATGAAAGAATCTCAGTTGACACTGCAAAGACAAAGGTTTTGGAGGTGTTGCCTCATCCAACAATAGTAACTAAGATTCATAGTTTTCTTTATTTAGAAGAATATTATAAGAGATTTTTGATTTTTTTTACAAATTTATAATCCACAAAACAAGTTAACTCAAAAAGTGGTCAAGTTCAATTGGATAAAGGAGTGTAAAGAAAGTTTCTAGGATCTGAAGATTATATTGGTTACTACACCTGTGTTAAATTTACCCTCTATCGGAGAAGGATTCATTATTTTTAGTGATGCATCTCTAAAAGGGATTGGGTGCATCTTCCTGAAAAATGAAAAGGTTATTTATTATTCATCTCTATAGTTTAAACCGAATGTGAAAAACTATCATACACATGACCTGTAACACCCCAATCTTCCACAGTACACTTCTCTTTGAATAATACAATAGTGTGTGTTGTACGCAACACTGAGTTCAAGTACACCACGACTTACCAAACTAGCCGTTCAAAAGAGGTTATGAATAGTATTAACTAAATTTTAAATATTATATTATCCTTATAATTTTAATCCATATTATGAGTTTCTATGACATTATTTATGAACAAATTCATTTTTTCAGATAAAAGAAGTATTTATCAAAAAAATGAAATTTTACCGCCTTTTAATGGTGAAGCCTTTTTAAAACCAATATTTGAAACTTTTATATATTCAATTTGACAAAATTAAATTCTTATTTAGAATCGGGACATAATAATTTAGTATCAATAATGTTTTGGTGTCTTTCTGATAACTTTCATATTTGGGTGAATAGTGAAAAATACTATATTTTAACTAAAAACAAATTTTTTAATAAAAATAATTTATATTGTTAAATAATACATTTTAATGGTTTGGAAGTATAAATAGATTATATTTTTACTATTTAATCCAATGATGGTCATTTTAAGTAATTTCACCTTGAAATTGGACATAAACAAGTGTCAAACTTTTGATAGTTATTATTTCTTAAAAATACGCCTTTTGGTTTCGAAAGCGGGAATCAATTTTAAATTAATAAATGCAACTTTTATGTTTTAATTTGGTAAAATAGAAATCATTTTTGGATTTGGAATAACGAAATTATCCTAGGGTGAAATTTTGATTCTTTTCGGATAACTTTTATATTTTGATGAATAGTGAAAATTACTAAATTTTAATTAAAAAAAATTAAATCTAAATAATTAATAGTGATAAATTATGAATTTGAGTGGTTTTAAATTATATTTAAAATATATTGTTACTATGTAATACAATGTGGGTCATTGAACATAATTTCATAATTAAACCGAACATAAACAACTGTCAATCTTTTGATAATTATTATTTCATAAAAACACGCTTTTTGTTTTAACAACGAGAATTAATTTTAAATAAATTTCTTCCACTTCTGTGTATTGAATTTGGAAAAATGGATTCCATATTTTGAATCAGGATGTCCAAATTGTGTAAATAGTTAACTTTTATTTTTAGACATTTTGAATAATTACTTCGGTAAATATTTTATTTACTATGGTAAATCCGGTAAATAAGGGTAAATAAATAATATTATAATAATATTAAATTACCCTAAAACGTGTATTAACTCTATTGGTTGATAGATGGCCGACCGTGGGAATCTTTGGGTCGATTTTGGGACCCCATGGATCCACTTGTAAGTGATAGGGACACTTTATTTTAATTAAGTTAAAATGAATACAAAAATGACACAAGCATATATCTTTTAGAAAAATAATTTTTACATAGGGTAATATATGTTGGATATTCGATTGCAAATATTAACTAGAAAGATAAAAATATTTAATATATGATGATATTTTATTTATAATTTTTAGACATTAAATAATTTAATTTATTTATGACACAATGATATACAGTAATTACCATAATAGTGAAAAATTAAAATAATTGATATTATAAATACCCAAATAAATATAATTTGAGACTTTTAATGAATTAAACTAATTTCCTTATTTTAATATGACATGTTAGTAATGATTTAAGTAACTTTGTTCGAAGTAATAATTATGTTATTAGTTTTACAAAAAACAACTATTGAATAGTGTCAAAATTGACATAAAAGAGTTTTTAAAACAAATATTATATTATTAATTTATATTAAATTTCCTAAAAATATTAGTTTAGGCCAATAGACTTATATAATGATAGTTATATCATTAATGGACCACTTTGGGGTCTCTTGGATGTATATAGTATGTTTATTAACTATATAATATAAAAATACAAAGTGACATGGTAAATGTCAAACTAATTATCTAAGAGTTAAAACTAAAAGATAAGGATAATATAGTAACCCAAACCTGTCTATATTATATTGGTTGAATGGTTTTAGACCTATACACACCTTAAATTTTGAATAATCAACTTTGGAGCCATTAGAAACCGAATATGAATTTATTATAAATTAATATTTGTAGCTTTTCCAAAGGTGCCCCTCACCCCTCTTATAAAAGGGAACACCTCCTTCTCATTTACTCACACCTTAAAATCCTTTTTGTTTGGCCAACCCATGACCAAATACTCTCTAAACATCCCTCAAAACAACCTAGAGGCCTTATTTTTATCAGAAAGCAAGCCTAAGGAGCCCTTTTGATCAAATCAAAAGGAAGAACCCGAAGAAAAGGTAATGTTTTCACCACCCCTTTTCAAGTTCCTTTCTTCTTCCACTTATTCTTTCTTTATTATTACCATTCTAAAATAATAACTCCAGTATCTTATATATAATCTGATGCTATTATAAATATGGTACAACCATATTCAGTATTCTATCCACCCTTAAAATAACATGTCACCATTAGTGCGTACGTACGGCTTATCGTCTCCACGTCGTGGTGTAATTGTTATTCAATATATTATTATTTGGGTGGGTATAATAATGATGTGTAACTCATTTAAATAATAAATATAAAATTATAATGATTCTGTATATATGATATACCATCCAATTATATATTATTTTAATATCAAAAGGATGATATTGTCGCTCGTGCGTACGTACGGACTACCGTCTCCACGAACACGATGAGATTTATTCTCCATCATATCCATTCAAGTATAATTATCATTTGATGATTTAAAAATAATGTTTAAGAACTTTATATCATTATGTATATGAATAAGATACATCCTATCCATGACAAACATGGCTTACGTGACAAAATATATAAAAGAAAACGAGTAAGTTAACACCCGAAACGATGATAATTCTAAGATATTATTCACAAAGCAATGTTAAAAGATCATATATGATATCATATTAACGTATATGATTCATGAATAATTTAATAACAATTATTTCAACATTATATAGGAGGTTAACCTACCCCAACCAAGGAAAAGTACAAGGTAAGGGGTTTCTTAACTCACTCTTAATTTCGTGAGAATTCCATTATTCACCACTTAATTATTGCATGTGGTGTATGTGTACTTCCCATGATTGTATTCATTGTGTAATATACTTTAATTTATGGGTATTTACATCTTCATTTTATGATAATTCTTTCAAGAGAGTATGTTTCATATGTTACCTAATCGATAAGGGAATTCGAAATTTCCATTTCCATTTATTCGGCTTTACGCAATCTTCATTGATTATTTTACTCTGAGATTATGTGTGGAATAACAATTCATTTGCTTATGTCATAATATCCACTACCCTTTTCTATGGATATACTTTTGATACACATAATCACTCCATTGATAATTTCTCAAGTCATCGATATGAATTTGATAAGAGTAATTTTAACTCATTCTCCATTTGTTGAGTTAAACATCCAATTCATTGGTGATGTTTTTACAAGATTATGTGTGAATATCCTTTTATTGTTTTACACTTAATATCCAATCATATTTAGTGTATTTATATTTGTCACACATAACTATGTCGTTGATTTATCCTTAACCAAAGGATACAGCCTTTATGAGAGATTTCATCTCAACTTAAATTCCATTGAGACTTCTTTGTTGGTATACACCAAATCACTTTTATGTGGTGTATATAATGTAGTTTCACATAGTATATCATGAATCCCTTTATTCTCATGATATTAAAATGTTTGTATTACCTCAATTATTTGTATTCAAGTGTCTCTCTTTTGGTTAGAATCTCTAACTAAAATAAAATTTTTAAATGTTTTAAAGGCTTATTCATCTAAATATTTCTCATTAATGTCCATGTTTTAAAAATGTTTTTAAGGATTTATTTATATGGAAATTAATTTTTTAAAATTAAAACTCCTTTTAAAAAGTTTCAAAGTGGTATTGGACACTTTGATTCAAAAGTCTATTTTAAATGGCTTCTTGAAAAATAGTGTGACTTTTAAATGATTTCAAGAAAAAAGGGGATATTTCTCTCAAATAGTTTTGATGATTATTTTCATCTATGTCAACATCCTTAATTATTCTTGATTGAGGATAATGTGATACAATAAAATCTTCCATTTTGTATCTAATGAGTTATGTTTGACTGTGGATGTGCTATTTTTATACCATTCATGGTTTGTGGTTAAAGTATTGACATTTTGAATGCTAGTTTTAATACGAATGTTTATGTTATGTTTAAACCTGTTCATATGAGGAATGAATTGGACTTAATAAGTGACGGGTGGAGCCCGCTATAGCTCCTCGATGCATCGGAAGGTCTCATGAGACAAACTAGTGTCTTGGCACAAGGACTTGGCAAAATCTTATTTGTAGTCTTGGCACAGGGCCTTGGATATGTGGTTATGATAGTCTGGAATTGTGCATTCCATCATTATGAAAGTGGTTATTGATATTTCATGTGGTTATTCAACTAGTATAATTTCCATGTAATTAAGTTAATAGCATAATTTCATTTTATCTTTTCCATTTTATGTTGAAGTTCATGTTTAAAAGGCCTTTTTTTAGTTATAAATTGCATTAAGTCTTTATGCTTATCTATGAAAGCTTCTGCTATATTGTTATCCTTACTGAACATCTGAGCTCACCCCTTTCAATGTTTTATTTTTCCCAGGATTGTGAAGAAGTAAATTATGAATGACCTGCAGGGATAGTATGAGTGTGGACTATGGAGACTATGTTGTTGTTGTTTTCAGTTTATGATGTAATGTAAACTTTATTAATGTATCTAGTTATTCCAAGGCTACTAAACTAATCGGTCTTTAGAGACTTGATCTTTCTTGTGATCATGCCAATGTTATGAAATAATGCACCGACTCTGGGTAACTGGGGTCGGGGCGTTACAGTTGGTATCAGAGGAAGTTTAGTATAAACCTTGGAAGCTATAATTAGATAAAATCTGATCAGAGCACGTAGACCTAAGATGAACTTTGAGGATTAGTATATAAGAACTTCCTAGAATTTTGGTATTGTAGAGATTTTGTGAGTTTTCTGAGCAATACATCCCTGTCTGGATACGAGCAGGTAGAAGAGGCTCTGGCACAGATGTACCTAGTGGTAAAACCCAAAATCACCGCTTTGATCTAGACTCGAACGGGAACTGGTGCACGACAACGGGCCTTGCTGCACTCTTGGTTACGACACTCCCGGTGGTTATGCTTAGGATAATTTAGATTTTCTTTACAAACCGATTAAAATTATTATATATATAATATGAGAGTAAATGACCTTGGTTAATCCTAATGTGTTTCAAATTGAGAATGTGGTGACATGTTAATCTCTAAATGATTGTATGACTACTATTACTCACATAATGCTTTCTGGTTTTAGTCAATGGCGGGATTCCAAGGAAGTCATAGTGACTTTGAGAATGATGTACAAGGTGGGAACGGTGGTGGCAATGAGAAACAAAATGGAATGTTGATAGGCGTAAAAGATATCATCTTTATGACATATCAATTTTCCAAAAATATGATCAACCATATATATATTAACCAATTACCAGACTCAACAAAGAAGAGAAAGGTGATGAATGATAAGAGCTCCAGTAGTGGAGACCATGGAGAAAGAAATCCTCAATTTTCATCATGCAGGAAATGTGGAAGGAGACACCCAGGAAAGTGTCTCAATGGGACAAAGAAATTCTTTACATGCGGGAAGGAAGGACATAAAGTGATGAATTGCCGAAGAAAAATAAAGATTATTATGGAAGAAGATAAAAATGGTCCCAAGAATCCATTTACAGTCATTTTCCGTAAATGTAGGGGACCTGGCCATTACCTGAGTGAATGTCCTATTCTATAGGATATTTTATTGGTCAGAGAAGAAGCTATGTGGAAATAAATGGTTGGATAAATGTTTAGAAATTATTATTGATCCTTGTTGAAGGGTTTACTTTGGAATAATTTTCTCTTGTATTTGTAACCCTGTCGTTTTCCATGTGAGAATGATATTTATGGAGAATTATCTTTTCTCTTGTGGATATAGTTATAAATAACCATTTAGTTTTATATGATCATTAGGTTTGAGGAAATTACAAATTATTATAATTTGGGATGAAAATGCAAGGTATGAGATAACATTTGTGGTTAAATTATGTTATGGTTATTTTGAGGACTTTATCTCATTTTGGTAATGTTATAAAATATAGTTTTTGAAAAAGGATAACATGTAAACTGTGTGACAACCCGTCGCGTCGGACAAAGCTGTGGGAATGGAACCCGCAACCAAAGTGCGATTGGGATTTATCGCCTACCACTGGACTACGTGAAGTCCCTGGATAGTTTGACTAATTATTTTTAGTTAAATGATTTTATTGATCAATAATAAGTTGATTTGGGTTCTTATGTCATATCAAATGAATACCCTTCATATAGGAAAATGATTTGGTGATTAAGTGATAAATGTTATTTTGGAAGATGTTCGTTTATTGGGAACACTATATGCCCAAGGAAAATAGAATACTATGAGGTTTCATTTGTGGATTAATGATGGATTTTTATCTACGTTTTTATTGTGGAGTTATAGTGATTTGGGTTATTTGTGGAAATTATTAACCTATAATAGACAATATGTGGTGAGGTTAATTAATTTTAAGTATGTGACATTAAGAGTATTTGATGTCATTTGGAGATACAATTTAACATGGTAGACTACATAATCAAATTATTCTATGTTTTGGGTTTCAATATTAGTTTGGATTATATTGAAGGATTTTAAGGACAATTGATTATTGAATAGTATTTATTTAACTTTGGGGTATTATTGGTTTCATTTTATAAATTAAGATTAGTGTTTATTTCTCTCAAGGAATATCCTTTTGGGGGATCATTAGATCTTGTACTAACCATTTTGGTTTTGATTAATCTCTAAAGACAATGTAAATATATAGTGTATCCTGCATGGATCATGTGATTCTATAGAAGTTTATTCTAGCTCTTCCAGTGTGACCAAGTCTTCTTGAATACTCATCGTTTAAAAAAAAGAGTTAGTGGTGGAAATTTATTAAATAATGAAACTCTACTTAAAAAGTAAGTATATATCTTTATATTCTTAGTCAATATCATAAATGAATTCCTCATCCTTATGTAATTTAACTTAAAACAAAAAATGGTGTCCGTTTACTTTTCCTACTAGGATACTAATGATCGTTTGTCCCAACACAAGTTTGTGGTTTACTTATTGTTAACTTTCTCCTGATCATGATTTCTATCCCTCTCCATTAGAACTTGACACTAAGTTTATCATCCACATCCTTGTTTTCCAATTTGGAATCCTAGTATGGGTTATCTTGGGTGACCTTTAGACCTCTCTTTATTTCTTTTAAAGTGATAGTTTTATTGACTCTTTTTCCGATGTGGGACTTCCCATTCTCAGGCCCAATTTTTAAAATTGTGAGGACGCAATTTATTGAAGAAGGGGTGAATGTAACACCCCAATCATCCACAGTACACTTCTCTTTGAATAATACAATAGCGTGTGTTGTACGCAACGCTGAGTTCAAGTACACCACGACTTACCAAACTAGCCATTCAAAAGAGGTTATGAATAGTATTAACTAAATTTTAAATAATATATTATCCTTATAATTTTAATCCATATTATGAGTTTCTAAGACATGATTTATGAACAAATTCATTTTTTAAGATAAAAGAGGTATTTTTCAAAAAAATGAAATTTTACCGCTTTTAAATGGAGAAGCCTTTTTAAAACCAATATTTGAAACTTTTATATATTCAATTTGACAAAATTAAATTCTTCTTTAGAATCAGGACATAATAATTTATTATCAATAATGTTTTGGTGTCTTTCTGATAACTTTCATATTTGGGTGAATAGTGAAAAATACTATATTTTAACTGAAAACAACTTTTTTAATAAAAATAATTTATATTTTTAAATTATACATTTTAATGGTTTGGAAGTATAAATAGATTTTATTTTTAATATTTAATCCAATGATGGTCATTTTAAGTAATTTCACCTTGAAATTGGACATAAACAAGTGTCAAACTTTTGATAGTTATTATTTCTTAAAAATATGCCTTTTGGTTTCGAAAGCGGGAATCAATTTTAAATTAATAAATGCAACTTTTATGTTTTGAATTTGGTAAAATAGACATCATTTTTGGATTTGGAATAACGAAATTAGCCTAGGGTGAAATTTTGATACTTTTCGGATAACTTTTATATTTTGATGAATAGTGAAAATTACTAAATTTTAATTAAAAACAACTTTTTCAATCGAAATAATTAATAGTGATAAATTATGAATTTGAGTGGTTTTAAATTATATTTAAAATATATTTTTACTATGTAATACAAGGTGGGTCATTGAACATAATTTCACATTTAAACCGAACATAAACAACTGTCAATCTTTTGATAATTATTATTTCTAAAAAACACGCTTATTGTTTTAACAACGGGAATTAATTTTAAATTAATTTCTGCCACTGATTTGTATTGAATTTGGAAAAATGGATTCCATATTTTGAATCAGGATTTCCAAATTGTGTAAATAAATAACTTTTATTTTTAGACATTTTGAATAATTACTTCGGTAAATATTTTATTTACTATGGTAAATCCGGTAAATAAGGGTAAATAAATAATATTATAATTATATTAAATTACCCTAAAACGTGTCTTAACCCTTTTTGTTGATACATGTCCGACCATGGTCAACTTTGGGTCAATTTCGGGACCCCATGGATCCACTTGTAAGTGATAGGGACACTTTATTTTAATTAAGTTAAAATGAATACAAAAATGACACAAGCATATATCTTTTAGAAAAACAATTTTTACATAGGGTTATATATAATGGATTTTAGATTGTAAATATTCATTAGAAAGATAAAACTATTTACTACATGATGATATTTTATTTATAATTTTTAGACATTAAATAATTTAATTTATTTATGACACAATGATGATGCAGTAATTACCATAATTGTGAAAAATTAAAATAATTGATATTATAAATACCCAAATAAATATAATTTGATACTTTTAATGAATTAAACTAATTTCATTATTTTAATATGACATGTTAGTAATGATTTAAGTAACTTTGTTCGAAGTAATAATTCTGTTATGAGTTTTAAAAAAATTAACTATTGAATAGTGTCAAAATTGACATAAAAGAGTTTTTAAAACAAATATTATATTATTAATTGATATTAAATTCCTAAAAATCTATGGTTCGGACAAGAGACTTATATCATGATATTTATATTATTAATGGACCACTTGGGGGTCTCTTGGATTTATATAGTAAGTTTTTTAACTATATAATATAAAAATACAAAGTGACATGGTAAATGTCAAACTAATTATCTAAGAGTTAAAACTAAAAGATAAGGTTAATATAGTAATCCAAACCTGTATAAATTATAATGTATGAATGGTTTTAGACCTATCCCCACCTTAAACTTTGAATAATAAACTTTGGAGCCATTAGAAACCGAATATTAATTTATTATAAATTAATATTTCTAGCTTTTCCAATGGTGCCCCTCACCCCTCTTATAAAAGGGCACTCCTCCTTCTCATTTCTTCATACCTTCAAAGACTTTTGGTTCGGCCAACCCCTACCCAAATACTCTCTCAAATTCCCTCACTACAACATATAGGCCTTATTTTGATCATAAAACTAACCTAAGGAGCCCTTTTGATCAAATCAAAAGGAAGAACCCGAAGAAGAGGTAATGTTTTCACCACCCCTTTTCAAGTTCCTTTCTTCTTCCACTTCTTATTTCTTTATTATTACCATTATAAAATAATAACTCCAGTATCTTATATATACTATGATTCTATTATAAATATGGTGCAACCATATTCAGAATTCTATACACCCTTTGAATAACATGTCACCATACATGCGTACGTACGGCTTACCGTATCCACGTTGTGGTGTAATTGTTATTCAATATATTATTATTTGGGTGGGTATAATAATGATGTGTAACTAATTTAAATAATAAATATAACATGGTAATGATTATGTATATATGATATACCATCCAATTATATATTATTTTAATATCAAAAAGATGATATTTTCGCTCGTGCGTACGTACGGACTACCGTCTCCATGAACGTGATGAGATTCATTCTCCATCATATCCATTCAAGTATAATTATCATTTTCTGATTTAAAAATAATGTTTAAGAACTTTATATAATTCTGGATATGAATAAGATACAACCTATCCATGACAAGCATGGAATACATAACAAAATATATAAAATAAAACGAGTAAGTTAACACCCGAAACGACGATAATTCTAAGATATTATTAACAAAGCAATGTTAAAAGATCATATATGATATCATATTAACGTATATGATTCATGAATAATTTAATAACAGTTATTTAAACATTATACAGGATGTCAACCTACCCCAACCAATGAAAAGTACAAGGTAAGGGGTTTCTTAACTCACTATTAATTTCGTGATAATTCCATTGTTCACCACTTAATTATTGCATGTGGTGTATGTGTACTGCCCATGATTGTATTCATTGTGTAATATAATTTAATTTATGGGTATTTACATCTTCATTGTATGATTCTTCTTTCATGGGAGTATGTTTCGTATGTCACCTAATCAATAAGGGAGTTCGAAATTTCAATTTCCATTTGTTCGGCTTTACGCAAACTTCATTGATTATTTTACTCCGAGATTATGTGTGGAATAACTATTCCTTTGATTATGTCATAATTTCCCCTCCCCTTTTCTGTTGATATACTTTTGATACACATAATCACTCCATTGATAATTTCTCAAGTCATCGATATGAATTTGATAAGAGTAATTTTAACTCATTCTCCATTTGTTGAGTTAAACATCCAATTCATTAGTGTTGTTTTTACAAGATTATGTGTGAATATACTTTGATTGTTTTACACTGAATATCCAATCATATTTAGTTTATTTATATTTTTCACACATAACTATGTCGTTGATTTATCCTTAACCTAAGGATATGGCCCTTATGAGAGATTTCATCTTAACTTAAATTCCATTGAGACTTCTTTGTTGTTATACACCAAATCACTTTTATGTGGTGTATATAATTTACATTGACATAGTATATCATGAATCCCTTTATTCTCATGATATTACAAAGTTTTGATTACGTCAATTATTTGTATTCAAGTGTCTCTCTTTTGGTTAGAATCTCTAACTAAAATACTATTTTTAAATGTTTTAAAGACTTATTCATCTAAATATTTCTCATTAATGTCCATGTTTTAAAAATGTTTTTAAGGATTTATTTTTATGGACATTAATGTTTTATATTTAAAACTCCTTTTAAAAAGTTTCAAAGTGGTATGGGACACTTTGATTCAAAAATCTATTGTAAATGGATTCTTGACAAATAGTGTTACTTTTAAATGATTTCAAGAAAAAGGGGGATATTTCTATCAAATAGCTTTGATGATTATTTTCATCTATGTCAACATCCTTAATTATTCTTGATTGAGGATAATGTGATAAAATTCAATCTTCCATATTGTATCTAATGAGTTATGTTTGACTGTGGATGTGCTATTTTTATACCATTCATGGTTTGTGGTTAAAGTATTGACATTTCTTATGCTAGTTTTAATACGAATGTTTATTTTAGGTTTAAACCTGTTCATATGAGGAATGTATTGTACTTAATAAGTGATGGGTGGAGCCTGCTATAGCTCCTCGATGCATCAGTAGGTCTCATGAGACAAACTAGTGTCTTGGCACAAGGCCTTGGAAAAATCTTATTTGTAGTCTTGGCACGAGGCCTTGGCTATGTGGTTATGATAATCTGGAATTATGCATTCCATCATTATGAAAGTTGTTATTGATATTGCATGTGTTTATTCGACTAGTAGAATTTCCATGTAATTAATTAAATGGCATAATTTCATTTTATCTTTGCCATTTTATGTTGAAGTTCAAGTTTAAAAGGCTTTTGTTTTAGTTATAAATTGCCTTAAGTGTTTATGATTATCTATGAAAGATTCTGCTATATTGTTATCCTTACTGAGCATCTGAGCTCACCCCTTTCAATGTTTTATTTTTCCCAGGATTATGAAGAAGTAAATTATGATTGACCTGCAGGGATAGTATGAGTGTGGACTATGGAGACTATGTTGTTGTTTTTTTCAGTTTATGATGTAATGTAAACTTTATTAATGTATCTAGTTATTCTAAGGCTACTAAACTAATCAGTCTTTCGAGACTTGATCTTTCTTGTGATCATGCCAATGTTATGTAATAATGCACCGACTCTGGGTAACTAGGGTCGGGGTGTTACATGACCTCGAGTAGGTTGGGTTTTTTTTTTATCTGAAGATATGGAGGCATTATCTTTATGGGAAGAAATGTGATATATACACGAACTGATAAATTTTGAAGTATATATTAACTCAAAATTAATTGAACATGAGACAAAAGAGATGGTTGGAGATTCATAAAGACTATGATTTTTCACTTCATTATCATCCGAGAGGAGAAAACAAAGTCTCCAATGAATTAGGTAGGCAAGGACTTGTTTGTGTTGGAAAGGAAGAGGATTCAAGTATACCCTTTGATCAAAGGCCTAGTGAAACTAGACATGAGAATTTTAAGGGAATGAACATAGTTATCATTTCCCCAAATGATTTCTCAACAATTACTGCTGGATAAGATCATGAAATATCAATAAAAATATCCTCTGTTACAGAAAAAGTTAAAGGTTGTGAATAATGGTATATTTCATGGGTTCAATATTGATCAAGAAGGTGTACTAAAATTTTATTCAAGACTATGTGTTACATATATTATAGAGAGAAATAAAGAAATGATAGATAAGGAACATAGCTCTAAATTCTCTATACATACTCAAATCACTAAAATGTATAGATATCCTCATGAGCATTATTGGTGGGATAAGATAAAAAGAGATATTTTTTACTACACTACAAGGATCCTAGTGTGTCAACAAGTTAAGGTAGAGTGATAACTTCTTAAAGTGGTATTACAACCACTACCCATAATAGAATAGAAGTTGGATAATATTGTACAGACCCATAAATTTGAAGGAATTTTTTTTTCATAAATTCTTTGGGATTTTGTGAGTACGGAGTTTCTGACGGAACCTGATTCCGAGGCCCGGTATACCCGGAATCAATTTCTGAAGTTTAGCTTGGGTACGTTCAATTAACAAATGAGCGGATTTTTCTATCTTTTGAACCAGTGCTCGGAATAGAAATCTGAGGGCACCAATGAAACCGCAGCGGCGATAATTTCTTAAGAGGACCTTTACCAAAGGTTCATTTTCTCGGGAGGTGTTGTTAAATTTTGGGAATTAATAAAGAATTGAATAAAAATTGTGGTACAAATCTTATTCCTAACATAAGTGGTTTTATCCTAAGAGTGGGAGTTGGGGTGGGACCCACTAGTTACTAACAACCCCTGAGAGGATAATGGTGTGGTAGGGCCCACACAATCCCAACCCTTCACATTCCAAAACTCCTCTGAACCCCCCTCTTAAGATGTGTAACTCATCTTAACTTGGTTTAACTTACCCATTAATTGGGTGAATTCTCCTCTCCTCACATTAATTTAATGCCAACACACACTAATCTAATTAATTGAATGTTGTGTTTGAATTTTGTAAATTTTAAATGCTTGGAAAAATAATAAAATAAGGGGAGGCCTTATTTTATTTTGTTGGCTGGTTGTGTGAGGATTTTGGGGAGAGAACTCTAAGTCATTTTAATAACTCCATCACCTTTGTGGAAGAATGCCAAGACTACAATGAAGAACGTCGACTTGGCGGACCCGATATTCTTTATCCTCTTCCTCCTCCGCGATAAGGGAGGATATACCAACGAGGATGGGAATGACTCCATCATCCGCGGCGCTTGACAACCGTGAACTTCCTTCGAGGTAGGGGTGTGTTTGGTTTGTGTAATGATTAGTTTTCCTTCCATGTTTTTGTTCCTCCTAAACCACTTATTATCAGACTAATGCGGAAGGGACCATACCAAACTAACATAGTCTGGTTCCTCCGTCGTTCTTGTGAAATTGTGGAATTCTTCAGCCATTCTTGAGCGGTGAATCAAGCTATGTTTTCGGAGTCAATCGGAGGCTTGAAAACATCGTAAATAGCCTCAGAGCGTCGGGGCGACCAAGTAGTGGATGTTTCTTAGAAAATGGATCATCAAAACGAAGAACGGACACCTTGGGAGGTGAGCTGGCATGAGGCGTCGTTTTATGAAAAATTCCAGAATACACAGTGTGTCCTCTAGGAGCACATGTCGTGTAGTACAAAAATACTGTGGCTTCCATTTCAGACATTAGAAATGTAACACATGGCGTGTGACTCTATACACATGGAGTGTACTCTCCACACTATTTGTCAGAGGAGGATTTGTTGGACATGGCGTGTATTCAAGGAAAATACATGGACACGGACAGAAATACACGGTCAAGTAACACGAAGTATATTCACATCATAGAAAGGCAGAAGCGGCTTCGTGAGGCTCGACGTGTAATCTGGAAGATACACGGACATGGGCAACACCACACGGTCAGGGGCATGGCGTGTACTACTTCACTATGGTAGAAGCATCTTCGTGATGACTCGGCCTGTATTCCAGGAACACACGGACATGGGGTGGAGTACACGGTCATGTACTCCATCACACGTCCAGGCATGGACAGTGCACATTCAACCGACCCTAGAGGTTTGGACATGGTGTGTAACCATACCACACGCCATGTACTTACTTATCTACATGACCAGCCCTGCGACACGTGTCATTTTACATGGGTGGTACTTGGTGTCTGATGACACGGCGTGTATCTCTTACCTACACGCCATGTACTTTTAGGGAAATGGTTTGGTTGTCTTGTTCTCCATGACTTGGGCATGTTTTTCTTGGTTTTACCCTAAGACGTGGGAAGGATATACGAGATACATAAACACTAGACTTCATGTTAGTTTATGTATCGATCCCCTTGGCTCGTGGAGCGGACCCTCCTAGAATCGAGCGTGCTATGTGCGGGAACCCTAGAGCTGGCAGCGACTGCGACAACGATGGCGACTTTAATTGGATCCTATGTGATTTTGGTAGCGATGATGACTGTACTTGGATCCTCCATGGGTTCGGCAGTGATGACGACTATACATGGATCCTACGTGGGTTTGGCAGCGATAGTTACTGTACTAGGATCCTACGTGGGTTTGGCAGCGATGACTTCTATACTTGGATCCAACGTGGGTTCGGTAGGGGAGATGATTCAGAGGCTACATCTATCATCTCTACTCTTCTTCGTGAGTATTATACCTATGTGAGATGAGTCTTGAGTTTCAATCATTATCATCGATATGATTGAATTGCTTTCCTATGTGGATTGGGTTGTGCTTTCTTGTGTGGACTGGGATGTACTTGGGATTGAGAGTTGGTGCCAAACTAGAAATTATGACTTAGGTATATGTATGGGCATATACCTAAGTAGAGTTGGTTGACACTTCGTGTTTGTACCCTTCATTTTTGGTTTATCCTTTGTGGATTCTGGGAGACCTTCGGGGGTCTCGGGTTCCCTACTGAGTATCGTATACTCACCCCTACACGGGATATGCCCGCACTATGTAATGTTGGTTGCAGACGACAGACAACGCTAATCATCGTTGAGGCTTGTGGAGCGGGATGGTATCCGAAGGTGGACTATCAGGCGGGACGTACACGGAGTGGATGGCCGGACCTGAGGAGATGAGGATACCATTTGTATCCACCCTTCAGGTGGGATAGCCAGAGGACGACTCTGTGGTTGTTGATTACTTTACTGATGTTGTACATTCTTTTCAGTTATACTATACATTCAATTGGGTTTGTATTCTAGCCCATTTACTTTTCAACACTTAATTTTGTACTCATTTTAATTACTGTTTCCCACATCTTGCATACTCTGTTGTGTTTCTTTACTTATATAAAGGAAATTACTTCCCATTTATCGGGATATACACCTTTGGTTCTAGTCTCCAGCCCCTGGCCTATGGAAGGCAGGCTTGGGGTAGTCACGGCACGGGCCCCGAGGACGGGTTGTGACAAATTAGTATCAGAGGGGTCAGTTGTACCACAGAACTTAGGACTCTGATATTTTCTTCTGTGTGAAGTAATAGTGTTAAGGGTATTGAGTGTGGTTATCAGTTCAGGGAGTCCAATGTTGGTGTGGTGGCCGACGTATCCATACATCGGGACCCTGACTTCTGATTTCCGACTCAATGCACGAAAACATTTATTGCATGTGTGTTCAAATGTTTTCTTTGTGATTACTTTGTGTCACCTCACCAGGTATACTGTATTAACCGTGGCGTACCTATTTCTTTTCAGGATGGCCCCATGACGGCAGCCAGCTAGGGGTCCGAGCTTTGTGCAAGATGGAATCCCATCAAACGACAAGGCCTCGGTGCAGGGCCCCGTTACAGTGGAGCCACTAGCGGTACCTCTACCCACGGATCCAATGATGCCACCAGCCCTAGCAGCTGAGAGTGCTCGTCGCCTGAGTGCACTGCATGAGTTTCAGTGTCAGAGACCACCCAGGTACCGCGGGGAGACGGACCCTCAGGCAGCCGAGGATTGGATGAAGGATATTGTTCGAGTCTTCAGATTAGTAGGGACACCAGCTGACCTCATGGTGATCCTTGTGGCAAGTCTCCTGCACACAACAGTAGGGAGATGGTGGAGCCTGATGCTCCAGGTTCACAACGACGCATCATTACTTTGGTCAGACATCGAGAGCCTCTTCTGCTCGGAGTTCATTCCAGCCACCCTCCGTGCGGTGCGCATTCAAGAGTTTCTACAGCTGCGGCAGGGCAGCATGATAGTATCCCAGTACTCGGTGAGGTTTACCGATCTCTCGCACTACTCCACGGACATGGTACGGGACCCATTAATCCGAGCCCGGAACTTAGAGCAGGGACTGAGGCATGAGATCAGGGCATCAATGATCTCCCTCAGCATTCTGACGTAGGCTGGAGTACTAGAGTGAGACCTTCTTGTGGAGAGATTTCTTGTTGAGCCTACACCAACAGGGATACCTACCGTAGGGGGGCACATAGCGGAGTCTTCTCCAGCCGGTAGTAGACAGACATCGCTGAGGTCCAAGCGGACTAGACCATCGGGTGGACGACCTTAGGATACTGGTTCAGAGGTGCTGTCACACGCAGTAGAGCCAGTCATTCGAGAGGCAGACAGTGTTATGCATGTGGTGGGCAGGGCCACATGGCTCGTGACTACCCGACTCGCCATGCAGAGGAGCAGCAGACGGTTGTGGGACCACCCCGGCAGAGGCAGAGGTTTGACCATGGTGATCCACATGGATCAGGAAGACAAGGAAAAGGAGATGTCTGAGCAGATGGTGGTGGGAGACACTTTGAGGCTCTACCACCACCACCACCAGGAGGCCCGCCCCGACCAGAGGGAGTTGGCGGACAGAGGTAGGCTCAACATCAGGCAGTGGAACCCTATGACCACAGCGTCCCAAAGATGATTTGAGATAAAATCTATGTCTACTCCACCCTTTCTGTGGTTCTTATAGACACATGAGCGAGTCATTATTTTTTTGTCGCTACCTTGTTCAGAGCTCGAAGATTCCGAAAGAGCCGTTGGCTCGATCCTTACAGCTAGAGACTCTTACGGGAGAAGACTCGACGATTATGCATTAGTGTCAGCAGTGTGATCTTACTCTAGAAGGCGAGAGATTTGGCTGGGATCTTCTTGTAGCAGCGTCAAGGCCTTACGACGTCATCTTGGGCATGGATTGGTTATCTACGATCCATGCTCAGATCGATTGTATTAGGCGAAAAGTGAGGTGTGTCCGCACATATTGGAGCAGGTTCACCTTCACCGGTGAGAAGGGAGCCTTTGCAGCACAGGATGGACTTACGCAGAGGAGAGGGCATCCGATCACCCATCAGTTGGCTAGTCTCATCCTAGGATCAGTTGATATTCGGAGTCCGAGTTTTCCTATTGTGGTGGATCAGTATGCATGCGTTTTTCCTGAAGATGTTCCAAGACTACCTACTTGCAGAGAGGTAGACTTCTATATTGACATGTACCATGGGACAACCCCGATATCTACTCTAGCATATTGAGCTTCGAGAGCTACAGGTACAGCTGGAGGACTTGTAGGGCAGGGGATTCATTCGACCCAGTGTTTCACCCTAGGCTTCCCCGATTTTGTTCGCCAAGAAGGCGGACAGGAGATTGCAACTGTGTGTCGACTACCGTCTCCTGAACCAGGTGACCGTGAATAACAAGTATCCACTTCCGAGGATTGATGATCTCTTCGATCAGCTCAATGGATCACGATGGTTCTCGAAGATAGACCTCAGTTCAGGCTATCATCAGCTCAGAGTTCGTGACAAGGATGTGCAGAAGATGGCCTTCAGGTGTCAGTATGGCCACTATGAGTTCTTGGTTATGCCTTTCGGCGTAACCAATTCTCTAGCAGTGTTCATGAGTCTCATGAATAGGATTTTCTAGCCTTACCTCAATCGATTTGTCGTAGTCTTCATCGACGACATATTGATTTACTCGACTAATGAGGATGAGAACGCCTACAACTTGCAGGTTGTACTGGAAACACTCCGAGAGCACCAGCTTTATGGTAGGCTCTCTAAGTTTCAGTTCTGGATTCGAGAGGTCCACTTCTTGGGGAACGTCATCTCTGAGGTAGGAGTTGCAGTGGATCCTGCGAAGATCGAGGCAGTGCTAGCTTGGGAACCACCCAGGAGCGTGACAGAGGTGAAGAGTTTCCTAGGTCTGGCTGGGTACTATCGGATATTTGTTCCAGACTTCTCCAGAGTTTCAGCACCACTTTCATCTTTGACAGAAAAGGGGAAACCCTTCGTGTGGTCAGATAGATATCAGCAGATCTTCCAGGAGCTGAGACAGAGATTGGCCAGTGCACCCATATTGAGGCTATCAGAGGAGGGTGTAGGGTACGTAGTTTACTGCTATGCATTAGGGACCTGACTCGGGTGTGTCCTAATGCAGGAGCGGGTAGTGATCACCTATGGTTCATGACAGTTGAGGCAGCATGAGTAGAATTACTCTACCCATGACCTGGAGTTAGCAGCAGTGGTATTCGCCTTGAATATGTGGCGGCACTATCTGATGGGCGAGCGCTTTACAGTTTACTCTGACCACCAGAGTCTCAGGTACATCTTCTCGCAGAAGGACCTGAACCTGAGATAGTGGTGATGGCTCGAGTTCCTCCAAGACTATGACTTTGAGATAGTCTATACTCCTGGGAAAGGGAACGTATTAGTTTATGCTCTCAGCAGGAGGTCGGGCATCCAGCTACTTGGAGAGGCGACAGAGTAGTTGGCCGCGTTGCAGATATGATTCATAGATAGATATGGGACAACCTTTCTACAGTCGCTCACAGTCACTCCTCCACTACTTTAGTGGGTTAGAGAGGCATAGTGTGGGGACGTTGACTGTGGGAAGAGACGTGCACAGATATCCTCAGGACAGGTGCCTGATGGATTCTCTATAGGAGGAGAGCACGTCATCCTTTTCAGAGGACGTACCATGGTACCAGTTGCATTACAGGAGGAGGTTCTGAGAGAGTTTCACACATCACCATTAGTGGTACATTGAGGAGTGGCCAAGATGTACCAGGATCTCAGATGACAGCACGAGTGGCCGGGTATGAAGAAGGTTGTGGCAGAGTTCGTTTCACGATGCCTCACCTGCCAGCAGGTGAAGGTGGTGCATCAGGTACCACCAGGCTTGGTATAACCCTTAGAGGTCCCGGAGTGGAAGTGGGATGGGATATCTATGGATTTCGTGACGGGGCTTCCACATACTTCTAGAGGAAATGACTCCATCTGGGTGATCATAGACCGACTCACCAAGTCGTCCCAGTTCTTACCCATCAGAGAGCAAGGCTCAGTAGAGATCTTGGGACGCCTCTACGTTTAGGAGATAGTACGACTACATGGTGTTCCATCGTCCATCGTCTCTGATCGAGACGCTATCTTTAATTCCCGGCTTTGGAAGGGGTTGCATGAGGCATTTGGGACGCAGCTACGCCTGAGCACCGCCTTTCACCCTCACACGGATGGCCAGATGGACATGACAATTCAGACTCTCGAGGACATGCTCTGTACATGTTTCCTTGACTTTGGTCACAAGCTGGAGGATCAACTACCCTTGGTAGATTTTTCATACAACAACAGCTACCACTCCACCATCGGGATGGAACCATACGAGGCATTGTACGACTGAACTTTCTGATCACCTCTGTGCTGGACAGACCCTGGGGAGTCAGCACTTGTAGGACCAGAGATGGTCCAGGCCACGATGGAGAAGGTACAGATCATCCATGAGCAAATGAGGACTTCTCAGAGCTGATAGAAGTCTTATGCTGACAGGAGGCAGAGACCACTAGAGTTCGAGGATGGCGACCACTTTTTCTTACTGGTCTCACCTTGATGTGGATTACAGAGATTTGGCTTGGGCGTCAAGTTATTTCCATGCTTCATTAGACCATTCCAGGTTCTCAGTATGATAGGTAAGGTGGATTATCGCCTAGCTCTTCCACCTCAGTTTTATCGGGTGCACGACATCTTCCACGTATCTCAGATGAGGAGATATGTGCACGACCCGACATATATCATTGATCACAGGGAGTTGGACATCGATGATGGGGTGAATTTTGCGGAGGTCCCGGTGGAGATCAGGGATCAACAGGAGCGGGTCCTACATGGATGGTTTATTCCTCTAGTGCGCATCAGGTGCCAGCACAGGAACCTCCAAGAGAGCACATGGGATTGGGAGGCTCAGATCCGTGCACAGTACCCTCATTTTTTCCCCTAGTTTTTTATATATCTTTACAGGGACGTAAATCCCTGAGGTGTGAGTAATGTAAAGACCGTTAAATTTCAAGAAATTTTTTCTTCTTAAATTCTTTGGGATTTTATGAATATGTAGTGTCTGATGGCACCTGATTCTAAGGCGCGGTGTGCCAGGAATCAATTTTTGAAGTTTAGCTCGTGTACGTTCAGTGAACGAACGAGCGGGGTTTTCTATCTTTTGAACTGGTGCTTGGAATCGAAATCAGTGGGCACCGATGAGCTGTAGTTGCGGTAATTGCTTAAGAGGACCTTTACCACAGGTGCATCTTCTCGAGAGGAGTTGTTAAATTTTGGATATTAATAAAGAATTGAATAAAATTTGTGGTACAAATTTTATTCCTAACATAAGTGGTTTTATCCTAGGAGTGGGAGTTGGGGTGGGACCCACTAGTTACTAACTACCCATGAGAGGATAAAGGTGGGGTGGGGCACACATGAGCCTAACCCTTTCACATTCCCTTACTCCTCTAAACCCCCTCTTATGTTCTGTAACTCATCTTAACTTACTTTAACTTCCCCATTAATTGTGTGATTTCTCCTCTCCTCGCATTAATTTAATTCCAACACACACTAATTTAATTAATTGAATGATGTGTTTGAATTTTAGGAATTTTAAATGCTTGGAAAAGTAATAAAATAAGGGGAGGCCTTATTTTATTTTTTTGGCTGGTTGTGTGAGGATTTTGGAGAGAGAACTCTAAGTCCCTTGAAGAAATTCATCACCTTTGTTGAAGAACACCAAGACTCTGACGAAGAAAATCGACTTGGAGGTCCCGATAATCTTCATCCTATTCCTTCTCTGCGACAAGGGAGGAGATACCGACGACGACGGGAACGATGCCATCATCCACGGCACTTGACAACTGCGAACTTCCTTCGAGGTAGGGGTGTGTTTGGTTTGTGTAATGATTGGTTTCCTTCCATGTTGTTGTTCCTATTAAACCACTTTTTATCGGACTATTGTGGAAGGGACCAGACCAAACTAACATAGTCCTATTCCTCCGTCGTTCTTGTGAAATTGCGGAATTCTTCGGCCGTTCTTGAGCGTTGAATCAAGCTATGTTTTCAGAGCCAATCGGAAGCCCGAAGACATCGTAAACGGCCTCAGAGAATCTGGGTGACCAAGAAGCAGAAGTTTCATAAAAAAACATATCATCGGAATGAAGAATGGACACCTTGGGAGGCGAGCTGGGAAGAGGCATCATTTTCTAGAAAATTCCAGAATACATGGCGTGTACTCTAGGAGAAAACGCTGTGAAGTACAAGAATATTGTGGATTTCATTTCAGATGTTGGAAAAGTAACACACGGCATGTGACTCTATACACACGACGTGTACTCTCCACACTGTTTGTTAGAGGAGGCTTCATTGTACATGGCATGTATTCAGGGAAAACACACAGACACGGACAGAACTACACGGACAAGTAACATGGTGTGTATTCAAATAATATAAAGGCAGAAGGGGCTTCACAAGGCTCTACATGTAATCTGGAAGATACACGGACACGGGCAGAACCACACGGCCAGGGGTACGGTGTGTACTACATCACCATTGCAGAAGTGGCTTCGTGATGACTTGGTGTGTATTCCAGGAACACACGGACATGGGGTGGAGTACACGGGCATGTATTCCATCACACTGCCAGGCATGGCCAGTGCATATGGAACCGACCCTAGAGGTTTGGACATGGCATGTAACCACACCACATGCCGTGTACTTACTTATCTACATGAACAGCCCTATGACATGGGTCATTTCACATGGGCAGTACCCAGTGTCTGATGAAACGGTGTGTATCACTTACCTACACGTCGTGTACTTTTAGGGAAATGGTCTGGTTTTCTCTTTATCCGTGAGTTGGGCACGTTTTGCATGGTTTTCCCTTAATATGTGGGACGGAACTGCGGGATACATCAACTATAGACTTCATGTCAGTTGATGTATCGATCCCCTTGGCTCGTAGAGTAGACCGTCCCGAAATCGAGCATTCTGTGTGCAGGAACCCTAAAGATGGCTGCGACTGCGATGAAGGTGGAAACTGTACTTGGATCCTACGTGAGTTCGGCAATGAGGACGACTGTACTTGTATCCTTTGTGGGTTCGGCAGCGATGACAACTGTACTTGCATCCTACATGGGTTCAGCAGTGATAGTTACTGTACTAGGATCCTACGTGGGTTCGGCCCCGACGACTTCTGTACTTGGATCCTATGTGGGTTTGGCCGTGGAGATGATTCAGAGGATACATCTATCATCTCCACTCCTCTTCTTTAGTAGTATACCTATGTGAGATGAGTCATGACTTTCAATCATTATCATCGATATGATTGAATTGCTTTACTGTGTGGATTGGGTTGTGCTTTCCTGTGTGGACTGGGTTGTGCTTGGGCTCGAGAGTTGGAGACGAACTGGAAATGATGAATTAGGTATATGTATGGGTGTATACCTAAGTAGAGTTGGTTGATAATTCGTGTTTGTACCCTTCCTTTGTGGTTTATATTTTGTGGATTCTGGGAGACCTTCGGGGGTCTCGGGGTCCCTAATGAGTATCGTATACTCACCCCTGCACGGGCTATGCCTGCACTACGTTGTGTTGGTTGCAGACGACGGACAGCACTGATCTTGGTTGAGGCTTGTGGAGCATGATGGTATCTAGAGGTGGACTATAGGGCGGGACATACACGGAGTGGACAGTCGGACCCGAGGAGCTGAGGAGACCATCTGTACCCACCCATCGGGTGGGATAGCCGGAGGAAGGCTTGGTGGTTGCTGATTACTTTACTGCTGTTGTACTTTCTTTTCAGTTATACTGTACTTTCAGTTGGGTTTGTATTCTGGCCCATTTACTTTTCAGCACTTACTTTTGTACTCAGTTTACTTAGTGTTTACTACAACCTGTGTACTCCGTTGTGTTTCTTTACTTATATAATAGCAATGCCTTCCCATTTATCGGTAGATACGCCTTTGGTACTAGTTGCCAGCCCCTGGCCTATGGAAGGCGGGTTTGGGGTAGTCACTGCACGGGCCCTGAGAACGGGTCCTGGCCCACCAAGTACCACCAGTTGCCCCTGCAGACACGTGGGGCCCACCCCAAGGTCCACCCACATGCCTAAACGGGTCATCTGACTAATGATAGTCCCCACAGGCCAACACTTGTCCCTTCCAGTGTGCTTTGTCCTCGTTCACACACACCTGGGAAACATCCCAGAAGGTCACCCATCCTGACCACAACTCCAGGCCAAGCACGCTTAACTTTGGAGTTCTAATCACACAGGCTCCCGAAAAGGAAGGTGCACCTTGTTGACATGTTTAACATTTGGGGGTGTTACAATCACCCTCCCTTTAGAGCACAACATCCTCGTTGTGGGCCCTACATCTCAACCCAGGAAGTACACCACACTTAAGGTTGGGTACCACCTCTGATACCAAATGTGACAACCTGGTCCCTGTGACAGTGCAGACACCCCACCTTAACATGGTCGTCGGGTCCTGGCCCACCAGGTACAACCCGTTGCCCCCGCAGACATGTGGGGCCCACCCCAAGGTCCTCCCACATGCCTGACCGGGTCATCTGACTAATGATAGTCCCCACAGGTCAATATATGTCTTTTCCAGTGTGCTTTGTCCTCGCTCACACACACCCTGGGAAACTTCCCATAAGGTCACCCATCCTGATCACTACTCCAGGCCAAGCATGCTTAACCGTGGAGTTCTAATCAGACAGGCTCCTGAAAAGGAAGGTGCACCTTGTTGACATGAGTCATATCATTTAGTCATTTAACCCTTTATCGTTTGGGGGTGTTACAAATATCTCTATAGACTTTGTAATTGGTCTCTTGAGAACTTCCAAAGGAAAAAATATGATATGGGTAATAGTGGACCATCTAACCAAGACTACCCATTTTATCTCTATTCAAGAAGATTACTCCCTTGACTAACTTTCCAATATTTATATAAAGGAAGTGATGAGGTTTCATGGAGTGCCTCTTTCTATCTTTTCCAATCATGATCTAAGGTTTACATAAAAATTATGTAGAAGTCTTCTATATTCTCTAAATACTGAATTGAATTCAGTATGACATATCACATACAAATAGATAGACAATCTGAAAGGACTATTCAAACACTCATGTTCATGTGGAGAACATGATCGATGTAATTTAATGGTTTATGGGATCAATATCTAACATTATTTGAGTTTTCATACCAAAATTGCTTGTATTCGAGTATTAAAATGGCACCCTATAAAGCTCTATATGGGAAGCAAAGTAGAACTCCTAGTTTTCTATAAAAATATTGTGAGAGAAAGATTCTTGGGAATGATCTTGTGAAATAGATGACCGAAAAGTTTCATTCCATCAAAAAATACAAAAAGGATTATTAGAGTCGGCATAATATCTATGTTGACAAACATTGAAGGGAATTGGATTTTTATATTGTAGATAAATTCATCATTCTAATTTCACCTTGGAAGAGAGTCGTGAAGTTTGGAAAGAAAGGAAAGATCATCCCTAGGTACATTGGACCACATAAAATCCATGATAGCATAGAATTAGTGGCCTATCAGCTAGAAATTCCACCAAAACTAGCTCATGTTTGTAATGTTTTCCACATATCTCTCTTGAGGAAGTACATACATGACCCTTCACATGTATTTAATCTTGATGTGTTAAAAATGAAACATGACCTCATTTATGAGGACCATCTTGTGGACATCTTAGACTGTAGATACATGGTTCAACCCAGAAAGACTACCCATTGTGTCAAAATTTTATGGATAATCCAAAAATATGAAGAAGTGATGTCAGAATTAGAGGAGACAATGAGGTAGAAGTACACACACCTTTCCTCAACTGAGGGAACGAGATAAATTTCCGGGGTGAAATTTATTAAGGGGGGAGAATGTAATGACCTAGAATTTTATGAATGACAAATATTTTCTATAAATATGTGTTATATTATATTACACAATAATACTATATCTCATTAAAAATGAAGACAGTGTAATTTGAAATGTGACCATTAGGTTTTAACCGTTATATGATCATTTGTCAACATAACCCTTGAAAACTATACTCTTAATAATAATTTTAACAATATAATAATTTCTTATAAGTATAAATGACAAAGGAAAATTAATGCAGAAAGTAGAGTCGATGGTCTCATCTGGAAGAGTAATTTCATACGAACACAATTTTTCAGAACATAGAAAGGATATATCATCACTGGGATTCTCTCTTGACCAATCCGATACTAATATTTAATGAATGAGTCTTGAATGAAATCGCATATGAAAGAATTTCAAGATAGTGGAAATTACTAGTCAGGCGATGTTAGCTGAGCCACCCCATGAGTCAATCGCCATCACACACCATACCCTTTATTAATATGTGGGTGTTATAAGGGGTTATGTTCTGAGGCCATAGTTATATAAAATTTAATCCCTTTATTTAAATAAAATCGTTATTCCACCCTTTCCATTTTATGAAATATGATGAATTTGATAAATTATTTTTTCAAAAAAATTGTACTTTTAAAAGAGATAAAATTATTATATTAAACTAGGTTTAAATTAATAATTTTCATTATAATTAAATAGTTTTATAAAAATATTTCTTTTAAGAATAAATGACAAAATAAGTTTATTTTTTTCAAGTGTCATAAATTTTAATATTCATTTCACTATGCTTTTTTTATCTACTTTTATTTCTAATAAATAAGTATTTTTATAGTTAAAAGGTAAAATTTTCATATTTATAGAATTATTATGATAAAATAGATGTCATTTTTGAAATCATAACATTTATTTTAGGCTGGGGTGAATTTATGTGAATTATCTAAAATACTCCAATTTTTCATGAATAGTAAAACAATAGTTTGAGTTTTTTGATTTGTTTAATGACATAATAATGATTTTATAATTAATATAAGAATATTGTATAGTATTTTGTATTAAAATATGATAATTTGTATCCCCAGTGGTCAATATCATGGGAAACTACCATTGTCCAACCCATGGTTTTTCAAATTCCACTATTGAGGTGTCTACTAAAATTAATAAAAAACTACCTCACTTTTGCTATAAATACACACCAATTTCATCATTTTAGTTCATTCTAAAATCATCCCCGATGAATATCTTGTTTTTTTAACTCCCAGGTATTCTTCACATGTTTTCATGAAGCCCCCAATGTACCAATATTTTAGTTTTTGTAGTACTCTTCTAGGTAGGGGAAATCCCACCTTCACTTTTCTTTTCAAGTTTACTTTTTTATGTGGTATGTCTTTAAAATTTCTATACTATGTTTTTATGTCCATTTTTTTATATCTAATTAATTTATTAAGAGTATTTTATGAATTTGAGACCCTTTACCCTCTCTTTTTAATGTTTTCTCAAATAATGTTTTATATCCATTATGCTACCGAATTTTCTTCTCAAAATTTCTCTCTTTTTCTGAAGACATTATCTTATTTTATTTTTTGAATACCCAAACCACTTTCTTTTCTATGGATATTCACCTAGGTTTCAAAATGACTTGTTTATTTTAGTAATAACATATATTAAAACTTCCTTTTTCATGGGTTAATAATGACATGGAGAACTTTTCTTTAAACACTATTTTAAAATGTCATGATTTTGATATGAAACTCATTTATTTTATTATCAAAATGTAAATTTGTAAATTTTTATTATGATCTATGTGGCTCACATTAATTAATACATAATAATGGTTTGACCTGATAGATATACAATACCTTGGGTAAAGAATTTAATTCTGTATAGATGACATGTATCATGATACCATAGTTGAACTACCTAGGTAATTTTTATGACACCTTAGTGTGAAACCTTCTTGATATGCTTATGAATGAATCAATTAAATTTCTTATCCAAATTTAAAATTTACTATTCATGTTCTTATTATTATAATATTCCTCTTTATTGTGTCTTTATTGTAACACCACAGGATTTCAGAGTGTGTTATTTCTTAAAAATAATTCAATAACTTGAACTACACACAACACCGAGTTCAATCACACCATTAAAAGAGGTCATGAATAGTATTAACTACATTTTAAACTTTATATAATCCTTATAATTTTAGAATCCATATTATGAGTTTCTTAGTCATAATGCAAGAACAGATTCATTTTCAGTATTGCACTTTTATCAACTTTTGATAGTGAAACCTTTTTAAATACAATATTTTAAACTTTTTACTAAATGGAGACATCAAAAAATTTAAAATGAAACATCCCAAGCTTCCACGGTATGCTTTCCTTTGAATAAAACAGTAGCGTGTGTTGTACGCAACGTCGAGTTTTAACACACACCACAACCGATCAAACTAGCCGTTATGAATAGTAATACCTAAATTTTGAAATTATATATATTTTATATTTGAAAATGGACTTCATTTTTGGATTCGGAATATCGAATTTAGACTAAGGTGAAATTTTGGTACATTTCGGATAACTTTCATATTTTAATGAATAGTGAAAATTACTAAATTTTAATTAAAAACAACTTTTTTAATCAAAATAATTAATAGTGATAAATTATGAATTTGAGTGGTTTTAAAGTATATTTAGAATATATTTTTACCATTTAATATAATGTTGGTCATTGGACATAATTTTACAATTAAACCGAACATAAACGAGTGTCAATCATTTGATAGTTATTATCTCTTAAAAACACGCTTTTTGTTTTGACAGCGGGAATTAATTTTAAATTAATTTCTGCCACTTCTGTGTTTTGAATTTAGGAAAATGGATTCCATATTTGGAATCAGGATGTTCAAATTGTGTAAATAGGTAACTTTTATTTTTAGACATTTTGAATAATTACTGCGGAAATATTTTATTTACCATGGTTAAGGGTAAATCCGGTAAATAAGGGTTAAACAATAATATTATAATAATACTAAATTACCCTAAAACGTGTCTTAACCCTATTGGTTGATACATGGTCGACCATGGGAATCTTTGGGTCGATTTTGGGACCCCATTGATCTACTTGTAAGTGATAATGACACTTTATTTTAATTAAGTCAAAATGAATACAAAAATGACACAAGCATATATCTTTTAGCAAAACAATTGTTACATAGGGTTATATAAGTTGGATTTTAGATTATAAATATTCATTAGAAAGCTAAACAAATTTCCTACATAATGATATTTTATTTATTATTTTTAGACATTAAATAATTTATTTTATTTATGACACAATGATGATGCAGTAATTACTATAATAGTGAAAAATTAAAATAATTGATATTATAAATACCCAAATAAATATAATATGAAACTTTTAATGAATTAAACTAATTTTCTAGGATAATATGATATATTAGTATTGATTTAATTGACTTTGTTCGAAGTAATCAATCTGTTATGAGTTTCACAAAAATCAACTATTGAATAGTGTCAAAATTGACATAAAAGAGTTCTTAAAACAAATATTATATTATTAATTGATATTAAATTCTTAAAAATCTAAGGTTCGGCCAAACGACTTATATCATGATAGGTTCATAATTAATGTACCACTTGGGGGTCTCTTGGATGTATATAGTAAGTTTATTAACCATATTATATAAAAATACAAAGAGACATTGTAAAAGTGAAACTAATTAACTTAGAGTTAATACTTAAAGATAAGGTTAATATAAGTACCCAAACCTGTCTAACTTCTATTGGTTGAGTGGTTTTCGACCTATCCCCACCTTAACCTTTGAATAATAAGCTTTGGAGCCATTATAAACCGAATATGAATTTATTATAAATTAATATTTCTAGCTTTTCCAAAGGTGCCCCTCACCCCTCTTATAAAAGGGCACTCCTCCTTCTCATTTCTTCACACCTTCAAAGCCTTTTGGTTCGGCCAAACTCTGACCAAATAATCTCCCAACATCCCGCACTAAAACCTAGAGGCCTTCGTTCGATCAGAAAGCCAACCTAAGGAGCCCTTTTGATCAAATCAAAAGGAAGAACCCGAAGAAGAGGTAATGATTTCACCACCCTTCTCCAAGTTCATTTCTTCTTCCACTTCTTCTTCCTTTGTTCTTACCATTCTAAAATAATAACTCCAGTATCTCACATATACTGTGATGTTATTATAAATATGGTACAACCATATTCAATATTCTATCCACCCTTTGAATAACATGTCACCATACGTGCGTACGTACGGACTACCGTCTCCACGTCGTGGTGTAATTGTTATTCAATATAATATTATTTGGATGGGTATAATAATGATGTGTAACTCATGTAAATAATAAATATAACATGTTAATGATTCTGTATATATGATATACCATCCATTTATATATTATTCTAATATCAAAAGAATGATATTGTCGCTCGTGCGTACGTACGGACTACCGTCTCCACGAACGCGATGAGATTCATTCTCCATCGTATCCATTCAAGTATAATTATCATTTGATGATTTAAAAATGATGTTTAAGGACTAGATATAATTCTGGATATGAATAAGATACAACAACCATGGCTTATGTAACAAAACATATAAAAGAAAATGAGTAAGTTAACTCCCGAAACGACGATAATTCTAAGATATTATTAACAAATCAATGTTAAAAGATCATATATGATATCATATTATTATATATGATTCTTGTATAATTTAATAACAACTATTTCACCATTATACAGGAGGTTAACCTACCCCAACCAAGGAAAAGTACAAGGTAAGGGTTTATTTCGCAATCTCTTCATTATTCGAGGTTGTTTATACGTAATAATCTACTGGGATTTCTTTATCATCCACATCCATGTTACTTCGAAATGTATTTCAAAACATTTTTACTATTTACAAAGAATATGGGTTAAAGTCATTTATACCCTTATGTGTTTTTAATGGAATATTTCCATCGTTTTCCAAACAAGGCACTTTTTACCTTTTGACAAATTTAAGGTATGAATGTTTTTTTTAAACTTATACGGCAGGTGTATCTATTTACCGCCGTTATAAAATCGTCAAATCTTCCCTCACAAGCTTACAAGGATATTTTCAAAGTAAATGTTTTATTTTATAATTATGTGACTTTTAAATGATTTCAAAATGAATAATTTCAGAAATGTACTCTTTATCAAAATCAGAATTTTAAATGTTTTAAAGATTTATCTTTATAAATATTTTTAATTAATGTCTTCAAAATGGTTTTTAAGGATTTATTTATATGGACATGAATGTTTTTTTTAAAAATGTTAATTCCTTTCAAAAGTTTCAAAGTGGTATGGGACACTTTGATTCAAAAATCTATTTTTAATTACTTCCTTTATAAATGTGTGACTTTTAAATGATTTAAAAAAAAGAGAGATATTTCCCTCAAATATATGAAAATCCAGTGTAAATGTATACGTATTTAACGCAAGCTTAAAAATGTTTTCAGAAAACCGGACTCTCGAGTTTGGTAGACTGGAAGGGATTGGGAGTGGACCCATCATGGCCTGTAATTAATCGAGAAGTCTCAGAATTAGTTATTTTGTTTTCAGAAGCTTGCATATTGTTTTCAGAAAAACACTGGAGTATATTTTATCAATTTTAAACATAAGTATCTTCTAAAAATAATTAAATCGGTAGGTCTCATGAGACAAACTAGTGTCTTGGCACAAGGCCTTGACAAAATCTTTTTTGTAGTCTTGGCACGAGGCCTTGGATATGTGGTTATGAATATATCTGGCATTTTCCAAGGCTACTAAACCAATCGGTCTTTCGAGATTTGATCTTTCTTATGATCATGCCAATGTTATGTAATAATGCACCGACTCTGGGTAACTGGGGTCGGGGCGTTACAGTTGGTATCAGAGAAAGTTTAGTACAAACCTTGGAAGCTAGATGTAGGTAAACTCTGATTAGAGAACGTAGACCTAAGATGAACTTTGAGGATTAGTATAGAAGAACTTCCTAGAATTTTGGTATTGTAGAGAATTTATGAGTTTTCCGAGAAATACATCCCTGTCTGGATACGAGCAGGTAGAGGCGGCTCTGGCACAGATGTACCTAGGGGTAAAACCCGAAAACACCGCTTTGAGCTAGACTCGAATGGGAACTGGTGCACGACAACGGGCCTTGCTGCACTCTTGGTTACGACACTCCCGGGGGATATGCTTAGGATGACTCTCATTTTCTTTACAAATCATTATGAAGGGTTTATGAGTATATACTTCCTCAAAGAAAACATTTTTATGATTATAGATTATATCCATAAATAGTTCAATTTATGTTAAGTGTTTTATAAGTATGGGATTATGTATTTTGATTCATAAACTGATCTAGTTTATGCCATTGTTTAGAAATGGCGCCCAGTAGAAGGAATGAGAACTCCAGAAATGCACATGATCCAAAGAGAAGGGAGGATCATATCTTTCATGGTTTTAAGCTATAATTGATAAGAGAAATAGTCTCCCATGTATTATCATCATATGAAGAAATAATATCATGTGTTGATAAGATAAGTAAAGAGTTTACTGATTCCTATGTCTTTGAATGGAAGCAAGAGAAGAAAAGGATGGAAGAGAGAAAAATGGATAAAGGGAAGAGGGAAAAGAAGAATTTTCCCATATGTGGTAACTGTGGAAAGAAACACCCTGGAAATTGCCTGAAAGGAATGGGAGTTTGTTATAAGTGTGGAGGAAAAGGGCACAAAGTACATGACTGCAAGGGTAAGAAAATGGTTTCAAATGTACAATGCTTCATTTGCAAGGAGTTTGGACACTACGCGAACCTATGCCCTAGTCATCAGACTATGCCGCAAATGATGCTATTGGATAATAATCAAGTTATGATACTACCTCAGATGAAGAGGAATGATTAGAGTTCTTATGTTGATTATGTCAATTGAGTGTTGTATCAACAATGTACTTGTTATAATAATTATGGAGTATATAAGGATTGTACTGCAGTACTATTTCATTAAGGACTTGAGATTGTGAGGAACAAAGAAAAGTGACTCAATAGCAGGATAAATTTTTGGAAAATACATGGTTGAGAGAAAGATAAATCATAATATAGTTCTGATACTGAGGTAGTGATTTTGGAATAATACATGATTGTTTTGGATAAATTAAATTGGATATTCTTGACTACCTTGGAACTGATTAATGATTTGTATATTCCATCATTGTTGGGGTTTAAAACATTTTTTGGATTAATGAAGTATATCCAGCATTCTATATGGAATAAGGGAGCATGAATGTAATCAATAAGGAATATGGTAATTCAGGATGTTTCAGTATATTAAAAGAATACATGATGAAGGTATTCATATTCTATTACGGGGTAAAAAGGATCTACATTATGTTTACCTTCCTTATAAATGTTGTACTGTGAGTTTGGACAGAAGTATTTTGGATAGTTCTAGTTTGGATTATTTTGGATTGCCATAAAAGGACAACCCGGAGGTCTGGCGGCAACCCGTCGCGTCCGGCAAGGCTGCGAGACTTGAACTCGCAACCGAAGGGCGATAAGGGTGTATCACCTACCACTGGCCCACGAGATGTCCTGGATTAAATAATGTAGTTTTTTTAAAAAAATATCTGGTAGATGAATTATAAATTCATTTATTTTGGAACCCTGTACGAATAGTATAAATTGAAAAAAAAATTACATTCTATTATCTTTTAGAGTGAAAGATGGGTTTGTGGTAGAAATTTATTAATGGATAAAACTCTAATTATAAAGTATGTATATCTCCTTATGATCTTAGCCAATCTCATAAATAAAATCCTCAACATTAATAAAAGAAACTTAGAACAAAAATGTTGTCCTAGATGGTACCTTAAATCATCACTAATTTATGGCTTTCGGATTGTTGGCCTTTTCATAGCCATGTTCTCTACCACTCTCCATCAGATAATTGATGGTTAGATTTCTCTTCCATATCTATATTTTCCTACATGGAACCCTAGTATATGTTATTTTCGGTAATCTTCATACTTTCGACTCTTTATTTTAAATAGAGGCCTCATTAATTCATTTTTCGATGTGGGATTTCAACTAAGATATTTTGAAACGTCAAAAATGTGTTATCCTAATACCCTATGTTTTGTTGAACCGATGGTATTTCAAATCATCATAGATTGATGAATTTAAGGACCTCAATTTTATACTTGTTTGTGATTGATGACCTCAATCACTACCTATAAATATTTACGTTTTTCCTCCAATTATATGTCTCTAATTGCCACCAATGTTCTCCTAATCGAGATCATAATTTGGTGGTGACCCTTTCATTTATCTTTTCCTCATATTAAGACTAAATTTTAGTAACCCAATTTCCGATGTGGGTTTTCCCACAAATATATTTTCTATTTTCAACCTTTTATTTTCGAAGAACAATTTCAAATTGCGAGGACGCAATTTATTGAAGGAGGGGAGAATGTAACACCCCAGGATTTCAGAGTGTGTTATTTCTTAAAAATAATTCAATAACTTGAACTACACGCAACACCGAGTTCAATCACACCATTAAAAGAGGTCATGAATAGTATTAACTACATTTTAAACTTTATATAATCCTTATAATTTTAGAATCCATATTATGAGTTTCTTAGTCATAATGCAAGAACAGATTCATTTTCAGTATTGCACTTTTATCAACTTTTGATAGTGAAACCTTTTTAAATACAATATTTTAAACTTTTGACTAAATGGAGACATCAAAAAATTTAAAATGAAACATCCCAAGCTTCCACGGTATGCTTTCCTTTGAATAAAACAGTAGCGTGTGTTGTACGCAACGTCGAGTTTTAACACACACCACAACCGATCAAACTAGCCGTTATGAATAGTAATACCTAAATTTTGAAATTATATATATTTTATATTTGAAAATGGACTTCATTTTTGGATTCGGAATATCAAATTTAGACTAAGGTGAAATTTTGGTACATTTCTGATAACTTTCATATTTTGATGAATAGTGAAAATTACTAAATTTTAATTAAAAACAACTTTTTTAATCAAAATAATTAATAGTGATAAATTATGAATTTGAGTGGTTTTAAAGTATATTTAGAATATATTTTTACCATTTAATATAATGTTGGTCATTGGACATAATTTTACAATTAAACCGAACATAAACGAGTGTCAATCTTTTGATAGTTATTATCTCTTAAAAACACGCTTTTTGTTTTGACAGCGGGAATTAATTTTAAATTAATTTCTGCCACTTCTGTGTTTTGAATTTAGGAAAATGGATTCCATATTTGGAATCAGGATGTTCAAATTGTGTAAATAGGTAACTTTTATTTTTAGACATTTTGAATAATTACTGCGGTAAATATTTTATTTACCATGGTTAAGGGTAAATCCGGTAAATAAGGGTTACAAAATAATATTATAATAATACTAAATTACCCTAAAACGTGTCTTAACCCTATTGGTTGATACATGGTCGACCATGGGAATCTTTGGGTCGATTTTGGGACCCCATTGATCCACTTGTAAGTGATAATGACACTTTATTTTAATTAAGTCAAAATGAATACAAAAATGACACAAGCATATATCTTTTAGCAAAACAATTGTTACATAGGGTTATATAAGTTGGATTTTAGATTATAAATATTCATTAGAAAGATAAAAACATTTCCTACATAATGATATTTTATTTATAATTTTTAGACATTAAATAATTTATTTTATTTATGACACAATGATGATGCAGTAATTACTATAATAGTGAAAAATTAAAATAATTGATATTATAAATACCCAAATAAATATAATATGAAACTTTTAATGAATTAAACTAATTTTATAGGATAATATGATATATTATTATTGATTTAATTGACTTTGTTCGAAGTAATAAATCTGTTATGAGTTTCACAAAAATCAACTATTGAATAGTGTCAAAATTGACATAAAAGAGTTCTTAAAACAAATATTATATTATTAATTGATATTAAATTCTTAAAAATCTAAGGTTCGTCCAAGAGACTTATATCATGATAGGTTCATAATTAAGGTACCACTTGGGGGTCGCTTGGATGTATATAGTAAGTTTATTAACCATATTATATAAAAATACAAAGAGACATTGTAAAAGTGAAACTAATTAACTTAGAGTTAATACTTAAAGATAAGGTTAATATAAGTACCCAAACCTGTCTAAATTCTATTGGTTGAGTGGTTTTCGACCTATCCCCACCTTAACCTTTGAATAATAAGCTTTGGAGCCATTAGAAACCGAATATGAATTTATTATAAATTAATATTTCTAGCTTTTCCAAAGGTGCCCCTCACCCCTCTTATAAAAGGGCACTCCTCCTTCTCATTTCTTCACACCTTCAAAGCCTTTTGGTTCGGCCAAACTCTGCCCAAATAATCTCCCAACATCCCTCACTAAAACCTAGAGGCCTTAGTTTGATCAGAAAGCCAACCTAAGGATCCCTTTTGATCAAATCAAAAGGAAGAACCCGAAGAAGAGGTAATGATTTCACCACCCTTCTCCAAGTTCATTTCTTCTTCCACTTCTTCTTCCATTGTTCTTACCATTCTAAAATAATAACTCCAGTATCTCACATATACTGTGATGTTATTATAAATATGGTACAACCATATTCAGTATTCTATCCACCCTTTGAATAACATGTCACCATACGTGCGTACGTACGGACTACCGTCTCCACGTCGTGGTGTAATTGTTATTCAATATAATATTATTTGGATGGGTATAATAATGATGTGTAACTCATGTAAATAATAAATATAACATGTTAATGATTCTGTATATATGATATACCATCCATTTATATATTATTCTAATATCAAAAGAATGATATTGTCGCTCGTGCGTACGTACGGACTACCGTCTCCACGAACGCGATGAGATTCATTCTCCATCGTATCCATTCAAGTATAATTATCATTTGATGATTTAAAAATGATGTTTAAGGACTAGATATCATTCTGGATATGAATAAGATACAACAACCATGGCTTATGTAACAAAACATATAAAAGAAAATGAGTAAGTTAACTCCCGAAACGACGATAATTCTAAGATATTATTAACAAATCAATGTTAAAAGATCATATATGATATCATATTATTATATATGATTCTTGTATAATTTAATAACAACTATTTCACCATTATACAGGAGGTTAACCTACCCCAACCAAGGAAAAGTACAAGGTAAGGGTTTATTTCTCAATCTCTTCATTATTCGAGGTTGTTTATACGTAATAATCTACTGGGATTTCTTTATCATCCACATCCATGTTACTTCGAAATGTATTTCAAAACATTTTTACTATTTACAAAGAATATGGGTTAAAGTCATTTATACCCTTATGTGTTTTTAAAGGAATATTTCCATC
The DNA here is from genome assembly GCA_963277665.1 of Viscum album. NCBI lineage: Eukaryota > Viridiplantae > Streptophyta > Magnoliopsida > Santalales > Viscaceae > Viscum > Viscum album. The sequence goes on along the minus strand of OY728125.1, from coordinate 1,540,246,986 downwards.
GTTTTCCAAACAAGGCACTTTTTACCTTTTGACAAATTTAAGGTAAGAATGTTTTTTTAAACTTATACGGCAGGTGTAGCTATTTACCGCCGTTATAAAATCGTCAAATCTTCCCTCACAAGCTTACAAGGATATTTTCAAATTAAATGTTTTATTTTATAATTATGTGACTTTTAAATGATTTCAAAATGAATAATTTCAGAAATTTACTCTTTATCAAAATCAGAATTTTAAATGTTTTAAAGATTTATCTTTATAAATATTTTTAATTAATGTCTTCAAAATGGTTTTTAAGGATTTATTTATATGGACATGAATGTTTTTTTTAAAAATGTTAATTCCTTTCAAAAGTTTCAAAGTGGTATGGGACACTTTGATTCAAAAATCTATTTTTAATTACTTCCTTTATAAATGTGTGACTTTTAAATGATTTAAAAAAAAGAGAGATATTTCCCTCAAATATATGAAAATCCAGTGTAAATTTATACGTATTTAACGCAAGATTAAAAATGTTTTCAGAAAACCAGACTCTCGAGTTTGGTAGACAGGAAGGGATTGGGAGTGGACCCATCATGGCCTGTAATTAATCGAGAAGTCTCAGAATTAGTTATTTTGTTTTCAGAAGCTTGCATATTGCTTTCAGAAAAACACTGGAGTATATTTTATCAATTTTAAACATAAGTATCTTCTAAAAACAATTGCATCGGTAGGTCTCATGAGACAAACTAGTGTCTTGGCACAAGGCCTTGACAAAATCTTTTTTGTAGTCTTGGCACAAGGCCTTGGCTATGTGGTTATGAATATATCTGGCATTTTCCAAGGCTACTAAACCAATCGGTCTTTCGAGATTTGATCTTTCTTATGATCATGCCAATGTTATGTAATAATGCACCGACTCTGGGTAACTGGGGTCGGGGCGTTACATTTATGATATTTATCTTATTTTTATTGATGTATATCAAGATCACAAGAAAACTATTTCTCTTATTTTCCCTTACTCGACCTTATGATCACCCTTTATTTTGATATATGTCCTTAATTTATGAGATGAAATAAATCTACATAGGATGATCCGATGATGAATCCTTTAAAGGGGATTTGAAGAATACCTTCATGTTTTCATCTAATATAAACCTTTTTCCAAGACACTAAAATTTAAAAGATCATCTATTTGTACAATGTAATAAAAAGTGATGTAATAAAAATATTGTATGCCATAATTTTCCCTTAGAAAATACCTAAATAACTAATTCATCTCATATGTTAAACAATGACACGGAAAAAACTAATCCCTTAACTCTATTCAAGAAATAACTCATAGGGCCTCAAAACTTCACACATTCCAACCACCATTCTACCTCTAGCACACTGCAGGTAAACAACCACACCCAATGGTGTCACACTAAAAACATGGTCCCCATCAAAATACTTTCCATGTTCTAAGTCCATACTCAGAAGAAATAAACCCATTGTTCCCACCCATTGGAAATTCCCACTCGACACTAGCCAAGCCACACAAGGATTCATGCTAGATATCATTACCAATATTAAATTCCATAATCACTCCCTAGGGATCCCTATTCTCAATAAGTCATATCACTCATTCTACATTTACCATGTTATATTGGGTAACCTATATGAAGATTTTACTGAATTCAATTATCAAATAACAAAAATGTTCCAGACCCAATTGACTCCCCATAGATCAGGTGACCCTATCCCAAAATATTATTCCTTCCCTAAAAGGTGTTTCCAAAGTTTCAATGTTCTTCTCATAGACCATATTATATGTTATCATGGCCTGATATTGACCAAGGACTCTACCCAAGGTCCTCAACATCCAAGAATTCATGAACTGGCTCACATAGATTTAACTTGATCTATTCTTAATTTACTCGACTTATCAATACCATTGTTGGGACCCCTATGAAATTATAAATACTTCATTCATTTATAGAATATCATCTACTCATCTCCCAATTCCATTCCATGTACAACATAATCAATTAATTACAAAAATTCTTAAACATATCCCATCTCATATCCTAGGTCTTACCTAACTATCGTCGTATATTTTTTAAACCCAACATAAGGTAGACATGTGTAATAAATTATTATACATTCATACAGTTATGTGTTAAAGGATATTCATAACACTAAAATGGATTTACCATCCATAATACATTCTCTACATATCCTTTAAATCATTTACTAATTATATCCCAACTCTTAAGACCATATTTCACAACACAAGGTTTATACAATTAATTATAAACATTGTAATCAATTTCCAAATTTAATACAATGTGGAATAATTACAAAAAAAAACTCTTCCAGTGGTAATTGAAATATTGAAACCATGAACAATAATACATGTAAGGATAATTCCTTACCTCTAGAAATCATATAATTGAAATCACAATCATAAAAAATCTCGTTGGCTACAAATTCCGAGTTTATTTTCATATAAAATTTATGGAAACCCAATGGGTGATATACATTTAATGAAAAAGTGAGAAATCAAAATTATTTCCCCACTTTATATTTCTACAAGACACCGCATAATGATGTTCCATTTTATCAAGATCATTCCACCACAATCTAGTGAAATATTCATCAAAATCATAGATTGGAATTCACAAAACTAGAGAGGATATAGAAATTAAAAATAAAGATAAGAGAGGGATAATATTATCTAGATTAAATTATCTAAATCAAGCCCTAGTCAACTTTGAACCAAGGGGGATCCATGAGGAATCCTTGGGGAAGAAACATGGGGGAGATGGTTTTCAAAATTACATCTTATTAGGGGAAATGAATAAAAATAAAGTGGGGGTGGCTTGACAAAACCAGACTTACCCTCCTAAAAACACCTCCAAAATCAATGGGTGATCAGTTAAGACATATCTGGTAACCTCTCACCTACCAGCCACCCATTTAGTGTCCTTAGGGTAGCCAATTGACCGATAAGGATTAAAGAACCCTTGGACCCCTCATCGAGTATTTGGTCTACCTCAATTAGGTAACCAATAGTGTATGTAGCTTTTATTTATAGTACCACCCAGTTCATATCATCTATTGATCTTCTAATCTACCATCTAGATATCCAACCATGCAGAAAATCACCTAAGGTTATATCCCTACTCTCATATTTATATTTTAAACACTATATTTTTAAACACCCCTACTTTAGAGCCAAAAATATAAAATTCTCTATGAAAATAACTATCTCGTAATGGTGTGATTTGTTAGTAAATAGACATGGGTAGTGGCTCGTAATGAGATATAAATTTCACTTATGAGACGAAAAGTGTGTTTTTTATTCTAGATTTATCCTCTAAGTATTCTATATTGAATATTATTCATTATTTAATTAATATAAATGTGGTACATTTTTTATTGTAATTTTCATTGCATAAGGTTAACAAGTTACGTTGCATGCGATCCTTTATACATTAATGAATTTCTTATTCCATCATTATAGAGAATCTAACAACGTGGTTTTTAGGTATGTTACAGATCATGTGGTAGGTATTTTATGGATAATATGAAATTTTCCTCTTATATGATGTGTATGATATATTTTCCATTAATTGATATACATGGAGGAAGTGGATGGTCATACCTATATAAATTAAATTTTACATATATATATCTATTTTGGATAGTTATATGTGATGTACTCATCTATATGAGCGAATAACAAGATATGTATCCATTCATATTATTCAGTATTTACTTTCAGAATTGAGAATGAATGAGTTATCCTATGCATGATAACCATGCTTCTTGTCTCACGACCAGATTGGATTCCTTGTAAAAGCGGATTATATAATTAGGTATTATGTATGAGATAACACAGTTATGAAGATACATATGTTTAATAAAAATTAAGTCAGACCCCATTATAGATTAAGTATCACTAAAACAATTCTAGTGGTCGCTCCTTTCACACAATATGGATTATGAATTATTTATTTTTTTCAATGCAATTAAGGAACATCAGGGAGCATAGGATGGTTGTTTGAATGAGTATTTGTTTTATTACCATGTGTTTTTATAAAACTAGATAATTATTTCATATATTATCTTAAATATGTTTTTGAGGATATTCAATGATATTTTAGACATATATTTAAAATTTATCATGATGAGGTAACATAATATAAATCATTCATAATGTTTTGGAGGATTTAAGGTAAATGGGATATATATGGATTTATGTAGTATAACTCATTACACCACTAGAATAGTCAAAAAAAATTATGACACCACAATGGGTGCATCATCACAACATTGTATGTTTATCACTATCTATTATGTGTAGGTTATATATGAATATCATGTTTGATATCATAGTTCTTTCATAGAAAATTATATAACATATTTTTTATATATTAAATGATAATTAATGAGTTTATAAATAATTCATAAATAAATTAATAGTCAAATGATTATTTTGTTTTTATTGTTAAAGGTAAAAAATTGGTACTTAATATTTAACACGATTTTTTAAAAAAAAAACAATTTCTAAAGTAAAATTTGATAGAGTTGTCAATTCTTATAAAATAGGATTATGTAATGATATAGGTTTTATGATTCATTCGAGTAAATAACAATTAAAACTCTCTCTATATATATCCCTTTTTCTCTCTATATTTCTTTCCAAAATTTAATAAAACAATTCTATCAATACATCATAGTTTAAGGAATAATATAATATTATTTTAGTGAATCTCCATCCTAGTAAAATCTTTTTAGGTGGGATTTCTTTTTTTGATGCCCAATAATATTTAACAATCGTGATGAATAAAAAGGTAAAACTTCATTAAATAGATCTATTTTATTTTTATATATTGTATTTAATCAATGTTTTCTATGGAAATATCTTGTAGTAATGAGCTAAGGAGGTTTTTTCACTCCTTTTAGACATTTATTATCCCCTCTAAAACCCAAAATGTATGAAATCCAATAGAAAAATCATAAAATAAAGATAATATCATAAATTCATGTTATAACTTCATTCATAATTAAAATTATTCTTAATGAGATATTTTCATTACCTAACCAATCAATTATACACTCTAAGATCAATCATATTAGATTTAACTCATAAACACCTCTAATTTTAAATTTCTAATCCATTTAGAGGGTTTTAAACTAATTTTACCTAAGGTAATGTGATGAATTGTTTTTTTACTGATTATAAAAATACTCCATATTTAATTAAACTTATATAGTATCTCTTTTATCAGTTTATTAACATGCATTTTTAATTTCAGTATAATCTAAAAACCCATGTAAACTCTTTTTAATCCCATGTTCCATATTTTTATTTGATGCACACAAACATTCACATGAATCATAAATAAAATAATATTAATGGATTTTAGTTACCTAAAATAGACTTCTTTGAATCCTATAGTGAATAATGATTGAATAAAGGCTAATAGATCAATTATATTTATCCCAAATATAGCCTTGGTCAATAGATTCCAAAAATATATATAGTTGATAAATTCTTAACCAAATGAAAATTATATATTTAAATTAAGTTAATGGATGCTTTAGAAAATATTGGGGGATTATTACACTAGTTTTTCACAAAAAAAACTTCGTGTTTACGTCTTCTAAAATTATTTAGTAATATTTTAATATCTAAATATTCATTTATAAATAATGTTTCTTCCTGTATAAATAAATATAACTAATCATTCCTATAAATAAAATATTGTAACCACACTTCCAAAATGAAAATAAAAAATATAACATACCTCCTAAATGAGTTTTATCCCCCAAAGTATGAATTAAAACCCATTAAGGATAGTACTTTAAATTTAAATATATAAAATTAAATTATGGGTTATCTAATACTAATCTAAAATCTATAATAATTTTATTAGACAATCCATTTCCAATCTAATTTAATATAATATTTCCAATTTTATCACTATTTAACCTCAGAGAATTCATTTATAATTTAGTCTTTCTAGCTTAACACATAATTACAACCCCAACATATATCTTGAATAAAAACCCAAGAACTAGAACCAAATTAAAAAATTCAATTTATTTTTGGAAAATGAATTTATAATATTTCAAACCAAATATTTATTCTCATTTTATCTTTAAATTATAAAAAAAATCACAATGATTAATTTGGATTAACCTACCAAATAAAATCAACTTTAACGAACTATAACTTATTTTATATTAAATAATTTCCCAAAATAAGACTTATATAAAGTCCCATATATACATCTAAAAAATTCAATTAAACGATCTCTTGTAATGATTATATAATTTCTTGATCAATTAAATTTTAATGTGATTAAACCTTTAAATAATCATTAAATGGTCATGTAATGAATTATAATTGAACAGAGACCCTTTCAATTTACCAGTACCTAGTATGAAATGAAAATAAAAATATATGAATCTAAAATAATAATTAAACTGGAAGACATTTTATATTAATATCTATTTATCCTAAAAACTAATTAATGTAAATTTCATATATATTTATAAATTTATAAAAAATAACATACTTATATCCTAATCCTATAAATTTCACTTGAGGACTCCCTCAAATAAATCAATCAGAAAGAAAAATATTTTTATAAAAATTTATAAGATATCCTACATCCATGAAATATATAATAATTGGTAGTCTAACAGTGATCAACCATCCAGAAATGTTTACATGACTCGTATCATATTTATTAGTAATTATTGAATATAGAACCACTAATCTCCTCAGGGTCCTCTATGATCCTACCAAACCCTTTTTTTAATCCCAAGCTACATCAAATACATTGATATAAAATGACTAACAATGAAGAAGAAATAGAAGGAAAAAAAATTGATTAATCCACATACCATCAATTCACATAAACATAGAGAAAATCACATCAAATATATATAGATCCAATGGTTATAATTTTTAAATGTGTATGGGTCATTAATAAGAGATAAAAAGAATATAATAAAGAGATATGGGGAGAAATTTTAATGTAATTTGGAATATTAATGATAAATCAATTATTGTTCATGATTTTTCTAATCATACACCTTACCATTATTAGTATATATTTCCTATAGGGTGATGGTAATTATTTCATTAATAATTTCTAGTTGTGTTCCCTAATCATGATTCACAAAAAACCATTATTTCTATATAATTTCATATTCAAATTTTACAAGGTACATTTCCAAAATCCAAATAATTTATCTCTTGGAAAAATTTTGGTTTTTATATGTTCTTAAAATCATAAAAATTATAAAAATTATAATTATAGAAAAATAAAATTCAAAATAAATGTTATCTTCATTATTTACATTTAAAATTTAAAAGTATTTGTGTCCCTAATAAATAGATAATCAGTCATAGAGTGTATAAATTAGAGAGAATACGGTTTTAAATAATTTCCTCCAATATTATTTTTTTCATTTTACATGTTCTTAGTATAACTATAATGTTAATAAAACCACACTAGATATAATTTAAAATTCCTTGTTATTGAAATTAGTTTTTATTATAGATAAAACATTCATAAGGGACACCCTAATTTACTAATTACACATAAATTTGGTTCTAGTCCAAGGCACGTGGAAGGAATATTTTTTCATGTACAAATCATTAAGATTGTCTTAGTTATGGGAATTAAGAAGTTTAATAATCTCCCTGGATCGCTTCCTTAAGAAGTTATGGCTTTAGTTTTCTAGATTCTCCAAGTTTTACTCTTAAGAAATCCCAATTATTTATAATAATAAAATAGTTTTAGAACCCAATAAAAATAGATGGAGAAAATATCTCATTTTAATATTTAATGATGTAATAATTCATCTCATCTAAGGACACCAAATGTGTCTTCTCCTTATCTTCTCTTTCTTCATTATTCTAAATATTTCTTCATAAGTTCATCAACCATCTCTATATGTGATTTTTTATATCATAGACACAACGTTATTCTCTAGGTTAGGACATTAGGATCTCCAAATTATTCCATGTTTTTATCAATTATTCCAAAATCACCAATGGGAGAATTTAATATCTTTTATATTTATATGATTAATAATATTCATTAATGATATAACATACCATATTCATGTTTTTATTAGTAACCACACTCTCAAAAACTCATTAGACCATTCCACATGAGAGATCATTATTTATGTAAATATTATATTTAAAAATGGATAAAATTATTATCTACTTCTCTATTAAAAATCTTCTCAAACAAGTTAAAATGTAGTTTACAATCATTTAATCTATAATTTATAGAATATTTGAGTGAAAATACTCCATATTAATGGTCAGTTTTGAGGTTCCCATGAACCCATTTTATAGTGAATTATATCTAATTAAACATTCCTATTCAGGGTCAGTTCAGCCACCAACCATATTTTCTTCAAGTGATAGTGAAACCTAATCAAAAAAAATTTAATGATTTGTAAACCTTCATCTAAAATTTATATTAAGTGACCAAAAAATATATTTGTGACCACTTCTATCATATTTTAATTTTTTGTAAAAGGATAATTAAATTTATAGTGAAACATAAACCTAATTGGATATATATAAACTATTTAATAATCATGTTCACTTCATAAGTTAGTTATTCTTAAAATTCCAAATACCATAAAAACATTATCCAGAACTTTTAATATTCTAAAAAATTAACCTAATAAACTCTTTAAAATTAATCCAACCAATCCAATATCCCAAATTTTCTTCCAATAAAATATCCTATTAGGGTTATTTAATAGCATAAAAGGAAATTATGTAAGAGAAATAAGTCTAATTAGATAAATAAAAGTGAATACAATCTTAAACATCTCAATAGAAACCATCCTACATTTTCAATATAGAACCACATGGCCCAAAAAAACCAAATAAAGTACCATTATAATATAAACAACTTCCCCAAAAAATATATTCCAATTTTGAAAAAGAAAATAAACACTAAAAAATAATAACAGTCAAGTCGGAGTAATAATTAATGATATTTACATTAATAACTATTATACAACATGATTTTTTCTCTTTAAAAAAATATAGTATAATTTTCTTGAGAAATAAATATTTATTTATACTTTTGAGTAACTTGAATGATAAAAAAGAATTATAATTCTGATTTTAATGACATTTCAAATTCACTATTTGTTGTCACCCAATATCCCAAACACACTATAAGAGGGGAGGTTAATTGTAGTGTAATATTTTTCTTTTTTTTTCTCTAAATAGATAATTTTATAATGTTTCAATGAATTATTAGAACCTATAAAAATTAATCACGCATATAAAAAAAATTAATTATGAAAATTAAATGAATATGAAAAGATATTTTTACATGGGTCACTACTGAGGAAACATTCAAGGAGCATACACTTGTGATGTGTCGATGGGCCTAAATCACTTCTATCTATTGTGATTATAATAGTTTTTAAAGATCACACCACATATCTGAGATCATTATACAATCTTATCTTTTCATGAACTACTTCAATATAAGGTATATAAAAAATTTTATAAGAGGATTGACTATAAGAATATCGATATGAATGATTCACACTAATTAAATTAGGGAGTTATCCTTTTACTCTAGTATTCACAATAAAATTTTAATCTCTAAGTTTGTGCCTCACAATAACTCCTCTTTCCATTTTTACATGATGTGGTACTTATTCACTTTAAAAATAATATCTTTTACTCTTACCCAATTATTTTTAACTTCCTTTTTGAATATTAATAATGTGTACTTCCAAATTTTCTCCCAATTAATACTATGTGTTGATCCATTATTGGACATTAAATAATTGAACTATAAATAAATCAAGTCACCAAATTAATTCATTTGATATCTAAAATTCAGATCATCAAAAATCCTATGTTCTTCCATTTAAAAATCCACCTTGGGATGTTCACTCTTCCAAAATAGCGTGGTTACATTAATGTTGTATCATAATTTTTTATAATAATGTGATGCTAATTTGAAACACCAAAAATATTTTCCCCATTGAATTTTTGAAATAAATTTATATCTTGAACTAATACAATTTTTCAACATTTGGACATCTAATATTCTGATTGTCCAAAATCCTTGGTTTTTCCATTTAAAAATCCACAATGGGGTGTTCAATATTCCACTATAGTGTGGTCACCCTCATGTTGTACTAAAATTTTTTATAATAATGGGATGCTGATTTGAAACACCTGAAATATTTTTCCATTTCAATTTTTGAAATAACTTTATATACTAAACTAATAAAATGTTTCTATATTTTGACTATAGTCCAGTCTACAAGATCACATATCCAATATATAATTTCAAGATTCACAATATATTTTTCTATATTTAATGTAAAATTATTACCACCATACCCACTTTTGGACGTCACTACTTATTTCTATTAAATGTCTAGAAAACTCAAAATGTCTTCTAGCACTACTACAAAATAGGCCTTTAACAACACCAGAAATGACCATTATCAGCACCAGAAAAGAACTAACTACCAAAGCATGATTAAATTCCTTTGTCTTTTATCATTGCTAAAAAGGCACTGATAAAGGGGTCCTTTATCAGTGCTAAAAAATTACTGATAAATGGGTCCTTTATCAGCGCTTTTATTTAGCATGACTAGAGGCCCAATTTATAAGAACTTATAGAATATATGATAATGCGTACCAATATTAGTGCTTTTAAAAGTACTAAAAAATATTTCTTTTATTAGTGTTTTTAAAAGCATTGATAATGGGCTATACTACAGTATGTTGCAACAACACATTGTCGTGGCAGTGTAATGTGTTGCAACAACACACCACAACACCAGAAACACACCATATATCAAAAAAAACAAGCCCCAATGCATAATTAAAATGAATTAAAATTGAAAACACAAATAAAATAAAAACAACTAAATTATATAAATTTAAAACATTAATTAATAGAATTACATAAATATAAATTATTACATAAAATCAAAAATATCAACATTCCTATGTTTTTAAATCCTAATCCTGACTCATGTTATTTCCAAACAAACCACCCCTACTTAAGTAAAATGATGTACCTATTTAAGAAAACAATTCTTATGTTAGTAAGATTAAAAATAAATAAATTAAAATAAAGTTTCAATTTTAAATAAAGAGATACATTTGGAGTTATACCGATCACACCATGCATCATATTGAGATTCATAAAATTCAAACACATCTTAAATGACTTTTGGATCATTTTCATAATGTATCAAAACAATCTAAATGTGTTTTCTATATTTTGAGTATGTAATTGGTATTTTTGGATAAAATGTAATTTCAAACTGGAAATAAGAAATTTTGACTCATTTTGATATCACCGTGTATCGGTTTGATGTTAAACAAATTCCAACAAGAAAAAAAATGACATATGAATCATTTTCATACAATATAAATAAAATTCAAGCATGTTTGATCGGTTTTCATTTACTGACACTTTTTGAACAATAGTGTTGATTTTAATCACATAATATACACTTTGAGTCATATCGGTCACATCATGTATCAGATTTAAGGTGACGATGATTCTTATATGTCAGAAATGACTTATAGATCATTTTTATAAATTATAAAAATAATCTTAATGTTGTTTCTTAGTTTTGAGTATATTAGTTGTCCATTTTACTAAAATTGATGTAAATTTTAAATAAAAATAATCAATTTGAGTCTTCCTAGTCACAATATAGGTGGAATTCAGTTGAATCTAATTCTTAAACATCTCAAATGAAATATGGAGCTTTTTCCAAAGGTATTAAAAAATGTGAATGTGTTTTTTTAGTTTTTGGTATGTCAGTTTTTATTTTTACTAAAATGTTATTTTAAACTAGAAAGATGCACTTTGACTTATTTTGATCACGAATTGTATCAATTTTATGTAAGAATAATTACTACACTTCAAAAAAAACTTATAAATTTTTTTTCAAAATTATCATTAAAACCTGAGTGTGTTTTATTGATTTTCAATGGCTAGAACTTTTTGAACTAAAATGTCAATTTTAAACTGATTACTGAGGCTTTGAGTCATATCGGGAATAAAGTGTATTGGATTGAGGTGTTTCTGATCCCTACACATAAAAATAGACTTTTGGATTGTTTCTGTAATGTATCAAAACAATCTTAATGTTTTTTTCTTAGTTCTGAGTAGGTCAATTTTCCATTTTATAATAATTGATGTTAATTTTAAATAAAAAGGCATGCATTAAGTCATATCGGTCACACCATGGGTCAGATTGAGGTTAAACTAATTCCAACACATCCCAAATTAATTAGGTATCTTTTTCATAAAGTATCCAGAAAATATGAATACGTTTTCTCAGTTTTGAGTGCATCAATTTTCTTTTTTATGAAAATGTAATTTTAAAATTCATACACGAACTTTGACTCATATTGATCACATTCTACATGGGTTTGACATGATACTAATTCGTACACATCAAAAATGGATTATGAAATTATTTCATATATTATCAGGAAATACAAGCTTGTTGTCTTCATTTTCAGTGAGTGACACTTTTTAATGTAAAATATCGATTTTAAACTGATAACAGACACATTAAGACATACCAGGCACATTGTGTATCAAATTGAGGTTTGGATGATTCATACTCATCACAAGTGTCATATAGATCATTTTCTTAAAGTATTTAGAAAATATGAATGTGTTTTACTAGTTTTGAGTAGGTCCGTTTTCTTTTTTACTAAAATTGATGTCAATTTTACATAAAAAGGCACACTTGGAGTCATAAAGGTCACACTATGCATCATATTGATGTGCAGTTGATTATTATATATCTTAAATGACTTATGGATCATTTTCCTAAATTATAAAAATAATAGGAATGTGTTTTTCAGTTTTTATTTCTTTATTTTCCCTTTTTACTCAAATTGATGTAAATTTTAAATAAAGACACAGTTAGAGTCGTACTAGTCACACCATGCATCAAATTGAGGTGTGGATGATTCTTAAATATTCCAAATGACTTATTTATTATTTTAATAAAGTATAAAAACAATATAAATGTGTTTTCTAAATTTCGAGTATGTCACATTTCCATTTTACTAAAATTTCATTTTAAACAAGAAACATGTTCTTTGACTATACGAATCACATTACGTATCAGTATGACATGAGACCAATTTTTACACATCAGAAATGAGTTTTTAATTTATTCCCAATATTATCAAGAAAATATAATCATTTTTCTATGTTTATAGTGAGTGAAACATTTTAAAATAAAATTTCAATTTTAAACTGATAAACGACACATTAAGTTATACTGGGCACATCATGTATCGAATTGAGGTGCGGCTGATTCCTGCACATAATAAATGACTTATGGATCGTTTTCTTAAGGTATCCAAACAATATAAATATATTTTCTTAGTTCTGAGTTTGTCAATTTCCTATTTTACTAAAATTAATCTCAATTTTAAAAATAAAAAATTAATTTGAGTCATACATGTCACATCGTGTATCTGATTGTGGTAAGAATAATTCCTACACATCCCAAAGTCTTAAAAAATATTAAATATCAATGTTACCATGATATCCATTATATTTATTTTTCTAACTATCAACACTTCCTGAGTATCGTCGAAGAAACCACCTCAACTCAAACTAAATAATCAACAATTATAAGAAAACAATTATTATATGATTAATGATACAAAGAAATAAAATAAACATAAATTTGAAATAATAAATTAATTTTATAGAGAAGGATTTTAATGTGGAAACATAAAAACTAATTCTATGATTGAGTAGTCATAGAAACTTGAAGGAAAATTATAAAGTTCAACACTACATGGGTGAAAGGTCTTGAGGGGGAAGAAGTCTGTGGAGGTTTTTGTGCACAAAGGCATGAAAGATGGATAGATAACCCCAAATAAAACAAAATAATCCACCTATATATGGTAACAATTATTATGAGAGTAATAAAAAAAATTAAACATAATTATGAAGAAATACATTGATTCTATGGACAAAAAATTTACTGTACAAACATCAAGAATGCCTCATTGAATTTTTCAGAGGTAGCATCAGTGTTATTCCTACCAAGGAGGTTGAGAGAACTTAACGGAAAGTGATAAATTCAACATTGCATGGGTGAAAAGTTTTTGAGGAAGAAGAAGTTTGTGGTAGTTTTCATGCAGAAAGGCATACAATATGGATGGCAGTTGTCTATAAAAGAGATGGGGGATGAATTTCAAGCAACAAATTGAAATAATGACTATTCAAGAGATACATATGATGAGGATAAAATTTGTTTATAAAAGATATGGGGGATGAGTCTCAATCAAAAAATTGCAATAATAATTGTAGTTTGATACACATCAAGTATTCATAGATCCCATAAAGAAATTTATATATAATATCAAAAAATTAAGGAGTAGTAAAAAACCCCAATATGATAAATAATAATAATAAACCCTTGTTCGATCAACTATACTATATAAAATTATATTGATAAAAAAATTCAATAAATAATGATTTGTTTCATATACATGGATAGTAATTAGAGATTCTTAGGGGTGGAACCAATACGTGTAGAACTAAAATGATGAATACCAAAAAATAATTTCTAATATATAGAATTTTATAACATCCAAACTATTGTTTGGAACAAGTGATGTATCAACTTAAGGAATTATTACATTTAAAATTAATTGTATATCAAATATTTGAAAACATATCAAGATTCTTCTGATGTCGTATCACCACACTTACCCATCCCATGGATTCTAGGGAGGTCATCATATCAAATATACCCCTCTGAAGGATTCTATAGAGGTCATAAAAATAACATTGACTCATCCTTGATATTCTATAGAGGTCCAAAAAGAAGTTCACATAAAGCAATAATACACATCAATGAGATATATCACAATCATGGGAGAAGAATACACCAACCCTTGAAACATTTATCACATGCATATTTAAACACACACATATATATATAACATGAAATTCATAATACAAATAATTGAAAAACAAATGCACATTAAAACATATTTTTTAATGAAAATAAATATAATTCCTTCGTAATTTGGAAATCTAGAACCAGAATTTATGAATTAATTATAATAAAATCACCCTTACACTTTAAGTTCTAATAATGCATATAAATAGATAGAAAAATATATATTAATATATATATATAATAAACATAAATTGATAAAAATATAAGTATCCATTAGTGCAGAATATCAAAACATAATAAAATAAATATAAACCCATACTAATTTTGAAAATATAGAGCCATTAAAAATAAATAAATATGGTATCACCCTTACTAATACTTCTCTTAAGACAAAAAAAATAATATGAAAATAAATTAATATGGGAAACACCTTACACCATAATATTGAAATAGGATTTAAATAAATAAATTCTCTAACATGAAATTCATAAAATTATCTTTTGTTGTTGCTTCACACCCTTGTGAGACTTGATTGGTTTTCTCAACCAATTTGATCATTTGTTTAAGGTTTTTATATCCAAAACCTCCACTATTTATATAGTGGTATAAAGATTTATTTAATTTGTTTATATACGGACCATAGGAGATTCTCTAATATTTAAATATAGAGAAGAAATTAAGCTTGCAGATCAATCTGGGGTACAGATGTAGACAATGAAGAATATTTATTCAAAATAACAATTTAAAAATAAAAAATAGGATATCCAAATCGGTATTCAACCCAAAAATAGATCATAAAAAAATTGTAACACCCCGAGCTTCCACGATACGCTTCTCATTGAATAATGCAATAGCCTGCATTGTATGCAACTTCGAGTTCTAAAACACCATAACTAATCAAACTAGCCGTTATGAATAGAAATACCTACTTTTTGAAATTATATATATTTTATATTTGAAAATGGACTTCATTTTTGGATTCGGAATATCGAATTTAGCCTAAGGTGAAATTTTGGTACATTTCGGATAACTTTCATATTTTGATGAATAGTGAAAATTACTAAATTTTAATTAAAAACAACTTTTTTAATCAAATTAATTACTAGTGATAAATTATGAATTTGAGTGGTTTTAAAGTATATTTAGAATATATTTTTACCATTTAATATAATTTTGGTCATTGGACATAATTTTACAATTAAACCGAACATAAACAAGTGTCAATCTTTTGATAGTTATTATCTCTTAAAAACACGCTTTTTGTTTTAACAGCGGGAATTAATTTTAAATTAATTTCTGCCACTTCTGTGTTTTGAATTTAGAAAAATGGATTCCATATTTGGAATCAGTATGTTAAAATTGTGTAAATAGGTAACTTTTATTTTTAGACATTTTGAATAATTACTGCGGTAAATATTTTATTTACCATGGTTAAGGGTAAATCCGGTAAATAAGGGTTAAAAATAATATTATAATAATACAAAATTACCCTAAAACGTGTCTTAACCCTATTGGTTGATACATGGTCGACCATGGGAATCTTTGGGTCAATTTTGGGACCCCATTGATCCACTTGTAAGTGATAATGACACATTATATTAATAAAGTTAAAATAAAAATAAAAATGGCATAAGCTTACATCTTTTAGAAGAACAATTTTTACATAAGGTTATACATCTTGTAGTTTCGATTATAAATATTCATTAGAAAGATAAAACGATTTCCTACATAATGATATTTTATTTATAATTTTTAGACATTAAATAATTTATTTTATTTATGACACAACGATGATGCAGTAATTACTATAATAGTGAAAAAATAACATAATTGATATTATAAATACCCAAATAAATATAATATGAAACTTTTAATGAATTAAACTAATTTTCTAAGATAAGATGATATATTAGGATTGATTTAATTGACTTTGTTCCAAGTAATCAATCTGTTATGAGTTTCACAAAAATCAACTATTGAATAGTGTCAAAATTGACATAAAAGAGTTTTTAAAACAAATATTATATTATTAATTGATATTAAATTCCTAAAAATCTAAGGTTCGTCCAAGAGACTTATATAAGGATAGTTTCATCATTAATGGACCACTTGGGGGTCGCTTGGATGTATATAGTCAGTTTATTAATCATATTATATAAAAATAAAAAGAGACATTGTAAAAGTGAAACTAATTAACTTAGAGTTAATACTTAAAGATAAGGTTAATATAAGTACCCAAACCTGTCTAAATTCTATTGGTTGAGTGGTTTTCGACCTATCCCCACCTTAACCTTTGAATAATCAACTTTAGAGCCTTTAGAAACCGAATATGAATTTATTATAAATTAATATTTCTAACTTTTCCAAAGGTGCCTCTCACCCCTCTTATAAAAGGGCACTCCTCCTTCTCATTTCTTCACACCTTCAAAGCCTTTTGGATCGGCCAAACTCTGCCCAAATACTCTCCCAACATCCCTCAATACAACCTAGAGGACTTAGTTTGATCATAAAGCCAACCTAAGGATCCCTTTTGATCAAATCAAAAGGAAGAACCCGAAGAAGAGGTAATGATTTCACCACCCTTCTCCAAGTTCAATTCTTCTTCCACTTCTTCTTCCGTTGTTCTTACCATTCTAAAATAATAACTCCAGTATCTCATATATACTGTGATGTTATTATAAATATGGTACAATCATATTCAGTATTCTATCCACCCTTTGAATAACATTTCACCATACGTGCGTACGTACGGCTTACCGTCTCCACGTCGTGGTGTAATTGTTATTCAATATAATATTATTTGGATGGGTATAATAATGATGTGTAACTCATGTAAATAATAAATATAACATGTTAATGATTCTGTATATATGATATACCATCCATTTATATATTATTTTAATATCAAAAGAATGATATTGTCGCTCGTGCGTACGTACGGACTACCGTCTCCACGAACGCGATGAGATTCATTCTCCATCGTATCCATTCAAGTATAATTATCATTTGATGATTTAAAAATGATGTTTAAGGACTGGATATCATTCTGGATATGAATAAGATACAACAACCATGGCTTATGTAACAAAACATATAAAAGAAAATGAGTAAGTTAACTCCCGAAACGACAATAATTCTAAGATATTATTAACAAATCAATGTTAAAAGATCATATATGATATCATATTAATATATATGATTCTTGTATAATTTAATAACAACTATTTCACCATTATACAGGAGGTTAACCTACCCCAACCAAGGAAAAGTACAAGGTAAGGGTTATTTCACAATCTCTTCATTATCCGAGGTTGTTTATACGTAATAATCTACTGGGATTTCTTTATCATCCACATCCATGTCTCTTCGAAATGTATTTCAAAACATATTTATTATTTACGAGAATATGGGTTAAATTCATTTATACCCTTGTTTGACTTTTTGTAAGAGGTTTATAAAAGAATCTTTCCGTCGTTTTCAAAACAAGGCCCTTTTTAACCTTTTCGACAGAATTAAGATAAGAATGTTTTTTTTTACTTATACGGCGGGTGCGGTTATTTTCCGCCGTTATAAAATCGTCAAAGCTTTCCTTACATGCTTATAAGAATATTTTCAAGAAAATGTTTTATTTTATATGGCTCTTAAATGATTTCAAAAATAGAAAGATATATTTCTCTAAAAAGTGTTTTTATTTCATCTATGTCAACATCCTTTAATGGATTTTACGCTTATTTGAGGTTGATTTATTATAATACAAAACTTCTATATTGTATTGAAGGTTTTGTGATATGTTTGACTGTAGATGTGCTATTTTATACCATTCATAGTTTATGGTGAAACTATTGACATTTCGTATGCTAGTTTTAATCCGAATGTTTATGTTATATTTCAAACTTTCCTTCAGATGAATGTGCTAAACAAGTATGTTCCGGGTTGGGGACCGGTAAAAGTAAGCCCTCCAGGTTGGGGACTGGTTAAAGTAAGCCCTCCAGGTTAGGGACTGGTAAAAGTATGCCCTCCGGGTTGGTGTCCGGTTATTAGAGGCACTCCGGGTTGGTGTCCGGTTATTAGAGGCACTCCGGGTTGGTGTCCGGTTATTAGAGGCACTCCGGGTTGGGTTCCGGTTAGAAGTAACCCCTAGGTCTTGGGATGAGGCCTAGACAGAGAAATTAACGTTTAGCATTATGCATTCCAACATTATGAAAGTGGTTATTGATTTTTGCATGTGATTATTGTTGGGTCGGAAGAAACACCCGAGGAGGGAAAAGATGGCAAGAGGGGGGTGAATTGCCTTTTAAAAAATTGATTAACAATTAAAAAACAAAGTAAAAATGCAGCGGAAAATAAAAGAGGCAAGACACGCAAATTGATAACGGAGTTCGGCCAAAAACCCGGCCTACGTCTCCGCTCCCAACTCAACCGTTGAGAGATTCCTACCGCTTGCTTTTCAATGGTTTTAGCAAGAAACCCACTAGGCTTTGAGGTAGCACTAGGACCTATTACAGCTTGCTTTTAGTGGTTGAGCAAGAACCCAATGCTTTTAGTGGTTAAGCAATAACCCACTAGCCTTTTTACGGGTGAAGGCTAGCTCACCGATCTCAAGCCTTTTACAAGGTAAGGCTTGTGAACCTCTTCACACCTTAGTGGTGGTGTGAGAACCCAAAGAAAGAGGGGATGAAGAAAAGGTTGGGGTTTGTAAGCACAAACCCAAAATTAAAGCTCAAAATAAATATACAATAAAAAACCGTATATGAGAAGCCTTGGGCGCCTTTGATTGGATGGAGATGTTGAAGGCCGCTTCCAAGCTTCTTTGGAGGAGCTCCTTGGATGTGGAATTGGATAGAGCACTTGGGGTTCCCTTGGAGGAATGCACCGGAGGTACGCCAAATGATCAACAAGGTGTCCGTGGGCTTCCGTATAGTTCCGGTTGGTGTCCGGGGCTTCCTTGGCCTTTATTTATAGGCATGGAACCCTTGGGGAGGCTTCGGAGCCGTTGGAGAGGCTTAGAGAGCCGTTGGGAGTCAAGTGGACAGGCTGGTCAACAGCCCAACGGCTAGTTTGACTGTGTCCACCGGCTGGCCGGTACAGTCCCACCGGCTGGCCGGTGTGTGCAAAAAGGCATAGGATTCTTGTCCAGGGGCCACCGGCTGACCGGTACATCTCCACCGGCTGGCCGGTGCCTTGATAGAGAAGAAGAGTCTTGATCCAGGCTCCACCGGTCGACCGGTGAGGAGCCACCGGCTGGCCGGTGGAAAGACAGTAGGTCTCACTATTTGTGCTCGGTGCCACAGGTCGACCGGTGGCAGAGCCACCGGTCGACCGGTGGGGAGGCAGTAGCTACCCCTTGAGTCTGGGTGCCACCGGCTGGCCGGTGGTGAAGCCACCGGCTGACCGGTGGACTGAATTTCAGTCCACTTGAAGTCCATTCTTGGGCCAACTTCTTGGCAACCTTGTGCCTATCATCCACAACACTTAAACACAATGTTAAACACATATTAAAGTGATTGTGATCATGAAAATCAAAGAGTGTGGGGTACAACAATCTCCCCCTATTTTGATGATCACAATCACTTATCAAGCAATGTAAAAACTTAAATGAAATGCATGCCTAAATGATAAATTGAAAATAAATACTAAGCGTGATAAAAAAGATTCTCCCCCAATCAATCAAGAAATTTCTCCCCCTTTGTGATTATCAAAATAGCACGGGGCATAAAACTTGATTGAGGGAACACTTTGAAAAACAAAAAGAGATTTGAAAATCAATTGAGATTTTTGAAATTGAAATGAAAATTTGAATATCAGTTTGAATTGAAAGTTTTGAATCAAAAACCAATTGAAACCAAGAGTTGAAAATGAAAGATTGAATCGAAAGTTTTGAATAAAAAATTTGAAATGAGAATTTTGAATGAAATTTTTTAATTCACAAAAAGGCTTAAAAGAACCTAACTCCCCCTAAATAAGAACAATAAATCACCGGGGGAAGGAAATAAATTTTGGCCCGGAGAGACTCGCAAGAAGGGATTTTTCAATCCAAACTTGTCTCATAGCGGGTCTTCTCCTATAAAATTCATCGGAAAAGTAAAAAGACTTGGGTTGGCCATAACGGGCATTTTTACAATTACATTCATAAATAAGGTGCCCGGGCTTCTTGCAATAATTACAAAATTTATAACTAGAGCCCCCCCTTACAAAAACAGTGGGTGCATGGGAGGAGGAAGCTATATTGGAATATCCTAGCCCTTGGGTGGTTCTAGAAATTCGTTGGGAACCTAGGATATTGTTCAAATTTTGTTCCCCTTGGGTGAACTTAGCTAGGGTCTCCCTTAGGTCTTTGATGGTTGATTCCATGGAATCAACATTTGGAAAATTTTGGATTTTAAGGGTCAACTCTTCCTTCTCTTTAAGAAGTTGTTCTTTTTCAGAAGAGAGTTTTTTGAAAGACTTTTTCAAAGAAACAAATTTTGAAGAAAGCTCATGAAAACCATTTTCTAATTGGTCTCTAGCATGTGAGAGTTCTTCATAGGATAGATGATTTAAAGAATTGGAATTTGAAGAACAAGAGGAGGAGTCGGATGATGTTACCTCATGGAATGCCATTAGGCATTTGTTACCGTTGTCGCTCGAGGAAGAGGAGGAGGATGATGAAGAGGAGGTGTCACTCCATGTGGCCTTGAGGACCTTCTTCTTTCCTTTTTCCTTTGGCGTGGCCCGTTTCTTGTTGAGTGGGCAATCGGGCTTGTAATGGCCCTTTTCGCCGCACCCGTAGCATTTCACCTTGGGCTCGGATCTTGCGGTGGGTTCTTGCTTTCGGTGCTTGCGGGATTGCTTCTTCTTCTTGTGCTTCTTCATAAATTTATGCATTTGGCGGGCGAGATTCTCCATTTCCGAATCGCCGCTTGAAGATGAAGTAGATGAGGAAGATGAGGATGAGGAGGAGCTTACTTCTTTTTGTACCTTGAGGGCAATGTTCTTTGGAGTTTTGATAGGGGTGCCCTCCTTTTGTGCTTGCCTCCTCATGGTGATCTCGTACGTCATGAGAGATCCGATGAGCTCCTCTACCGGCATATTTTTGATGTCTTTTGCTTCTTGAATCGTCGTGACCTTCGGTGCCCATTTGCTTGGTAGGATCCATAGGATCTTCTTCACCATAGTTTCAGCTGAAACATCATCACCAAGGGACTTTCTCCCATTGCACACGTCAGTAAATCGTGTAAACATTTCAGAAATAGACTCATTTGGATGCATTGAAAAAGATTCAAAATCCTGTCTATACATATCTAATCTAGTATCCTTGACTTTATTCGTGCCTTCATGGGTCACTTCTAAAAGCTTCCAAATTTCATGTGCGGAGGTGCAAGTGGATACACGATTAAATTCATTTCTATCTAACCCGCAATGAAGAGCATTCATGGCTTTGCCATCAAGCTCAAAATTTTTAATATCGGCGGGGGTCCATTTGGATTCGTCGGGGGAAGAGAGAGTGTAACCTTGCATGACTATTTTAAAAATGGGATATCCTATACTTCTCAAAAAGGTGGTCATGCGGGTTTTCCAATAATTATAGTCGGTCCCATCAAAAAATGGAGCCCGACCCAATGAGTAGCCCTCGGGGGCGAAAGAAGTTGATGCCATCTAAATGGATCTTAAATTTGAAACCGGGTTAGGGATTTTATTCAAAGTTCCCTCTGATACCAAATGTTGGGTCGGAAGAAACACCCGAGGAGGGAAAAGATGGCAAGAGGGGGGTGAATTGCCTTTTAAAAAATTGATTAACAATTAAAAAACAAAGTAAAAATGCAGCGGAAAATAAAAGAGGCAAGACACGCAAATTGATAACGGAGTTCGGCCAAAAACCCGGCCTACGTCTCCGCTCCCAACTCAACCGTTGAGAGATTCCTACCGCTTGCTTTTCAATGGTTTTAGCAAGAAACCCACTAGGCTTTGAGGTAGCACTAGGACCTATTACAGCTTGCTTTTAGTGGTTGAGCAAGAACCCAATGCTTTTAGTGGTTAAGCAATAACCCACTAGCCTTTTTACGGGTGAAGGCTAGCTCACCGATCTCAAGCCTTTTACAAGGTAAGGCTTGTGAACCTCTTCACACCTTAGTGGTGGTGTGAGAACCCAAAGAAAGAGGGGATGAAGAAAAGGTTGGGGTTTGTAAGCACAAACCCAAAATTAAAGCTCAAAATAAATATACAATAAAAAACCGTATATGAGAAGCCTTGGGCGCCTTTGATTGGATGGAGATGTTGAAGGCCGCTTCCAAGCTTCTTTGGAGGAGCTCCTTGGATGTGGAATTGGATAGAGCACTTGGGGTTCCCTTGGAGGAATGCACCGGAGGTACGCCAAATGATCAACAAGGTGTCCGTGGGCTTCCGTATAGTTCCGGTTGGTGTCCGGGGCTTCCTTGGCCTTTATTTATAGGCATGGAACCCTTGGGGAGGCTTCGGAGCCGTTGGAGAGGCTTAGAGAGCCGTTGGGAGTCAAGTGGACAGGCTGGTCAACAGCCCAACGGCTAGTTTGACTGTGTCCACCGGCTGGCCGGTACAGTCCCACCGGCTGGCCGGTGTGTGCAAAAAGGCATAGGATTCTTGTCCAGGGGCCACCGGCTGACCGGTACATCTCCACCGGCTGGCCGGTGCCTTGATAGAGAAGAAGAGTCTTGATCCAGGCTCCACCGGTCGACCGGTGAGGAGCCACCGGCTGGCCGGTGGAAAGACAGTAGGTCTCACTATTTGTGCTGGGTGCCACAGGTCGACCGGTGGCAGAGCCACCGGTCGACCGGTGGGGAGGCAGTAGCTACCCCTTGAGTCTGGGTGCCACCGGCTGGCCGGTGGTGAAGCCACCGGCTGACCGGTGGACTGAATTTCAGTCCACTTGAAGTCCATTCTTGGGCCAACTTCTTGGCAACCTTGTGCCTATCATCCACAACACTTAAACACAATGTTAAACACATATTAAAGTGATTGTGATCATGAAAATCAAAGAGTGTGGGGTACAACAATTATTCGATTAGTAGAATATCCATGTAAATAAGTAAATGGCATTATTTCATTTTATTTATGCCATACCATGTTGAAAGTTCCTGTTTAAAAGGCTTATGTTTTAGTTATACATTGCCTTAAATGTTTATTATTATTTATGAAAGTTTCCTCTATATTGTTATCCTTACTGGGCATTTGAGCTCACCCCTTTTCTATGTTTTATTTTTCCCAGGAAGTGAAGATGTAAGTTATGAATGACCTGCAGGGATATTATGAGGGGATTATAGTGTGGAATGTGGAAACATTATGTTGTTGTAGTAGTTTTTCATTTTATGATGTAATGTAAAACTTATGAATATATCTAGTGTTTCTAAGGCTACTAAACCAATCGGTCTTTCGAGATTTGATCTTTCTTGTGATCATGCCAATGTTACGAAGTAATGCAACGACTCTGGGTAACTGGGGTCGGGGCGTTACAGTTGGTATCAGAGGAAGTTTAGTACAAACCTTGGAAGCTAGATTTAGATAAACTCTGATTAGAGCACGTAGACCTAAGATGAACTTTGAGGATTAGTATAGAAGAACTTCCTAGAATTTTGGTATTGTAGAGATTTTGTGAGTTTTTCGAGCAATACATCCCTGTCTGGATACGAGCAGGTAGAGGCGGATCTGGCACAGATGTACCTAGGGGTAAAACCCGAAAACACCGCTTTGATCTAGACTCGAACGGGAACTGGTGCACGACAACGGGCCTTGCTGCACTCTTGGTTATGACACTCCCGGGGGATATGCTTAGGATAACTCTCACTATCTTTACAAATCATTATGAAGGGTTTATGAGTATATACTTCCTCAAAGAAAACATTTTTATGATTATGGATTATATCCATAAATAGTTCAATTTATGCTAAGTGTTTTATAAGTATGGGATTATGTATTTTGATTCATAAACTGATCTAGTTTATGCCATTGTTTAGAAATGGCGCCTAGTGGAAGAAATGGAAACCGTATCAATGCACGCACTCCATGTAGGGATTTCCCTCCTGCTCAAGATAATTATAGTGGGGCTGGTGATGCAACTGGTGATGATCAGCTAATCACCATACTGGGATAACTTACTCAGGTTATGAATAATAACCTTACCCGTATGGAGCACCCTGATCCGCAGCGTGGAGGATCAATGTTAGATCGATTCATGAGGCAACAACCACCAACATTCAATGGGAATACAAATCCCTTAGTAGCTGAGCAATGGATATTTTCCCTAGAGAAAATATTTCAGGCTTTGGGGAGCAGTGAAAGGGAAAAAGTTATCATGGCAGTTTACCGCCTCACTGGAGATGCTGATCAATGGTGGTCATTGATTCAAAATACGAAAGAAGATGATAAAGTATCAAATATGGAATGGAGGGAGTTCAAAGATCTGTTTTTAGAAAAATACTTCCCTCGCGACCATCGAGGAGATATGGAAAGGCAATTTCTAAGTCTGAGACAGAAAGAGGATGAGAATGTCGCAAAGTATGAGGCTAACTTTACAAGGTTAGCAAGGTATGCCGGAGATTATATTCGCAACCCAGGAAGTAAGATTGATCGTTTCTTTGATGGGTTAAAACCATTTCTCCGTCGAGCTTTGGTATCACAATCCTTCTCATCATACGAAGATATTGTCTCGTGTGCTATCAAGACAGAAAAGGAATTCTCTAAGTCTTATGACAACAAAGTAAAGCAAGAGAAGAAGAGAACAGTGGAACAAGAGACAGATAAAGAGAAAAAGGGAAAGAAGGATTTTCCATTATGTGATAATTGTGGGAAGAATCACCCTGGTACTTGCCTAAAAGGAATGGGAGTTTGTTATAAATGTGGAGAAAAGGGTCACCAGGCTCGTGATTGCAAGGGAAAGAAAGAGGCTATCAAAGTGGAATGCTACAATTGTAGAGAAATGGGTCATTATGCAAATGAATGTCCTAAGCGTCAGGGAAACTTACCTCAGAAAAGGCCAAGGGATCAAGGCCAATCTTATGCTGTGACTACAGTTGAAGCGGAATAATTAATGTATTGGTTCTTTTGGACTCAAGGATTATATTCTGGTTATAAGAATAATGTGATATATATATGTATTGTACTACAGTACTTGTTGATTTCAGTAAGGTTTTAATATGATGAAGGTAATTATATTTTAAGTATGTGACAATAAGAGAAACTTTACTTCGTTTGGGGAATCTGATAAATTGATTTTGGAATTAAGAAACCTTTTAGAGAAAGTCTGGACAGAGGTATTTTGGATAACTAGAAAGGTTGGAGTGGATTAAGTTGATCTTTGGATAGTATTGTTTAAGGTTAAAAAATTTATGAAGATTATTTTTGGAATATTATAATACTATAGTTTTAGGAAAAGGACAACCTGTAGGGTGGGGCATAACCCGTCGCGTCGGACAAAGTTGCAGGAATCGAACCCACAACCATAGTGCGACAGGCCTTTATTTCCTACCACTAGCCTACAGGGAGTCCCTGGTTATTAAAAAATAGTTGTCCTATTATAAATGGTTTGTGGTAAAAATTTATTAATGAAAGTCTACATGATAAGTAAGTATATTTCCTCACATTCTTAGTAAATCTCTTAAATAATTTCCTCACCTCTATGAAAGGTTACTTAAAACAAAAACGTTGTTGATTAACTTTTCCAACTGGGGATTCAATGAATGTTTAACCAATCACAAGTTTGTGATTTTCTTATTGTTAACTTTCTCCTAATCCTGTTTTCTAGAACTCTTCATCAGACCATGCTAGTTTGTTTTTCCTCCATATCCATATTTTTATAGAACCCTAGTATGGGCTATCTCGGATGACCTTTGTACTTCTCTTTCTTTCTTTTAATGTTAAATTTTTATTAATCTTATTTCCGATGTGGGTTTTCCACAAAGGTATTTTCTATTTACAACCTTTTATTTTCAAAGAAAAATTTCAAATTGCGAGGACGCAATTTATTGAAGGAGGGGAGAATGTAACACCCCGAGCTTCCACGATACGCTTCTCATTGAATAATGCAATAGCCTGCATTGTATGCAACTTCGAGTTCTAAAACACCATAACTAATCAAACTAGCCGTTATGAATAGTAATACCTAATTTTTGAAATTATATATATTTTATATTTGAAAATGGACTTCATTTTTGGATTCGGAATATCGAATTTAGCCTAAGGTGAAATTTTGGTACATTTCGGATAACTTTCATATTTTGATGAATAGTGAAAATTACTAAATTTTAATTAAAAACAACTTTTTTAATCAAATTAATTACTAGTGATAAATTATGAATTTGAGTGGTTCTAAAGTATATTTAGAATATATTTTTACCATTTAATATAATTTTGGTCATTGGACATAATTTTACAATTTAACCGAACATAAACAAGTGTCAATCTTTTGATAGTTATTATCTCTTAAAAACACGCTTTTTGTTTTAACAGCGGGAATTAATTTTAAATTAATTTCTGCCACTTCTGTGTTTTGAATTTAGAAAAATGGATACCATATTTGGAATCAGGATGTTCAAATTGTGTAAATAGGTAACTTTTATTTTTAGACATTTTGAATAATTACTGCGGTAAATATTTTATTTACCATGGTTAAGGGTAAATCCGGTAAATAAGGGTTAAAAATAATATTATAATAATACAAAATTACCCTAAAACATGTCTTAACCCTATTGGTTGATACATGGTCGACCATGGGCATCTTTGGGTCAATTTTGGGACCCCATTGATCCACTTGTAAGTGATAATGACACATTATATTAATAAAGTTAAAATAAAAATAAAAATGGTATAAGCTTACATCTTTTAGAAGAACAATTTTTACATAGGGTTATACATGTTGGATTTTCGATTATAAATATTCATTAGAAAGATAAAACGATTTCCTACATAATGATATTTTATTTATAATTTTTAGACATTAAATAATTTATTTTATTTATGACACAACGATGATGCAGTAATTACTATAATAGTGAAAAAATAACATAATTGATATTATAAATACCCAAATAAATATAATATGAAACTTTTAATGAATTAAACTAATTTTATAAGATACTATGATATATTAGGATTGCTTTAATTGACTTTGTTAGAAGTAATCAATCTGTTATGAGTTTCACAAAAATCAACTATTGAATAGTGTCAAAATTGACATAAAAGAGTTTTTAAAACAAATATTATATTATTAATTGATATTAAATTCCTAAAAATCTAAGGTTAGTCCAAGAGACTTATATAAGGATAGGTTAATCATTAATGGACCACTTGGGGGTCTCTTGTATGTATATAGTAAGTTTATTAATCATATTATATAAAAATAAAAAGAGACATTGTAAAAGTGAAACTAATTAACTTAGAGTTAATACTTAAAGATAAGGTTAATATAAGTACCCAAACCTGTCTAAATTCTATTGGTTGAGTGGTTTTAGACCTATCCCTACCTTAACCTTTGAATAATCAACTTTGGAGCCTTTAGAAACCGAATATGAATTTATTATAAATTAATATTTCTAACTTTTCCAAAGGTGCCCCTCACCCCTCTTATAAAAGGGCACTCCTCCTTCTCATTTCTTCACACCTTCAAAGCCTTTTGGATCGGCCAAACTCTGCCCAAATACTATAACAACATCCCTCACTACAACCTAGAGGCCTTATTGTGATCAGAAAGCCAACCTAAGGAGCCCTTTTGATCAAATCAAAAGGAAGAACCCGAAGAAGAGGTAATGATTTCACCACCCTTCTCCAAGTTCAATTCTTCTTCCACTTCTTCTTCCGTTGTTCTTACCATTCTAAAATAATAACTCCAGTATCTCATATATACTGTGATGTTATTATAAATATGGTACAATCATATTCAGTATTCTATCCACCCTTTGAATAACATGTCACCATACGTGCGTACGTACGGCTTACCGTCTCCACGTCGTGGTGTAATTGTTATTCAATATAATATTATATGGATGGGTATAATAATGATGTGTAACTCATGTAAATAATAAATATAACATGTTAATGATTCTGTATATATGATATACCATTCATTTATATATTATTTTAATATCAAAAGAATGATATTGTCGCTCGTGCGTACGTACGGACTACCGTCTCCACGAACACGATGAGATTCATTCTCCATCGTATCCATTCAAGTATAATTATCATTTGATGATTTAAAAATGATGTTTAAGGACTGGATATCATTCTGGATATGAATAAGATACAACAACCATGGCTTATGTAACAAAACATATAAAAGAAAATGAGTAAGTTAACTCCCGAAACGACAATAATTCTAAGATATTATTAACAAATCAATGTTAAAAGATCATATATGATATCATATTAATATATATGATTCTTGTATAATTTAATAACAACTATTTCACCATTATACAGGAGGTTAACCTACCCCAACCAAGGAAAAGTACAAGGTAAGGGTTATTTCACAATCTCTTCATTATCCGAGGTTGTTTATACGTAATAATCTACTGGGATTTCTTTATCATCCACATCCATGTCTCTTCGAAATGTATTTCAAAACATATTTATTATTTACGAGAATATGGGTTAAATTCATTTATACCCTTGTTTGACTTTTTGTAAGAGGTTTATAAAAGAATCTTTCCGTCGTTTTCAAAACAAGGCCCTTTTTAACCTTTTCGACAGAATTAAGATAAGAATGTTTTTTTTACTTATACGGCGGGTGCGGTTATTTTCCGCCGTTATAAAATCGTCAAAGATTTCCTTACAAGCTTATAAGAATATTTTCAAGAAAATGTTTTATTTTATATGGCTCTTAAATGATTTCAAAAATAGAAAGAGATATTTCTCTAAAAAGTGTTTTGATTTCATCTATGTCAACATCCTTTAATGGATTTTACGCTTATTTGAGGTTGATTTATTATAATACAAAACTTCTATATTGTATTGAAGGTTTTGTGATATGTTTGACTGTAGATGTGCTATTTTATACCATTCATAGTTTATGGTGAAACTATTGAAATTTCATATGCTAGTTTTAATCCGAATGTTTATGTTATATTTCAAACTTTCCTTCAGATGAATGTGCTAAACAAGTATGTTCCGGGTTGGGGACCGGTAAAAGTAAGCCCTCCAGGTTGGGGACTGGTTAAAGTAAGCCCTCCAGGTTAGGGACTGGTAAAAGTATGCCCTCCGGGTTGGTGTCCGGTTATTAGAGGCACTCCGGGTTGGTGTCCGGTTATTAGAGGCACTCCGGGTTGGTGTCCGGTTATTAGAGGCACTCCGGGTTGGGTTCCGGTTAGAAGTAACCCCTAGGTCTTGGGATGAGGCCTAGACAGAGAAATTAACGTTTAGCATTATGCATTCCAACATTATGAAAGTGGTTATTGATTTTTGCATGTGATTATTCGATTAGTAGAATATCCATGTAAATAAGTAAATGGCATTATTTCATTTTATTTATGCCATACCATGTTGAAAGTTCATGTTTAAAAGGCTTATGTTTTAGTTATACATTGCCTTAAATGTTTATTATTATTTATGAAAGTTTCCGCTATATTGTTATCCTTACTGGGCATTTGAGCTCACCCCTTTTCTATGTTTTATTTTTCCCAGGAAGTGAAGATGTAAGTTATGAATGACCTGCAGGGATATTATGAGGGGATTATATTGTGGAATGTGGAAACAATATGTTGTTGTAGTAGTTTTTCATTTTATGATGTAATGTAAAAATTATGAATATATCTAGTGTTTCCAAGGCTACTAAACCAATCGGTCTTTCGAGATTTGATCTTTCTTGTGATCATGCCAATGTTACGATGTAATGCACCGACTCTGGGTAGCTGGGGTCGGGGCGTTACAAAAATTATGTTCATAATCTTAAAGAAAAACAGAATACAATGACCGGACCACAAATAACTAATGACATCATCGAAGAAGAAATCCAAAATGAAATGAGAAATATAGAAAGAGTATTAGAACCTATACAGGAAAACACAAGCCTACCTCTCTAGGTTGAAGAAAATATGAGACCCTTAGAACAAGATCATGATGTTTTCTTTGGAAACCCCAGTTGTAGGAGAACATCGGATGTTGTATGATGTTCAAGCAATTAGTGGAAGTCGAGTGGGCTTGTGTGATTTGAGTTTTGATTCACCGAGGAGTGTCAATAATGGGTGGCTTCCATAGAAAGCTTCTGATATCTCGATGTGTTCATAACTATTTGGGATTTTAAAATAGACTAGTACACTTTTATCAATGCCTTCAAAAAAATAACTGATAAGGAATCCGTTTATCAGCTCTATTTTAGTGCTGATAAAGGTAGGTCTTTATCTGGGATTCTTACGTAAGCAGTGATAAAAAATTTATAATTATAATTATATATAGAAAATTTGTAAATATATATACATAATAAATATATATAAATATAATTGTAGTAAATAAATTCTATATTTAAATATATAATTATTTATTTATAATTATATAAATATTTTTAAAAATTAATATTTACATCTATATAAATAATTATATATGTATTTAATAAATATATAAAAATAAATAATAGTAAATATATTATTTTTATAATTAAATTTAATTTAAATTTAATAATTATTTAAATAAATATTTAATTATTTATAATTATATGAATACTTTTAAAAAATATTAATTTTTTTAAAATTTTAAATATATAACTTTACAAATAAAGTAAATGTACATTTATAAATTTTTTATTTATAAATATTTTTTAAAAAATATATTTTTAACATTATTAATGAATATGTGATTTTAAGGGCATGCATATTAAAAATGAGTGAAATTGAATAAATTAAAATAAATACACTTTAACCATATTAAAAAAATGGATCAGTTTTGTGTGTGTGCATTTTATATAAAAATGAATTAATTATGTATATGTGAAATCAATATAACAAACATTTGATCTATATTAAATTAAAAAATAAAATTATATTCAATTATATGCCCATTACTCTATGAAATTAGTCAGTATTTTTAAATCATATCAATATATAATTATAAAAAATTATTCACCAAATATATTACTATTTAATGTTAGGAATATAAATATTTTATAATATATAAATCATATTTATTTACATTAATATATATCTATATATTTAATATATACTATTTATTTAAATTATCAATAATTATCTAATTAATAAAATGATTAATATTTTCTCAATTAACATATTTTTAATTTTAATTTGTTTAATTTACATTCTTCATATATTTATTTTTTTAATACATACTATCTATCAATATTTAAAATTTAAATATAGTATAATCAATTTATTCATTTTTATCAAAAATTTGTTAATTAAAAAAATTTAATATTTTTTTAATATTTTTATTTTTAAATTTCGATTAATTTATTTATTTATTTTTATTATCTACCAAGTGTGTAGCCTAGTGGTTATACCTTAGAGGGTCTCATGGGAGGTCACAAGTTTGAGTCTCCCTGAGTACTTGCAAGCACAATAGACTTCTTCCTTTCTTTATATCCCCCTCCACGAACTATTATAGTATAGTAATTATTTTCTTTTATTTATTCAGACCTTTATCACTGATAAAAAATCACTAATAAAGGAGTCCTTTATGAGCACTGAAAATATAGAGTTGAAAAATGGTACCCCTTATCATCACTGAAAATAAAGCGTTGATAAAGGGTTAAATTTATCATCTCTTTCTTTAGAAATGATAAAGATTCCATTTATCAGTTCTTTTTTCTAGCACAGATAAATACTATCAATGTTAAATACCTATTTTTTAGTATTTAAATACACCATACTGAAACTACATATTCATATTTTCAAAAACATTCACAAAGAATGTGGTCCCAAAATGTGTGTAATGAATCTCTCTGTGGATTAAATATATTTTTCAATCTACCATATCATATTCCCTAAAATAATCCAAAGAATATCCTCATTTTTTTTAAAAGGACCATAACCAAAAAAATATAGAATAAAATCATACACACATCATGTTAGCATCCGAGACATGAAAAATAAATAACTAGATCTTTTATCCACCATGATCACACACAACAACTTAACTATATTATCATGTACAATGGATAATTTTCATGATGAACACCCACCATGATCATTGAAAACTCCTCTTCTCATAGTTATCTTCATTTTGTTGTGTTCAATACCATTGTGATGTTTTGTATGAACCAGTCAACAAAAACCCATGAAAACTCTTTTTATAATCCTACAAGATTCTAAAAGGCCAATAGTAATCCAAATAACACATCATGGACCTACTTTCCAACCTGGATTGAAAACCAAAACAATTCCATTTCATACAAAAATGGTTAGGTTCTATCACCATTCTCACATACTAATTTAATCTAAAACTCTTTCTTAATTAATTAAAATATTTAAAATTAACTCTCTTTGATCCTATAAAGTTAATATCATCAACAAACTTATGTTCAACAAACTAAAAATCATTGTTATCTTTGAGATATATATTATGATCTACTCCTCTTTCAAATTTAATTTTCATTAGAAAATAATCGGTCTATGATTACTAGTAATGTGGATAATTCTTTAACCCATTCAATGTTTTTCTTTATTCATTGATTTTTTCATTCAAATCTTTCTAAAACCCATTAGTTTTCTCTCTGAATACTTCTTCCTCAATAAAAATATTTTTAAAAAGATGATTTAATATCTATTATATTTTTTAATGATTATTTCACTATTATAGCCTATTAAATTTGATGTTCTTATAGACTTTATATTGAAGTAATTATTTAATCTACATGTATACCATCTATGAATTCATATGAATTTCAAAAAAAACAATATTCATTTTTCACATCTTCTACCTCATCATTTAATGTTTTTCAGTACCCTCATTCGGTTATAATAAAATTCTATAATGAGGGTCAAGAAACTAATTTACAGATTTTATATATTTATAATTTATATATCTTCCCATTCATAGCATTAATTATATGTTTTTCCAATTATTATTTTAATAAATACTTTAATTTCATCTAACACTGGAGTGTTGTTTCCTAAATTAATTTCATTCTACTTATTTATAAGTAACCTATTTTTTCTGTAATATTATTTTCATCACGTATCTGTCAATTTCAATTTTTATTTTTTTTAACATACAAAAGCTTCCATATCCAATTATTATTTATCTAATTCGACCTCTAAATTAGTGATTTCATGAGTTTTCTCATGTGGTAGTATTTATAAAGAGTTTACTACATCATCGTCTTCTTATAATTTAATATTTATACATACTCTACCATTTTTCTTTCTAGTGACATTTACATCATATAACTACCTCATAATGTATAGTTTTTTGATAAAATATATGTATTCCTTAATTTTAAAAGAATATCCTAGAAAAATTTATTCATAAACTTTTCCTTTATACATACCATGGTTCTTTTCCCTATTAAAAATATTTAATTATATTTCAAAAAATATGAATTAATTCATACTCATTTTTTTAAACCACATCTCTAAAGGATTGGCATATTAACCAAATCATAACACAAAAACACTTTCTATAATAAAAGTTGTCTATATAGGATCCTTTAAAAAATTAGAGGAATTTTTTGGATATTAACAAGGTTCTTTCTATGTTTTAATTATTTTATTTATTACATATAAAACTCTATTCTATTAGTGATTTCTCATAGAAAATACTTGATAAATAATTCCATGTTTTTCATTCACCTTTAATTTTAATTATTTGTGTCCTTATTTTCATTTTCGTTATGATTATCATCATCCCCTTATCACACTAATTTTCAGTAACCCTTTAAAACCTCTTAATACAATCTGTGGATTAATTTTTGTGAAATAATAGCATGATTTTATATAAAATACATAGTATATTTGTCATTTGGTTTTTTATATTTCATTGGTCCACTTAAGTTTTTTTCCATAATCTAAATAAATTTTATTAATTTCATTCCTTTTGTATTATGAATTTTTTCAGAAATATACCCTTCCTTTCAAGCACCAAAAGTGCGTTTATATCTATTTTTCATTATGGTATATGTACTTATATATTTATTTATACCATGTTCTAAATTTATTTCTGAATAATATTCCTAATTAATTAATACCAAAATTCATTCTCATCATATTTGTTCATAAATCCTAATAATTTTTCTCATTTTTATAATATAATTTCAACTGGTTTTAACTTATTTTAAGAAAATAATTTCGTCACTCCTATGGATAATGCATCAATTCTTGGAAAAGTTTAAAATATCCCCAATGTTACAGAAAATACACACACTAAACGAATTATATCATGTAACATTAAGAAAAAATGA
The DNA here is from genome assembly GCA_963277665.1 of Viscum album. NCBI lineage: Eukaryota > Viridiplantae > Streptophyta > Magnoliopsida > Santalales > Viscaceae > Viscum > Viscum album. Next base: position 1,540,211,681 of record OY728125.1, on the reverse strand, counting down.
ATTTATCTTTTACATTTACCTTCTATAAATGATGATTTTACCTCTATAATTAATTTAAAAATAATTATCATTTTCCAACTATATTGATATTTCATATCCTTATTTAACTCTCTTTAATAATTATTTATAACCTGTCATATGGGATAAAAATCTACTACTTACTGTTCATATAAATTAATTTTCACTCTATTTATGTGATATATTAATAATATTATATTTCCCCTCCCACTTTTTCAATTTTCTTGGAACTTATTGTTCATCATCAATTAGCATATACTTCACTTTATCTTGTTTATTGGTATAATCATAAATTTATTTTATAACATCTAACTGATTATGAAATTTTATATTTTCCATGATATCAATTACTATAGTTCATCTCGATTGATGAAACCTTTTTCTTATGCCATCACATAATTCACCTATTTTTAGAAGTCATATGATTTGTAGCCAATTCCTTCATAATCAAAATATTAATTTTAAAACTAAATTTCAATTTTATCCAATATTATAACTCATATTTGTTCTCAATTGTATCTCTTTTGAGTTACTTCATGTTTAAAATCAATATTGTAATAATCAAAATTTTCTCCATGAAGTCCATAGTATTATGACCTTCTATTATACTAGCCCTCATGAATAATTATCCGTAATGAAAAAAAACATTTATTTCTTATTATATATTCCAAGAATGATTTTGAGTGGTTCTATACCTCACTTGACTTATCCTCATATCATAATTATCTCATTTTTCCAATCCCATCTATAACCATGTTAAAAACAAATCATCAACTAATTATATAGAATGAATTTTAAGATCCTCAAACTGATTTATCAAAATTTCTATCTTGGATTTAATGGATTTCTATTCTCCTTCATCTATATGAGATAAGTTATATCAAAAGGATTTTGATTTTTTATATACCATTACATTTTTATATATAGTATCTGAATTAAAATCGCTAAGTGTACAAATAATTTTAGATTATACATTAATTTATTTCATAATGTTTTTATTGAATACTGAAATGGATTCAATAAATAAATATACTCTATAAATAAAATATAAGTATATATTTATTCCAAAAGAACAGAAATAATGAAACACATTTCTTCCAATAGTTTAATATTTTTACATATAAAATCATTATTACATTATGATTAACTGATGTTTTTATGTTTCATAAATGACATTCAACATAGATATAAAGTATTTTATTGACATAGAAACCAAGATTATATATAATTTTTTAGTCTTTAAAAAGGGATAATCACCCTAATAGGAGAAAATACGGTCAATATTATTTATAAACTTTTCTCCAAATATCTTTTGTATCTTTGTATAGGCTCATTGTAACGACCCAGACTTTTGAATAAATTTTGATTCATACTTTAGTGTGTTATTTTATTTTATTCTCAACAAAACTATATCCTTAAAGTGATGAAGTGGGTATAATTAAAATGATACCATTGCGTTTTGAATGTTATATGATAGTTGGTCAATATGATTGTTGGAAAATAAACACTAAACATTAGGATTAGTGTTTATAAATACAAGTGATCTTGGTTAATTAATACATAAAGAAGAGTTGATGGAATCATCCAGTAAACTCAGGCCATATGAAGCACATATGTCAGATCTTGGGAAGGAGGTTGCATCTCCGAACATTGCTCTGGACCAAGCCCAAGCTAAGCTTCAACATGTGAAGCATGAACGGAATTGCCTACGGGAGAAGTTCAACCTGATATAAATCACAACTCGGGAAATGTTGTCTGAGCCACACCAAGATTCTATCACCATATCACACCTTACACTTAGGTTATTCATAGGTGTTATAAGGGGCTATGTAACAAGGCCTTAGACACTATTTGTAATCCCTTGGTATAAATAATATTGTTATTTCTTATTATGGTAAAATTTGTGATTTTAAAATGTCCAGATAAATATAGGATGAATGTTGTTGATGAATTTTGTAAAAAGGGTATTTTAAAATATTAATGTAAACTTTAAATAATTAATAATGTGAAATTATTTTAAAAAATGGTCTTCTACAGTTGTGATCTGTAATAAATTTAGTGTCTAATAAGATCAACTTGTTTATTTAGTGAATAGTAAAGTATGAATAATAACATACCCTTATGAATAGTAATGAATAGTATGGAATAGTAAATTGTCCAAATAAATAGAACCATCACTCATGAATGTATAAATACAATTTGGACATCTTAAAAGTGAAAAAATGATCATAGTATACGTTTTTTTATTTTTGTAGGTCGTAAATATTTTATTTTCAATTTTGTAATTAATTTAATAATTTAAAATGAAAATTTATTTTCATAAAATTTATTCATAAATTGTTACTTTATTTTCTTATGGCTATATGATAATTTTATGGTACCTTGATTTCTTTTTCAATTTGTTATAAAATATGTTATAGTTCCACAGTTGTTTTTTTAAATAATGATTTTATTTAGAAATTAAATTAAAAATAATGAAAAAATTATTTTCATAAAAGGGAGTCCATTTTAAAATTCGGAGCATTGATATTAGGTTCAGGTAAATTTTTGGGATTTTTCTTATACATTTTAATTTTCGGTGAATTGTAAAAATACAGTTTTGAGTTTCAGTTGTTTAATGACATCATTGATGATGTAATAATGATGTAATAATTTTGGTCAACTTGTGAATAGTAATATATACTATGAGGTGTCCCAAGTGGCCAATACCATGGGAAAATACCATGGGAAAGACCATGGTTTTGCAAATACCACCTATGAGGTGTCCCTTGGAAATTAATTAAATATTCCCTCATTTTCCCTATAAATACCAAACCATCCCCTCATTAATATCATTCCAAAATCCTCTTCAATTAAGTACTGGTCTTTTTACCTTCCAATAAGTCCTCCCAAGGTTCCCTAAATCCCCCCAAGGTCCCAACCATCAAGATTTCAAACTTACTCTTCAAGGTAATGGAACTGTTCACCCTCCTCTTTTAAGTCATTACTTCCTTTATGTTGTGTCTTCTAGTTTTACTTTTATTATTTTGGGGGGTTATGTTATCATATATCAATATTACTATCCATTTCATATTAAATTTATGAGATACCCTTTCTTCTCTCATCAACTAATTTTTTTAATTTTTAAGTGACCCCGTTAGGCTTCCGAATTATCATAAAAGAAATCACATCTTCTCCTTTCCTTCGAGATTAATTTTCATATGGTATTTTTTTCAAATATCCATACCATGATCTTATTTATTTTTATTCTATACCCATATTTTATTATGAGTTATTTATTAGTGGTTGACTCTTGTCATCTCTCTTTTCAATGTTTTCTAAAACCATGTTATATAGCTGTTTGCAATAGAATTTTCATCTCAAAATCTCTCTCTTTTCTCAAGAAACACTCCTATATAATTTATGTGAATACCCAATTATATTTTCATATCCTAGAGAATTCATCAATGAATAATATTTATCTATTTGATTCTGTGATTAACATACATATAACCCTCACTCCCTTTCCATTGGTTATAAATGACATAACGATCAAGTATTTAAGAACTTTTAAAACATCACAATTTTGAAATAAATACCATTTCTTTTATTATCCATGGGTTATTTATGAAATGTATGATTATGATTTATGTGGATCACATGAAATTAAATACATATTAAGGGTGTTCCCTGACAGTGCTCTAATGCATTGGGTAAATAATTTAATCTCTAGAGATGACAAGTTTCACGATACCATGGTGAATAACCTTGGTAAATTTTATGATATTTTGGGGATGAACCTTGGTGATATGTTTGTGAATGTATAAATTAAATGTTTTAGCCACATAATCAAGTTATGATTCATGTTATTTTTATTTTGATATTCATGTACGTTCATTTCCCATGTATTTATGTTTTTTATCATGTTCTTATTAATTTCAAAAGTAAACTGATTCCCTTTTTTTTACCGGGACTTCTGCTCACCCTTTTCATTGATGTATGTCTCCAGGTAATGAGTTGCAGTGATTGTACATAGGATGAAATTTTAAATAATATTTACAAGGATATTTAGAATATTGTTATATTTTTTCACATATTTTGTTACTGATTTCAATGATACCAAACTTTATAGGTCATCTGTTTGCAAAATGTAATGAAAAATTATATAATAAAGGGTGGGATGCTACAGTTGGTATCAAATGACATTTAATTATTCATAGAAATGCGGCTATGAAAAAATTAGGAAGAACCCTATATAAAACATTAAATATAGGTTTACTTGCTGGTATTTTGGTGAGTATTGAGTAAGTGGTTTATCAAGAAAATACATCCATGTCTTGATACGAGAAGGTATATGCATCTTTTGAAAAGATGCACCTAGGAGTAAAAAATCTGACAAGGAGTTTTGGGCTTGACCTGTGGTATCCTGTTACATGAATATAGGCCTTGTTACACTCTTGGTTATGACACTCCCAGGGGATATGTTTGGTTAATAATAATCTTTTAATGAATCATTATGAAATATTTATAGAGAAATGTAATTGTTTAAAGCATGAAGTTTCAAGACATAAAATCCTTTATAGTTAAAAGATTCATAAATTAAATAATATTATCACTAAGGTTTTATTCTTTTAAAAAATGGCTTACAATAGGAAGAACCATAAAAATGGTGATTGTAATGGACCATGCATTGACGACCCTCTGATGTAAGCCGGAGTGGAAACTTTCATAAGAATGATGAACCAACTAACTCATGTTTTGGGAAATAACTTGAATCAAGCTGAGAGACTGATCTCACTATGAAGGGAACAACTTTTTGTTGAATCTTTTATGCATCAACAACCACGAACTTTCAGGGGATCTACTGACCCATTGATTTCTAAATAGTGGATCAGCTCTATCGAGAAGATCTTTTCTATGCTCCACTGTTCTGAACAAGAGAAAGTTAACTTGGATATTTATCGCTTAGAGGGAGAAGCCGATCAGTGGTGAGAACTGATTAAAAATACAAGGCCAAGAGTAGAAGTTAAATCTATGGAGTGGGAAGATTTCAGAGGGATATTCTTCAACAATTATTTCACTTTATCATTGAGAACAAGAATGGAGAAGGAGTTCTCGAGCTGAATCATAAGGAGAATGAATCTATTGGAAGCTATGAGATTAAATTCACAAGACTTTCACGTTACACCACTAGCTTTGTCATGGATCCAAATGGTAAGGTTGATAGATTCTTCGGTGGACTAAGACCTCATATGTGGAAGAATCTATCCAATCAAGATTATGATAGCTATGAGGAGATAATGTGAAGTGCGATGAAAGTCAAACTAGAGTTTGGTGAGACGCAATGGTCTCATAAATCCAATGATAAGAAAAGATATATTGAGCCAAGCTTAGGGAGCAGCTTCGATGAGGGAAGAGGAGGAAAGAAAGTACAACATCCCATGTGTAATAAATGTGGGAAGAATCTATTGACACCACTTAAGAAAAAAAAATATTAGGAAGAGATCCTTGGATATTTCAAAATCCCAAGGCAAGGTTCGAAGAACTCAAAGGGAAAGTCAAAATACTCCAAAAAATACCTGCAAGATCCATCTATGAGAAAAACCTGCACGATCGACTTGCATAGCAGAGCCACGCGCCAGAATAATTTTTATACCCCTGTGTGGAGCACCTGCACATAGGAGCTGTGTGGAGAACCGGTGCGGATAAAACATTCTTCAACTAGACACATCCCTGCCTATAAATAGAGCCCTTGGGATCCCAATTTGAAGGATTGAAAATGTTGAAAGACTCTCTGAAGCTCCCATTACATAGATCCTTCACGTAGATCCCTCAAATTGTCTTAGGTAGTACTCTAAAACCTGAGAGAAGAGATAATTAAATGGGATAAGCATGTTTTGAAAGAATTTTACAATTTTCTTTATTGGTTTGGTTCTCCTATGTGAAACACATTCTTCAGTAATCATTCACATATGTTTGACATAAATGTGTGACCTAGTTTCACAGTATACCTACATGGTACATCAACGTGGGGTACCTACGCGACATACTTGCGCGAGGTACCAACACAAAAGAGATGGGTATAAAGCCTACATACCAACTCAAGTAATCTCTTTAAAAACCATTCATGGTAGGGTATCTCCTTCCTTGTTTCCCTTATCTGAAAGGGACTAAGTTGAAGCCTCCACCAAAACCTCCTGACATATCAAACCTTTGAGAAAGGCACATCAGTGTGTCTTCTATTTGGGTTTGTATTTCCACAGTCAGAGGTTTACCACATTTTTTTGCAATGTGGTTAGGATTCATGGAGTATCTGTGGGTTTTTATATCCACATTCACACGGGCCTTTCTAGTATAAAAAGTTCTGGGAAGTTCCTAGTTTTGAGAATAAGGGTTTGGGTTATTTTCTCCCCTTCTCATCTCTAAAACCTGGAACCTCAGGCCACTGGTAGGGAAGGTATAGTTCACACGTACATTTTCACTCAAGCATAGGAAAAGTCTCCCTCCCCTACCAAGATCAATTTTTTGGGCAACAAGCTTTGTGTAAGACCCTAGAGTTTCTTAATGGAGGTGGCATCATTTCTCTTCCTCCCTTCTTCGGTGCTAAAGACTAAAGGGGAGATGGGAACAGGGACTCTTGTTACCCTTTCCCTCTCCCATTGTGTTTTGTCACCATGGGGAGACATCCGGGTGTAAGCCCCTAACCTTCATCTCGTCCTCCTTACACTGGACCCTTGTACAATGTAAATAGAAAAGAGGGAAGGATCATCACCTCACCCTCTTCCATGGTCGATGCGCCATCTTCCATCATTGGAGGAGGAAATGTGTGAAGTTTCATTGTTAAATCTCTCACATCCTCTTGTTTCTCACATCTATCATGACTCACGTGGTCTTAGAGATATGTGATGGTTACAACATGTGAAAAAACACTCATTTAAATTAAATACAAGAACATTGAATCATATTCAAACAAGGATACGTAGGAAGCCTATTCAGGTCCCGATATCACTGGACATCCTCTTCAAGAATCCAACCCCAATTCCTTTAATTTGGGCATCCTCTTTAAGAATAAGCCCCAAATTAAACCCCAAATCATCAAGGCATCCTTTTCAAGAAGTAATCCTATACTCATCTCCCTCAAAAGATCGTACTCTCCTATGAGACTCATCGAACTACATGGGATTTGATTCCAATCCATATGGGATCTATAGGAAGCCTCCTTGAGGTCCAAACACAACACTTCAAATCAACCATGTTCTCCTTGGGATATATTCCCAACAGGGTCTGATCTTACTTGGAAACCCATATCCTTTCCATGTTCCTTGGGCTACTTCATCATATGTCCCACACTATGTTTTGACTAAGAACCTTTCACTTAGAGGTCTTTATCACATGACCATAAAAGGTATAATGTGTCCTATTAATCGGCACTGAACTATGACGGTTTTGATTCCTTTAATAATGATACGTAGGTATCCCATTTTACAGGCATTATCCCAAGATAAAAAAACATTCATCTCCTTGGATGAAAATAAATTCTAGAGTTCCCACCAAGTGGCTTAAAAACTATTATCATAATAATGACGATTAAAATAATCTCTAATCATTATATTAGAGGATACCACTGAAGGAAAACCACAAATACATGTGGGTATTTTCTTTAATGAAGAACCTAGAATGCATACTGGTGATTCTAAATTTTACACATGTTAATAAGTGATTGTAAATTCCAATGGATACTTGTGATATACTTAGTGAATTAATAAGAATTCATGAAAATAACTTAAATTTACAAAGAGTGTCCCAGAGTAGACAATAATTCTCCCCAAAAGGAGGGATGAGTCCGACCTCCCATCCTCCCGACAAATGCAGATTCTTAAGTATCATAAAGATCAAACTTAATGAATGTATACCTTTAGAAATCAGGTCCCCTTTGGATAAATAATTTTTGGTAGTTTCTAGTTCCATAAATAAATCCAATGGAAACCTCCTGAAAATAGTGATTATTAAAACTAGAACACACATTTCAAGGAATTGAGAAACAAAATTGGTGAAGTCGACGTGAATCTTTAACAAAGTTAATAATGTTACCCACCTGTTAGCCCCCTATATATTGATAATAGAAGGCCCAACAAAGGAATCAATCACGCATGTATCCATCTAAAGAGATTTTTATTTAATGTTGTTTTTTTGTTTCCTTTTAAGTTTTTCTTCTTAGAATTCCCTTCATTCCAAAAAAAATCTATTTCTCCAAGACAATATATGTGAACTTCCCGACCGCTGCTCAAGGCGGATCTCCATCCATGGGAAGGAATTCATCTCCAACCTAGAATCTTCAACATTGGGTCTCTAATGTGCTGGTAAAGGAATATCGTCAGCATGGTACAATCCCAACTTTGTAGGATACTCGACAGGCCCTCCAGGTGAATAATAATCCTCGATCATCTAGCCAACGACGACCAATGATCAAGATGAAAATAGTGTCAACCACTATTTCCAGCAGTTTCAGGTCCTTATCCCAAGAACACAACAATCAATCTCTCCCATACTACAGGGAGGTAGATCAAGAGGCCACTCAAAGCCTCATTTCAAGAATGCAAAATTCCTTACTGAGGACTCCCACCAGTAGTCACCACCAGAATCATGCAATTGTATACCCCCAACATGATGGGAGTGTTTACTCTGGACATTTCGCGCAGGTCTCTCAGACCTATGCATGCAAGAAGAACCCCCATGGACAATTTTCGGTCAATAAGGAGCAGGTTCTCACCTCTGCCTCCTCTGGAGAAGTCCATAAATTTAACTTAATATCAAACAACGAGCGGGCATATACACCTGTCCATCCTAATTTTGCTTCTCACCAGACTCTTCTGACAGCAACCCACCAATCCCACATGATAAACACGATGCAGCATCTTGAACAGGCACATACACCTTCTTATAAGTTATCAGTAAGTTAGCAGGGTCATCTGACAACAATTAAAGAAGCCTACCAATCTAATATGGTGAAAACTGATAAACAGGAACATACACTTGTTTACAATCACCAATTCTGTCAGAAGTCTCGTCTGCTAGTATTGAAGGAAGTTCATCAACAATACTTGATGTGAAACATCCATCAGGTACATTCACCAACCAATGTTCATCAAGATTTCCAATAGTCTTTTTTGGTAGCACCTGGAGTAGTCAGTCAGAATGCTCCGACGACAAATTTGGGGAAGACCCCCAACTCTCCACCCCCATACTTGAGTACTATCAATACACATTGATAGGGAAAAAAGGACAGGACAAGGAACATATACCTACTCCAGATACATAATGGATGTATATTCCCGTTCTAGCCGCTGAAGTCACCAAACACATTTTATTAATGGTGAAAGGGAAACCACAAATCCATTCCCATATTCTGTAAGTATTCTAGGTTATTTTAATAACTAATTCAATAGTATTTGGGGAATATACACATAAATATGTACCCACACATGAGATGACACATCGGCATTCCATCCAAGAGCAGATACATACCTTCGTTCCAGTCTATGAGGGTCATGGGGCATACACCCCATATCATACAGACAACAAGATCGAGAACATACACCCATTCCAATTAGAGGTAATCAGTTTGTTCTGGTAGCCACTCCAAGGTAGGAACATACAATTACCCATGATAACCACTTTTCCCAGAATGGGGCCCCAACTAGGTATAAGAGAACATCCGAATAGAATACTCACCAAGCACTGTTGGAAATTCAAGAGTCAAGCTGTGATTTGGCTCTTCTTAGTGCTGGAGTTCTTGAATCCCTAAATCTTTTATCTTTTAATGATCAATATCATACCCTCTCATTACCAAATTATGGGAGTGGTAGTTTTAATTTTGAGGTTCCTCATCAGACACTTCATCATGATGGCTTGCTTCATGAAAATTCTGTCAATCCAGAGTGCCTATCTCTGGATGAGAGCCATAGTAACCCTCTGTGTGGCTAGAATACCAAGGAGAAAGAAGATGTATCCCTTACTGTAGTCTATATTGTTGATCCTCCCCATGATGGAATTCAATGTGAATGTCCTATCTCCAATAGTATTTCTCATTGTCAAGACAATTCCGTAATTGACAATGTAGCGATAAAAAAAGCCCTCCTATCTCGAGGCAATTGAAAATACTAGGCCAGTCATGTCTGATTCCTTTTCATTTATAGGTGAAAAAATTTCTCAATGAGAATAAAACTTAAGGGAATGATCATTATTCAAATGTCCCTTGGGTCATTTATCTTCTAATTCAGAGCATCCACTTTGGTCAGACCAAGTGGAAAAACCTCTACTGAAAGATGATGAAGATGTGTTAAACATGAAGAAACAATTAGCTAAAGGATAAATACCGGTCATGCTTTGGCCATTGGATAATTCTCTTTATAAAAATCCAGAATTGATGATAGAAGATTGAATTCATGACATCCGCCTCAACTTATGGAAAACTCTTTGTCATTTTAAAACCAAAGTATTACTGTATGATGAATATCAAAATCGTGTAAATGTAATAGAAGGGTTGCAACACCCAATTGACTTGGCCTCTCTCTCAGTTTCCCAACATCCAAAGGTTGAAAAACATAAGAGAACCCTCCAGTGTGAATGTCTCAATGCTCTAAAGAGACTACGCTAGTTAATTTCTGATTTCCCATCCAGATTTCATATTAGAGGATGAGGTGCATATGGAGCATTTCATTTTACTGCACTCCAAAATCCGAAAAGTCTTCCAAAAGTGGTATCATGCAATGTTATTTCCCATAATCGGCCACAATCAATAGATTTTGTATGTAATGGGATGTACACTCAAGAACATGCTTTAACCCGGTCTTATTAAAATCAGGCCCAAATAAAAGAAGTTGTTGAGTTACTTTAACATCAAGCATCTGAGAATCTTGAGTAGGTGTCCCGCTTAGAGGATGTCGAGCATTAGAGAAATAAAATGTCTGAAATAGCATAGTGATCTTCCGAAATAGGTTATTTGAGTGGTTTTCTGATAATTCACCCAAATAATATCCGAAACAAAATCCGAGAAATCAAAAGAGCAGTTGCACAAATTTCAGCCATAGCAGTTTAAGAATGACCCCATCTTGCAAGGTTGTAGGATCATTTAATTAAACCTTCATGTTCATTCTACAAAGTTAAAATTTTGAAGAAGAATAATAGGAATAGCCCCATCCCGTAGGCCTAGGGGATTTCTCACATCTATAATTCCCTCCTCAACGAAATTCATTTTTCCCCTGATTAGGGAAGAATTCACAAGGAAAGCATATAACTAAACTATCTTAGGATTCCCTTTGGGTTATTTTCCACAAAATAGCTCCAAGGAATTCATAAAATATGATAATTAAGTCTCATGAAGGATGAAAAGGAAGACAATCTCGCAAAAATAATCACAGAATTCTATCATTGAATTACGCATTAGTAAATGTCATTAATACCATTGCAGAAGATCCTTCAGAAAATAACTATAGTTCAGGGGAATCAGAAGATGAAGTTATTGTCCATAATACAGTACACACCAAGGAAAATAAAGAAGGCGTGTTCACCTGAAATCAGAGGCTTTCCCAGATTCTAGGTATGCCTTCAAATAACCAACTCCCCCCTCTCTGATAGGCATCTAACAGGGGGAAAGGTAGAAGTCAGATTTCATCTCACTTTTCCACTGGATAAGGTCAATCTCTTTAGGTTGAAGAGAGATTTTCCTATCAAGAAGAGTAAATGAAGGAGTTGAAAAGACTCAATACATAGTTACTTCAAAATAGCATTTCCACAAGATGTACTCCCTAGACAGGTCCTCAACATGAAAATCCTATAGGAGCTCCTCATCAAAGAGAATTTGTAGTAACTATATATACTGATAATGAATTCCCTATAATAGGTACATAATAAAGGAAAACCCATATACATCTTAATAGACATGTTCCCATGGGTTATCCAATGAAGATATCAACACCACCATCAGTGGTTTTTCTAGTCATTCCACCACCTCGAGCTCCAATTTCGATACCTGCACAAGTTCCAGCTCATCCAGATGTTCCGCAAATTATTATGAACAAAATTGTGGAATTAACGAATCAATTGGATTCTATATAAGAATGACATGCACTAGTTGAGCAAAAAAATAGAGCTTACCCTGAATGGATGGATGCAATCCCCCCCCCCCCCCCACTAAATTGTGTGAATACCACATTCCCACTCATTAATGGTTCAACAGATTCGGAACAACGCAGAACACATTTTGTTTCTCATTGTGATACCATGATGAGAACATCTCAACAATAACAAGCAGTTTAGCATAGTTATTTTTTTCATTCATTTCAACGAACATCTTTTTCCTGGTATATATGTTTACAATCTGGATCAATTATTAGATGGGAAGATCGCCTTTCGAAATTCATTCTTCAATTTCGATCAACACTACCCAAGATGAAATCTTTTTATCTTAATATTTGTAAACAATGGGAAAATGGAAGAGTTTCAGATTTCATTGATCAATGGAAAGGATTAACATATTCCTTAAGTCTATCACTCCATCAAGAAGAGTTTCTTCCAATTTGTGTGGCAAATATTCGTGATGAGGAACACACGCCATTGATCCCTGTGAAATATACAGGATGGTTTTGAGACCTTACTTAAATCACCCAACATATAGAAGAATATATTATAGAAACTATGGATAAAACTTATGTAATTCCATCAACTCCGGGGAGGAGGACAAGAAAGGAAGATGCTTCTATAGTCACAATCATTAAAGAACCTAAAGATTCTTCTACTTCAAGAACTTCATCATACCGAAGGGCTTTTCCTCTTGAGCATCAGCAGCAAAAAATGCCTCATCAAGATGATCAAAGAGATCAAAGGTGGAAACAATTTGAGGAATTGAAAAATAAATCTTATTCTTTTAGAAATGAACAAGTTCCCAGTTACATCATCTCAGACATAGAAAACAATTTGGTTCAGCTGCCATGCCTAAAGAAAACAAATAAATAAGGAAATGAAGATCTTCCAAATTATTTTCCCTTTTACAGATGTTAGGGAATCCCATCAAGGAGTGTTTTGTTTTCAAGGACCTCCTATAAAAGATGGTTGAATCTAGGTAAGTAATACTGAAAATTTCATCAACTCAAGTAACTTGTGTTACTGTTATTGATCCAAAAGAAGAAGGTGAATGGAAAGAGGTAAAAAGAAATAATGTTCAGAAATATGATAATTGGATGATCAAAAGATGATCAACCGAACTCATTCCATTTTATGAACATCGTTAAAACACATGATTGTGTCTTCTACCACTCCCTCCAAAGAAAAAACACCATCATGAAAAGTTCATTCCTCAACAAAGGAATGTGATTATAAGGACAAAGAGCAGTCAGAAGAAGATGAGATCGTTTCAAGGCTAAAGTTGTCCTTGACACTGGTATATTTAATGCCATCTATTTCAAAAGCATGGGCACCGCCCTGCTAAATGGCACAACCAGAATTAGCCTGTCTACAAGAATCTTTTTTAGATGAAGAATTAATTTTTAGTTCAGTTAATGTTTTCCATTTAATATATCTTTATGCCAATGATGATTCTGATTATAATGATCCAAAATTACTTGTACCTAATTGAAGAATAAGATGAAGTGGAAAAGGTTGAGGATACAGGGGAAAACATTTTAATTCTAGAAACCACCATTTTAACTCTACCCCTAATTGAACCATATATGCGATAGAACCTTGTGGAAGAGCCCTTCTACAGGTTCAACAAGAATAAAGAGTTTCATCCATGAAAGATAGGTTCGGTTCTGACATAATTATTTTGGAAGACCGATTAAAAGTCACACCTTCTTCTTCTTAGAAAATGAATAGACCTAGTTAGTATAATTTACCAAAGCCAAGAGTATTTACAACTTATTCTCTTACAGAGAGTATGTCTACATTAGAAGCATCAACGTCCAAATCACATGAAAAACCACATCTCCATACTGGGAAATGTAGACCTTTGGACCAAAAGCATGATGTATTGAAATAGTTGGCTCAAGTACCATCCATGTTATCAATTTTCGATGCTTTGAATCTATCAAAATCTCTTCGAGAAGCACTCATTGAGGCTATTCTTAAGTCCTCAAGAGTTTGAAACCAAAGTTCCTGCTGCTGAGGACTACCATATAAAGAATGATTCTACAGAATTCCATGTAGTCATATCATTTCCAGATGAAGATGAATATTATATGGTGAATGGGCATATCAGACCCTTGTATTTGTCTAGAGTGTTCAATGATGTAGACATCCGATGAGCCTTTATTGATAATGGCTTTAGAGTCAACCTCATTCATATTTTTACACTTCTTTGATTGGGACTGACCAAATTTGACTTATCTTATTCGATATTAATGTTTCAAGCTTATGATAAGAATGAATAAGAACCTCTGGGTGATATTACACTCAAAACTCAGTTTGAAAATCTTGTGTCTAATTCAGATTTCATGGTTGTTCTCCAGGACACGTCCTTTAATATTCTTCTTTGAAGGCCTTGGTTGCATCAACATGTACCCATACCTTCATCATACCATCAATGTCTTAAGTAATGGTTCAGTGGTCATATTGGGACATTATATGGTGACAAGACTCCATTCCAAATGTGTGAATCTCATTACATTGAGGTAGAGACTATCACACAAAAGGAACAAAGTCCATGATAAAGAAAAAAACAAGAGTTAATTCTCCAAATGGACTGGAAAAGATCCCAACAAATCCATTTATGCATTTGAGTACATATTATGTGTTATCCATCAATAAAATTGAAAATGTAAACCCAAATCCTGGAACTCATCTAGTAACTTCTTTAATGTCAATTATGGAAATTGAGCCTGAAAACATGGAAGAAACTCTTGATCCACCAAGCAATGACGAAGTCCTAAATGGAGATGCATTCATTTCATCCATTTAACTACAAAAATCCTTGACTTCGTCAACTAGTGTAGATGGGATTTTAGTAATGAAAGATAAAGAAAAATTTTTTGATTCTCAGTCCATCAATCCCTCTTTATTACCATTGGAAGAACCTTCATCATCAGTAGGGTCAGATATGGTGGCCTCTTCTTCAGGATGTTCAAATACTGATTTCCCCTCTAACTCTGGGAGTTCTACATCTTCATTTACAATGAAAATGAAAACAGAAGAGGTAACATGTAATGAAGAAGAAGTGGAATATTTCAAGGATTCTCCTCTGGCATTTGAGAAAGGTGTATCTACCACTATGGATGAGCTCAAAGAAATAAATTTGTGTATAGAAGAAGATCCATGTCCCACTCTAATAAGTATGGCTATGAAATCTAAAGATAAAGAGGTGTATACTTAATTTCTAAAGCAACATCAAGATATATTTTCTTGTAATTATATATAAATTCCAGGTCTTTATCCTGATTTAGAAACCCATCATCTGTGTTTGCTAGAAGAACATCGTGGATTCAAGCAGGAAGCAAGAAGAACACACACAACTCATGACTCTAAAATTAATGTTGATGTGGATAAGATTATAAAGGATAACTTTGTTAGGGAAGGTCAGTATCCCAAATGGATGGACAATATTTTCCTAGTGAAAAAGGAGAATTGGTAAATTAGAGTCTGCATTGATTTCAGATATTTTAACCGGCATTGTCCTAAAGATTATTTTCCAGTTTCGATTACAGAGCTTCTAATTAATTAAACGACTATATATGATGTTATTTCATTCATGGATGGATAATTTAGGTATAATCAAATCCATATGGCACTATAGGATAAAGAATCTACAACCTTTAGTTCCCCTCAAGGTGTGTTTTACTATTGGGTAATGCCCTTTGGCTTAAAGAATGCATGTGAAAAATATCAACGTGCCATGAACCATATCTTCAGACCCTTCTTAAGGAAATTTTTTTAATGTTATTTAGATGATTTTGTGGTTAAATAAAAACAATGTTCCAATCACTTGGTTGATTTGAAAACCATATTCCATAAACATCTGCAATAGAGTTTGAAGATGAACCCCTTGAAATGTGCTTTCGGGGTAACCTCAGGAATGTTATTTGGTTTTGTTGTATGACATCGTGGGATCAAAGATGATCCTAAAAAAATAAAATCAATACTTGGTATGTCGCCTCCTTGAAATTTGAATGAATTAAGAGGACTATACAAAAATATGGCCTATATTCGGTGCTTTATCACCAATATAGAAGTAAAGTGTTTTCCCTTTACCAGATTAATGAAGAAGGGAGTAACCTACTAATGGACTGAAGACAACCAAGAAGCATTTTATTCCCTCAAGAAATATCTTTTGAGTCCACCAGTATTAATTCCACCTTTTGAAGGAAGACCACTGATTCTCTATGTGATAGCTTTAGAGCGATCACTAGCTGCCTTCCTCACCCAAAAGAATGATGTTGGGAATGAAAACAGTCTTTACTATCTCAGTCAAAATATGTTTAATGTGGAAACTCGATATTCAAGTATTGAAATGTGCTGCGAGACATTAATTTTTTCAGTTTAGAAATTGAGGCACTACCTACAAAATCATGAGGTCCAATTGGTGTCTCGCAATAACCTGCTCAAATTTAACCTCAGTCGTCCAATAATGAAGGGAATCTGGCACGGTGAGCAGTTATTTTGAAACAGTTTAGTATCTAGTTTGTGCCTCAAAAGCCAATAAAAAGCCACGCTCTATCTGACTTCTTTACTAAGCATCCATCTACAGAAGATAAATCATTTAATACTAAACTTCCTAATGAAGAGGTCTTCTCTATTGAAGATAATTCCCAATCATGGGAAATGAATTTTGATGGTGCTTCCAGAATTCCAACATGAATGAGAATGGAAAACCCTAAACTCACCAAATATGGGTTAGTAATTGTCCTTATTTCTCTAGAAAAGGAAGTATTTCCTTGTTCCTTCTTGTTATCAGAAGGTGGTACCAACAATGAGGTAGAATATCAAGCTCCCATCGTAGGTTTGGAATTGTCCCTTCAGGTATGAATGGAACATTTAAAGATGAAAGGTGATTTATAATTAGTAATCAAACAAATAAATGGGAAATATTATATCAGAAAAGAAGATTTAATCCCAATGTGTGATTATGTTAGAAGGTTAATGGCTGAATTTCCCTCAGAACCGACATTGTCTTATATCCCGCAATCACAAAATTCCCAAGCAGATGCACTGGCTAATGCAGCTACAGCCTTGGGAGATCCAAATCAGGATGAGACAGTCATTATCATAGCTCATAATTGTGTGGTCTCACCTTTTTCTCAAACAAGAATAGAGGAAATTAATGTAATTTTCCCTATTTCTGAACCATATGGTCATACCATGGGATGTAGAATATTCATCATGAAATATCATCAAAATGGGTTAATTCCACCAGATTGGGCTGAGAAAGAACAGATCCAGTGACGAGCGGCCAATTTTACTCTTTATGATAGTCCAGACTACCAAAATATCCTCTTCAAGAAAGGCTTTGATGGAATCCTCTTTAGATGTATTGTTGGAGAAAAGACTACAACTGTCATGAAAGAAGTACATTTAGGAGTTAGTGGTGTCTTCCAGTCTTGGCACAAACTCTAATCAGATCTGAAGGCTTGGATTCTTTTGGCCTTCAATGACGTAGGATTGTAAAAATTTCACTAAAAAATGTCATCCTTGCCAAGGGAATTCTGACTTCATTCATCAACCCCCCGGAGTTTCTACATATAACTAAATAGTCATGTCCATTCACCACATTGAGAATGGATGTAGTAGGGCCTTATCCTCCAACCACAGCTAAGCAGTTAAAGTATATTCTCACTACTGCTGACTTCTTCTCTAAATGAGTAGAGGCAATACATTTCAAGGAAGTCAGATCCAAAAGAATTGTTAGTTTTGTAAAAACTAATATCATCACCATATTTGGTGTCCCTTGTACTATTTTGAAAGACAAAGGCACCAATTTTGTTTCTGATGAGGTAAAAAAGTTATATCAGGAACATAATATCAAATTTATCCATTCATCTCGCTATCATGTGGCAGCCAATGGAAAGATAAAGGCCTTAAACAAGACCTTATCAAATATACTCCCGAAAATGGTGGATAAAGATAATAAATCATGGCCTAATAATATTTTTAATGCTTTATGGTCTTATCAGACAACTAATCGTACTGCTACCCAAGCAACCCCTTATTCATTGGTATATAGAACTGAAGCAGTTTTTCCAATTAAAATGAAATTTTCTTTACTCAGAGTTGTAATTTGTGATCATTCTTCTATAGAGGTGAAGTCTTAGAAATAGTTCAATGAGTTTGAATGATTAGATGGGAAAATATTGCATACATTTCACCATTTAGAAGTCTATCAAAATAGAATAACATGAGATTTTAACAAAAAAGTTTACCTCCATTCATACCATCAAGGAGAATTGGTATTGGTCATTAGGAATCTAATGATACCTGGAAAAAAGCCTCCAAAACAAGAGAAAAAGTGGGAAGGACATTATTCTATACATAAGGTCTATTCAAATGGAGATTATGACTTAATCTCAATTGTTGGAGAGCTTATTACAACCCCAACCAATGCGAGATTCTTGAAGAAATACTTTGTCTAGTTGTGCACATTCGTCCTCACTGCAAGACTTTAAACTACACAGTACAAAATCCTCACTGTAAGACTTTAAATTGAACAGTACCATGTCCTTGATGTAAGACTTAAAACTGCACAACCCCTATGTCCTAGTTGCAAGACATTAAACCGTCTAACAACCATAAGCATCCATGCTGCATGATGGTAAAATTTGTAGCATCTTTTTCCTTGTCGCGTGACGTTAAACTACATGACATCATTTGTACAACTAACATTTTCTCTATTTTGACATTAGAAACTTCCACAAGAAAACATCATTGACGTCATCACTACTTCTTAATAGTATATGAGTCCCTCTCTTTCCTATTTATGGGTCATATCTACATAGAGACCTTGTTTTGAGAACTACGTATGGCTTGATTCTCATTTTCCAATGAGATATGTAGAGACACCAAAATCTCTAATTTTGGGCCCAGCCACAATCACAACATCATCTTATTTTATTTTCTCCTCCTGTATATGAATCAGATCTATACATAGTGTTTCCTTAAGATATATGATTTGGTTCTTATACAATTTTATGTCTTAAAATTTACCATTCTCTCAGAATGTGTCAAAAGTTCCCATTCTTCATGTCAAACTTGATTGGCATGAAAAATGATTTTTTCATGAACTACATATGGATTGATTCTCATCATTCAATAAGATACATATAGATGCCTTGATCTCCAATCATGGGCCCAACTACGATAAAAAACCCTTTATTTATTATATACGAATCAAGTCTGCAGAGAGAATGTTTCAAGAACTATCTATGGCTTGATTCTTTCCCCAACAAAAACATATAGTGACACTTAGGTTTTATCCCATAACCCAGTTACAATATGTCTTTTTGTTTCACATCGGTTCAACTTTATCCTTACCACGTGACATTAAACTGCATGAAAATATAGCATCCCTATTTTTCACCTATGTTACCTTTGCACGGAAAAATAAACCCTTACTGCTCCAAGTTTCTCACACTGAGAATAACTCACGTGGGCTGAGGGATTTGGTAAATGGATTCTTTATATAAGTAAGTGGTTTCAATTCCTTGTGGGGGGTGCAAATGTCCTCACTACGTGACTTAAAACAGCACATCTTCATATTCATTCAGAGGAAACAAAGAAAGTCTCCATCTTATATATGAGTATAGATCATCTTTCATGGTATGAAATAAAACATTACAACATAAATTATCTCTCCATGTAATTTTATTTATATTAATTATTATTATTCTAGTCAGTCTCATGATCTATGTGAGAATCCTTCACCATATTTTATTGCCAGTTCCTAACCACCTTTTGATCATTTTCAAAGTCAATTAATTCTTGAAAATAAATAACATTATAATTCATGATACTATCTTGGTTTTAATAGATTTTAGAAACATTTTATTGCTCAGCTCCACAATATCATAAAATTATGTTTTATAACACACCTTTAACTTAAGAAGAAGACATGAAATTTGATCTGCCACCATGTAAAACAAATAATTTAATAATTGGGATCATGTTGTCTTCTTCTATCACTAAGAAAAACATTTTCTTTGAACATAAATATAAACATAGTGATAAATTTATTTCCTTAAGGAAAAATATATATAATAAAATGAAGAATATTTAATATAAAATTACTCATATTGTCCAAATTTCCACCTCAGAACCACTTAATGTTCTAATTAATAGAAATTTCATTGAGGAAAGTATAACTGGGTTCCATTTGAACAACATCAATTCCTTGAATCTGATGATAAGACCAAATTTCATGATACGTCTTCCCATCACACTATATATGAATTCTATCAATCATAATGTGATTCTTCTCATGTGATCACATATCAAGAATATAAGAGCTTGGTCTTCCACTCTGTCGAATATAATGGTCCATGGAACAATGTGATTTAATATCAATTTTCTATGAGTTCACAACCCATAAATCCAAAAATGATACCAAATTCCCATTGTGTATATCACGTTCTACATTTTAGGGATGAAAAGTTCTATGAGGATGAATAGAGTACTAAATTCGGACCCTTGATTCCTAAGATAGAGTGAGAATTGAGCTAATACACCTTGGACTTCCCCATGCAAGATTACATCACGTCACATTGCATTAAATAAACTATTTATGAAAATATTTGTTAGTATGAAATATTTTCTAATGTTGAGACATATTAAATATTTTAGGAGTTAGAAAAAAATCAGTGGTGGTGGTGGAGAACAATCATAATTTTTTAGAAACAATGTAAGAATGTGATTTCCTATAGAATCCTAAGTTAATGGTGAAACATGTTCAAATGGAAAAATGTGATAAGGGTAGTATAGAAGAAACTTTTGAAAAATATTACATTTTTGAAAAAATGGAGTCACCAACTCCAATTGAGTCCACCCAACCTACTCCTTGCATCAAGGTTAAAAAAATCAATTGAAATACTAATAGATGCTAGAAATACTCCTGACCTTGGTACGATAAAAAAACTATAGAGTGTGAATTGAATAAAAAACTAGTAGATTTTCATGTCCAAGTGGTTGGTGGTGAAAGGTAATTATAATACGTCACCAACATAGATACCACATTCAAGGATATTATTGATATAATACAAATATTGAATGATCCTGGTATGGTAACTTTTTCCCTTTTATAAATTCAAAAACATAATGTTCAAGATATTAATAATAATTCCCTTTTCAGAAAACATCAATTATTCAATTATGTTTTCTTTAGATAACATATATTCATTCCCTTGATAATTTTTTTATTTTAATTTCATTCTACACATCCATTTTACTAACAATTTTCCATTGATATTCTTTCCATTTTCCAGGTTAATTTTGATTGATTATTGGATTCCATAGTTCAACAGAAAAAGCATCATATTCATGGTTCACATTACCATTTTATCTTAGTGTAGTTTAATTGGTGTATAGATTAATATTAAGTAAACCTAGAACTCAATGGTAGGAAACCCATCATTAGTTTGTCTTTCGTACACTGCATTTAGTTTTAATTCATTTAGTTTTTACGTAATAAAATTTCTAGAATTTACTAAAATCTATTTTCTTTGGGCACTATAGTTGAGCTAAATTTTTCATACATATTTTCATCAACCAAATGATTTTTATTTTGGTGTTATATCTTTTATATGATGTGGTTATGTGTTTTCCATGTGTATATTTTATAGGTTACATCATTTCTAGAGCTTCATCAGATACAGATAGCCTTTCTGTGTCAATCTACAATTACTAAGGGAATTTTTTTGCTTTCTTTCACATTTTATGCTTCCAAAATCACTATTTAAAATAACTAAAAAACTAACATTCTTATCATCATTAATCCCACATAAAAATAGATTCATTTTTTTAGTAACATTGTCGGGGGAATAGCCCTTGAATACTTGGGTAGTTCGAGCCCATGATTCCTATTTGACATTATTTGTTTATTGATACCCTTAATTATACGATTGTTGATATCATTCCATGATTTGAAAAAAAATCCTGAATCTTTTTTATTTTTGATACACTTCTTTTCACTCATGCTCATTTGTTCTATCCAACAAGAAATGTTCATACCCTTGTGGATTAGGGCCCAATTTTGAATCAATTCAAAATACTCTTTCTCTTTAGGGATCCTGGACCACACTATTTATTCTAGCCCTTTCCATGTTTTTCTATCATAGTTATCATAATATTTGAATATTTACTAAAATTAAGAAGTCATTTTTTTGATATATTTATCCCCTTTTACCCATAGATCTACCCTTTTATTTTCTCTGTTGAGTAACCCTTGGAATCCATGAAGAATATTTTTTAGTATGATCCCATAGTTAACACCCTTCCCCACCCATTACATTGATATTTACATGATGGTTTCCAATCCATGTGTGGGGGAGAGATTTATTCATGTAGAGGGCTGTTTAAAGGCTAGTGTGGAATTTAATGCACATAGATCAAGATAATCTCATCATGATCATATGTGTTAAATATCACACTATCCACATCCATTAAGTGTATTTTCATATGGGAAAATATATTTTTTTGTTCCAAAAATGGTTATATTAGTGGTCATTATGTGGTAACCCTCTCTTTTAGGGAAAATTATAAAAGCGATGATCCATTACTCTTGGAGAGAGAGAGATTTCTATGTGACCTAATTTAACTGAGATTCTATAGTGTATATGCTACTTGTGAACCTTTATTTGAAATTTTTTATGAAATTTGGTTTATGGGAGTTCAGAGATATTACTAACCTATTTTACCTTCCTGTATATTTTAGCGAGTTGTTTCCTTTAACAAAAAATAATAAAAAGATAAAAGGAAAAAAATAAAAAAAAATAGAGAGGATCATTTTTTAGAGAAGAATTGGATTGTCATATTCATAGGGAAAATCAATGTATTAAGTGTGGGGGAGTGAGATTTTGAGGGAGACATTTGGATTGACAATTATAATGAGTTTATTTTAAGATTCAACCCTTTTTTTCAAAAGATGTCATTTTTTATGAACCACCATCCCACAGCCTCAGAGACATTTGAACCTAATGTGAATTACATGATATTGGTGCATTCTATTGATTTCCACTAGTTGATATGTGAAATTTATGGTAATAATATGGTAATAATTCATGTGTATGATAATAGAGCATAACTTCGTTAATGAACATTTTTGAGTAATGGGAGTGATTTCGAGTTAGGTCACTTTAACATAGTTTTTTTAATCATGTTAACTGTTTTTATTGGTTTATGTTCTTTCTGTACTTTTATGTTGTTTTCATTATTTTTATAATTTTTAGATTAATATATATTAAATTTCATAATTTATTTATTTTATTACTTTATATTTATTTAATATATAATATTTTACACTATATTATTTGTTTTATTAGTTTCACTAATATTATTATTTTTATTAGTTCATCAATATTTGTTAGTATATATATTAGTTTTCTATATTAGTATTATATTTTATTTTATATCATTATAAATATTAGTAGTATTAATATTATTATATTTTTATAATTATTATATTATATTAATATTTAATTGTGGTATTATTATGTATATATATAATACTTTTATATAATTACTAATTGTATTGTATTAATATGTCTAATTATATGTACATATATATATAACTTTATCTTTTAATTATATTTTTTTATATGGGTAGTATAATTTATTTATAAATTTCATTATAGTATAATATAATTTAAATTATATTATTCTTATTATTATTTTATATTTATCATTTAGATAATTAAGGGTTTCCAATTTTAAATTATTTATATTTTTTAACATTCATTTTTCATGAAAATATTTGTAAAGGCCTTAATCTTCAACAGAGAAACCCTAATGGGGGAGGAAATTACCAGGGCTTGTAGAGGGATAGTTGACTTTTCTCCCTCCCCAACTTTACAAATTGAACCAACCAAACAGCTGACTTCCTCCCTCTAACACGCCGATGGTCTGAGCACCTTCCTGTAGATCGTACACCCTAGTGCACCCCCCACCCCACTCGCTATATATTAGGAGACTAGTAGGATCAACTCATTCTTTCCTTGTGTCTAGTAGAAGTGCATTTGGGCCACCCTCTTCCACTTAAGACTCCACCTTCTTCATTCATAGCTTCCAAAACATCCATGACATCCTCTCCCTATGTGCTGCAAGCAACATCAGGGCATCCTCCCTCTCATCACAGTAGGCACGTTGAACCTATATCTCTACACTCATCCGATCACGCCACATCCATACTCATATGAAGGATCCAGACCAAACTCCACCTTAGACACACCAATCCCTCCTCTCCACAAAAAGAAGTAACCGTAACACCCCAGAATGTTAAAGGGTTAAAAGGCTAAAATGATATGACTCATGTCAAAAAGGCGCACCATTCATTTCCGGAAACTACCCGATTAGAACCCAATAGTTAAGAATTCTTGGAATAGACTAGTGATCAAGATGGGTGACCTTATGAAAGTTTATTAGGGTGTGTTCGAGTGATGAAACATTACACTATAAAAAATTTGTTGTCTTGTGGATAAAATCATTAGTCTAATAACACATTCAGGCACGTGGGTGGGCCCTAAAGAGGGGACCACTTGTCTGTGGAGAAACTAGTGGTATAGGGAGGGCCAGAACCCAAAGACCATGATATATCGGGGTGTTTTGATACTATTGGGGCCAAATTATAAAATTGGTATCATTATATAAACCTAACCTTAAGTGCGATGACATGTCTTGGGTTGATATGTAGGGTCCACAATGAGGATGATGTCATGTAAAGGGCGGATAATATAACACCATAGAATGTTAAAGGGTTTAAAGGCTAAAATGATATGACTCTTTTCAACATAGATATCCTTTACTTTTAAAAATCCTACATGATTATAAATTCAAAATTAAGCTTTTTTTACTCTGGAGTAATGATCAGGATGGCTGACCTTCTGGGAAGTTTCTTAGGGTGTGTTTTAGTGAGCAAAACGAATACTAGAAAGAAAATGGGTGGGAATTTAGGGATAGTAATTAGTTTGATGACTCATTTAGTGATGTGGGTGGGGCCTATGGAGGGTTCCTCTTGTCTGTTGGGAAATTGTTTATACCCAGTGGGCCATGAACCGATGAACATGATAAAGTGGGGTGTATATGCTTTCAACAGGGACCATTTGTTATAGTAAATGACCTGCACCCTATTTTTTGATATAATCCACCCATACATCCTCCTCCATGATAAATAGTTCGCAGTATTCCAGCCACATCATCCCAAAATACTTATTCTGTATGCATTTGTTTCTTATATTTTTGTTTTAAGTCATGTTAACAATCAGTGGTGGTTCGCGTACACTTACAACATGCTCAGTAGTTAGCATTAGATCATTGGTGATCATCAAGGCTATGGGATTCATTTAGAGATCATTAAAAGTGGATAAAAGTAAAAAAATTATTACATGAACTTGATTATTCCTATTTTTTATTATTTTGTGTGTCATGTTTTTGTCATTGTGGGATAATTTTCATGGTATCATAGTTTTGATGAACATGATAGAAATTGTTTGCCTTTAATTTGATTTTATTTTTGATTTCCAAAAATTTTATATTGATTTCATATTTATTTATTAAAACATATTTTTCCTTGATTTAATTTTCATATGGACTATGAACACATGATTTGGTTGCATTTGTGTTATACCAAATAAGTAATAATGGGTGGGAGATCATTAGAGAATTTATTTTTATAAAAATAGTCACTTGCATGAGAAAACCATAAGTCATGCATGAGTGAATTTTTCAGAAATAAATATATTAATTGAAAATTTAATATTTATTTTAGATTTTCTATTCAATAATTCATGACCGATACCTAATAAGTGATATCATATGATAAAAACTGAAATAGAAAGATACATTGACTTCATGAGAAATGGGTTGTTTCATTTCACCATGTTATTCGATGTTAAAATGAAACTGAAATTATTCATCAGATATGAGAATGAAATGATGGATTATTTTTGTGAAAAATTAGAATACTATCTAATATTAGAGAATGGGACTTAATAGTATTTTGGTTAAATTTTTAATTGGTGATAATTGAATAAATAAATATACATATCTGAGAATTAAATATTTATCATACCATACACTTGAACGGATGTCATAACTCTGACACATTCATCCCCATCTATTTCATCCACATATTAATTTAGTTCACTTAAATAGTTTTGGTTAATTTAAAAAAAATAAAAATAATTTTTTTGTTTTTATATTTTTTAATTTTTAATCACATTTATAATTCATCTTTCTGAATATTCTTTAATGAGAATATCCCTATAGTCTATTCACATTCTCCTTGTGGTTTGATCATTCTCTCCACTTCTATATTAGTTATTAGGTTAATAAATTTGAAAATTTTATGTGTCGTGATAGTACATACCAAATAGTGATGCATCAAGGAGTCATCTATTTCTAGGCCCCACCCATATCTTCATGTCCAAAGCATTCATCATATATCAAATAATTGATTTAATTCATAAAAAATATGCCCTGTCAAATGATATCTATATTGAGTAAAGAATACAAATTTATCCATATTTCCCCAGTCAATCAGATAACATTAAATGTAAATCACCATATATATAAAAGATATATGGTTTAAGAAATAAGTATATCCATGATAGATAATTTGGATATTTAAGAGAAATTTAATGTCCAATAATCATAGGAAAGGGGATATTTCAAGGAAAAGTTGATGACTATAAAAATGAATCATGAAATTGAATGTAACTACTTGGTCAAATATGATCATAAACAATCCATAAAAATAATAAAAATGGTATCACTACAACATATCACAAATTTATTATAAGTAACATAAATGGTTTTTGTCATCGATGAATAGAAATACAATAAAAATATATTTAAAAACACTCTTGGGGAAAATATACTTTTAACTTTAAAAGTTACATTTCAAAACTAAAAAATTTCATAATATTAGGGAAATTTTTTTATTTTAAAAATAAAGTTTTAATCGTGTAAAATAATATTCAATTACATGATATGTTACGATGGAAATAAATTCTATACATGCCCTATATATTTGAAAATATTCATTTCACATTGTTTTAAAAAGGGAAAAACTATTTCTCTATAAAGAAATAAAATAGATTACTTTCAAACCAATTTTTAGTAAGTAAAATATGGGTAAATATTTAATTAATAAATAATTTCCATAATATTAAAACATTTTTAATACATTTTCTGAAAACATGGATTTTGAAGAAAGGGGTTATCGATGAAAAAGAGAAATGATGTCGTATTTTATTAAAAAAGTAACAATAATTTTACATATCGAAGAGTCAAAAAATGGTAAAATCACTTGAAAACATCATTAATAAATATAGTCGAATAAAATGGAAGGGGTTTTTTATAAAATTATCAAACAATTTCCTTCAATGTAAATTTAAGTATCAACAATCTTGATTAAAATGAGATTGTGAAATAAACCCTTAAAAAGATCATAACATTGAATTCATAATTATTCAATGAATATATTATTTTTATAAAATTTAAATCCACACTAAAAATTTAAAATACAAAATAATGTAGTTAAATTAATTTACACACATAACCATAGAATGTCAATAAAAATAAATAAGTAATAAAACCCAATGAAAATAAGTTGAGTTATGAAATTTTTTACCACTTGGTAAATTTCAATTCAAATCCCATTAGATGAAATAATTAAAATTATCACATAAAGTACCATTAATTAAGAATTATTAATGACATTTCATGAGATATGGGAAGCTTATTCACCATATAAAATAAATTAGGTGCATAACATTACAATGTGCCATAATGAAGAGAAATTGAGACACAGTCCCTTACCTCACGCTTCCTTTTGATTGAACGTGCTTTAACCTCATGTATAATGGTTTTAATAAAGTTATTAATTTATTAATGGACTATATTCATACTTATAATATCATATAGGGGCATCATATATCATTTTATAACCCATTAGTTAATAATATTTCATTATTTTCATTGTTTCGGGTGTTACTTGAATTGTTTTCCCATGCATGTTTTATCATGAAATTTATAGTTCTTTGGTATAGGATATAGATGAATAATATCCATAATTACATTAATATTATAAATATGATATTTACTCATTATATATATTTTTATAATCATTCTTGAAGGTTGTACATTATAAATGAATCACATCACT
This sequence comes from Viscum album, assembly GCA_963277665.1. Taxonomy (NCBI): domain Eukaryota; kingdom Viridiplantae; phylum Streptophyta; class Magnoliopsida; order Santalales; family Viscaceae; genus Viscum; species Viscum album. The sequence goes on along the minus strand of OY728125.1, from coordinate 1,540,183,333 downwards.
TTAGGGAGACGGTTAGTCATACGTATGCAAGAGCGAAGATATTGTTCCATTAATGATTGAAAGGATAAGGAAGTGGGTGTTATATTAATATAAAATAATCCATATCATGTTATATATATCACAGATAAAAATTAAAAATATCCTTTTTACTTTCCATGTAAAGTTTAATTGAAAAATAAATCACATCATTTCGTGAGGCGATAGTCCGCCATACACATGAGTGACATTATCATATTTTAAAAGACATGGAAGGTATAAAGATACATGTGATGGTATAATTAAATAATTATAATAATATCTTAAATATATTATATATGTTTTAAATCCATTATTATATCCATCCATGAATGGTGCCGATGGAATATGAATTATATCGGTTTGTGAGACATTAGTCCACCGTATACACGATCGACAATTTCATTTCCAATTTGGTGGAAGAAGCTATGGATATAGGTTACTAAATTAACATAATAATATATAAGTATATTTTATATTCTATTTTTATTATATTATCATGATTAAATAATATTATAGTGAGGAGGAAGAAGAAATAAAATGAAAACACTTGTTCAAGAATTTTACCTCTTATTCAGGGAACATCTTTTTGTTATCATAAGAAGCCTTCCTAGGATATATTTTTTATAACATAAAGTGGATCTAGATTGATTTTATGGGATTAGTCAAGTTATTTGGGTATTATTGTCTTAAAAAAAGGCTTCGAATGTGTGAAGAGGGGAGGAGAGGGGATGGCCTTTTATAGGTGGGGGAGATGACACAAATTGAAGTTTTAAAAAGATAAAGTGATACCCACATGTTTATCATAAAAAAAAGACTCCAAAATGGGTAGTTATTAAAAATTAGATATTATAGGATCTAAATATGTCTATAAAATGGGTTTTGGAGAATTGTTAGGTCATTTTTAACCCCTATCTTCTTAGATTAATCCCTGGTAAATCAGTTTTTTACCTTACCTTTGGTAATTAATTTTTAATTATTTACTATTAATAATGGTCAAAAAATAGATTAATCTAATTTGATACTATAAATTTTTCTTATTATAAATAATTAATACATATTCCCAAATTCAATTCACATAAGTGGAAGAATTCAATTTAAAATTATATCTGCAAAGATGATTAAAAAACGGGTTCCCAAGTAGAAAATTCTCATAAGTATATGAGGTTTTACTATCTAAATTCAAAAATAAATTTCTTACAATGAAATAAATATTTAAATATCAATATAATTGAACGAATTTTACTTTAAAACCATTTAAAATTTAATTTAACCTTGTGAATTATTTAAATGAAAAGGTAATTTTCAATAAAAATAATTATTCTTCACTATTCATAAAAAATGAAAAATTTACAAAAAATAAAAACAATTAACCTTAAAAAAATTTATATAATTATTTAAAAAAATAAATTTATTTTCTCAAATAAATTTTCGAAAATTGGTAAAAATTAATTTTAAATTATGTTCACTAAGCGCGACTAAATTGTCTTTTAGAAAAATACAGCTTTTTCAGGAAAAATTTCTTTTTTCTTTTGAATGATTATTATTTTATTTCTAATTAATAGATTAACATAATTTTCATTATTTATTTAGTAAAATTAATACTTTCAAAATTAATGTCTAGTTTATATCGATATACTATATTACAGTTCATGAAGACTGAGGGTTATAAGTTCTTTCATCTATCGAAGAGATTAAAGTTAAGGAAATATTTTCCATGGGTTGTTTAAGCTCGGTGTTTCATATCACATATGGTATCAAGTAAAATTTTATTTTTTTATAATATCAGGTCATTATAGTTTAATTATGAAATTCATGTAAGCATTAATTTGAAACCATAAAATTCCATTAAGATTCATCTAATCAATAACCATGACTAGGGTAAGCATCATTTTTACAAACTTATGAATATTTTCATAAGTATGAAAAATCTATAAGGATAATTATATACAAAAATTTAAAAAATAATAAAATAAACATAGGATCCCATGAATAAACAATAATAAAAAAATAGAAATAAAAAATAATAAATTAATAGGTAATAACCCCCGCATGGATTATTAAGCTAACAAGTATATAATGATTTTAGAAATTACAATTATCCAATTATGAAAACATATATGAAAGGGTATTACCTAACTCGTGATAAAGTATATTTCTATCTAAAATTACTTCATAAGACACATAATGAATGTGAAAAACATTCAATAAACAACACTAATAATTAAATATTCTTTTATAGGATGTAAAATTGTAAAATAAATTTATTTACTTTTGTTAGAGGGAAAACAATAATAAATTTATAAATTTAAAAACATAAATAAATAAAATTATATTTATGATTATTTTAAAAATAATTCAGTAAAGTGGAAAGGGTCCACTTAATAATCACCCCTTTCATAATTAAAAAATCAACAAAATTTCAAAAAATTCATCCATATTTTAAATTATCAGAAATATAAAACTTAGTTATAAAATATAAACCCTTGTTTAAAATAATCTATCCCCCTTTTGGAAAAAATTTCTAAATAACTTATTCTTACAAGAATTCTAAAGATAACTCCTCCTTTAAAAAAATATTTTATGTAAATTCATATTTAAACAAGAAAGATCCATCTAAATTTATATATTCTAAATATAGAGTAAACAAATATTATTGTAACGAGAAGGGGTGAAGAATAAAATTATATAAATTCCCCTTTAATGTAATGTTTTATTCTTATATTAAAAATACACATCCTCAAAACTATGTGTGAGTGTGTGTAGAATTTAAAATCTCCTCATATGAAATAGTTCAAATTCATTTTTATAAATAATATAAAAACCTCAAGGAGTCACAAACACTTGTGAATATATTAAACTAATTATATAAGATGATAATAAATGAATCAAATAGTAGCTGATAATGAATATATATATCAGTGAACCATAAAATGTAAAGACATTGTGTGCCCACTAGACATATATGAAAAAATATATTCAAGATCATGTTAATAAATCATGTGTTCCAATAAAATTAACCATAATTATTGACCAAATAATTTCACCCAATGATGAATTCTAAGATTATAAAGTTGGTATGAAGTGTGATTCATAAGTTGGAATGATTTTATCTTCAAAAATCATTTTTTTACACAAACATACTACATAAACAGATTCATTTTAAATTATTATTTTATATTACCATCACACAAAGTTCATATTTAGGTTTCTAAATCCTAGTTTAATTTAATGGTTTCATAAATATATAATATACATCATCATTAGGAGGAATATATTCCAAATATATATCACTATTTTGAACATGGACACTAATAAAATGTTATCTTAACTAAATAGATTTTATTCTATAGTGATTTAAAGGGTTATTATAATTATAAATATCTTTAAACTTATTATATAAAATAAGTATGTTTTTAAAGTAAATATCAAAATGAGGTAAAATTTTATTAATCCCTAGGTATTAAGTATAAAAACTTCCAAAAATAATGTGTTAAAATTTTCTTGTAGATAAAGAAAAAAAATTCTTTAAACTACAAGATACTAATCTTTTTCTTAGAAAATTACACATTTCAAATTTTCTTTTTCTATCTATTTAAAAACCACTAAAATAAAAATCTATATTAATTTTTAACTCAAATTTTTTTTCAGATATATAATTGTCCAAGGTTTTAGAACCTTTAAGAGATTTGATTATTTTATTTAGATCTTTTTAATGAATTTATTTTATATTTTATCTGAAATGGAACACAAACACAAACCAAAAACATTAGATATTGTTGAGAATCTGTTTAATATAATAAATTAAAAATCGGACCTCTATAAATTTTATTATCCAAAAAAATTATAGACTCATCAACATCCAATTTACAATAAGTACTCATGGGATTTTTGAATATTTTATAAATATCATAAAAATATATATATTAACTAATTATTTATCAGATATAAATTGAATTAAATATATACCATTATTATTTAGAAAATTTTGATGTACAAGGGTGAATTTTTGTTCTCCCAGAAGTCTTCTTTCAAAATCAATTTTCATTAATTCTAAAAATACTTTACATTAGTCATCATTTGAAGATATAAAAAATTATATCATCTATATGGATTTTAATATTAAAATTTTCTTCATTTTTTATAGATAATTTAGGATCCACCTTTCCTTTGGTATAACAATTTTATAAAAGAAAATTTTATAATTATTCATACAAAGATCTTGGAGATTTTTTAATCCCATAAAGTGTTTTAGTTAAATTTAGAACATTATTTGAAGAATTTTCTTTTTTAGAACTAGGGGTTTTTTAACAAAAACTTCCTTATAAATATAACCATTTTGAGATGAACTTTTTACATCCTTCTGAAATAATTTTAAGACATTAAATGTTTCATAAGATAATAATATTCTTATAGCCTCTAACCTTGAAACTAGGGAAAAATATTCACCCTAATCTATCAATTTTTCTCAGAAATAACCTTTCATAACTCATATGTATTTAATACTAAAAATATTTCTAGATTCATCAAACTTATTTATAAAAAAAATCCATTGAGTAACAGTTACATAATAATCATAAGAAGTTTTAACTAATCTCAAAATTTATTTAAAGAAAATTGATTGAAATATTCTCCAACAAAAAGTATGCAATTATAATCATTTAAAGCTTCATAAAAATTTTTATGAAACAAATTAGTAATAAATGGATGATAGGACAAAAATCCTTAATGGATTTCTAGTTTTAATTCATTAATTCACATGAACAATCACTTTATATAAATGGTTATATTTATGAAATTTCCATGAATTTTTTAGAGTGTGACTCTTCCAGTCAACAATTTAATTATTATTTTGGAGATAATAATCTATAAAATTAAAATCTTTAAATTCGACTTCATTATAGTTCAAATCATCATTCCTTTCTTTTGAAATATTTTTATCAAAATTTTAAATGTATAGATTCTTCAAATAAGACTGATATTTTATTGTACACACAATATGATTTACTAGAGTTTCAATATACTAAAAATATTCCTTAAAATGATTCTTAATCAAATTTATCTAATGATTCTTTAGTGTTAATAATTTTAAATTTACAACTAACTACTCTGAAATGCCGAAATTTTAATTTTCACTCTTTCCAAAGTTTAAAAGGTGATTTCTCTAATAAAATATTTAAATAAATGTTTGAAAAATATATATTTATTTATAACTTCTTCCCAAAAATATCTATAATTTTTAAACTCATTTAATATTGTTCTACTCTTTTATTTTAATATTCTATTTTTTATCTCGACAACTTAATTTTGTTATGGTGTCGTATGTGGTTAACTTTTTTTGAGAATAACCATTTTTTTCATAGATTTTATAAAATTAAAATATTATAAATTCATAATCTCAATAACTTATAATAGATAGTATTTGATATCCTTTTTCATCTTGAACAAGTTTAAAAGAAGAATAAACAAGTGAAGTTATTTTAGATTTGTGATTAAGAAAGCAAACCCATGTAAATCTGCTGATGTCATCAACAATCACAAAGAAATTTCTTTTTCCACCCATTTTTAGAGTAGATATAAGACTAAATATATAAACATGTATAGGTTGTAAAGTATTTACTTTATCTACTTCCTTGATGGGTATTAATGACCCATTCTGATGTTCAACTTTCATGTACGAGTCACAAATGTCAGTGTTTTCCATATTAAAAAAATAATTTGCAAAACCTTTTGATTTTTGGATGGATCATATACTAATATGAATTTGGAATTTCTAAATATCTTATTCCATAAGATTTTACCTGACTAAATGAAAATTAAATATTTATCATTCTGGTTTGTCAATTCAGTAAAACTAATAGAATAAATATTATCCATTCTATTTGTATAAAATACGAAAATTTCGTTTTAATAAAATATAAAAATATAATTTTTTAATTTAATATTCATTCCATCATCACATAATTTATAATTAATAATTATATTATGTTTCAATCAGATAAAATATAAATATTTCAATATGATAATTGAATCTAAATCCAACCTCCCTAAATACTTTTACAATACTTTTTTAATTATCACCAAATGTGACATTTCCATTAAATTTTTTTTGAATGATAGAAATTTTTTAGAGTCATTTTTTATATGTTTGGAACACCTACTATATATATAATATTATTCTCTTTTAAAAATTTATGTAATAGATTCTATAATGATATATTTACAAGATTTTGGTAGCCCGTGCAATCATCAGTCCAATCAGGTTAGGGAAACTTTTCTTGTGAATCTAAACTAATTTAAAAAATTATTAATATTTTTTAGAAAGAAAATAATTAGACATAAAAAATTTGGTCTATCTTGAAGATTTTATAAATCTCACTGAACATTAACTTGCATAGTGTCATTTCATTCCACATTTAAAATAAGTAACTGTTGAATCAAATCAATTTGAATTTTTTTTCAAAAAATGTCATATATATTTTTTCTAATTTATTATCATGACCAATATTAGTATTTATTTTATTTAATTTATTCATTATTAAAATTTTATCACATTTTTCCATTCCCTAAACAATTCAATATAGGTATGTCTTTATGTTTTCATTTTTATTTTTCACCTTATCATTTTCAAAAAAAATGTAATTAAATTTTATTTCTTAAGCCTCATCGAATTTAGAAAGGTCATAACTCATCTCAATATTTTTTTTCAATATTTTCCAAATCTATACAATCATTTTTATTAGATTAAGAAGAATAAATTATTTACTTTTCAATTTCTCCAAGAGAGATCTTGTTTTACTCAATATGTTTTTTATACTTACTCCTTAGTTACTTATGTATTTATAAAATTTAAAAATTTTCATTATGAAATAATTATGTTTCATCATATAATTAATCATATACTTCATCCATAATTTGTTATTTAAAATTAAAATCAGTGGAACAAATTTTTTAATTTCTTACCTGATTTGAATAAGCCATTGATCACAAATTTAATGTTTCTCTTTCAAAACTATATTCCTCACTCTCGTCTTGGTCTTCGGTGTGGAACCATCCAACTTAAAGAGATCACCTTTAATTTTTTTTCATATTCTAGTTCTTCAATTATTTCTTAAACTTCTATAATTTTTGTTTAATATTAACTTTCCTCTATTATTCATAGCAAGTTACATATGAAATTTTTTTAGAGAGAGTATTACCTTTTTCGTTTTTTCTTCGACCATATCTTGAATAATATACTTATTGTATACACCTTATTTTTCTAATAAGAACCTTTTAAAAAATTTATAGCTTCAACACAACCATTTTTTATAAATCATAATCATGGCAGTAAATAATAACATTCAATTTTTATTTTAAAGAAACTCCTTTTATTTTACTAGATCCTTCCTCATCAATGTTTTTCAATTTTAACTCATATTTCAATAAAGATATAATAATCTCACAAAGTGATTGATAGTTAAAATATTTATTTTCATAAATTATTACATTATTAGGATATAATTCTTATTTAGATCTCTTAAAACTCTATTAACTAACATAGTATTATATATATTCTCTAAATGAATTCATTCAATTTTTAATTATAGAAAAGTGATGAAACATTTGATTAATAGTTTCATTTTCACCCATATTAAAATCTTGATATTCTTCCCTTAATATACCAGGATTAGTTATAATCAATTTATCAAAACAATAATAAATTTTTTTCAATATTTTCTATATATCATGTGTGATTCCACAAACTGAAATGATACTTAATACATTTTAAATAATATCATTGTAAAGTATGTTCATGATTTTATAATTAAGTACATATTTAAATGAATAAAAACTTTTAAGATTACTAGGAGAATCCTTTGGGAGTTTATAAGGATTTACCTTTTATTTGAAATGGTTAATATATTGTTATTTAAGATATGATTCCATCTGAACAAGTCAGTATCCATAATCATCACCATCAAATAATGGTGGGTTTTTTAGAGCACAACTATCATTATAACATGTTTCTTTAATATTTTAAATATAATTTCCCTAGGAGATTAATTCTAGGATATTAAATATAGTAAAAAAGATATAATTTTTTTTCTAAAAATCCACTCAATGTATTAGCTTTGACACTAAATGCTAAGTCTTGAAGGGAATGATTTCCAAAAGTTCAAGATGGGTGAGTTGGTCTATATACATTTTCTAATGAATTATCAAAATTAATTTCTTCAGAAGTGAAAAATGAAATATTAATAAAAGAATTTTTTTAGTAGATTAGATCAAAGTGATCCTATATCAACTCTTCACACTCTCAACATGACAGTATGACAACCACTAATATAGTGACCTTAATTTTTAAAGGATTCACAACCATTTATAACTTTTTTTACACCATGAGGCACAATCCAATTTTTTTTCAAAACTTGATTCAAAAACCAAAACCTTCCTTTTTAAGTGGAGTGAGAAACAAACATTACATAATATATACTAATAAAAAACGTAATCCCATACCTTTTACCTGATGTGGTAAAACCCAACATACCTTTTACAGTGGATTATAACTCAGTCACTAAGTTCAATATTATATTTTAAAAATAATAAAAAGAAAATAAATATATTTAAATGATAAAAATAATTAATTCACTATAGAAACCATAGGAACAATGAAGGCATGAGTGTTCAGGAAGTAGTGTTCACTTTGGAAGCATAGGACCTGAATGATGAAGCTCTCTAGGTCAACGAATGATTGCAACAATGACACATAATGTTCAGCTTTAATTATCTTCAACACTTCTATATTCTATGTATAAATACTCGTTATGTAAAAAATATATATAGAGAGTTACTTTACATGATTAAACCTTTAAAATTTATATTACAGATTCATAGTAACTTGAATATTATAGTCATTAAATTTATTATTTTTCAAAAGAAGTTGGAATATATGTGAATCCAAAAAAATTACATCAATGTTTCTCAATATTTATTTCCAATGAAATGCTTTATATAAATTTCTCCTTTTAATGTGGATGTAATTTTTTTTAATTTTTCTTTAGAAATGATCTTTCATGGTTTTAATGAAACACACTTTCGAAACATACAAAAAAATATAAATAATGGATATACCCATGTGATATACATTTAACCTGACATAAAACATTTCCAAACTAGTTTCAATAGGATCAAAAAAATTAATAAACAGTAATGAAATGATTCATTCAAGTATAACAATCAATATAATTCTAAAGTGATTCTAAATACATAAAACTAACTAAAAGATATTATATTTTATGATTATGAAAGAAAATCATTGAATCATGCATAAAATTCATTTTTTCATAGGTATGAAATTATCATAAGCATAATTTTTCTATAATAATGAAATTCATGAACATAATTATAGTGTTTTACCTAAATATGATGTTTTGTGTAGGCATGAATGCATGAATGAATCATTCTAACTATAAATATGAATCTCGTAAGCATTATCTTAACCATAATAATATTCTTCTTATAAGCATCCATATTTATGTAAGAATGAAAATTATGTGTAAAATCAATTTTCTCATAAATATGAAGATGTAAGAATCAATATGTAAGCATTAAATTCCCATAAACGTGAATCTATAAGCATGAAATCCCAATAAGGGTCATATAAACCATAACAGTCACTCATATAAGCATAATTTCTACCAAATAGTGAATATATCTGTAAGAATAACAATCTATAAAGGATAGACATTACGTAGAAAAAAATTTAACTCTTGAAAAAACATAGGATTTACAAAAAAAATAAAGATAAAAAATAATAATGGAATAAGTTATAAATATAGAAAGGATTGTTAAGCTAATAATTAAATAATGTTTTGAGAAATTTTAATTATCCAATAGTGAAATTTATAGTGTATGTACTAAATTGGATTTTCTCTAAAATTTGTTCATAAGACACATAAGAAATGTGAAGAAGACTTTAATAACCAAAATTATCAATTAAAAATTCTTTAACAATTAGTTCAAGTATAAAACACATTTTTTAACTCATATTAGAGGTTATAATATAATAAATTGGTCCACCTTGGGCCTAGCTGGGGGCGTGCGGCGCGCAGGTGGGCAGGCCAACCCTATACCTCGTTACCCATACAACACGTTTGAGGGGAAGGATGCGTCTCTCGAATCGCGGCGCTCAGAGGCTTGGATATGGCGTTTAACGGCGCTGAAACCCTAGATGGAGCTTCGGGACGATTTCCCTCCGCTTCCAAGAGGTGGAAGGGAGGCGAAGAACAGGGCCTCACCACCTCCAGCGCCTCAGAAACTCTTCATCCCTTTCTCGAACCCCAACTATCTCCAGGATTTCCCGATGATCTCGATATGTCCGAAGGTTATAGATCTTCATTAGGGGGCTCCTCGGCTGCCGATCTCTTCATCCAAATTCCTTGAAGCTTCGAGTCACCTATATTTGATGTTGGTTGCTCGCTTCGATCGCAGAAGGCCCTCGGTTGACGAGTTCGACCGTTTCATTTTCGGAAAATGGGATTTGCAGGAACGCGTTGTTTTTGGGCTTCTAGACAGCAGAAAATTCATGATCCGCTTCAACTCAGAGTAAGATTTGATTCGCGCCTAGTCTAATGCGCCGCGGAGATGCAAAGGGTGCCGTTTCTTTCTCCTTCGATGGTCCTTTGATCTTCACATGAACCGCGATCCGTCAACCACTGCGACGTGGGTTAGTCTTCCATAACTCCCACTCCCTTTTCAAAACCCTGCTATTCTTTGTATGGTTGGTAATTTGGTGGGGCGATACCTCTGCTCGGATGTCCGCACATCCACTGTAAGTCATCCTGTGAATCCACGGATCTTCGTGGAGGTGGACATGGCTCGGCCTGCTGTCAACTGGGTGTGGTTAACCGTTGGTGAGGAATTTCGTTGGAGGCAACCCATGGTGTTCGAATCCTGGGCTGGTTACTGTGACAATTGCCATCGGTTGGGGCACCTTGTGTCGTGCTGTGGCTCTGAGATGCTGAACAGACGACCTCCGAGCCGGGAGGAGAGGTTGGTCGAGTCCCCTAGCCCGGGTGCTCTGCCTGCTGGGAGTGTTTTTTATGGTTCTGCAGATGATGTGAGGAAGCGGTCCGTTTTCCCTGCGGGGAGCGGTGCTGAGGCTTCTATTAATCCTTCTATGTCTGCTGTTCTCGGTAGTCTCAAACATGACTTACAGTTGGGTGAGCATGTGCGATGTGTTATTGCCAGCGAGGGCTGTGGCTTAGGCGAAGGATGAGGTTCTGCTGGTGACCTCAGTGTGGTGAGGGAGTCGCAGAATGGGGTGGGTATGCTAGCTCGTACTGGAATTGCTGAAAATGGGGGAAAAGAGGCAGGAATGGTGGAGAATGGAATACCGGATGAGATCAGAAGACGCAGTGGCGGTTTAGAGAATGTTGTCTTTGAGAATGGGGTGAAAGGAAGGGATGCAATGGATGGGCAGGTGGGCTTCACTGTGGCCACTGCAAATCGGTTTGAGGGGCTGGAAAATGAATCCAGAGAGGAGGACTCCTCCTTGGTTGTATTCCAGCATGAGTCTGCTGTGCAGGAAGATGAAAATGGATCAACAGAGGTGGCGCGGGGGGCTTCAATTACTCAGGAATCTCCGGAACAGTCGAGATGTCTTGCGGTAATTGATGACAGTGGCCAATGTCAGCAGCCTAGTGGTGAGGATGGTATTCTTCAGTAAGTGTGTATCACTGGAAAGTGGGGAGATTGCTATGAGAGCGATCAGGATTACTATGGTGACATGAGAAAACCCTCCTTCAGTGATGTGGTCCAAGGAGGGAAGACAAAGACGATTAAAGCTCCTGAAGTCTTAACTGCTCCACCGCGGCGGAGGGCAAAGAAAGACTACTCATATCTTCCAAAGCTGTTGGCCACCAGATCCTCTGGAGGAAATGATGAGCTATTATCCTTGGAGCGTATGAATTTGCGAAGGAAATATGCCAAGGTTATTAAGCGTTATGAAAGCTTGGAATGGGAAACAGCCACAGTGGAGGAAGAATATGGAGATGGGTATGGTGCTTGTGATATGTAACTTGCTTTCCCTTTGGCTTTTGGTGCTTGTTTACTGTCATTTTCTTTTATTTTAATAAATGGTTAGGGAATTATCCCTGGCTGAGCCTTCCTGGTATAATATAATAAATTTTTAAATATAAAAAAATAAAAACTTAAAAGGTATATTTTTATTTATAAAAACAATTATTGAGTGAATTGTAAAGGATCCTCTCAACAAAATATTTATTTTTTTAATTGGTTCTTTTCAAGGATAAAACATAGGATATTTTTCAAAATACGATATAAAGGATGCATTATAGTAGATTATATTTAGTATGGATTTATAAACATTATTTCTTTTATATTGATTTATGTATAACTATCTCCTCATCATCATTGTATTATTATTTTCGTAGAGGGTAGATAATAGAAATTCAATGTAATAAATATTCTTTTACAAAGGTGAAGATAATATTTAGAGGGATAAAACAAAAGTGGGATCTATGGTAAGATAACATTTAATGTTTTGATATGTTTATTGAGAGTATGTGAATGTATATATAGAATGTATACATGGGTATTTATTTGAAGAAATTATTTTATTTCAAAAATTTATTCAAATATTATAATGATAATATATTAGTAAAGAATGTGATGAATAATTAAGAAAGATAAATAGTGAGTTAATTTATTCTTATAAGATACAGATAGTTTATTTCAAAAATTGATGAAAATATGAGAAAGGGAATTTATTATTGGAGTTTTGTTTGTTAAGAATGATATAAAGAGTTAAGTGAGAGAAATAGTGAGTTCATTTCTATTTATATATTTTTTTGAAAATACTATTAGTTCACTATTTTTTTATAATGAGTATGCTTATGTAAAAATAGATTTTATTATTATTTGTTTCATTTCTATGAACATAGAATTAATGAAATGTGATGAGTGTTTATTAAATAGGTCTCTACATGTGTCATCAAAATTGGTTTTTTGCTCTAAATATATCAACTTTAAAAACAATATCAATCAATAGAATAAAAATTTATGTTGTTGAATTATATTTTTGGGAAGTATATGAAATGGTTTAGAATAATATAGAACACTAAGACGATGTTTAATAGTTTTTTAGTGCATTAGGTTTTTCTATCAAAATATTTTTATAGATCATTTTAAAATAATACTAGAAGGAGAAATATTTGAAGCCAAACTTTGGATACATAAATGAGATGGGGAAGAAACAAGAACTAATTTTTTGATGTCTATATATTAGGTATCAAAAGGTTCATCCAGGTGATGAAAATTAGATGAGACATTTTAACTAAGTATGATGGAAATAGTATGGAAATGCAACGAACATTCATGAAAATAACTATGGATGCATATGAGTTTTTATTCCCAATGATTTCAATAGAGGCTCTATGATAAATGGATTACCTAGGAGTAACATTCGTGGTATATAAGATTAAATTCATGAGAGTTTCTAAAGCACACATATTGAACAAAGAGAAGAAGTTTATTAAGTGTGATAATTTGATCAAATAGATAGATATCCATGAAGATAGAATCTATATGGATGCACACCTTATGTATATCAGAAGATATAGAGACTAGATTCACTAGAAAAAATATAATATATTTATTAGGGGGTCATTTAAGATGATCACAACTCATAAATTATAATCATATTCTTTTTAATTTAATAAAAATAGTTTTAAATGTTCCCCCAATGGATTATAATGAATGTCTTAACCATGTAAAAATATATTTCTTTGTTTTTATTTTGTTTTTCTCGAACATTGTATCTAAATAGTTCTTGTGAGTCTTTTAAGTTCCATAAAATTGAAATCCTAGATCTAGTGCTAAAAACAAATAATTTAATTTATAGATTTGATACCAATTTATATAAAAAAATGAAAAAATACATATACTTCCATAAAATAATAATTAATCAAAATAATTAGGAAAAATAAAAACCTATCATGAACAAGCATGGGTACCCTGATAACTCAATAACGGAACTAGCCTTGATATATCCCAAAGGGTGTTCCGGATCCCCATCTGTCAGTGACTAGCACCTGGCATCTTCTCAAAAGTGATTGGGAAATATTTTTTCCCAAAAATTACAGAAGTAAAGAAACAAGACAGTATGAATACAAAAGAAACTCCATAGGTAGATATGTACTAGAAGTCAAACATGTTACAAATCAGAGTACTACAACCAAAAGTATTAGAAAATAGAAGAAACTGCCCATGTCCCAAATGAAACAACTCACCAAGTCCAAAAATCAACAGCTAGAACCCCCTCTAATTGGTTCTTTACCCCCCCTCAAACCTGCAATAAGATAATCATTAAACTCTTGATGATATAAGTATGGTGTGAGCTAAATTTATTATTAGGGTCTCACCAAGTTTTCCCTAATAGATTCCAATATTAAATTAACCAAAGAAATTGTTTTCAATTTAAAATAAATAGGTTTGACATTTTATAAGAATAATTAAAATGATTCATGATTTACATTTCAATAGATATAAATACTTTAAGAAAATGATTTACTTTTCAGATGATAGAATATTTATAATGTAATGGGACTTCTCGAAAATGGATTCCATAAACACTATTATATAAAATAGTTTTTATAAATCAGAAGTCATGTAAAATAGTTTACAACAATGGAATATATTAATTTAAAATATAAAAAAAGAAAGCGACATGGTCATATGCCTAAGAAGGTATGAAAGTTCTAGGATTTAAGGACTCCACATTCAATGTGGTACAGAAAATATGTAAAAACACCCCTTTGATCTCATGCTATAGAGGATTCATCACCTTCACCTAAGGGATGTGATGTAATCATATGATATTTTATAACGTTGTAAGTTATAAAGTGTCATCCAAATAACTCAGTAACTACATGTGGATTTCATGTGCTCTTGTACAAAACAATGGTGGGAAATTTATTTCCAAAATAGTTAAAACACAATTAATCCCATTCTTCATTTCAGTTATGAAGATTCCCCTTTAAAAACTAAAATGAATTTTTAAATAAATCATTCATTTTCAAAAAGATAAAACAATAAGGTTTATATCAAAACCATTGTAATCAATTTTCAAAAATAGGTATTTAAAATCAATTCAAAATTCAATTTCTCAACCCAATTTCACAAATTATATTCAACAATTTAATTTTCCACAAGATTCCATCAATTTCACAATAAACCCCCAATTCAATGGAACTAGGTTGTTTCATTATTTTCCATCAAATCATTTTTCCACAATTAAATTAAAAAAATTAATTGAAACAAATTCACGATTTAAATTAAAAAATTTAAATTTTACAAATTTAAATAAACACACCCTATTTCAATGGAATTGGCAATTTTCCAATTTCATTCCAAGAAACCCTTTTCTAAACCTCAATTCAATGGAATTGGGTTTTTATAAAAAATCAATAGAAATTAATTTAATCAAAATCCAAAAATTACATTTCATTCTAAATAATCGAAATTAAATAAAAAAAAATTACGGTAAATAAAAATCGGGCATCGTAATAGAACATCCTACCTCGAGATCATTGGATCTTGAATCACAAAGACGTAAGCAGAAAACTCTAATGAATGGAAACAAAAACAAATTTCTATGAATAAAACCAAGTTTTAGATCCAAAAATTGGGTATTTGAACATAAAATCAACATGGGGATCTTGGAACCCTATGGAAGAGAAGAGAGATCATGAGAAAATGAGATTGGGGAGAGGAAACCTACCACAAAAAGAATGAAGGGCATTCCTAAAGCATAGAATCAAATCCTTGAGGGATCCCAAGGATCCAAGAACTCTTCATGGGGGATTCAAGGAAGGAATAAATCACTTCTAGGTTGTATAGTTTCATTGGGGCCTAAAAGGGGGTTCAAGAATTTTAAATAAAAATTAAGATTAATAAAAATCCCATCCATATGGTTTCCTGGGAAGAGGCGCACAGTTTAGAAAAATTGTGTACAAACCATGTACTTATTTTAAATGGGCCACACATTTTCTCTTGAGAGGTTGCACGTCTTGATAAATAGTTCACAAACCATGTGAAATATCACTTTTTTTGGTTTCATGGTTTTCTCTGAGTGGGTGAACGGTTTGGGCTAATCATGTTCTAACCATGCATGAGTCCAGGAACTTCAAAAATTTTCATAAGTTAACCCAAGGTAACCCCAAAATAAACCCAACCAAAGAATGATTAAAAGAGGGCGTTTAGGAATACCTGAAAATAGTAATATGATGTTACAACCTCCCTACCATTGAAATGTTCTGACCCGAAAAATCCTCCATATAATATTCCATGTAGTAAAGATGAGTCCACTTATCTCTCATCATTGCCTTCCTCTCCCTTGTCACATGATTATTAGAATGGTTCTCCCATAGCACACGAAACTAATATATCATCTTCCCAAAAAGTACCTTGGTTTCAAAATCCACTATCTATATTGGCCATTTACTCATGGATAAATCATGTTCAACTTCAAGATCACTTTAGCTCAGAACATGAGATGGAGCAGATAGATACATTAGGAGTTGTGATACATGGAACACATTATGTATCGACGTCAGTTTTGGTGGTAGTGCTAAATGTCATGAAACCTTATCCACCTAATCATAACCTAAAAAGGTCCAACAAAGTGAGGAATAATCTTCCCTTTCCTCCCAAGCCATTGATGACCCAACTGAGGTGTAACATTTAGGAACACCTGGACACCAATTGATAATTACAAAGGTCTACCATGATGATCATCATAAGACTTATATTGGATCTATTCCATAAATATTCTCTAATAAATTAACTAAATAGTTTGGGTCATATACTGGAATAGTCTTTTTTTTATGAAGGTGGTGCCTTAGTCAGAGACCGAGGCACAATTAATTGAAAAAAATAGGCTACATGAGTCTAAAAGATGGAACTTTATTACAATCTTTCTCACAAAATGGAAGTAGATTACCAATCAGATCATCCTGCCAAGTAATAACCTGGTTGACTCCTCTATTTTCAAGAGCATCAGCAACTATATTTTCTTCACAGAAGGCATTGGTGATGATGTAGTTGATTTCCATGAGCGAGGCAAGACAGCTCATCCAACGGGTAGTGAGAGGCCATGCAAGGTGCACCACCCCTTTCCAAATAGCCTAGACAACAGTGGTTGAATCACATTCAATCCAAATATTGTTCCACACTTTTTTTTTGGAAAATTCAACCACATGGATCACACCCAGCATCACTGCTTCGAGTGACGAGGCCACACTACAACCTCCAACGAAACAACCATGGCAATGACCATGAAACTCTCTGAAGATATCACCATAAACATCCGGTCCGAGGTTGCCTTTGGAAGAGACATCGACATTCTATTTCAACCATCCCAGAAGCATATCTTTCTCGAATACCTCAAAAGTCTTCCTAGGCAGCCAATGGAGCCCAGAAATACAAAGACGACGTACGATCTCAAAATCTCTAATGAAGTTTTCACATAAAGCATTCTGAGTCGTGGAAGCATCACGAATGGCATTGAGAATTTGTGTCTAACCTGCATTAATCCTGGATGATCATGTATTATGAAGAATATTATTTCTATCATACCAGATCAGGTGGAGAAGCTCAGCCACAATGTCGAAAAAAATATTCTTGATTTGGTGAGAAGCTTTATAGTCAACAGAACACTACAGTTGTGAGATAATTGATTCAAGAAGTAACCATCTGCAACCAAATATGTCGAACACATAATTCCAAAGAGATTAATCTATTGCACAAGAATGAAATAGATGATTAGAATCTTCTCTATGTTGGTTGCAAAGGTGACATTTTGAGCAGAGTTGGATTCCAAAAGATTGCAGACAAACTTCAGTGGGGACTCTGTTATGCACAAGATTCCAAATAAGAGTTAGTCTCGTGAGCTTAATCCATAGATTGATAAAATATTTCAACCAACTAAAACGTGAATCAGAGTCAAGGAAGTTATGATTATAAAAAATATTGGAATTAAGAACACCATTATGAGCAGGCTCCCATATGAGGAAACCAGCAGAGTTGGAATAGGGATAGTTTTCAATGATATTAAAGATGTTATCAGGGAGGGAAATGTTGTGAGAGTTAAGTACATCTGTTATAGAAGAGATGGAGTTCACTGTATGCTCAGTGGCAGTTAACATGTCAATTAAAGGCATACTAGTCCAGTTATCAAGAAAAAAATTCATGAAAGAATCAGAACTAACTATCCATCTATAGTTTCTCATAATGTAGGTAAAGGACTGTCTAATAGACGGCCAGATGGAGGAAGAGATATAATTCAAACTCCTATTCATAAGTTTAGAGATGAATCTGTTATGTAGAAAATCATTGGAGTCATAGTTGTTGTGAAGAAACCTCCAAGAGAGTCTAGCCTAAAGGTCATCATTAAAAAGATGAAGATTTTTAATGTCTAGGCCACCCTTATCTAAGGTCTTACGAAAATTGTTCCAAAGAACGGTCACAAGTTTCATTTCAATCATACTATCATTCCAAACAATGTTTTTAATGCAAACATTAATTTTTTATTAAGTAAACCAGTAGGCCAACTGTAAACCATCAGCGAGTAAACCATTTTTAAAACAATTGTGGATATCAAAAGGCAAATTCTTCTAGCCATAGATATGGAATTACCTTTCCAAGAAGAGATATGATTGATTATTTGATCCACAATGTAATTAAAGTAACTGGATTTCAGCCTACCCCTAAAGAGAGACACTCCAAGATAGGTGAAAGAGAAGGAGCCTTCCTTAATGTCTAAATAATCAATGATGTTACATTTTCTATTGGAAAAAAGTTTTTCCCAAAAAACACAAAATATTTTTTCTAGCTTATAGATTTCCCTAAGACATCTTCATAATGATACACGGCACTTTTCAGACTCTGGATATTCCTTTAATCTCCTTGAAGGAATAGAATGATATCATCGTCATATAAAATATGGGTGGGCACGTTTAAGTTCCTAGAAACCTATATAGGTTTTATCTTGTTTTGTTCCACAAGACGAGGGATTTTTCTGCTTAAGTAATCTTCAGAAATAGAAAAAATAATGGTAGAGAGAGGATCCCCTTTTCTAACACCCTTGTTGCATTTAAAGAATCCATTAGGGGCACCATTGACAAGAACAGAGATAAAGGCTGAATTAAATAAGGATTTAATCATATTGATAAAAGCATCATTGAAACCAAAAGCCTTGAGCAATTTGAAAATGAAACCCCAATCAATGGTATCAAAAGATTCCCTAATGTCAAGCTTGATTGCAACATTACCGCCTCTTGTGGCTTTATTCAGGGTATTAGTGCATTCAGAGGCTAGACAAATACAATCATTAATTGACCTACCTTTGAGAAAACCAAATTGATTCCAAGAAACAATTTTATTGAAAATGGTAGAAATTCTATTAGAAATAAGTTTAGAAATAATTTTATAAAGAGTATTGATAAGAGAAATTGGACAAAAAAAGTTGAATCTCAAAGGCATTATCCACTTTACGGATTAAAGTAATAAATTGAGAATTGATACCATGAGGAAGAGCACCAGTGGAGACAAAAGGTTTAACAAGTTTGTAGACATCCCACTGAATGATCTCCCAGAATTGCTAAAATAAGTAGTTATTGAAACCATCACGACCTGAGGCACTATCAGGATTAAGGATAAACACCATGTACTTGATTTCATGCTCAAGAGGGAAAATTGAGATAAATTCATTGTCATCCTCAATCACCAAGGTTGGAATTATATCAGAAAATATATCATTGTTAACATCCTAAGCATTGAGAAAATTATGAAAATAGGAGACCACATGATTCACAATTGCCTCCTCAAATCCAATGATAGTATCTTCATCTCATAGAAAGGAAAGAGGTCTATGGACTTTCCTAATTCTTTGATGTGTGTTATTGAATTTTGTATTTCTATCGCCACTAGAAAGCCATTTATTTTTTCAAATTTACTTACGAATTTTATATTTAAGCATAAGAAGAGAGTTGATATTAATAGATGTATTGAGTTCAATTTGAGGATACAAAGTGAAATTAGAACTGGTATTGGAATTCTGGATTTGAATAAGTTCCTTTTCTAGGGAAGAAATGTCATTGTCAAGTTGTTTATGCTTTAGTCTACACAATATTTTAAGACATTTCTTCAGATGTATTAATTTACTAAGACAAGAAAAATTGTCTTTTTTATGGATCATACATTCCTAAGAGCTTTTTATGATGTTACCACAATTAGGATCCACAATCCAAGAATCATTAAATTTGAAAGGGAGGGTGAGATTAAATCTTTTAGTTGAGAGAGTGACCAGAATGGGATGATGATCTGAGTTAAGAATAGCCAAATTGATACTTGAAATGGAGTCCCATTTATCAAGGGCAGAGATATTAGTGAAGGCCCTATCAAGCTTACTAGCATCCAACCTGTTTTAGTGCCTTCTATACCAAGTGTAATTAGCTCTAGTAAGATTAATCTCTATAATATTACAATCATCAATCAAATCTCTAAACTCTCTAGATGAGATAGGATTATGATATGGGCCAATTGTTTCACTGGAGGTGGGAATTGCATTGAAATCCCCAATCACAAACAAAGGATCCTGAATTTTGTAAGCTAAAACACCAAGGGCATGCCATAGGGGTCTACGATCTTGGTATCTATTATTAGCATAGATCATAGTGAAATAAGCATGTAAACCATCAGAGGTAAATTCATAGGTAAATATTTTCTCAGTAATTTTAAAATCACTGATCGATTGGAGTGAGGAATGATAAAAAATCCAAAGAGACTCAATAGTTGTACATTTTTCTAGTTCTTGGATACACAACCCATTGCGAATTATGGAAATCCCCCATTATAGATTTAATTACCAAATATGGTACCAAAAAAATGGTTTTGAAAGCGTAGAATTATCAATTTGGATAATGGACTATAAATCTTTGTCTCTCACCATTAAGAGAGTCTCCATTGCTACGAAAATAATCATCAAGATGTTGTTCCTGAAGAATCAATTTGAGAAGAGTATGTGTCAACTGAACACTGGAAAAAGAAACCTCATCCCCTAGTTCCCTAACATGAATATACAATCGTGCAAATGAAACCATCATGTTCTACTCTTGTGATGATTATTTCACTGCGTGGGTTGGAATTTTCTTACTTATATCATCTGTAATGACATTCCATTTCCCTGAGGTATATGCGATCTTGAAAAAAAAAGACTACAGGTATTCCACCGAATTCCTCTAGAAAAGATTTAAATATTTTTTAGTGAAGATATAACTCAAGCTCTTGTGGTCATAAAACATGTAAAACCTTTCTCTATAAAGTTAATGCTTCCAATAATTAAGTGTGTGCATCATAGTTTCATGTTCAAGGTCATGGGTTATATAAGTCTTCTCATGTAGCCTAACCTGATGAGATCCAAAAGAAAAAACTTGATTACCTTTCATAATAACGCATCCCTAGATTGAGCCCAAGGCATCATAGAAGATCACATAGCCCTGTCCTACCTCTAGAAGACTTAACACTAGATTAGTAGTCAAAAGATGATTCAGCTAAACAAAAGAATTATAACTTTTCTCATCCCAAGAAAGCATTACTCTATTTTTATTTAGTGTGGAAAATGATGAATCTAACTTTGAGAAGTCCTTAATGAACCAGTGATAATAACCAACCCAAAGACATTATGTGGTTGTTTCCATGTCATAAGCTCCTTCACCTTTTGAGGATCAAATGAAATACCGTGTTCCAACCCGATGTTCTACAAGAACTTCACTTCCTGAATCCAAAAATCACATTTTGAAATCTTGGCATAAATTCGGTGATTTATCATCAAATTCAAGACTGTTATTTGATGATTCACATAATCCACCTTGAACATAGAATAAATAAGTATTTCATCCATAAATACTACCATGAAAGTAGAAATATACTCATGGAAAATCATGTTCATTAAATCCATAAAAACCGTACGAGCATTTGTTAGACCAAAGGGAATGACAAGGAACTCATAATGAATGTACCTGCTTTGAAAGGTAGTTTTATGAATGGTGGATTATTTAATCATCAACTGATGGTAACCAGATCTAATTTCGATCATTAATAATGACTTCTCTCACTTTAACTAGTCAAACAGATCATTAATCTATTGAAAAATATATTTGTTCTTTATCGTAAATTGATTGAGTTTTTAATAATCAACACAAAGGAAGAGTGAAAATTAAAAATTCTCAGAAAAGAGAACAGACATCACCCAAGGTGACACACTCGGGTGTATAAACCCTTTCTTAAGATGATTTTCCAACTAGGACTTCAACTCATTTATTTCAGCTAGTAACATATAGTAAGAGGCAATAGAAATTGGTTAAGTACCATTAATTAATTCAAAAGTAAACTCAACCTCCCTTACTGGGGAAAAACTAGAGTAGTCAAAAGGAAACATGTCGGGGTACTCAATGAGAAATGGAGGGAGATCATCACTCAAATAGTCCCACTCCAAATCAAAAGAACATATATCACTTTACCCAACTGCTGATTAGATGGTATGGCTCTACTCAACCTTTGGTCCTATTCTCCTTGAAAGATATGGAACATGACATTGGTTGTAGTAAAGGAGAACCATTGAAGATAACAATCGATTTGGGCTTCATTGGAAATAAGACAATCCATCCCAAAAATTATTTCAAGATATTTTATATTAATAATTAGAAAACTAAAAGCTAGCACAACATATGATTTAGAGAAAGTACAAGCAGGACTATTGATACTCTGATCTCTCTTTGTACCAATGGGTGTAGTAATATCCATTGCACGAGATAAAATACCCATATAAAGATTGATTAGATTAACAAAATGGGTTGAAATAAATGAATGAGATGAACCTTTGTCAAATAGAGTGGTCACTAATAAAAAATATATTGTAATAGTACCTCTCACAGTCACTAGACCCATACCCAACTTTGGAGACTCATCCACTATGTGAAGAAGCATCATTCCGGATGCAAGTGGATGGAACCATTTTTCACATGAATCATATAATTTTATCCTTATTTTAGAAGGTTCTAATAATCTCATGACAGTACAAGGAGTGTAATAAATGTTATATAACCACTTTAAGTGACATAAGCATTTATAAGAGACATAATTCGTGGGTGCCTCAGTGAAACCCATCATGGAATGTCCTAGATTCCCACACTGGTAAAAAACTAAAGGTCCTCTACCAGGTACTGTAGGTGATTTAGAAAAAACCCTTCACTCAAGAACCACCATGGGAATCATCACAATTACTCTTTCCCATAGAGTAATTCACAATACCACTGGAAGAGAAAGAAACTCATAATAACCTAGAATTTATAACCATGTCCATCTCGATCATTATTTCTCTATACATCACATCAATTTAAGAAGGTAGTTTCATTAATAAAACCTGAGAATAAATATCCTTATGAATTCCCAACTCAAACATTAGATATATCATTTTTTTTATTCTTTCTCAATAGAGAAATGCATGATCTTAGAAAAATGGTTTGAATAATCCATCATAGTCCTTTCATATTCCTCATGTTTGAAGAACTCCATATCCTTGGCCAACAACATCGACTCTAGATAGAACTAGTTTGTGAAAATAACCTTAAAGTATTTATCCTCTAATCCCTCATGGTTATTAACCATCACCATTATGTCCCTCCATCTCCAACTCGGTCCTTCATGCAAAAAGGCAGCACACTTTACATTGATTTAATTAGGTGTATCCAAGAACACCAAAAAACATTCTATTCTACCCAACAATACCTCATCCTCTTTAGGATCATGTGATACTTTGAATGGTGTTATCTTCTGGAGAATAAAATCTTGATCAAAAATCTTGCGAACACCCTTATAAGGTTCCATCGCTAGAGCCTGAATTGGAATTGGAGGGGGTGCATGTCCCATATCATAGATATTATGAACAATCACCCCAACTAGATTTGTGTCCACTAGAGGATTCTCTCATATCATCTCCCTCCAAGATCTGATTCACATGTCTTCTTGAAGGCATGATTCTAAACACAATTAACATGCAATAAGGAATACCTTATATTAACACTCAAACAGAGAAATAGGGAGATTAATCCCAACTAATAGAATATACAAGATTTGGATTTCAATATATATAAATAAAAATAGGAAAAATACAAGAACTAATCCAAAAGAAGTATTTCCATAACCACCCATGGAAAATTAAGGTTCATTATAGTGTGACCTAGAAAGGAACATAGTAGAAACTACCACATAAGTCCCAACAAGATCTCACAAATTCATACAAACTTCAAAAACATAAGGTTAAAATGGAGCTCTAATACCAATTTTTCACGAACTAACTCATGTACCATGCTAAATCAATAACCAATTCATCCCTCACATAGCTTTAAAGGCATTCTCGAACCCCATGTGTCGGTGAATAACACTTTTTATGATACAGAAAGAGTGTGGGAATGATTTTTTTTCCAAAACATTGCGGAAGTATGAAAGAAGACAGTAAGTGTACAAAAGAAAATCCACAGAGACATATGTACTTGAAGTCAAATAGGTAACAACCCAAAGTACTACAATCTAGAGTACTATAAAATAGTAGAAACTGTCCAATCCCCAAAGGACACAACTCACCAAGTCCACAAATTAATAGATAGAATGACCTCCATGTTGCTCTTTATCACTGGTTGAACCTGTAAGGAGATAATCTAAAAACACCTGAAGACACAAGTAGGGTGTGATATAAAAATCCTTTTAGGGACATTCTAATGATTCCATACTAGATTCTAATATTCAATTAACAAAGAAAGTGTTTTCAATTTTAAATAAATAGTTTTGAATTGCCTAAGAATAATTAAAACAATTCATTATTTATATTTCCTAACATGGAAATGCATTAATAAAAGGCTTTACTTTTCAATTGATGGAATATATTAAAGTAATTGCACATCTTATAAATGGATTAAATAAACACTTTTATATAAAATATTTTATATAAATCTGAATGCATGTAAAATTGTTTAAAATAATGGAATATATTAATTAGAAAAACAAACAAGTGATAAACATGGTCATATACCTAAGAAGGTTTGATAGTTAGATTCTATAGGGACTCCACACTCAAGGTGAAATGGAAAATATGTACATACAACCCTTTGATCTCAGGGAAAATAGGACTCATCACCATCGCCTAAGGGATGTGATGTGATGATAAGATGTTTTAGAATGTTTTAAGTCGAAAAGTGTTATCCAAATAAATCACTAACTACCAATTTCTTTCATGTTCTCTAGTAAAAAACAGTGATGGAAAATTTAGTTCAATACATCTTGAAATACAATCAACCCCATTATCCATTTCAACTATAACAATTTCCCTTAAAAAACCAAAACCAGATTTCAATCAAAACATGCCTTTTACCAATATAAGACCTGAATATTTCTATACAAACCATTTTAATCCATTTTCATAAATAGTGATTCGAAATAAATTCAAAATTAAATTTCTCAATCCAATATCAAAAATTAAACTCAATAATTTAATTTTTGACAAGATTCCATCAATTTCTCGATAAACCCCTAATTCAATAGAATAAGGATTTTTTCATAATTTTCCATCAAATCCATTTCCACATTTAAATTCAATAATTTAATTAAAACAATTTCATTATTTAATTTGAAATTTTTAATTTCACTAATTTCCATAAACACACCCCAATTCAATGGAATTAGGGTTTTTCTTATTTCATGCCAAAACACCTTTTTTTTTTAAACC
The DNA here is from genome assembly GCA_963277665.1 of Viscum album. Taxonomy (NCBI): domain Eukaryota; kingdom Viridiplantae; phylum Streptophyta; class Magnoliopsida; order Santalales; family Viscaceae; genus Viscum; species Viscum album. Next base: position 1,540,157,475 of record OY728125.1, on the reverse strand, counting down.
CCAAATCAAAAGAATTGGGTTTTTCTAACAAACCAATTTCATTACATTTAATCCCAACCATGAAATTAAATTTATTTAAAAATAATTGGAACTAAATAAATCAATTTAGGGACAACAAAAATTGGGCATCATAAGAGAACCACGTAGATCAGGATCACGGGATCTTAAATCACACAGTCAGAAGAGGAAAGCTCCAACGGAGAGGAAACAAATAAAGATATATAAATAAAACCTATGTTTAGATCCAAAAAAAGTTTTTATTAGATATAAAAATAAACATAGGGATACATGGAACCCTATGGATGAGAAGATATATTGCGGGAGAAAGGTAATGGGAAGAGGAAACCTATCAGGTCAAGATCGAAGGGCATTACACAAGATTTTAATCACTTATAGGAGGGATTTGAGGGGCCATGAACACTTCTTGAGAGCTCCATGGAAGATAGAAATGACTTCTATGTCGTACCTCTCTATCGGGGCCTAAAAGTGGGGTCTGAGAATTTATAATTATAATTTGGATTAGTCAATACCCAATCGAATAGTTTTCAAGGTAGAGGCACACAATTTAGACAAACCATGCACAATCCATGAACCTGTTTTAAATGGTCCACATGGTTTCTTCTGATATATCACATGGCTTGACTATCCATGAATCAAGTGTGTGAAATCCCACTATTTTTGGTTGCGTGGTTTTATGTGAGATGGTGTGCGGTTTCGGATAACCATGCACCAACCATTTACTAGCCCATAAACTTCCCAAATTTTTAAAAGTTAACCCGAAGAAACCCCAAATGAAACCAAACCAAAGAATGATTAAAAGAGGGGTTTAGAAATACCTGAAAATATTAATAGGATGTTACAAAGCCCAATACTAAAATTTATTCTCTAAATAGTAAAATAATCTAGGTTTTATAGGGTTTTTACAATGAAAATAGTGAGTATCACCCGACATGTCTATATCAACCATTATTCTACAATAGTTAGTCGACCAAAGGGCCCACATCATACTCATTTCTATGACCAGTGTCTTCAAAAAGGAATTTGACTCTTGATTCAATTATCTATAAAAATGTGATAAAATCATATTAAGATGGATGGAATCTTGAATACATTAAATTCAATGAGGTAGTATTTTTAAGGAATGTTCATGGTTTTATCCTTAAGGTATTCAATATGAAGTTATAGATCATTATAAATCTTGAGGTAGTTCCACTCATGATGGAAAACATATTCTATGGAACATATAATGCCCTTAAGTTTGGAATAATATGAACTTATATTTCCAATATAGTGATGAAAGTAACATTTTAAAAAGCCTTTCTGGGGGTGGAAAACCTCTATATAGCCTTGGGATATTTGTGTTTCATAGGCCACACCATCAATATTCAACTTGATCCGTGAGGGGATCGGTGGAATCCAGTATAAATATTTGAGAACCAATGGTTTTATGGGCCTTCCATGAACACCCAACATTCTTAGTATGATGAGGTATGTAATTATATTCTTTATTTATAATATTTTCACTTTGGATGCTAAATAAACCTCTTTTTATATTTAAAGAATACCCTCATGGATATAGGGTTAATTATCAAATAACATAATGTTTCTTTCATTTCAAAAACATGAAACCACTAAGGAAGTAGCCACCAAAAAGAGGTTCTGCACCTTATCACTCTGTCTATCCTCATGAATGGATTTTGTGACCTATCTTGAATTTATATTTATATTTATGTTGAGTTAGAATATTTTTATACATATTTATTGAGATTTTGGGAAAGGTTTCAGCTCATAAAGAGGTGTTTTACATTCTCCTCGTCCCTCAGACACATGTCGTAGGCCGATGTAAGACATTGGATATATCTCTTCATCTAATCATGGGTGGGTAGCATATTTTTTTATATCCACCATAGAAGAATTATCCTTTAAGTCTATATGAATTGTGTCTTGAATATTGAAAACTATGGTGGTTTCATAATGGAACCATTACATTTTATCTTATAGTATTCTCTGAAATTAAATTGAACATTTTTGTTTGAATTCTAGATTAGAGTGTCTCTATCCATGAATTCGTACCTATATATTTCATAGTTAATTTATTTTGGATATTATAATATGTCAATAGATCAAAAATTAAAATGTGGTTCTATTTAGGGGGACATTTATGATATCCTCAAGGGGACTTTCCAACCAGGGGGTATTCCAACAGTTGATACTAGACTACATGTTGACAACTAACATAGAGTTATACATGATTTCTATAAAATAGTACCTCATTATAGTCCAAATATATTATGAAATTTTGTGAGTTTATCCATCCAGAAACCTTGAATTGACCTTTTTAATATAAAATCCATATAAGAGTAATGAAATATCAGAAGGTTCCAAGCGAATTTGTTAATAATGGAATCATTAAATATCCTATGGTATTTGATTCCAATCCCCCCACCATGTCAAAGGTATTAACGAATTCATTCCATGAAAAAGTTATCAATTTCCTTTCAAGGATAGATATATTCTATATAAAATTCATGATCATGATTTATAGTCCATTTTTGATGTTTCTAGACGATATATAAAGATAAAAAGAGTTCATAAATTTAGAGGTATCACTGAGTTGACTAGGCACACCCCTCTAGTTTATGACATAGAATTCACCTTCCTCCAAAACAACTATTGATGATTCCATAACATATATTTATAATGTGATATCTTCCCACATTTCCATATAATATAGTGACTCTAAGGTAGGTAAATGGGATGGATCTCCTCTTTACCCCAAGAGTTTTGGTGGTCTTGTTTGTCTTCGTGATAGGTATTCCATCCCTAAAAATAATGATATTTTTTTCTAACTAATGTATTTTCCTTCCACTTCTTAATAATGTGAAAAAATGACTTGATAATGGATATTGTTTTCTTAGAATCTTGTACTAGGAGAAGGATCTCATCATAAGAAAAATATATGTGATGGAGTTAGGTCCCCTCATCTAGCCATGATTTTCTTACAGATTCTAATATGAGTAAGATCATTGATGCATCTACTCATTCAGTTCTCAATAATGCAATGGTCGATTCTAGAGAGTGGGATTCTTTATCTAACACCCCTAGTACTCTGAAATATGCCTTTATTAGATACATTTATGAGAATTCATAGCCCAATAGATTTGAGGATGGGGCTGATTAATCTGATAAAGACATTTGGGAAACAATACTTCCTAAGGAAAATAATAATTTAGCTCCATTTAAATGTATCAAAATCCTTAGAGATGTAAATTTTGAGAAGAAATTACACATTCTTCATTTTCATCTTCATAAGATCAAAACATTCCATGGATATTAATAAAAATTTCTAGTTACTTATCCTAGTTAAAAAACTAAATAGATTTTGGGTAATGTTGCCCCGAATCATTCCTCTCATCCTATTGAAAACGAATTTAATAATAATTTTAGAAACCTTCTTCCCAATTGTAACTATCCTAAATTATTTCTGTCAATTGAATTCAATTTCATAGGTATCAGAGAAATGAAGTTAATGTAAATTCCAATTTTCATGGAGGCATGATTGAATAATTACCTATTAACATTAATTACCCCATCGAGAAAGATATACCAATAAAATATAAATAATTTATTATTAAATTTATTCAGTACACTATCTCTATCCGTGATGTGGGAGAATAGAGATTTTTTTACGCCCTCTTCCAAAGGATATATTGCAAGAGATCAATTTTTATCATCCTCAATACAATGGGGTATGTTATTATTTATATTTTGGGTGTTGTCTACCACATCATCCGAGTAAATCATTTTTAAATTGTCCACCGCTAAATTGGAAATTTCATTTTTATAAGTTTATAGGAATCAATTTATTTTATAGAATTATTATATATCCTTACCCTCTTTTATTTATGTAGTTAATAGAAGAACCTTGAGTTCCTATCACCATCCTTTGACCATATGATATTTAGTTGGTTACGGTTAAGCATTTATTTAAAATTTAAGATATAATCAAGCATTGAAAGGGATTAAATTTCCTACCTGGATGGAGTTTTTTAGTTTTATTTTATGTTTTTATTCTAATAATGTTGTTATTTAGTAGATTTTATTTCAAGATCTATATTAGAGAATGATTTCATATTTCATTTCTTTAAGAGACCTTTAGTGTGCTTTGACTTACTAGTAAGAATCTAAAGGGGGTGCCAATGGGATCCATCTCCCAATCTCCTAGAATAAATTCCCTATAACTAGGGGTAATAATCCATCCATTTTTTAATTTAAATTAAGGTATAACTGTGCTTTTCAAGTGACTGGAGAGTTCATCTATGTATGGGTTGTGATCTGAGTGGTGTTTGTGGGAGGTCAAAACTAAGACCCTAGTGGTAAAACTCATGTAATCCATTTGGAAAAAAATATTTCATCTTACTTTATTGTATTCCATTCAAGGTGGGTCTACTCTATGTGAATGTATCTCCAATAATTATCACTTTAGTAAGATTCCTATAATCAATGCAGGGGAATAATTCCACGAATGCCACCATATTGAAGATGGGTCCAATTTTTTCTTTGGGACTTAAACAAATGTTCAAATCCTCTATTATCACCCATTTATGATTCATATTTTCATAGGATTCCCCCATATAACTCCATAACCCCTTCTCTTAATTTTGGAGGTGGTATCATACACAAAATAGATAGAGCTAGTAGATCATTGGGTAAATAATAAAACTGAGATACTCGGGGGGTTCTTGTTGCATGTGAAGAGATGGATGTTTTCATTCTTGAGGATCAATAAATGGTTCATATCAGTGTAATTCATGTTTTATGAGACAAAATTGTATCAAATGGATTTGTATTTGAATTCCATCCAATGATCAATGAGAATTTTGTTATATGAAATTCCAATAAAAAGGGGTTTGTAAGACAAAAGATAATTTCTAAGGTCTTTTTCTATAAGTGATTTCCCTATCCCTTGAAAATTATAATATAGGAGCTTCATTTCATAAGATATTTTTCCCTTGTTAGATTCCCCCCTTATGATGACACGTCCTCATGGTACTTTCTCTTTCTTCACCTTCTCTATATTATTTTTCTCTTTGGAGGTTGTAGTCTCCCTTGAATAGTACTAGCTTTTAGGGGGCTCAATTTCACCTTGACATTCAGTGGGTTGTAGCCCCACATTATCATCAACTCAAAATTTAACATTCAGTGGGGTGAATTTTTTGAAGGATTTCACTTTACTAGTTTCACCATTAGGAGACTTCTTCTTGGCATCTTTGAATGAGGCAACATAAGTGAAAGGTATCTACCCATCACCCTAGGGAACCAACACCTCAAAAACATTTTCTTTATAATTTTTATTCTTCTCATAGCAAGGTTCCTCTGGCATGTATTCCTATTCCATCTTTATATGATCCATTCCAAGTGTGAGTGGAAAATTCACTCCCAATAAAATATGCATTATATCTAGATCAATGTCATTTTTAGTTGTCCCTACATTATCCAGGGTGATTTCTAGGTGATCCAGACTTCCCTATGTGTTTTCTATTAGGATATCATCAAGGAAGGATATCTCACATTGCTAGATTTGTAAGGTTTTGCATCCAATTCCACAATTCCAATAAATTCTTCAATATTGGTTCCCAACTCGAGTTTCAAAACATCAAGAAAGGTTGAGGGAACTTTTTATTAGGTTGAGGGTCAGCTTATTGGGATAGATATTTTATCTTAGTGTCCCTATACATGACACCAGATGAGGATGGGTGATGTGTTTCTATATTATAGGGACATAATGCCTCAAACTTGTCCTTTCCTTTGACATTCCCGTAAGATTCCTCTTCATGTCCCTTATATTTACATAAGTTTTAAGTTTGTTTACCTATTTTACTAATAGGATACATAACCAAAAAGGCTATGACTCATACAAAAATTGAGGTTTTTTCATATTGAATTTCAATTTATACATACCATCAACTCTCATTATTAGAAAAACCTCCTCAACCAGAGTGTTTGCCATGTCAACATCCACCTAGGCCATGACATAGTTCCCAATCCTTTTGTTATTGGTTTTACGATCCACTCTTGTCAGGTTCCCCACTGAGGAAAAAATTCCACATAAGATTTTTTGGTGATAGTAAAGATAATTGTTCCAAAAACCATAAATTTAAACATGTGTGAGAGTGTTCCTAACATTTATTAGATCAGAATTTCAATCCCACTTCTATATTCTGAGGAAGATGGGTTATATTGCAAAAGATTAACGACTCCATAATCTCCTTTTTCAATAATCATATTTGAATACAAAATAATAAAATCCCTTCCATATAATCATAATCTTTTATTCCTCAAACCCTTATATCTATGTGATTCTTATATAGAGGACGTTGAACTTCTAGAGTTATTCCCCTTTCAGTGTTATGACCCTGGTGATGATAGAGTAATTGCAGAGGATGATTATTTCCTCAATCACAATCTAGTTAGCTAATACATGAACCATACAACCCTTAATAATGACTATATTATGGGAAGGGACTTCAAAATAATAAAAACTAAGATTTGAAACCAATTGAAACACATCGCCAAAATTATTCTTCGGTCCAATTCATTCACTGGAAGGACAATTCCTCATATCTTTTTTTCTTATCACACAAAGATGAAAGAAATATTTGTGTATAATATGATACAGGTGGGTAGGGTTTCGATCAACATCAGTTAGTTTTTCCCCATTCACATCGTCTTCTTGTTTGTGATGGTTGGGTTCTCAGAGAATCTCCCCTTGTACCATCATCTTCTCACATAAACATTACATCACACAAACTATTTGACAAATCCTAGAACCAAAAGGTTTAGTCACTTTAAATATTAGCTACTTGAAAATATTATTTCATATAATTATGAATATTTATCCATGATCACACCATAAAGGAACCCCTTCTAGACATATCCTAGTTTACACGCATCTTAAAAACTATGGAATAGAAAACAAAATAAAGTGGTGATCTCAAATTTTTAATAGGGGAAAAACTTATAGATGAGTCATAATGGGTTAGTTTACAAGAATATGAGAAAATACAAGAATTATAGAAATATATTATTAAAATTATCATATAAGAATATTATTTTTTTACAAGACATGATAAAGGACATGTGATCTCATGTGATCAAAAAAATACCAAAACATAAGAGTGTATAATGTTGAGGTAACAATGTTAAGCAATGGATAACAACCTATTCCTATAAATAAGAAATATGGTAGAAACATAAGCATAAGAAATCATAAAATTATGAGAAAGGATATCATAAATTATATTTACACACAATATTGGGAACAAAGAAACCTTGAATCCTTTAATTATGAAATTTTTTTCCACAAATTGATCTGTAATCACATCTATGAAACAAACATATGAAAATAGTTATCTACAATCACATTCACACAAAAAACTTGTGAATAAGTCCCTCTGAATTCATGTCCACAAAACAATATCATTATATCATTTGATATGAAACATTAAGAAATGAATTTGAGTTTGATATTGGAACCCATTCACCAATATCCATACACATGTGTGAAATATGAAATCAATCATATATCATTTCATGAAATTATCATGGAAAAAAATGTCTTTAATAACATTAAAAAATAGTATCACATAAAATTACAATAATAATTATATAGGTTGATATAAAAATTAAATCACCTAAAAATGAGTTTTTCATGAGAGAATATATAGGATAATCCATAAAATATAACTCCATTGAGGATACATACTTTGCAGATAAAGAGTAAAATATAAGTGAAATCAAAAAAGGATATTTCATAAAATATTTTCAAAATTCTTGTAAAAAAACAATGTTATGTGTCCCTATAAAAATTGATTTTCAAGTAAGTAAAATGAATTTTTTTTTAAAAACCATTTAAATAAATCCCAATAATAATGTTTTGAAAAAAAATAATGCATAATTCAAAAAATGTGGAGTGGAATATGAAATATATGATTATTAAAATAAATTACATTTTAATATTTAAAAATATATCTATTAAAACCCACATTATGAAAGGTATAGTAAAAAAACTTTAAATAAATGTTATGGAGAAAAATGAATATCACAAAGGAAAATAAATATTTGGGGTTCCATAAAATGGAAGATTTATTTTTTAAAAGAATGAATATGTGTATGGAAGAGAAACATATCGTTGGATAGAATGATAATTATTCTTAACTCATTATAAATTTAAAAAAATCCATAGGAGAATAATATTTTAATTAAATATATAATTTTCCTTGGATAGAAATATAAATAACCATATAATAAAATATTTGGATGGAAGAAACCAAACATGGAATAAATAAGTTTAATGTAAATCATTACAAATAAAATAATAGAGATTTGATTTAACAAAATTCCTTACAGATTTAGTAAAACATATATCAAAATACCATGAAAAATAAGCCTTGGTATGGATTTTTTAATCTATTTAATTTCATGATAGGAATGATAAAATAAATTCATATGAAAATATATAAACAATGTAAAACAAAACATTGTTAAATATGGAAGATATCTCGAAGAATTCAAATTTAGAAGATAAAACTGTTATATTTAATATCAAATTCAATAAAAGAGAATTAACCTAATATATAAAAAATATATCCATATTAATAAATTATTTCATATCATTATTCATTTCTATTTTCTTTTGAAATAATTCATTATAATAATTCATTATACATTTCTTAGATGGTATTTTTTATTTTAATTATTGAATGATAGTACTTTTGATTGTTTTGCACATTCTTTGTAATTTCATTATTGATATAAATCATTTTATATAGAGTTATTAATTCATATTTTATCATATTTACTTTTATATATGTTCTATAAGGATTTATAAAGTTCTATTTCATTCTGTGATATGATTATTTATGATTGATGAAGATGAAATATGTGATGAGTATTTTCAGTAATTTTAAAAAAAGATTGTATATTAATAATGAGTATAAATATTATTATTTACATTCAAAAATGATAAACTATATTTACCAATTAATATAAATATTACCATTAATTTATTTTCCATATTCATCATTGATGGGAATTTATTGCGTAGTTCGTGTAAGTGGTTAAACTGACCCAAACAAGAACATGATAAAATTAATGGATAACTATGATTATGAAGTGATATAGTTATAATATCATTATTATAGAAGTTTAATGACCTATTTAGGTTTTATTAATGTTATAATTTATTATATTTAAGAATTATAAGAATAATTTAATGGATATAAATTTATTACTTAGAATGACGAAATAATATTCCTCTTGGTATTCATGTTTTAGGGGATTAAATTTACAATGAAAACTTATTGGTAATAATATTAATAGAATGAATAATTAACCTTAAAAAATATTTATCATGAAATATATAATATATTTAGTCACTAAAACTATTTTTATAACCATCCATGAATGGGGGTGGGGAAAAATGAAATGCATCGTTCATGAAGGTGGTAGTCAACACATAGCACAAGCAACATTTTCATTTTTTGAATGGATTAGGGAAAGAAATAAATTTTTTATTTGATTAATATAATAATATTTCAGTGTAATAATGATACAGATTTCATTATATTTTTATTATTTTAGTAGTTTTTAATGATGATGGATGATAAAAATAGAAAAGTGGAAGTTACGGAGAGGATAATACTCACGTTACGAGTTTGAGTCTTCCCATAAAAACCTCTTTGAAATGGAGGATATGGGAAAAATTTATTTAAATTAGGGATTAAAAATTTATTATTATTCTAGGATATGAAAAATAATAAGTGGTGAAAGAATAATTTTAAGGTTAATTGTGTCTTGAAGTGGGAGTAAGTGAACACCTTTTATAGGGGAAAAGATGGGCATTTCTATGGATTTGAAATTTTGGTGAGGGTTGAAGATAGAATCACATGGGTGTTAGGTGATTTTAGTGGGGAAAGGATGATGATACATGTGGGTGTGAATATTTAACCTAACAAATATATTATAAAAGGTCTATGTTTCATGTGATCGTAAGAAAATTTCAGCCACATTAAGTTACACATTTTTACACATATTAATCTTCTAAAAATATTTACCATGGTAATAATTTTTTTAATAAAAACATAACATAAAACCTCATAGTAAATTTAAATATGATGATTTAAAATTTTTAATCTATTTAATATAATTCAATTTTTTATATTGTAAATTTTTATTTTATTTTTAAATATAATATTTATAGAAAATACTATTTTCGTATAAAAATAAATTCTTAAATATTAGTTGTTCTTATTATTATTTACTACCAGGATATAACTAAATGAGTGTAAATATATTTTTATATATTTAAAAAATCATAGTAGAGTATTAATTGAAAATATATAAATTTAATTTATTTATATAAAAATTACACCATGGGGTCCCAGATGAGAACTCCTGAATTCGATACTAAAAACATATATTGTTTTATTTAGTATATGCCGCTTTTATACTAAAAGAAAAAAATAAATTTAAATCATTAAAATTTTAAAACAATCATAAATATTAATTTAATACCTACCTAAGAAGTTTTTTGGTATGGATATGTATAGAATTAGTAACTCTATTACACAAAAACACAAGTACTGTTTCCTTTGAATAGGCATATTTCTCATTAATACAAACTATTCAAACACTACTCCAACACCACTCAATCAAATCCTCATCATCAAGACCCAACTCTATAATAGATCCTACTCATCAATAATCTCTATGAAAAACTTTTAAAAACATTAAGTGTGAAAAAATCCTTATAAGGGTTTCTAAAATATTAGAAAACCCTATTTTAAAATTCATGGAAACTCCTCAGAAATGTTTTCTTAAAAAAATACTTTGATATCAATATTTTTTTGTAAATACATTTAAAATAAAAAAAAATCATAAATTTTTTATGAAACCCTTATAAATTAAAATGGTGTTCTTTGAAACTTTTTACAAAATTACTAAAAACCTCTTTCTTTAAAGAACAGACCTTTAAATTGCTTTTAAAATCAAGGATTTTCCTCTAAAAAGAAAACTTTTACTTGGGAAAAATTTCATAAAAATTTAATCGAATAATTTTAAGTAAAACTATTTACAATATTTTTGAAAATACATGTTGGAACATGAAACAGTATATAGGCTATAATGAACCATCCTTAGAAACCCTCCAAAATTGACACCTGGACTAAATCACTAGAATCCTGAAGGGTGATCTCGAACCACTTGGTTTGGTGACAAGCACCCATACATCAAACACAAAATATATAAAATGAATTATCCCAACCTAAAATAAGATACATGGAATATATCTACAATAAAAAAAATTGGAAGAAAACTAGAGAAATATTTTATAAAAAAGAGGCAATGGTAGAAACCCAACTCAAAAGTAGCTAAAAAACTCAAATGTACATGCCTACCAAAACCAAAAAGGAAAAATAAAACCAATAACCACTTCCCCAAGTAACAAGTAGAAAATGTCCCACTATATCACCACCAGCTACCCATACCTAGATGACATAAACATCGTGGCCTCAGTTTAGTGCCTTGACTTTTTTGGATCAAAAGAAAATAATTGGTTTATACATGATCAAAGGGGTGTGCATAGTGTGACCTAAACATGCTCAATAGGATCCCACCCAGGTTTTCCATATCATGTAACTATAAAAAAATCTCAATATACTAAATTTAAAAAAAAAACAAGGTATGATAATCATTAAAATATTATTATATAAAAAATGTAGTGAAATGTTATCATTTTCTATTGTTTTAAAACAAACTACATAAAAAAATTCAAAGAATAATTTTCAAAGAAATATATAAAGAAGGTATATCAAGGAAGAATAGTAAAAATCCAAATAATGGAAAAAAACAAATAAAAATGGTAAAAATAGGCCAATGATCACACACGAACTGGCTAGATAGGTAACTCATAAATCATTCTTTACTAGTGGAAACTGTAAGTCCCTAGAACACATGAATTAATGATGAGGGAATATAGGAACACCCTAGAAAGTAAACCCTTTAAAATTTTCAATCATTCCCTAGAGGAAAATTAATGTTGATCTTGGAATAGAAGAAAACACCAAAAAGTGAACTCCATTATAGTATCAAAAGATGAGTCCTACTATTACACCTTCCAACTGAGTACCCAAGGCTCCCATGTACTGCATTTAAAATCATTTCAAGAGCTCAAAATTTACACAATAAAATTTCAAACACCCTTTTTATATATCAAAATCTTCTTTGAAATTCATTTCTCAGTCCATTTCACATGTTTTGAAAATAAATTTTCTTTTTACCAAATAAGAGGAAGAAATTATTTTTGAAAACTCACTAAATTTAAAAAAAAATTATTCCAATTTATTTAGAAAATCATTTAATAAGTCAAGAACATTCAAGTTTCACCCAATGTATTCTAGAGACAGAGCTGACTACCTTATACTTGGATCACACACCACCCAGAATAGGATCTACACACACTATAATGAATACAAAGACAATTACGGAGGACCTAAGACTAAATATATTATGTTATAATTTATTTAATAAATTAAATTGATAGTAGAGAGGATATATAAATACATACCTTAAGGAAAACACATGCCACAAAACAAACAACATAAGTGTTTTCCTTAGAGATAATATTTCACAACAAATATATAAGGATCAAATACAAATCAACATGTGATCAACAGAACCCATATACATAGACCAACACAACAACCAAAACAAAGAGAGTTTAGAGGTATTTATGTGAGTGGTGAATAAATTCCAATGGCCATGGGGGTTTTAATTCATTAATTCTAGTTTTACAATTTGAATCTCCCATAACTCATGTACAATAAAAAACATGTTACCTTGGGTTAAATTATCCTAATAAAATAATCTACAATGTAAAAAAGGGGTTTTATAGCTTGTTTTTTAACATCACAGACCATTTTCATGGCTTGTACGCATTTGAGTATTTACATCATAAATAATTAATTTTCAAGATAAATTCCCTCTATAGTCTACACCCCATAGTAAGATCAAAAAAACATCCCACAACATCTCTTATACCTGCCGACATGAAAAACAAACCCTAAAACATGTAAGATAGTATACCTTTTATCCAAGATATTATAATATTTCCACCATTGGTCTTTCCATCCCTAGTAAGTTGTGTAAAAGAAGAATTATCCCTAAAGATATGAGTCCATATCTCCCTCAACAATGATTTGTGATCTCATATCTCATGATAATCTAATCCATTTCACCATTAAACTATGACTGATGGGATATAACTCCCATGAAATAATTTCAATGAGGTATCAATGATCACCACTTTTTACTTCACAATAGAAAAATCTTGTTACAACTCAATATCCTACTTACTCAAAATGGGATATGGGATAGGATTGTATTTCATGAGCTGAAATATGTGGAAAAAATCATAGATACCTATCAACTAAGATAGAAACCCCAACCATTAAGAAAAAATCAAAAGCTAATCAGTAACCTAAAATAGTAAAATATATCTTAGAGCCAATTACCTACCTTTCCCAATCCAATGGTGACCCAACATAGGAGAAACATTCAAGAATAATTGATCACCAATAGAAAACTCCAAAGGATGATATCAGCGGTCTGCATATAATTTTTTCAAACTCTGATATGTAACTAGATGCCAAAATATATCTTGAATATTTATTAACATCTCTTAAATGAGACTCAATCACATATAAGTGGATTCACCCACCTATTACCAAAAAATAGGTGACATACATGATAAATCATAGAAAGACTCAAAGGGATCCATTCTGATTGATGAATGATATCTATTGTTATAGGAAAAATCAACTAGCCCTAGATGATTTCCCAAAATCCAAAAAAATCTAACAAATACGAACATAGAATATCCTCTATTATTTTAATAAGACACATCGTCTGATTTTCTATCATTGGATGAAAAGTTGTGCTCAAATTGACCTGAGTCCCCATCACCTCCTAGAGACTCTTCTGGAATTAGGATGTAAACATAGTATTTGAGAATAAAATAATGTAATAAGGAACCCTATATAATCTCATGATCTATTACATGTTCATTTTACACAAATCAGCCATTTTAGTATTTTCCTTGATCAGAATTAAATGATAATATTTAATCAACTGATTAATCACTACCCAGATAAAATTCTTCCATCTTAGAGATTATAACAATCCAACAACGAAGTACATGGAAACCTTATACCATTTCCAAACAAGAAAAAAAGGCTAGATAAAACCCAAAGCTTTCAGGTGATCTGCATTTTTCTAATGGAAGGTGTGACAGTGGGACACATAATCAACAATCTCATGCTTGATACTCATCCATAAAAAACATTTCCTCATTTCATAATAAATCTTCATAATGTCAAGGTGAAATAACCATTAATAAATATGGAAATAATGAAATAATTTACTAATAATTATTAATGGGTAGATAAAATTTTTCCAAAAGTAGATAATACCATTAGAAGGGAGAGACTGACCAAAAATGATCTCCCCACCAATCTAAGGCTTCCTTGATTCTTCAAAACTCACCATCACACTACTGAACCTATAAAATGGACTCAATAGGAGATGATTATAACTTAAAACATGTTAGAAGCATACTTAAAAAATCCTCGAATATGTATAGATGCAATTTATCAAAGGTTCTTATTAGGTTCCACTCTTCTTTCAATTCGAAAATAGCCTAAATTGGAACATTCTGACTAAGCATGTCGAGGATGGAATTCTCATTCCCAAGGGTGTAGGTGATGTCTAATTCAAATGTATGGAAGTATTCCACTCACTATATCTTTCTGAGATTAAAAAAAATTGAAAAAAATATAAATCGTATACTCTTAGGTTTAAAAAATACCATGAGTATCTCCATAAAAAGATATTATCATCAATATTCAATAACATGCATAAATATGGTGAACACTAAATCATGTGTGGGGTATTGTTTCTCATGAGGCCAAAGCTGAAGAGAAACATAGAACACAACAAAGTCATCCCACAAAAGTATACAACCTATAACAGTTCATAAGCATCACAGCATACCATATACTTCTTACTAGGATAAGGTTAGATCAAAAAAGGAGCTGATGTCAGAATCCATTTCATGTCATCAAAGTAAGTCTAACATTTTTCACCCCAAGTGAACATAAATACCTTCTTGGTAGGAGTAGTGAAAGGTGGTTCTAAATTTGAAAAAATCTTTATGAACCAATAATTATATCTATCCTAGACTAGGAAGCTCCAAATCCAAAAAAACATACCATAGATCCTCTGATGAAAAGATAGCCTTAAACTTCATAGGATTGACTAAGAGTCCTTTCTCAGAAATTTCATGTCCAAAGAACATCACTTCATGATTCCAAAAATTTAATTTTGAAGGAATCCCATATAGTATATGATTCTTCAAGATTTAAAAAATCATATTCAAGTAGTTCTCATGCTCATTCTCAGATCTCGAATAAACCAAGATATCATCCACCACCACAACAATAAAGGTTTCAAGATACTAATGGAATATTTGATTACTCAAATCCATTAAAATTGGAGTGTTATTCATTCCAAAAGACATCACAATATATTTATAATGTCCATAACTTCTCTTGAAATCTCTCTTCAAAATATCAAACTCCTCAAACTGGAGCTTATAATATCAAAGATCGATTTTCGAAAACTACTTCACCCCCTTTAACTAATCAATTATGTCATCCATGTGAGGAAAGTTGAAATTATTCTCAACTATCACCTAGTTAATCTTCTGATATTACAAACACAAAATAAATGGACCATCAACCTTATAGAAGAATAAAATTGGGGAATCCCATGGTAAAATTATACTGAAAACAAAGCCTTTCTTCATCAAAACATCCAAATATATCTTTTGTTCTTTCATCTTGGATAGTTCCATGAGATAAGAGGTTATCTATATTAGCTATGTACACTGAACTATATAAATCATAAAATATAAATCCATCTCTATAATAACACTGGAGAATTAATATATGAAGGAATTAGAGAAGTCCTTAATATATAAATAAGATAAAAATTGGAGGGAATGTCATCGAGATCCATAGAAATGGAATATGATAAAATTCTAAGCTCAGGGTGGGAAGGTCCTTCATATCCCAACCAAGGATCCAACTCTCCCTAAAATACCTAAGAGATCCCATCAGACGCATAGAATGAAGAATGAGGAAAGTAAAAAATTAATATAATAATGGTCAGAAAATATACAATTTATCTCAATGGTGATGTAAAATAGATACAGATTGAGAAAAATAAAACCCTAGACCAAATCCATGTCAGAAATTGAAAGAGAAAAAGATAGACAATAAAACCCTTTCTCTTCCCTCTTTCAAAGAGGCATTTATAGCTATGTAAAAGAATTACATGAGAATTGTTTGAAGTTTAATCCTATAAAAAATATGAATATATAAATGTTTATAAGGTACTGGTATAAAATAAATTAGTTTATATAGAAGATTAAACAAAAATGGTACTTCTCATTATCCCTAGGACCACATCATCCTCCACTAGAAACTCTTCTACAGTGTAAGTTTTCATTAATCCTATAGACTATGGATGGATCCCTATCAACTTGGAATCATATGTTTGTGTTGTAGTGAACCATAGAGTTGAATACTCTTGACCATAATAGGGCATAGACATATCCTAATATAACCTCTTCAGGTGGCCTTAGAGGCCATACACATTGCATATCTTTAAAAGTGTGTGGAAAATATGCTTGGTGTTACCTTAAATTACATGATAATAGAATATATGAGACTCACTACTATATACTTTTGAATATGTATTAGAGTATCACTAATGATAATAACCTCCACCACCCTTGTGATTATCTTTCCACTTTCTCTTATTCCCTAGTGTGTCTTTAAAAGTTCCACTAAGAGGAAGAGAAGAACCAAAATATCCAATCATTCCTTACATATTCATTTATACCATAATTACCCTATCTATAATGTCACAATATGTGGTAAGATTTATTATAAAAACCTACAACTAGATATCTAGTCGCAAACCCTGTAGATATTTCTAAGATCTCAACTAATCATTAATCACCACCTCCATAGAAAAATGAACTAGCTCTACAAAATGATTGTGATACTCCAACACCGAACACTCTCCCTACATCAAAAAGAGGAACTCTACATAAGTTTACACCATCAATTACATTTGTTAGAAATTATTAAATAATAGATTCTTGAAACCCTTACAATCCAATCCCATGTTCCATGATTCATGTACCATGGAATCCCACCACCCCTTTCCATGACCATTGAGTCTGAACATTGTTCACTTCATCTTAATAGCCTTAGGTGTATCCAACAAGTTGAAGACCTGATCAATATTTTCTATCTAGTCCTCCACCTATTAAGGTTCATTCGTTTACCTGAAGGATGGGGTATTCTCACATAAGATCTTTTGAGCTCTCTCTTTGCCTCCTCCAGCTCTTAGATGCACCATAATAGGTGGGTTCGTAACTTGTAGTACAATATGGTCTATAGAATGAAATTCCTAAATTATATCCTAGATAATATTTTGATAACAAGGAGGATTCATTTTAGGATAATCCATAACACCCTCCTGAATAACTCTTGTAATATGCATTAAAGGAATGTTACTAAATATTGAAAATAGAATTAAATGATTAGACACAATATAATATTTATTCAAACTAGAAAACCATAAGAAAAAATGAGATTAATTACAAGACTAAACATAGTAAACCGACATCCAAATATCCCTTGGTAACTTAAGGACCCTCACACTAGGTGTTGTCTAGGAACACACTTAACCCTTCCTCTAAAGACCCAAAAATCTTATCTATTATCTAAAACCTTCCCAAAACTAGGTATAACCTTCATTTGATACAAATTAGTAATGAACTATCCAAGGAAACCCTCCAAAACTAGAACCCAAATCAAATTTATTCCCTCCCTTAAGAGATTATTAATTTACATGGGCTAACGACTAGCACATGGGAATAAAAAACCATAAGGAATTATTTTTAAAAACCTAAAATAAGATACCTGTAGTATATACATAATAGAAATAAAAAAAAGAATAAAAATAAAACGAAAATCTCCTAAACAATGATCCAATGGTAGCTATATAACTCAAAAAAATTAAACAAAACTCTAAGGTACATCTATAGAAAAACCAAAAAGGAAAACTAAAACCAAATACCAATACTCCATGTGATAAGGGGACAAGGCCCCACTTTATCACCACCAGAAATGCATACCTATCTGATATAAACCTCATTGCCTCAATGTGGCTCCTTGACATTTCCTACATCAAAAGTAAATATAAGGTCTAAACATTGCCAAAGGTG
The DNA here is from genome assembly GCA_963277665.1 of Viscum album. NCBI lineage: Eukaryota > Viridiplantae > Streptophyta > Magnoliopsida > Santalales > Viscaceae > Viscum > Viscum album. Next base: position 1,540,139,057 of record OY728125.1, on the reverse strand, counting down.
TGTACATGGTGTGAGATAAATAGGACCAGTTGGATATCACCTAGGTCTTCCATATCAAGTATTTATACAATAATCCCAATATTATCAATTTGAATAAAAACAATACAAGATAATAAGTAAAATTGTTTTTTATCAAAAACATGGTGAAAAAATACCCTTTTCCAAATTTATAAAACAAAGAAGGTAAAAGGGTTGAAAATAATAATTTTCATAAGTATATTTAAATTAGGTATATCTAATCAAAGTATTACAATTCCAAAGAATGGTAAAGAAAAAAATGAAAAATTGTAAAACAGGCCAAGGATCACTCGGGGTCAAGCTTTCTAGGTCACTCATATAGAAGTCATGAATGGTACACACTAAAAGTCCCTAGAACCCATGAGTTTAGCCCATGTTACTATGTAAAACCCAATAAAGTGGGCCCTCTTACATTTTCGATCAATCCATAGATCCAAATAAATCTAAATCTATGTACAATAGAAAACCCCAAAAAGTGTACTACCTTAAAATATCAAAATATAAGTCCTACTTATACAACTTCTACCTAATTACCCAAGGATCTCATGTGATTCATTTAAAATCATTTAAAGGGCTTACAAATTTCATAATAAAATTTCAAACACCATTTTTAGACAGAAAAACCTGATTTGAAAACCATTTCAAATGCTTTGAAAATTCCTTTTCTTTTTACTAAATAAGTGGGAAAACTATCTTTTCCTAAAACTCACTTCATACACAAAAAAATAAAATATTCATGTTAACTTATTTAGAAAACCAAGAGAATTCAATTTTCACCCAACATAGGCTAGAGACAGAACAACCTACCCTAAACTCGGGTCACACATTACCTATAATGGGATCCAAACACACTATGAGGAATAAATTGACAACTAAAGAGGTCCTAAAAATAATTATTACATCTTATAATCAATTCCATAAATGAAATAAAATTCTAATATGATAGTTCAACACATTAATTAAATAACATTCATATCGCACAACAACCAACACAAGGGTTGACCTCTAAGAGAAGATCACCCAAAAGATCTAGAATAATCTAATATGTATCAACACATGATCAACAGATCCCATAAACACCTCCCAACACCATTTATAATGTTAATAGGAATGAAGAATAAGAAATAAGAATATTTAATATAGAAGAAATACCACCATGCCAGAGATCGAGCACTGAATGGAGGAACAAAAAAGAGAGAACATCGTCCAAAATCACCTGTAAGGAAGGTAGGGTTCAAGAGATATGGATATACAATGAGAGATGAAAGGTAGTTATGTGAGTGATGAATAAAATAAACCAGGAATAAGGGATTTATGTTTTAAATCCAAATTTTATGATGTGAATCTCCCATAAATAATGAATACTGAAAAACACATCACATCGTGTTAAATTTTCTCGAGTGGTGAATTTACGACGTAAAGAGGGATTCGTGACTTGTTTTTTTATGTTGTAATAATTTTTCATATCTTGTACCCAGTGGATAATTTATGTCATAAATAATATATTTATGATGTAAATTCCCTTTTTATCTATTTCTTAAAAGAAGGTTTTTTAGAAACTCCCACAACATCTCATACACCCCCCAAACCCAAAAAACAGACTCTCAAACATTAAAAGAGAGTCAAACATTCATATCGAATATTTCAAAGTATATATATATATATCCTAACTATAACTTTACAAAAAATTTACCATGAGGTTTTGGGTTCCTCCCCATCTCTCATCATCGTTTATTGTACCCAATACCCATATTTTTACAACACATTTTTAGCTTAATTTTTCTTCAAAATATTCAATTAAAACCAATTTTTTTAATCCTTCACATTAGTGTGAATGTAAATATATTAAAATGAAAGGTATATAAATAAATTTATGGTTACCTGATGAAATCTTGAAAAAAATGTTTTGTAATGAATACACACTTTAAATCATAAAATAATGGTAATGATATAATGAAACTAAAAATTCATGGAAATATCCCTTAAATAAATTTTTAAATTGAATCCTAAAGAAAAATAATTTTCATAAAACATATATACATGGTTCATTGATGAAGATGAAAAGAATGTGATTTGTTTTTTCATGAAATATTTTATACAATAATGATAATTATAAAATAATAGAATCAATGAAGATATATTATTTTCAAAATAAAAAATAATTTAATGAAAATAAATAGAGTGGAATTTTTTTAAAAAAATAATTTTATTCATAAAATGAAAAAATTAAACAAAAAATGATAGATTTATTTTTGAAAACCATATAAATATAGTGATGCTTGGAATTTTTGAAAACATTTTTTTAAAAAAATCCCTTAATATATTTCCCACAAAAATATATCCCCCCTTTGTAGTATTACCTCCAAAAGAAAACACCCTAAAACTCACTCTTCTTCCTCCTCGTCCCTCACTATAGCCCCAAAAACTATGGAAGATGGATAATTTATATTGAAGGAATCTTAATAGATTTCTGTTGGATGTACAACCACAGATAAATATTAACTTTTACAAGCCACATCCACTATGAATATGATTATATTTTCTTACTGAATAATTATGTAACAATATATTCAGTGATGGAGAAGTAGGAATATAATGACCCTCATATAGAATACATTTTTTCTTCTTATGTAATAGGTCTAACTTAACTAATGGATATTTTAAATATACAGTAATTGATTTTTAAATATACTCAACCTAATAATACTACAATCTTTTAACATGTCACGCATTATATAGCTTCACTGTGTGTAGTTCACATAAATTATATATTTATAACCAACCAGAGACCAAACAATAGTCACATATGAGGAAGATGATGACATATAATTCTATCGGTTATAGTTGTAATTTTATTTCATGTGTCCTAAAATATCACAGAGATCCCACTACAACATAATCTATTCACACACACACACACAAACACAAACAAATCGATAATCCTATAGTTATGAAATAGGAAATAGAAGAATGACTTAAACATTCACCCATCATGCATCATGAGAATAATTTGTGTGTTTCCTTGATGTGAGATTATATTTATGTATATATATTTTTATATCTAGTAGTGTGTTTGAGGTTGAAGATGATGGGGTGGGTTTACTTCTGAGGGTTTGAGTTATTTTGATTATTGTGAATAGTGTTAATGAAAACGTTGATCCCGCATTAGTTTTTTATTCGACAAAGTTCTTCATTATATAATAATCTATGGAAGAACAAGCCAATGGAGACCAAGGGAAGTTGGTTATCACATTTGACCTCCCTATGAAAACCAGAACAAGAGAGGCTCAGAAACCTCTTCACTACCTTCAACCATCTATGTGACGTATAGTGTTTACCCATGCCATTCCCTCACCCAAAACTGGTGTTGTCAGTCAATGACTTATGGTTGATGATTGGCTAACAAACCTAGGCAAGATTTTTCTCCCTTAATCCAAGCTGACGGGATGCCATTTTTTATTAATTTTCTAAAAAATAAACCCATGAAAAACATATTATTTACTTGTATTACTTAATAATATTTTTTTATATTATAAATATTGATGATAAATAAACTCCACTTGTCATATGATTTAATTAATATCATATTTATTTATAATAAATATTTTATATATCATAATAAATTTTATAATCCAATTAAATTTTTAATTTTTATTATCTTATATATATATTCCTTTTAGATTAATATTTTATATACCATAAATATTATTTTTACACTAAAAAATTTCATTAAATATTTTATTTTAAAATTATTATAATCCTTATAATTATATTATAATATGTATATATTTATTTCAAATTAATGTAAGAATTTTATTACCATTAAAATTTTCAATTAAATACATCTACTTTAACTTAATATAATTTACTGAGAAAATTTTTATATAAATTCATTTAAAAAGAATACATTATATTTCATAATATTTATATTTCTAAAATTTAATTTCAATTTTATATATTCATTTAAAATTAATATTTTATATTCCATAATATTTATTATTTTATTACTGAATTTTATATTGATCATTAAATACGTTCAATTTAAATTACTATTATTTATTTTAAAAAAATTTATATTTCTATTAGAACTTATATTTATTATGTTCTATTACTTATCATCAAAAAACTTTTAACTAGTAATGGTTAATTTTATTAACATATTACCCTACGTTTATAAACATAATATTCTTCAGACAATAAATTCAGATGTTGTTAAACTATAAATTTTTCAATATGAACTTTATTAAATATAAAATTATTTATAATAAAAACTTATTCATAAATATTATTTTTAAAATAAATACAAAGATACATAAAATAATGATTTTATAACATGGATAATTTAAATTAGTTTATTCATTATTCAAAAAAATCTATAATGAGTTCCTCTCAATAAATATATTCTTAATAGTGCCGCAACCACATGCAACAGTGACATTTTTTTAAAATAAAATTGTTTCCATCCTATTATTTCATTTGAAAATATTATTTTTATATTCCCACTTATCTAAATTATTATTATAGTTATATTTGGTGGATCTATCATTAGGACTGATCATAATGAGTCTTTCGACAATATTTTTGTTTTCCTCTTTACTGTCTTTTATTATCCTATTTTAATTTTATCATGATGTTTAATATTGTATTTTTATATCCATATTTAATTTTATTAATTTAATATTTACTTATTCTATTTTTATGGTATTTATTGAGAATGGATTTCATTTTATAGTATATACTTCATTCAAGAATACTTCACAGATTTTTTAAGATGTGAAACAAATTATTCAAAAAAATAAAAAGGAAATGTATTTTCCAAAACCCAATATGTTACATTCTACCTCCTTAAAAAATCATTTCCTCACAATTTTAATTATATCATAAATTATATAAGAAAAATATTACTAATTTAATCCACACTTCGATGTTTTATTTTATATGTTTATCTCCTACATGGAAAAATATAATTCTCTCTAACTTAATCTAATGTTGTCCTCAATATAATTTCATTCTATGAAGTAATCATTCATTTACTCAAGTATCCACCAATATAATTTGTTTCACTATTCACAAAGATATATGGTCCATGAATTGAAAAAAATTCTTTTTGGAAACCTCAAAATCTTATGCTCCTTCTTTTCCAAATAAAATCACATATAATTTGAGTTATGTTGATGAAAAAAACATTGTATTTTGAAAAAAAATACTATTTCTAAAATATAATTTCAAAATATCTAATTTTACAAGATTTTTATAAAATAACCCAAAAGAGTCAGTTTTATGTTTTTTTTAATAACGGTACTTCTAGAATACAAAATTTATGTCCAATCATAAAATATGTCAATACTAAATATATATAGGTTTCATAAGGGTTTCTCCCTTATTTAGAAACTATAAAATCATAGTATGCTTCAAAAATCTTATAAAATTGAAATATTTGAAAATTACCTAATGATACCCCCCTTTTTAGAAAATATGGGACAGTTGAAATTCTAATTTTTTTTCAAAAACAATCCATCACCCATGAAGATTTCATGGTATATAAGATATATTTGGTATGTTGTATGACTATTTTTCAGATGATTTTATATTTTTAAAGGTTTCAAAATTAAAAGAACTAAACTTTGAAATTGATATTTTAAGTATATACACTAAAATGGATAGAAGAGATGTTTGATATATTACACATTCCATATTGAAAATATCCCTCAATTTATCAATTTCAGATAACGAAATCGGAATAATCTATGAAATAATAAATTTTTATTCCAAATTAACAAAATAACCCTTAATATTTTCTTAATTTTGATTACTTAGAGTTTGGTAAAGATGGTTTTCATAGGGAAATTATAAGGAATTAGAACAAGAAAATTTTTATTTTTAAAACAGAACTCTACTAATTTTTAGATTCCAAATAATGAAGCTTGAGGAAATCTATAAGATCATCCCATAGATTGTAAGGTCATTCTAAAAAATCTATTTCCCAAAATACCTTCAATTACATAAACCTCTAATCTTGAAATAGTAAAAAGATAAACTTGGTAGAGTTGGTTCCCTAGAACCAACCTTTGTGTACTTTATGATAACATGTATTCCATTATTTTTAATATTAATAAATTGTTTATCACATCATGATTGTTATTCTTCATAACACAGTATGTGATAATGTTTTAAGAGTAGTTGTCACACTAACTGATCATAAGAGTTCCTATCTATGATGAAAACCATAAATTTCTACAATAATATTCTTGAATATTTGTTCTATAGCTATATGATATCATTTTAGGGGAAAAATGATATAGGCTATTTGGGTTGGAGACTCATAGGAATTTCAGGCACCTTCTCATCATATATTCCATTGGTAATGTCCAGTAGGATGTTTCGAGAATCAAACTTTCTAGTAAGAAATATACATTTATATGTTTTATTAGATATTCCTATCTACTAATGTGTTTATTTTTCATTAAAATTTAATATTATAATTAATGAGTATTATTATTCATGTTGTTTTATGTATTTACAAAGATTATGATGAAATATTTTCATGGAGAGGTATGATATGTTGGGTGCGTCATGAATAATATTTCATTAAAGAGTAATGTGAGAAAGGATGTGTCCTTTATACTCTTTAATAGAAGTTTGTATCTCTAGACCTTTGATGGAAATTATATAGATTAAATAAATCTAGGGTCATGGTGTTCTATAGGCACGTTCAATTTTCAGGATGTCAAAGAAAGAGACGTTGAGGAAATTGGTTGATGGAACCAGCATGCAACCTGCTTGATTTGAGACAACATGCCAATGGGATTATATTACATAGTAAGCATTCGTATGAGGCATTATGTTTTTGTGGAATTACAATCTTTCTCTATGGGTGCCTTGGTGGGTTTCTAGACACTATCCTTGGAATTTAGACTACTTTTCCTAACGCCATTGGAAAAGAGGTCTACAGAGTCACATGCTAAGTGTATCCAAAATCCCAGTTAAATAATATATTATTTTTTATTATGTAACAACTTGAATATATATTACTCCTGTATATGGTTTAATAATTATTTATGTATTATTGATCAAATATATTCTATCACTAGTTAGTTGAGAGAATATAATGCGAGTAGAATATTTAATAAATATTTATTTTCTATTTAGTGAATATAATAATAATTTATTTATTGGAAAATAATGTAGTGATATTTATTTAATAAATGAATAGTCATTATTCATGGCCGGATAAATATTGTGGAGGAATGGAGGACCGAGTTTAAATGGTCTCGTGAGAAAATAATAAATATTGAATATTATTAGATTAAATAATATTTAATTTTGATTCATAAGATAAGAACATATCGAGAAATAATATTATTATTATTATTAATATTATTTGACACGGGGTTTTTACTAGGATTAAATAAATAATTAATGTCAATTAGGTAATCATTATATTTTAACCTTATCGATACATAAACCCAGTAATGTTATTTTCTCAATTAGAAAAATTCATTTGTTTGGGTTATGCACAATGGAATTGGATAATTCTATCTAGCCCTAGATATCTCTCTTCTCTAAGATTTCTCCCAAGAATGGAGACCAATATTCCTCCACCGGATCAAGGAGAATGATTTGAAATAAATTATCATATCAATAAAAGGAAGATGACGCAAGCACAAGGATCTATCATGATATAACCTACAAGTTTTTTCCAGTAACGCCTAGAGATTTGTAGAACACATGTGGATCACCACTAGAGGGAATCTGCACTTTATTCCTACAACACAACAATGGTGCATCATAGATATGTTACCAGATCTATCAATGAATAAAAAATTACATCAAAGTAATTCTTATTTAATTAAATTAATTATAAATAATATGTGATGATCCTCTATCTGGTTCCAGCATGATTCATGTTGTTTGTCTTATTTGATTCAATTCTGTTGAACACAACGTTTATCATCATGTATATCTAAGATTGATCATCTATCATAAAAAAAGTTTTTCATCGGACATTGCATGCTTCCATTGTTCCTGGAACATAAATGTGATATCAAAGTATTCACATAATTATTTATAAATTTGTAAAGATCTTTGGAGATTTACGCATTCCCAATTTAGCTTTTAAATTAAAATTTAATAATTATTTTAATATGAATTTCGATATTTTATTCTTCATCCATTTCTCATAGATATAATTGAAATGGTTACTTTTAAGATTAAAAGAAAATCAAGGAACTCATCTAAATGTTCCAAGGTTTCTGTTTGAAAAATACAATAGTACATGTTGTGTAACCAGTGATACACATTATGAACTTGTGTTCAATGAACCTGGAGTTAATTGGTTAATTACTCAATCTATGTGCATTGATGACAGGTGGGGTAGTTAATTCTTACATCACATATTGACTGGGCCAACCTGGTGCACTTTCAGCTGGATTACATGCCATGTAGCCCACTTATACAGTGTGTTGTTTCTTTGAGTAATAGATGGCCACATATTCCATGCACGACACACTTGACTGGTGACCATGTAACTCATATTTAACAAACTATGTAGTCCCTAATTAATTCCATGTAATAAAATTTTTATAAGTCATAGTTTTCACGTTGGGTCCCTAGGTGTGTGCCTTAGATACACAGTGAGAGGTGTACACTCCATGTATCTCATCCATACATATTGTGTACTTTTATCGAATTACACTGATTAAAAATTTATTTATTATACTATATAAACCTTATAGAAATGTGCTTGAGTGTGTTCATTAAGTTGATATGACACGCAATCTGATAGGTTTTTGATATATATATATATGTGGGAGTGTGTTTAATTAATATCTACATAATGTTCAGATCTACATATCATGTATGAGTCGTATTACATTTGTTATTCTACGTGCATTGAAGCATTACACGTGACTGAAAAATCATGTAATTTGGGAAATCATTAATTTGATGACACACGTCATGAAAGTATGTGATAAGTTTTTATGCTATATATCAGAAAATTTAAAACTATATATGAGTATAATACATGTTTGGTAGATTTAGACATGTATTCATTGTGTTGTCTCCAAGGTACATTTATGTATATAATTAATTTTAAATTAATTTATTCAATTTGTTTAAAATTATAATTGATGAGAATCTCAAGGGAATTTGGATGATAATTAAGATAAAATAATTGATTAATTAAAGATACTAATTAATTATTTTGAAGGTGATTTATATAAAATAAGAAAGAATAAGAATTGAATTCTAGTTTTATTAAATTTGTAATTTTTTGTATGTATGTTAATAATCATAAGAATAGACCTGGCCTTTTTATGTGATTGGTGATATTTAATTTATTATTAAATTAATTTTTTTCATGCTCTTCTTCTCTCATATTATTATGTAGGGCCTGCATGCCAATGATTTCTTTTATACAAACCATTTTCCATCACCAGTGTGTGAGTAAAGGCTTATGTAATAGATGGAGCACCCAAGCTATTGGAGGCAGTTCATGTTCGGAGTTGAGGAAAAACCAATCGAAGGAGATACATAGGTGGATAGATGGAAAGCTGTAACATGAACCTTAATTGGTTCAAGGTTTTTTCCCATAGGTCAATGACTAGTTTATCAACCGCTAGATAAACTAACCTTTAGTAATTCTCATGATCATACCACTACATTATTTTATTTCTGTCAAGTTTTGTGGATATTTTATTATGGATGTTTTTTCAATAACATAATTAATGAATTAGCGATCATGCAAGATAGAAATAAAATAAACTAGCTTATGCGTATATATTATCTAAGACATGGTTAATAACTTATGCACTCCCACATAATATTAAAAATAATGTGATAAAGATAGTAATTTAAAATTTATTCCAAAAAGGACAAAATATATCTATTATATATATTAAGTTGGTATATCTTTCCACTACTTCAGCTAAAATAGAACCCTAATTCCAAGTGATTAACCAGCCAAATTTGGGGTGCTTTCAATTATTGGAGAATTCTAACATGAATTTTTGGGTTGACTTAACTTAGTTTACATCAATGGTTGACTTCTAATGGAGGACATAGCATAACTCAAAGGAAAATGTGGAGGAAATCCAATATAAGGATTTCAGGATTGGGGAATCCACTCAATGGATAAAGTAACTATGAGTTAATGCAGTTAGAATTTGGAATAACTACCTAAAACCATTCAATTTTCTTGACCAACCAAGGTAGGGGTTATCCGAAGGGGAATATGGATCCTTACCATTAAGATATCCAAGAAATGGGATATTCTAAATCCAATAGTAAGAGCTATTAGGATTCAACAAAATAATGGGAGACTGATAAATATAATATTTATTTTCTTTCCTAAATTTTATCATCTAAAGTACAGAATTTTTTCTTATCTTATTTGTAGAAACAATAATAAAATTACATGAAACGTATTATTGTGGTCCATGAATTAGAAGTAAATCCTTCTCCCCAATGTTTTTTCCAATAATGGGAAAGGCTTATATGTGTCATCCTTTGCCATGAAAGAAAATTATATCTACTGGAAGAACCTTTTCCCAAAATTCCTGGTAATGAGGAATGTGATGAAGAGCTATCTATCAATGAGAAATATCTAAATAGTGATAGAAATTTTCAATGTTTCACGATATCATCCATGGATAATGAGATTTTAAAGCAGCACAAGGATATGGATACCTATAGCATGATATCTCTCTTTCGGGATCTCCATCAAGAGAAGGAAAGACAATAGAGGTATGATATCTCCAATTCTTGGTTTACGACTATGTTTGGAGAGTCTGCACCAGCTGGGTACCATTTAGTCATTCTAATTGTCTATATTGAAAACTTAGACATCTTAGGGATTAAATTACTAGATGATTTTCAAATAGATATCATACATTCATCACATCCCAAGACCTTATCCAGATTTATTGTTAATTACATTATGATCAATAATGAGAAGATTCATTCCTAACTTCTTACTTTAATTCAAATAGTGGATAAGGACATGACAAACCTTAATTCCTTATGGTGAATAAGAAAATAAAGAACAAGGAAAAGGGGAACAATACCTATAGACAGTCTAAATCTTCTGAGCAGTATCCTTCCATGAAGAGTAAGATCCAATGACTGGTCAAGAAAAATGATGTAGTCTGTTTTTCCTATGGAAATCCTGGCCACTAGAAGAGGATATCTACCCAATAGATAGGGGAAGCTAAAGCTGTATTCATTATCGAGTTTAATCTTTCAGTATCTACACATTGGTTATTATATAAAACTTGTGGTACTCACATCTATATCCAAATACAGGAACCAAATAGATTCTAAAATATTTCCAGAGGAGAGGTGGATGTGGGAGCTGCCAATGGTGCAAATATGGTTACTCTATCAATTTGTGAATACCACATTTCATTTCCAAGGGGAACAATTTTAGTTTTTGAAAGATTTTTTTTATGTACCTATAGTGACCAAGAATATAATTATATAAAATTCCTAGATGCATATATGTTTATTTTCAATTTTGGAAATAAAATTTGTTACTTTTATAAGGAAAACATATGTTATTGAATGGAACATTTAAATAATCATATTTATCTATTCAATTATGAAAACCAAGTGTTAGCGATTGATAACGAATCATGTTCACACGACTCATATAAAACCTAGATTTGGTACAACTATCTTTTTCTTGTAAACATGAAGCATTTGACAAAGCTCTCCCAATATATTTGTTTAGAGTCACCTAATCTAAAATCACTTTATAGATGTCATGATTATTTCCAAGGAAAAATGACCAAACCACAATTTGGTGGATAGGGAAAAAGGGTTACATAGCTTCTTGGATTGGTACACAATGATGTGTGTGTACCATATCCAGTTGAATATAGAGGTGGATATACTTCATAAATTTTAATGATGACTTGAGTAGATATTTCTATGTCTACATGATAAGGTATAAGTCTGATTCCATTGAAAAATTCTAGGAATTCATGAATGAAATAGATAATAAACTTGGTAAGAAGATCAAGAATATTCGATTAGATCGAGGTGGTGAATATCTTAACCAATAGTTCATCACCTTTCTACAAGATTTTGGAATTCTTTATCAAATCACTCCACCTTATAGGCTAAAATGGAATGATATTAGTGAAAGGAAGAACCATACCTTTTTAGGAATTCTAAGGTAAGTGATGAGTCATATAGAACTTTTATCATCCTTTTGGGGATATGCATTAAAAACTTTGGAATACAAATTAAACTAACATCCAACTAAAGCGGCTAACAAAATTTCATTAGTGTTATGGAGTGGAAAGAAACATGTATTTTCACAGACACATGTATGGGGTTATAAGGTGTTTTTTAAGGCCTTGTTAGGAAAAAAATAGCACCACAGGGAACAAACTGCATCTTTATAGAGTATCCCAAGGAAACAAAGGGAAACTACATATACAACCCCTTAGACAAGAAATTACTTGTCTCAAGATAATCCAAATTTTTTGAGAGGGATAAAATCCTCAAAAAAGAAATTAGGGAAAATATTTACATTGATTAAGTCGATTCCCAACATATACAAGAGTTGGATTAGAAATAGGTTCAATAGGTCCCCAAAAATGAACTACTTCCAAAAACACAAGTACTTCTTAGGATCATAAGAGATATAAGAGAACCAAAGCAATATGGTTTTCTATTAACTGAATATGGTGACTCATTATTGGTTGAAAATGATAAACATATCTCATGAAAGGAGGAATTAGAAATCTCAGAAGCTTCAATAGGGAAATAAGCCACAAATTCTAAAATAGACTCCATGTATCAAAACCATGTTTGGATTCTAGAAGATGTTCCAGTTGATGTAAAGCATGTTGGGTGAAAATGGATATTCAAGAGAAAATGAGATATGGAAGGTAAATTAAATACCTATAAAGAAAGTATAGTGGATATAATGTTTAAATAGTATCATGGAATTGACTATGGTGAATTTTTTTTGCCAGTTTCCTTGTTTAGATCCAATAGAATTATACTTTCTATAGCATCTTACTGTAACAATGAGATTCAGCATATGGATGTTAAAACTGCATTTCTTAATTGGAAATTGTAGGAAGATGTATATATGACACAAAAAAAATGTTAAGTGACTACAAGTGATTCCAAAAGGATATTCAATTTGCACATATCCATTTTTTGGATTGAAGAAATCATCCATGCCATGGAACATTTGATTTGATGAATCCATAATAGAATTTTGTTTCATTAAGAATGAATGTGGCCCATGTGTTTAAAATAGTTTTAGTGAAAATGTAGTTGTTATAATAGTAGTATATGTTGAAGAAATATAAATTATTAGAAATGACATATTAGTCTTACAGTCTGTTAAGGATTGGTAAAACAAATTTTTCTCAAGGAAGGGATTAGGTAAAACTTCATACATTTTAAGGGTCAAAATCGTTCATAATAGATCCAAGAGGCTTCTTGGACTAAGTCAATGTACATATGTTTACTAGATACTAATGATATTTAATATGGAAAAATACAAGTGGGGATCGGCTCTATTTTCACATGTTTTACATATTTCTAAGAAAATGTGTCCTCAAACACAATAAGAGAATGAGAGAATGAGTAAGATCACGTACACTTTAGCGATAAGATCAATCAATTATTCCATGTTATGTACTAGACTTGATTTTTCCTATGCATTGATCATGGTAGGAAGATATGAAGGATATATAATAGAAAAAAATTGGACTATTTCTAAGGTTATCCTTATGTATCTTATAATAACTAAGGATATGTTCTTGGAGTATGGAGGATCTGAGGAGATGATCATAATGGGTTATACTTATAGTGTTTTTTAGATAGATCAGAATCATAAAAAGTCTCAATCTAGATATGTTTTCTATCTCAACGGAGGATCTGTGAGCTGGAAGAGTCCAAAGCAACTAGTTGTCGCTAATTCTATAATGGGGTCTAAGTACATATTGGATTCTTATGTTTGCAAGGAAGCCATTTGGATTCAGAACATTGTACAGGATCTTGATGTGGTACTTAGAGTAAAATACCCAATCACATGGTATTGTGATAATACTGAAGCAATGTCTCTTGAAAAAGAACCAATGTCACACCAACAGACAAATAACATACTCCAGAAGAATCACAGCTTAAGGTATTTTCATCATAGGGGTAATGTTTTAGTAAGCAGAGTACCCATAAAAGAGAACATAGAGGACCTTTGTACTAAGATTCTATCTAAGTTGAATCATGACTATCATGTGGGAGCTAGTAGAAAGAAGGTTGTTATCAGTTGAATCTAGTTCAAGTGGGGGTCTGTTGGATTTGGTTCCTTAGAACCAACTTCTATGTACTTTATAATAAAATTTATTCATTGTTTTGAACATTAAGAAACTACTTATCACATCATAATTGTTCTTTAGTTTAATATAGTATGTGATAATGTCTTAAGAGTAATTGTCTCACTAAAAGGTCATTGTAGTTACCTGCTATGATCAGAACCCAAAAGTGTTACGACACTATTCTTGAATATCTCTTCTATACCCAGATGATATAATTTTAGGGACAAAAATGATACAATATATCAGGTTTGGATACTCATTGGACCTTGAGGCATCTTCCCACGGTGTACTCCCTTGGTAACATCTAGTAGGATATTATGAAAATGAGACTTGCCAATAAGAAATCTATATTTATATGTGTGATGGAATGTTCTCATTTGTCAACATGTGTATAGGTCCTATTAATTTAAGATTATTATTAATGAGAATTATGATTCATATAATTTGATGTATTGGTGAATACCATGAGGATAGATGTTCGCGACAAGGTAGAATATATTGGGTGGGTCTTGAGTAATATTGAATTAATTAATAATGAGATAATAGATTTGTCCAATCTGTTCTTTAATAGAATTTGATATCCCAAGCCCTTTGATAGAAATGATATAGCCTAAATAAATCCATGCCCATGATGTTCTATAGGAAAGTTCAATTTTTGGAAAGTCAAAGAAAGAAACATCGAGGACATAGGTTGATGGAACCAGAATGAAACCTACTTGATTCGAGATATCATGATAAAGGAATTAAGTTACACAGTAGGAATTCATTTAAGTAAATATATCATTATGGATATAAATTATTTTCCTATGGGTTCCTTGGCGTGTTTTTATAAACTAAGCTTGGACTTTAGGCTGCTTCACCTAAGGTCACTGAGAAAGATCCCCAAAGGGTATCACACTAAGTGTATCCATAATCATAGTTACATAATATATTGTTATTTATTATTTAACAAGTTGAATAAAAATTATTCTTGGATGTTTTTTATAAATTATTCTTTTATGCATGATCACATATATTCCATCACTAGTTATTCAATAGAATATAATGTGAGTGGAATATCTAATAAATATTGATTTTCTATTTAGTGAATATAATATTTATTTATTTAATAGTGAATAATATATTTTTATTTATTTAATAAATAAACAATCAATATTCAAGGACCCATAAATATTTTTGAGGAATGTTGAACTAAGATTAAATTATCTAGTGAGAAAATAATAAATATCTAATATTATTTGATTAAATAATTTTTTATTTTAATTCTTAAGTTAAGCTAATGTTGAGAAATATTATTATTATTATTATTATTATTATTATTATTATTTGACATGGGGTTTTCACTAGATTTTAATAAATAATTGAGGTAACTAGTTTGATTGTTTTATTTTAACCATAGTGATATGTAAACCCAGTTATGTTATTTTATTAATTAAAACAATTAATTTTTTTGGGTTGTGCACAATGGAATTGGAGAATTACCTCAAACCCTAGATATCCCTATTATCTAAGATTGAACCTAAGATCGGAGAGTGATCATGCTTCACCCGATCAAGGATAATTCTTTGGATAAAATTACCATAGTGATCAAAGGCGAACAACACAAGCACAAGGATCTATCGTGATAGCACTCAGAGATTCTTTCGGGGACATATGGTGATTCATGGAACACCTGTGGATCATCGATAGAGGGTATATGTTCTTTATTAATACAATGCAATGACAGTGCATCAGAGATCTTTTACCAAATCCATCAATAAAGAAATAATTTCATCATCTTAATTCATATTTAATTAAATTAATAATAAATAATATGTGATGATCCCCCTTCTATTGTTCCAACACGATTCATGTTGTTTGTCTTATTTGATTCAAATCTATTTTACAAGTCATTTATTGTCATGTAGATCTAGGATTGATCATCGATCATGAAAAAAATTCAGGCACCCCCATCACATTCTCTTTCTGCTCCCTGATCCTATAAAACTATCCGAACATAATAATATTATAACATATAAAGATATATAAACATTTTATTTGATACCAACATTGACACCCCATCCCCACACTCTGAGACATAGAACTAAAAAACAAAATTAATATATATATATATATATATCTTTGACACTAAAATAAGTGACTCAATTTTAAACATTATTTTTTAAAAATAATTATCTAATATTGAATCACTACTTAGCTAAGAATCTTTCTACATATAGAGCCTTATAAAATTAGTAGCTTTATTACATCTCAACACTTGTATTATTTCCATTAAATGAGAACATTCATGATTAATGAAAATTACTTGAACATTACTTTAGATTCACTTAGGATAAACCTCATAGTTGATATGTAACTCTATAATAGATCCTAATTATCAGTAATACCTAGGTTAAACATTTAAAAACAAGGGGTGAACACAAAATCTGAGTAGGTGTATTTAATGAATCAGAAAAGCACATTTTAATTTGGTGGAAAAATACTTAAAATTATTTTTTTTTAAACAAAATACATTAATATGAAAAAAAATATTTTAAAATATACCATTTAAAAACAAAAATTATTTTCATAAAAATAATCTAGAAACCTATATAAAGGAAAAAACTTATTTTGGAAAATTTCTCAAAAAACATAGATTATTAATTCATTTAAAAACAAAAACCTTTAAAAAATTTAAAATTAGGTATTTTACATTAAAAATAAAACTTTATCTTTTGGATTTTATTAAAACATTTAATCAAATTATTTTTAGTAAAACTCATTTCAAGATTCAGAAAAATGCAACAGTCAACCTAGAACAAAATACGGTTTATATAGGGGCTACTAATCGCATTCATTAAAAAACCCCTTAAGGGTTTGTGTTCACTCCCCATACCCCATTGTCATATATAATTCCCAAGAATCATATTTTTTTAGAACATTTGCAGTTTTCTTTTTCATAAATAGACTCATTTAAAACCTATTATCTTTTAAATCCATAACATTAGTGAATTAATTAATTCATAAAAATTATTATTATATAAATTAATATTTTTTAAAAAAAATGAAATATAAAAAAAATTTATGAGGAATGCACAATTTAAATCATAAAATAAATATAACGATCTGATTCATCAAAAAAGTCATGGATATCTCCTTTAATTAAATTTCCATATTCAATGATGAAGAGAAATGGTTTTCATAAAAAAATATACATGGGTTGTCGATGAATATTCATTGAAAGAAATGTGTTTTTCCATAAAATATAATATATATAATTCTTAACTATGAAGGAATAAAACTCATGATGATAAATTATTTTTAAAAGAAAACATAACTGAATGAAAATATAGAGTGGGTGTTTTTGAAATAAAACATTTTAAACATAAAATGGTAAATTTAAACAAAAATTTATAGATTTATTTCTATAAACCATTAAAATATAGAGTTTCATGGAAATTTTAATATAGAAAATTTTAAAAAAAAACCCTAACCTTATTTTCTCCCCAAATTGTATTTCTCCTTTACTGTATTCCATCTCAAAGAAAAATTTATAAAACTCATCCACCTTCCTCACTGTATATCTCTCTACAACTGAACACTCAGGGTAACATAGATTTTCTGGTGAAGGAATTTTAGCAAAGCTTTGTTAGATGAAAAAACATAAAGAAAAAATTAATTTAATAATCAACCTCCACTGTGAATCCAATTATATTTTAAGTGTGAATAATTATTTAACCTATTATTATATGGGGGAGAAGTATTCATGCAACACCACTCTTATAGAACAAATTGTTTTCTTCTTCCATCATAGATCCACCTTAGCACACATATCATTAAAATTTGTGTACATGGATTTGTAAATTTTTATATGTTATTCATATTACAATCTTCCATCCATTCACACATTATAAAGTCTAACTATCTGTGGTTCCAACAAATCATATATTTATAACATACTATCTGCTATAAAATAGTTTCATGCTAGGAAAATGATAACATCTAATGTCATCAATTATAGTTGAACTTTGGTTTTTTGTGTTCTACAATATCTGCTAGATCTCACTGCTACATAATTTTTGTGTGTGTGTATAGAGCCAATCAATAATCCAATAGTTGTGAATTGGGGATTAAAAAAGAATATTATTTTATTATTTTAGCCTTATGAGTTTATTCCTAACTTTATTCATCTATCGTGTGTCAGGATAGTTCTCAATGTGATTCGTCAATATAAAATTGTGTGTATGTGTGTTCTATAGATATCTAGCAGTGTGCTAGAGGATAAAGATGATGGGGTTGGTTTTATTTACAATAAAAAAAATTATTTTAAATACATTAAATAGTGATTGTTAAAACATGATCCCACATCAGTTTTTGGTCCATTTGAGTTCTTCCTTATATATCAATCCACGATATAAGGGACCAATGAATCCCAGAAGGGGTTGGTTGTCTCCATTAGCCTCTCATTCCAACCAACATAAGAGAGGCTAAGTACCTCTAACCCACATGCAACATTTTAATCCTTGTGTAGCACTATAACCATTCCCCAATCATATACCACTAATCATGAGATTATGGTTGATAACTGGGAAACCCATATTGGCTAGCTTGATCTCTTGTTGTTTAAGCCAACTGAACATTATTTTCTATTACATAAATAAGAAAATACACTTGAAAATATTATTATTTATTTCTATTATTTACTAATAAATATTCTATATTATAAATGATGATTTAAAACAAACTGAAATTCTCATATTATTTTTAATTTACTATAATTACTATCATGATTATTTGAGATAAATATTTTATATATAATAATTATTATTATATTCCCATTAAATTTTATAATTGTCATTATATTTTATGTATATATATTACATTCAAATTAGTATTTTATATACCATAAATATTATTTTCCAACTAATAAATGTTATTAAATATATTCTTTTAAAATCAATTTAATCTTCTCTATAATTATCTTATACATTATATATATCTTAATTTAAAATTAATGTAAACATTTTACAACCATTCAAATTTATAATTAAATATATCTACTTTAAGTTAACCTAATTTACTTAAAACTATTTTATATACATTCATTTCAAACTAAAACTTTCTATGTGATAATATGTATATATATATATATATATATATCAAAATTGTATTTAAAATTTATACATTCATTTCAAATTCATATTTATGAACTATAATATTTATTATTTTACAGTAAAATTTTACAATTATCATTAAATATGTTCATTTTATATTATTATATTATATTTCAAAAAATTATATATCAAGTTTGTATCTTATATTTTGTTATCTATCATAAAATAATTCTTAATAACTAATGATTAATTTCAATAACAAATTACAATAATTTTATTAGCATAATATTCTTATGAATAAAAATTCAAATGTGGGTAAAGTATGTATTTTGTAATATGAACTTAATTAAATAAAACTTCATGAATAATAAACATTTGTCCATACATATTGTTTCTAAAATAAATATAGAGATAGTAAAAATAGTACTCTTATAGCCTAAAATTTTAAATTAATTTATTTCTTATTAAAAAAAATCCTATAATGACTTCCACTCAATGGATATATTCTTAATAGTTCCACAACAAAACTCAAAGGGTTATATTTTTATTTTTTAAATACCAGTTCTTTTATCCTATTATATCACCTGAAAAGAAGATTCAAATATATTTTATTTTGTTTGTTCTTACTATATTCATCTTTGGTGGAGCTATCTTAATGGATGATTATAACGAGCCATTCTACAATATTGTTGTTTTTCTTGTTTACTATAATTTTTTCCCATTTTTCTTTTTATTATTATAGGAAATAATATATTTTCATATTCATATTTTATTATAATAATCTAATATATTTTTATTCTATTTTTATAGTGGTTATAAAGAAAGTATTTATTTTTATAATGGATACTTCATTGGGAAATATTCCATAGTCTATTTAAGATATCAGAAAATATATTAACACAAAATTTGTTTAAATGGATATATATATATATATATATATATATCAAAGCTCAAGATGTTATATACATAATATTTATAAAAAAATTCTTTCAAAAATAACTATTTTACCATTGTAACAAGTATTTATTCGGGTAACTTATTTTTATATAATAAATGAAGATGACTTTATATAAAACTTTGGATATGTTGTTTAAAATATAAAAATCATTTTCTATAACTCAACCACTATAGTTGATAAAAATTAGTATAAACATGCATCATGAATAAAAATAATTTTTGAAAATTTTATTCCTTAAACATAAAAATAATTTATTCATATTCAATGCTAAGTGAAAATATTTTGATGAACATTAATTTATTTGTTTATATATATTTTATTAATAAATTAAACATTATCTAATAGTGTTCAAATTTTTATGAAATAATATATATATATATATGTATAATTCTTTGAGAAACTTTTTGTTATCACTAAATGATTTTGTTCTTAATTATTTAATATTGATTACATTTTTATAAAAATTTAATTTTATCAATACCTTTATGTTAAATATATACTTTATTATTCATTAAAAATTAAATTTTATGGAAAAAAGATTGTAATAAATACCTGGAATAATGATAACACAAAATTTAAAAATAATTATAACATTATATCACCCTAATATCTACATGAAAGTACCATTAAAAATCTGCATATGAGATAAGGTTAAGATAATAAGTGGTGGTTATTGTGGGTAGTAATTCAACTAGAATAGATCTCATTGAAATTCACATGATCATGAAATTCTCTAACAAATTATTTATCTCAAGCCACACTTGTTAGAGTTTCGATTGTACTTGGTCTAGGGAAAACCCTAGTGAATCTAACTCCCTTCTAAGAGTAGAAAACGATCTTTACAAGGAATGTATCTACTACTCAATTCGATTTATTTCCCATTTCTATAAAGATTTATTAATCTAGTTTCCATTTTTATCCCCTCCAATTCAGTGGTAATGCTACAATAGTCAAATGATCTCAATGGCTATATAAACCAAATGACAATATACAATAGTTAGATTTCATTTCTATATATAACCTAAAATCATTCATCCTATTTTATTATCTACTTATATGTTAATTATAATTATATATCTCTTCCTTAATTTCATAGTTTATGTTAAGGTTATGATCCTTATAGAAAACCATGAGGATAAATAATTAATGTTTGTGGTATTTTTATTTACTTATGTATTTATTCCTCTTATAATTTTCTTAATTATGTTATATATTTTATTCTCATACTATATTAATGTTTATATTGTATTATAATGTTTTATCTCAATGAAATTTTTGAAGTATCATTTTATTTCAATGTTAGGTGTGAATATATCTATTCAAATCATTATTTAATTAAAGCTGAATTATTCTTTAAAATCTTAGGGTGTTACATTACACCCCCTTAAATAAATTTTAGCCTAATAATTTTAATTATCTGACTACTGGAAATAGTTAGGTTATTTTTAACATTCTCATCACTCAAGATATAACTTCTAATGAGGCATATACCTATCTATATTTGGAAAGACTAAGATTCTCATATTTTCCTCCATATTTATAATATATTGAAATCATTTATGATAAATATACTTCCATAGTTGGTTATAAAACTCGGGATTTTCTAGGGAAATATATTTAATATCATTATTTTCTTAATCTAGTATCCAATCAAATACATTAACAAAAATGTGTATAATAAAATCTAATAAAATTAGAGAAAATTAATCATATTGTTCCATGTTTAATGAATTATATCCACTAACTTATGAATCTCTAGGTTTTAATCTGGGTTAAACATCATCATATTCCTTTTAGTTTCTCTATCCTAATTAGTAACATATTACATCCTTGTGTTCATTTTATATCCTTTATAGTGGTTCGTAAAGAGAACATGAATCAACCAAATAATATTCCCTGATATTGTTAAACCTAATGTATATATAGGCCCAGTTATTATTCATTGAGTGTAGATTGAGTTAATAACCAACCAAGATTTTTTTTGGATTACTTCCCCTATGTGAATTTGTGCAAGAGACAACATCTACTTGTTGGTATCCAATCCAGGATATAATTTCCATGAAACCACATAGTCTATACTTTACCAAAACATTGGGGTGATTTTATATATTTAGACTTATCCATAATTTTATATCTAATGTTCTATAATACTAATCCACCAAAATAAAAAAAATACCTAAAAATAACTAAAGCATGCATTGATACCAACTAAAGTGCCTCAGACCCACACATATAGACCTGGGGCTAAAAAAATACTTTAATTTTTTTATTTTATTCCAAGTGATATTAATCTTGAAAAACATACATATACTTCAATAAAATAAACATTACAACTCATAAATGATATCATTAATCTCAGAACCCAAATGTTTAATACCTTCAGATGTTAACAAAATAAAAATCTTATTTCGCATATTTATGAATATTTCTCTATAATTCCACCATACTAGATACCCTTATAGATAACTCCTAGGTTATATTTATCATCATAAAATGGGGATTGTAAAACCTAAGGGGTGATATCAAATGAACTATAATGGAAAATCATATCAATGATTCATAAAGGGTTATAGCGCAAGAATATGGGGAAACAAGTGCATGGGAGAAATATTTGATTAAAATAATCATATAATAATATGAGTTATCCATAATACAAGATAAATGACATGTAATATCAAGTGATAAAACATATAGCATGGGATAAGAGTGTGAATGTTGTATTTTCTGTCCTAATACCAACTATTTGTACTTTGATTACATGAATATTCAATTTATTGAATATTAAAAAAACTTCTTATTACATATTGTTTTTTTTAATGAATATAATTTAATAATGTCCTAGAGTATATGTTACATTGATAAGGTCATAATATTTCTCTGATACGATGATATACTTGATTTTCTATGACGATATTCTCAAATAATGTTATGTGGTTGGATAAAATATTATGATGGAACACATAATACATAGACTATGAGGTGCATGCACTTATAAAAAGACGAGGATTATTTTCATGATATTCTCACTTGGTAATCTCCAAGAGGTTAGATTATGAAAATAGAATGGCCAGTTTGAATTCCACATTTTTTGGTTTCATTGGATATTCCTATCTACGAGCATGTGTGATTCTCCTTAGACTTTAAGATTATTATTAATGCATTCTACAACTCCCAAACATAAACGTATTTCATAAACCATGAAGATAATAGTTCATAAAGAAGTTTAATATGTGGGGTGTGTCACAAGTGACATCCCATTAATAAATAAGTTGAGGACACTAGTTGAAAAAAGGTTTATCCCCACACATCTATTCCCACGGTTTATCAAACTGTGGGAATAGTCATTTTTTGTTTATCAATAGCCAGGGTTTTATTAAAACCGTGGGTATTCAATCCATAATTTCACCCCCCCCCCATCGGGATCTCCTCTTCACTCTCGCGCTCCCCCATCGGTTCTCCTCCTCACTCTCGTGCTCCCCCACTCGAACCCTAGGTTCCCGACCTCCACCTCTGGCCCTCTCCTCCCCTCCCTGACCACTGCCGCCCGGCTATCCGACCTCCGCCTCCCAGCCCTCTACTCCCCTCTCCGACCTCTGCCTCCTGGCCATCTGACCATCAGTTCCCGGCCATATTATCCCCTCTCTGACCTCCACCTCCGCTCCCGACCTCAACCTCCCGGCCTTCATCTCCACCTCAACGTCTCAGCCACTGCCTCCCTTCCTCAAGATCTAGCGACGTGCCCCTTCCCCCTGTCGGATCCCTCTCCCCCCGGCAACGTCCCGACCGATTCATTGAATTTATGTTTGTAATTTTTTCTCATTGATTTTTTATTCTTTTTAAACTAATCACCGCTTCTTATATAAAATGCCTCATCAAGTTGACTACACAATTTTTGCTACCTGATTTTCATTGAATAAGTGGCTGATTTTTATTTCCCCTAGTAATTTCACATTAATTTCCCTCATTTTTCTAGAATTTATTGTATGTTTTTTGTAGATGTAATTCTTCTTAGGGTATAGAAAAAAGTTTCCAAAGCTTCAAAATTATTTTTGACCGATTATGGTCAATAGAGTAGGAAAAAATAAACCCAGCTAACTGTAGTGTGTAAATTTCTGATAACTTCTTGTCCAAATGTTCAAAATTCCTTAAATGTTCACTTAGAATCTCTATGAATGATTTTCCTATGGATTTATTGGGTTCATTATTTTATTCATGTAAGATTCGTATTTATCATATTTTATTATTTATCAAATATTATTACTGGTTATAAAACTAATTAAAACATTAGTTTCTATCCTTAGGATACAAGATCTCCCTAATTAGCACCATGTTATCCTCTATTACAATACATAATCCTTTAGCCATCAGGTTCCCTAAAATGATCATCGCGGGCATAAAAACTATCATCTATATGTCTATGTGGGACTCCCAAAATGAGGTAAAATATCACTAGGAGTGATGGTATTACATGGATAAGATAGTATAGAGGGTGTGATTAATTTAAGAAGGCTTTATAAGACCATGAAATCTATACATGTAATAAAAGTATATGAAGTGCATGTGAGTTAGTCTCTTCAAGGGTCCTTTTATACCCTAATCATTCATTCTAACTCAATCATGGGGAATGGTGACATATCCTATAGAAATGATAACTAGTTTGGGCATATGATATTCTTTAAAAGGTGTTTTACAGTAGACATAGCCTTAAAAATGACATGTTAACACCCAAGGATCATCAATGTTGTCCTCAATGCTGAAATGAAAACATTGTACTCTAGAATTTAACTAGTATAATATCCCAAATACAATATTTGTTCCCATAAAGTTTGACTTATTCAATTTTTTTGACTTCCATAGGCCCATCCATGTAGAGTAAAATAAATATATTTGGACAAAATTTTAATGGTGTGAAGTTATACCTAACTTGTATGGTAAGCATAGAATCGTACTATTCCCTTTAATTATGTTGTGCAAGGTAAAGGTATTCAACTATCCATGAAATGTTTACTCTTCAAAAACTCGAACAAAAATAGTGCTATGTCTATTGTATAAAGGGGAGAAATATCATTTCATTTTTTATTTCCATGAGGTGTATAGAGGGTGACATCTGTCTAGGTTCATCAGATACTTTTTTGCCTCCCCCGACCTCCGACTCTCGGCCCTGTCCTCCCCTCCCCGACCACCAACTCCTAGACATCCGACCTCTACCTCCTAGCTATATCATCCCCTCCCTGGCCTCCGCCACCCGCCTCTGCCTCCGCTCCAGACCTGGACCTCCAGGACTTTGCCTCTACGTTAACATCCCAGCCTTCGCCACGTTTCCCCCAACTCCGGTGACGTCCTCGCTCCCCCCTCTCAGCTCCCTCTCCTCGGAAAACTTCTCTGCCAAGTCATTCCATATATGTATATAATTTCTTCACCTTATTTTTTTATTCTTTTGAAACTAATCACTTATTCTTATATCACTACAAAAATTATCTTCTGAGTTGTTTATTTAGACAATAATAATTCATCATTATTGGAAATCTGGGTATGCATCTTTGGGGATTTTTTTTTGAATTCATTTCATTTGTTTGGTCTTTTTGGGAGCCGATCTTCCTGATTTACTAGACTGAAATTTGGAATCTAGATTTGGTTTTGACTAAACCCCTGGTTTTCTAGTTTGATGGTCTACCAATCCATCAACTTCTTTAAAAAAAATCATCATAGAGATAATTTTTACTTCCTCTAATTGTTATTGCAACAATCTATTTTCATTTACAATGTTTTATATTACGGCATTTTGTACTTTGGATATAACTGACAAAGACTACTAATTTAGGATGATATACTAGTGATGAGTTGTATTTGAAGGACATAAAAGTATTGGGAAGGAGGGAATCTAGAACTAAATTGGCCTACCCAGGGGAATAGTGGTGTCTACTCTAAAATGTCCATATGAACAGCATCTCCTTATGCTATAGCTTTCCTGATAGATTTCATGAAGGGCATGGGGTCATCAAACATGATTTTTTTATATATTCCATCTTTTATCTTCTTTATAAACCTTATATTACAAATCAGTTTGATTCATTCAATGATAGTTTAATTTAAACCAATTTTAATCAAGAAGGTCTCTAAGATGCTCTTCGTATGTCAAACCAGAATTCCACTATGTGATTTTTGTTGATCATACAAGGAACATAAGTATTTTTTATGGTTATTTCTTTTCTTCACATGTATATTAGTCTTATATACATTGTGTTTATTTTTAAAAATTAAAGTTTGCAGTGAGTTTCACTCTTACATAACATTTACATACTCTTATGAAAGACTAGTTATAGCATTGTCTCTTCCATAATGGTGTATCAAATCATCAAGCAATCCATATTATTCTAACATTTAATAGGTTATGGTGAGGAATATATTTTTATAATGCGGCCTCTCTAACATTGTGGTATTCCCCTTCATAATGTTTTCCATGCACGATTTTCAAAAGATTTGGCCAGCCCATATGGCGAAACCATGTCCAATGTACATTTCGGGTGAAATTACAATTTCCTTTAAAATATTTTTAATCTAAACACACTACCATTAATATTTTATAGCGGTGGAATCCCTATTTTATCTTTTTTATAAGACAAATGCATGTCTATTCTAGGAATCTAGATCTAATTTCAGTCATAGTTTGATCAGTTACAATTTTTCTCATTTGATATGTTCCATTACATTCTTGATTAATTTCTAAACATGCATTATTATGCTTTCTATCAACAATGCTACCTAGAATTAGAATCACATGCCAAAATCTCATGGCATTGATCTTTTCTTCACATCTACACTAATCCTTGATGAACTAAAGGCTGATACTAATGGGGAGAGTCCTATGGGCCTAAGGTATGCGTTTTATAATTGTTTTCATGGTTTCCATCATTTTGGATATTTTTGTGTTGTCATGATGATTTAATAGGGTATAATTTATTTAATTAATATTTCTTGATTATATTTATTAGGACAATGTTCAATGAAATTTTCTATATACGTAAATTTTTTGTGGTGGTTTCATCTAGAAATACAACTAACTCATGAAGGAATATATGCCATATATGGGTTTTTAGTGTTTTGAAATCGTAGAGACATCATTATAATGTGTTTTATATTTATAACTCTAATGATAAGCCTCCATGTATAAACTAGCTATTGAATTTTGAATTGATTTGGGAAGTCACTACCATCACCTTCCACTTGACCCGCCAACGTTCAATGCCTGAAGATGATTAATTAATTGTAAATGAATATGAAACAGATTAGTTGTCTTAAATAAAATGCACTTGGTTTCTTGTTCTTAGCCTATAATTGTCATGTTATTAAAGGTAAAGGATAAAACTAGGTATCTAAATATGAAATATCTTAAATGGTTGGGTGTACCTTTTCCCTTATCACAGTAATCAAATTGAAATTCATAAATATTGACTTTTGAAATTATATGACCATTAAATTTATTATTAAATGTATTTTAATGATATGGTTTCTTGATTTAAAACATTTAATTAACTAAATAATTATAACATAAATTATTTGACTAAAGGATTTCATGTCTTGAGAAGCTTTTCACTTAAATGAAAACTCAGAATGAACCATATGGCATATTAAATGGATAGAGTATCATATATCCTGAACAATTACATGAATAAATTTTAATGTTTTAATTTTTATATATACCTTAACATATCCATATGATGTCCCTGCCCTGAGTTAGAATTTCAATTCCTGTGGTAATTCAATGAGAACTCAAGGATACCATTTTGATTCAAGGATGTATGTTTCCTCGGCTATAGTCGCCATTGAACTCGATCTTCATATAATAATAAATGTCTTGTATGAAACTATATGAACCCTCGTTTAAAATTATAGGATTCCTTAGATACACTCTTGGGGTCCAAAATGTGGTCTACAAACATGACTTCAATAGTTATATCCTTGGGATATCCATATCTTTTCCAATTTTACCTTGGGTATATTACTTGGACTCTATTAGATAATACCATTATTTAATTCTATCGATGATTCTCTTAGGATTAAACTCATACCCATAGAAATGTTGTAGTTACTACTATTTTGGTGACCGTTTAGGTTTGGGATGGCTTGGTTATTACCTTGTAACCCTTTACTTATTTATGTCACACTTCACAATGCCTTATTATTCATTACAACCTTACTATTACAATCACATGGTGATGTATATCCTAGATGCACCTCACATTAAATACTTATAAAAGCTGTAACCAGATTAATTAATTAATGAGACTATTTATTAAAAACCATTTGAGGGATGAAGAAGGTACTGGGGTGTTTCTATTTAATATACTCTATTACATTGTACAATTGAATTCTTAAACTATTTTGGGTGTCGGGGGAGGGGGATGAGTGTGGGGGGTGGGGCTGGGTACAAGGGGTTGGGGCTGGGTGCAGGGGGTGGGGGGCTGGGTGTAGGGGGTAAGGTTGGGTGCAGGGGGTGGGGGCTGGGTTTTGGGGGGTGGGGGCCGGGTGCGGGGGAGGGGTTTTCGGTGTGGGGGTAGAGGGGGATGGGTGCGGGCAGGGGGGTTGGGTGCGGGAGGGGGGATGGGTGCGGAGGGAGGGGGCTGGGTGCAGGGAGTGGGGGCTGGGTGCAAGGGGTGGGGGCTGGGTTAAGGGTGGTGGGGCTGGGTGCAGGGTGGGGGGGGATGGTTTCAGTTTGGGAGGGAGTGGTATGTAAGTAATTTGTCTTATTCTTTTCCAGTAACTTCATTTTATTTATCCTATAGTTCTTATCCATCATTTATTATGTGTTTTACAGTGTCTTGAATGAAAAGATTTTAAATAACGACTCTCAACAAGGTGGCCTCTCTTTCCCATGTGTTTCTCCTCTAGGCATCTTTGCAGCAATTTTAGATTCAATGGATACTCCATTTATTTTAATATCAACATAATTTTTTTAATTCCAATCTAGGAATATTTCATCCTCTATCAGACTTTATTTGGATTCAATAAGGGATGAATGATTGTGATGCTTCATCATTAAGAATTTATTTAGGACTTTTTTGATTTGCACTCTGGTTTGCAGGACCAAGGTGAAAGCAACCTAGTTTGATGGTTGTGATCGTGAAAGCAAGGTGAATGATTGTGATGCTTCATCAGTGGATACTCCATTCTGGTTTGCATTCTATTTTGATTGTCTGCTTCTAGTTTTAATTTTGTTTGCTGGTCTGCTTCTGTTTCTGGTGTTTGCTGGTCCGCTTCTGGTTTGCATTCTGTTTGCTGGTCTGCTTCTGTTTCTGGTGTTTGTTGGTCCACTTCTGGTTTGCATTCTGTTTGCTGGTCTACTTTTTTTTCTGGTGTTTTCTGGTCTCCATTCTGTTTTCTTGTGTCTGCTTCTATTTCTCAGGCTAGTTGCTTCTGTTTGTGAGGCTGGTTTTCTTCTGTTTGTGAGGCTGGAACTGCTTCTGTTTATCAGGTTTGTGAGGCTGGTCTGCTAGGGGAACTATCTGGTAAAGCATATATACCCACGGTTTCAATAACCGTGGGTATATATACTAATGTGAAACAACCTATATCCATGGTTCCATGGGTATATATATTGTGGTTTTAAAATTTATACCCACGGTTCTGTAACTGTGGGTAAGATGATATTTGACTGGGCTATACACACGGTTTTCATAAAACCGTGGGTATAGATCTATTGTGACGGCACTACAGCGCACGGTTATTAAAACAATGGGTATAGCCTATACCCACATTTTCATGGTCTATACCCACAGTTTCAAACAGTGGGTATAGGCTATATTTCCAGTAGTGGGATGGATTTGTCCCATCCATATTTATGAAATTTTATATCTCATCCCTTTGATTAGAAGAGAACCATCTCCTTAAAATACATGGACATTGTGTAAAAACATGTTTATTTCAGATAGTAAAAGAAAGACATATCAAGAATATAGTTCGGTCTCAAGGTTATGCAACCTGGTTGATGAGATATTGTGACAAATGGATTATATTACACAATGAGCATTTTATGTGGTTATCAATGTTCTGACATTAAGTTATTTCTCTTGGGTGCTTTGACCCATTTCTAAATAGTAATCTTGGACTATACGAAAACCCACCAAATACCAACGAGAAATAATTCTAGAGGGTCATACAATAAGTGTTTCTGTTAATTTTGATTAAATTCTATTTGAGTTTAATTAATGTAATAAATATTATTCTCAATTATGATGAATAATTTTATTCAAGTTATATTGATCACATAAAATAAATAAATATTTACTCACTAACATGTGAATAAAATATTAATTTTATTTATTGAATATTTTAATAAATATTTATTCAGTAGATTGTGAAAACAATATTTATTTGTGAATAAAATATTTGTTCTATTGTTCAATAAAAGATAGAGAAGTTTGAATGGACCATGATCGAGTCCAGTGACAAATATTAATTAACAATACCATTATATAATAATTTTTCTTGCGAAAGTTGGCACACACCACAAAATAGTAATAATATAATTATTATGTGGAACGGGGTTTATTAAAGCTAATAAATGTTTTTTTAATGGTTGTTATGAAATTCAAAAATATTTTAACTTAAATCCAAACTCTATAAATAGACGACTATGTATATTGTGTGGAGCATCCAAAATTTGATAATAGATAATTTTTGTGCATAATGAATTCTCTCTAAACTCCTCATTATCTCTCCCTATCAAGAACGAGAAGTGTATGAGAGATTTATTCAAGATAGAAGAATGAGAAATCAAGAATGAATAACACAAGACATTTGACTCACAACACTAGTAATCAGAGATCTATGATATCATAGGAGCACGCGTGGATAACAACTAGATATATTCTATACTTGGGTCCTCACAGTATAATGAAGGTAATAAAGAAAGGGTATTTTTGGATGATAAACATTCACCAACGAAGAAATTTCCTAATCCTGGGTATTTATTTCATCAAATTTTAAATAAATTAATTATAAATTTTTTGTGAAAAATCCTTTCTCTTGGTTTCTGGCATCGATTATTTAATTAAATTTTAATATATCTCCCACCTACTCATGAGTTCACTTCACCTAGAACTAACAAGTGGTATTATAGTGGTCTCATTTAAATTTATAATTATTTATTTGATTGTTGATCTATGCGCAATTTTGGTTACATTTTTCTTTCATGTTATTCAGTCTTTAATATGATTTGAATTAGCATGTTATTGATATATTAATCGTTCTCTTTCGGTATTTCATTTTCTTAAAGGTTCAAGAACAAATGAAGAAGGACCAAAGATACCATCAGGAAGTTTCAAATCATTTTTCATCAAAAATGGGGTTACACAACGTGTGGTCGGAGCACATGTCATATACCCATGTGTGTTGTATCTTGATGTACTGAGAAATTAATTACACATTGTGATTTTATTTCACACCACATGTTGATCGGGCCAAACTAGAACATGGAATGTGGATATATGGTGTCTAGATGTCATGTACACACCATGTAATCTGGCTGATTTAACATGCCAAAGCCCTAGGTGTGTTACTTGGATATAGGGAAACTAAGGTACATTACATGTAGCTGTATGTACACTCCATGTAGTATCCCATTAATGGAAAAAATTAAAATTACATTAAACTTGAAAATTGTATCATAAAAACCATATTTTATTATTTAGAACACCATTTTGTGTTTGAAAATTTAATAATAGTTTTAATGAATTTTGAATGATTAATTAATTAATTGTAATAAATATGTTATTATTAGTCCTTCTATTTATTTTTTATGAATTCAATTAATGATGGGTATCTCTAAATAAGATCAAATGATCATTAATATGAAACTAAATTAATTAATTAGTAAATTAATGAATCAAAGCAAGCGAATTTATCTTAAATAATAAAACAATGAATAAATAAATGAATCATAGCCGTTTAATTTTGAGTATTCATTACAAGTATGACCATTCATGAGCCTAACCATGACCATTGTATGTGTTAGATGTTTTAATTTAATTTATATCATGAGTTTTAAATTATTTAATATTAAATTAAATGATGGAATGTGATTCATCTCTCCTTCCATTATTATGTAGGACCTACATATCTAAAGATATTTATGTAACCCACATTAGCCAATCATTTGGTTACCCTCACCTGCATAAGTAATAACTATTTGTAATTAATGGAGAATCCCAAGGTGTAGGGTGGCAGTTCAAGATGAAACCATAATGAAGCCAACCCAGGTGATACATAAGTGGATAGGTGGAATGTTTTAACTTATTCCAAGACTGGGAATAGAATTTATTTCCCCTAGGACAAAGGTTGATTTAATGTATTCTCATTAAATTAGCCATTAGATTAAGCTCATGAATGGTAATTTTAATTAATAAATTATTTCTTTCTATGAAATTATTTATTTTATAGATTTAAGGTCGCAATCACATAAATAAATGAAGTAATGTGAAAATATCGAAAATTAATTAATTAATTATTCATAAATTTTTTATCCAACATGGTAAATTAATTAAGTAACATCCACTTAATATTAACAAGAAATTTAAATAGTTAAAAGATAAAAATTATTCATAATAAAATAAAATCCCTAAATTTAATATTATGTCAGACTAGGCCTTCCATTACTTGATTGGGAATGAAACCATATAACTAAGTGTAGTACATGGCCAAAGTATGGAAACTTACGTTTATCGGGGTGTTCGCAATATAGTTTTTTGTTTACATAACAAAAATTATATTGACTTTAAAGTTCAATGTCTGTTCAATACGTATTTTGAGGCATGTTTTGAGGAAATCCAATTCAAGATTTTAGTATAGTGGAATCTAGTCAATGAATCAAGGAGCTTCAAGTCCATACCATCCACCTGATTACTTTATTATGGTTTTAATTTACAAAATTTGGAGTAATAAGAAAATTGATGGGGATTTTTTCCTATATAATTTTAAAGAAACTAGATATTCTGAGTCCAATAGTGAGGCCAATTGAGACATGATAAAATAGTGGGAGATTTAGTATATAAATCAATAAAAACATTTAATTTATTATATCTCACTGATTTTGGAATCAGTAAATGTACTAATGATATTATTTTTTTAATTATAGAATAATATTATAGGTTCATCATCCAAAATATCATTATGATCAATATTGGATAAAGATAACCTCCTAAAATGAAGTAACTTTCAAGAGTGGTTCAGATGACTTCGGGTTATGTTATGACATGAATGGAAATCATACATGCTAGAGTCCTCAATATCTGATCCTCATACTAAAGAGGGAAGTTATGATGATTTCCTTGTCTATGAACAACATTTGAGAGACATGGTCAACATTCAATTTTTGATGCTTTCATCGATGTCTAGTAAACAAATGAAGTCTCACAAAAACATGGATGTGTATAAAATGATTGATCACCTCTATTTTATTCATCATGAGAGAGCTAGATAGGAATGGTTTGATATTTCCAAGGCACTCTTTTAAATAATTCTTGGAGAGGTTTCCCCATATGGGCCTCA
Organism: Viscum album; assembly: GCA_963277665.1. Classification (NCBI taxonomy): domain Eukaryota; kingdom Viridiplantae; phylum Streptophyta; class Magnoliopsida; order Santalales; family Viscaceae; genus Viscum; species Viscum album. The sequence continues at coordinate 1,540,105,101 of OY728125.1, read as the reverse complement.
CATAGTCAAGAACAAGGGATACATTGAGTGCTTAGAGGTTCTTGTGTTTAAAATCCCTGAATAAATAGGAAACGAACTCATTCTATCATCACTCCCTTAAAGATTCTATAGTTTTGTTATGAATATTAATATGAAAAACATTGAGAAGTATTTTTCTAGATCTTCATACTCTTCTTTTCAAAGTAAATAAGGATACAAAGCATAAAAATAATTATATCCTTATGGTGAATAAAAATAAAGGTAAATCAAATATATTTAATCCCAAAGCTTCTTCATACCCTTAAAATTAGAGGAACTTCAAGAGAAACAAATAGAATATGATTATTTCTATTTCGCATGTGGAAATAAGGGCCACTAGAAGAAAAACGTCACCCAACCAAAGAAGCAAGGGGAATCTTCAGGTGCATTTTTTATCGAGTATAATTTATCTATTTCTACAAATTGGTTATTAGATACATCTTGAGTTTCTTATATATGTATTCAAATATATGAACCATGTAGATTCAAAAAGGTTGACTAGGGAGAGTTAGATCTTCAGGCAGCCAACAGAGCTAAACTTGATGTTATAGCTATCAAGGACTACCACCTAATGTTTCCAACTTGGATGATCATGGTTGTAAAGGGTTGTTATTATGTGCCTTCAATGACCAAAAAAATTATTTCTATATCGAGACTTGATATGGATGGATATATTTTCAAATTTTTGAATAAATGTATCTTATTATATAAATATAGTTTTTTATGACAAGGAACATTTAAATAATGGTCTTTATGTGTTGGATTTCATGAACAAAATAATGGAAATTGAGAATGAAGTTACTTCACATGACTCATACAACTCCCAAAACAAGATTCACTGGTTAAGAAATGTAAATAAAAAATGCTTGACTAAAATACGTCAAGATAGATACTTAGATTCTTTTGAACAAAAACCAAATGGTGTATGTCATCCATTTTTACAAGGAAAATTGACTAAAACCCAATTTTGTGGGAATGGTGAATCGGATAAATATATTCATTAATTAGTTAATAATGATGTGTGTGGACTATTTATTATTGAATTAAGGGGTGAGTAATCATACTTCATAACTTTTACTGATGATTTTAGTTGTAATGTCCTAAACTAAAACGTCACTCAACAATACCCTGATCTTGGTTGGATATATGGCCTCAAGAATATCTCCCCAAATTCTATAGGCATGACTAGTATTGAGGGGCTAGGTGATTCATTAGGGAGACTATTCCATTATTACCAAAGTATTTTACAGTGGAATTCAATAATCATGTAGATACCAGAAGGAGTAAAACAAGTATACAATAGACGCATGGCAGGAATAGATAGAATTCTCTAAAGATGGATCATATACCATGATATAGATGATACATGTATCTATAAAACAACAAAAATTGGTATATAAAAATACATTATAATACAAGTATCCAAAATGAAAGAAATACCAAAAAGTGTATGTAGCATCACAAGCCTCATCTTGGTCCCATTCTCCCATGCTTCAATGTAAAAATAAACCACTTGTACTAGGGAACTTTCCCATATTATCACATGAAACCATATAATCTATTTGGTTCCCCAAGGAGGCCCAAATAAGGTGTGATATAAACATCCCAGTAGGTAACAACCTAGAATTCTACATAGTTCTAAGCAGCATAATGCAATATGCTAAACAAGTGTAAGTATGTAGTAACATAAGTGTGAATGCACATGGAATATGTGTACTACAACTATCAATACCAAAAATCCTCTTGAGGCTCCCTACAACAAGTGTCAGGTCCTAACAAGGTAGTTACAAACAATATATGCAAACAACATGACCTCTCTGTACAACCATCCATATCCTATCCATGTGGTCTTACTGTATAGTTAAACCATATCGAGATCCCATGGACTTGACATATAAATAAGTGTAGACCGTGAAGGGCAGGATCCAAGGTTTCAATGACCAAGGCATACTCATTGAGTCCCAGGAACATCTCAATGGAGACTTAGTATAGGAACTGTTTGGAGTCCTAGGAGCATTTGTACCAACATGTCCTATGTGAGTCCAAGAAATCCAGATCCAATGGGCAGAAAAGCCTGAGGCATCCCATGAAATCAATACCTAAGGTATATACTCAACCAAGGAGTCCACTAGTGCATTCTGGATCCATGGAGATCCATCCATGGAATCTATATAAATCATCAACCATTTCATACATTTAAAAAACAATTGAAAACCATATGAGTCTATCCACTCTTATAATCCATTTCATTTAAAAAATCCACATGGATATACCCAACTATTTATCATCATTATCCATTAAACATCTCACATGGGTATATCCACCCATTAACCATGAAAATTCATTTATCCAACCTAAAAACAACCAATGAGTATACCCACTCATTTAACAAAATCCATTCAACCCATCTAATCAAGTAAGAATTGAATATTATAGTAATGAAAGGAGAGGAGTCGCAATATATCCTAAGAATGTAAACCAACTTCAATAAATTAAAAATTCACTTCCCTAAACTATAAAACTAAAAACCACACCCCTTGGGTGGTTTATCAGAGGTTAGAACCAAAAAATGGCATGGTGCACCCCATGGGTGGCCCCCGGTTGGGGAAACAACAACCAGTGCAGCTCAATGAACCTAAGGGAATCCCTAATAGGTCCTACTGCATCTATTTCAGATGAACATATAAAATTCAGGCCCATGTTGGAAAGTATGGTGGGTCAAGAAAATGGTGGTAGCTCTATGAAGAAACAAACACTGAACGAAAAGTATATACCACCTACCATATCTTGATAGTACAATGTTCGTATGGTATCAAGTTCGGATTCACCTAGATTTAGGAGAAATCTTAAGAATAGACAAGGAATGAGAAATTTAGGCTTATGATCCAAAACCAAAATAGCATATTCATTATTTTGGATAATTAAGAATGACTAAAAAGGAATCAATTACTTACCATTGTGGTTCCAACATGACCGATGATAAAAGAATCAGAATTCAGATGGGTTCTAGATCTGAAAAAATATCAAAGAGGGATTTTAGGTTTCAAAAGAGGATAAAATGGTATTCTTTCCAAAAAAAATAGAAGCTACTGCCTCTTTTTTTAAAAAAAAATCATGCAATTACATGATGTGTAATTCCATTGCATGGTGTGTAATTCTTAGTTTTCCCTTCCCAAGAAAAAATAGGTTCACACCCTGACCAGCCCTAGCCAGTCCGTTTCACATCTTGTAATAGGATTACATGGCTTGTATCATAATTAAACACAATGTAATCAGACTATAGCCAGCATATCTCCTTCCAAGATCTTCTTTAATAAGAACTACCCAACTGGACCCTGTCCCAAATTAGGGTCTAAGCCAAAAAGGAAAATAAAAAAGCATTTAACTAGAAAAAAAAGATCAGTACCTTAAGAAAAATCCAGGATCTTCAAATCTTCCCCCTTAAAGAAATGTTTCTAGAAGTTCTATCTCAAGGGTGGTCAAGATTCATCAGAAAATAACTCTATCCATTGAACACATCCATCAACCTCCCACTCACAAGGCTTGTCCTATAAATGGTTATGCTACCATAGAACCCATAATAGAGGAACTGAATGACCTCATAGAACCTTCATTCTTCTATCAATGATATCAATCAGATTATCCTCAAAGGATTCAACTACCTGCAACTCAACCTCCTCATGATAAAAAGCATGAGATGATTCTGAATGACAATGGCATAACTGAGATATGTGTAAGACAGTGTTCATGGCTCGGTATCTCTGAGGTAACTATAACTGATAAGATACTGACCTGAATCTCTCTAGAATATGTAACATAGCAATATATCATATGTAAAGCTTAACATGACTCTTGATTTTTTTTGTTTCCATGACTCAGTGAAACACACAAGAAAGCCAGATCCATTACATGAAACTCTAGAGGTTTTCTATGGAAATCGACATAAGATTTATATTGAGACTGTGTAGTAGATATCAACTTATGAATTAATTGGACCTACTCAGAAGTCTCCTCCATGAGACATGATCCTACTAAATCTTCCTCACCTACCTCTAACCATCACATGGGTGATCATCTATACCTACCATATAAAGACTCAAAGGTTCGATATGTATCATTTCCTAATAACTGTTATTATACTTGAACCCAACTCGGGGAATGTGCCTCTCCCAAGATCCCACATAATCTAGGATACATTCTTTCCTCATTTCCTCTATCATATGTATTGTATACTCTTAATTTCCATAAATCGGAGGGTTGTATGTTTTTCTATGAAGTACCTATGTACCTAACACCCTCTGAAAACTCTTCCAAAAACGAGATGTAAAGAGGGAATCCCAATATGAATCAATAGTTTGTGGAACCCCATAATGTGGAATTATCTCACATATATAAAAAGTCCCAATTTCATCAACATTGATGGTTTCCTTAATCATTAAGAAATGAGAACCCTTTGTGAGCCTGTCAACAACAACCCACACAACATATTTACTTCAAGGATTCATCGGTAAACCAATCCTGAAATCCATCAAGAAATCATCCCATTTACACTCTGAAATAGATAACTACTATAAAATACTAGATAGTCCCTAATGTCTTGCCTTCAACTACTAATATGTGTAACTCCTCGTAATGAAGTCTACTACCTCACACATCATACCCAACCACCAGTACTGACGTCGCATGTTACTGTACATCTTGGTGACTCCGGGGTGAACCACCCAAGCTGAAGCATGAAACTCCAACATAATATCCTTATGTATATCCACTAAAACCCAAACACTTACATGGATATGTGGTATCTCATCATCACATAAAATCCTACCTAGAGGAGTGTCCTCACCCACCACACTCTCCCGTATAACTAGGCCTTCCAAATCTGATAGCTGCCTCATCTTAACTCTGTTCAGTAGGGTAGAGGTTGTAGCTAAGGATGATTGATAATTCTGTCCCTAACTATCAAATACCTCTAGATGAATATCATAGAACAATAATAGAAGCTTCCACTAGATACTAGCCTTCCGCACTACATGTATCAGAGTCCTCCTACTCAGTGCATCAACCACTACATTTTCTTTACCATGCATGTAGGCAAGCTCAAAGTCAAAGGATTGTGGGTACTTCACCCAACTTGGCTACCGACGATTCATATCGCACTGATTAAAAATATAATTGAGTATTTTTTGTTTGGTGTATAGCACAAAATGATCTCCTAGTAAGTAATTTCTCCAACATTGCAATGTGTGAACAACTACCACCAACTTTATATCATGCGTAGGAAAATTCCCTTCTTTTGGCCTCAGCTGTCGAGACCCATAAACCACTACTATATACCCTTATATCAGAACTACCCCCATCCTGATACCGGATGCGTCACAATACACAGTGTAAATCCTACCCTGCTCTAGCAGTATTAGGACTGGTTCTGGTGTCAACCTTCCTTTCAGCACATGAAAGTTTGTCTCGCATGAATCTGACTATACAAACTTCACACCCTTATTAGTTAAGTCTATCAATGGTGATGTTAATAATGATAATTACTATATGAAATTATTTTAGTAACCAGTTATCCACAAGAAAATATGTATATCCAAAACATTATTGGGTTGTTCCCAAGAAACTACAAGTCTCACCTTCTCTAGATCCACTGATACTCATGTCTTCGAGATGATGTGACCCAAGAAGTGAACATGATCCATCCAAAAGTTTAATTTTGGGAGCTTAGAATATAACTAATGATCTCTTAGTGTATTCAAAATTATCATAGGATGGTTGGAATGGTCATGTCGACTGTGAGAATACAACAAGATATTATCCATGACAACCACCCCAAAAGAGTCAATGAAAGGATGGATTACTTTGTTCATCAATTCCATGAAAACTACTGGTGAATTCTTGATAATGAATGAAATAAAAAGATACTCATAAAGACCATGTGATGAGAATCTGTCATATAGAATCAAAAAAGTATATTTCTATGTTTTCCTATTGAAACACAGTGTCTGACCAGGGTCGTCTCACTTGAAGAGATTTCTCAATTTTTTCCCCAACTTAATCTAATTCACCTGAGAACTAATTCAATTTTTTTGTTTTATTAAAGAAATGGAATTTAATAAAATAAATTAAATGAAAAATGAAATTCTAAATAAAATTTAATGATAAACATAATATAATTATATAAATAATGGAAATTATTCTGAGATAATTTTAAGGGAGCACCTTTATTGACCAGATTTAAATCTTCTTATTGAACTCAATCCATCATATGTGTGCACACCTCAATCTAACCTAGTTATGAATAAAAATTATACATTGTGATCACTAAGAACACACTCCATTCTACTCATATATCTAGGATAAATGGTTTTAGATTAATAATTTAAACTTTAGACAACCACAATGAGGATTACACACACTATAATTTATCATTAGAATTAACTCAAAGAAGATCAAAAACATGGTCTCTGGTTTAAGAACTTGATTACTCCCATGGGATATTCCTCAGGTCATTTACTCATGATAATGAGTATTATAGTTCATGATTGTAATGTGAGAATAATATAAGAAGATAATAAGAATAATGGAATAAAAATATGGGTGAAGAATATGGACACAAAAATAAAAACAATTCTGAATTTATTATAAATTAAAATTATAATTTAAATCAAAAACAAATATAAATAAAATAAATAAATAAAAAAGAATAAAACTGAAGATTTGTGTCCATTATCTCTCTGTGGAGATATCCTCCTTGGTCCCTTGTAAAGAATGGGATGTAGTGGAATGTAATGGAATGGAGTGTTATTGGATGGTTTGGGAAAGATGATCTCTCCTCCTTTTATAGGCCTGAATTTTTTCAATTAAAACATGCGTGCTTTCGGCCCATTAAATGGATGATTTTCAAGTTATATCATTCATTAAAATTGTTGATAATTGTATTTTTAGTTCACACTCAAACATTGAGCATAATTGGCCACCAGATATAGAATTTACAATTTTTTTATTAACTATTACCATTTCTATCCCAGATTTATAGGAATCATCCTTCAATTGATTTTTTCCAATGTCACCCATAATGTGTTAAAACTCAATAAAAATCATTGAAAAAATGGTATTTTTTCCCTTGTTCTATTACATGTGGAATCACCTCAATTTAAGGTCTATAAAAATATTATTGCTTCTGTTACAGAGGTGGGGTCCATGCAATCCACCTGAACAACTTTTTAACTAGATGGATTTTTCAGGCCTCAATATGGTCGAATACGCTCTTTATAAAAAAATAAAATGTTGCAGAAAGTAACTAAATGAATCAAACTAAAATAGAATAACTGAAATTTGATTAATAGTTAATATTTTATTCCCAAAATAACATTGTGATTAAATTATGTAAAAATTACACAATTGTCCATTCTTTACATTTTTGCTCAAAACACACCATAAATCAGAATTTAATCCAAATAAGCTCAAATTTATAAGATCTTGAGGGTTTAAATAATGTAAATTCAAATTAAAATGAGGAAAATATTAGCTCTATAATTTCCCCCACACTTAAATTATGCTTTTACTCAAGCATAAAATCTCAACCTAGAATTCAGAGGACACCAATGTTACCAATATTCAAATTCCAAAGTAATAAAATCAAACAATTTTAAATGTAAAATATAAATTTTAAAAAAATGAATTTAATACCAATTTAATTTATCATTTTTTTAAAAAACAATAAATTCATATATTTTAATTTTATCCTTTGAAAAATGATGGATCTTCTCCTTTCATTCATTCAAACTTCTCGATTTATTATTATTAAACATGTCACATCATGATTTACCTCACCTTTTAATCTTTTTTATCATCTCTCATGATGAAAATCAAGAAGGCTATTGATTATATTATGAGAACATGATTATTATCCATAGGATTGTAAATGAACATATTGATCGGTTTGGGGGTATGCTGGATCGGGTTGCGTATGATTTTGGTAATATATTTTTCTAGATTTGGTGTAATTCCTTGGTGGTACGCAGCCAGCAATCTACAAGGGTTTGCTTCATATGGGGTTTAGAGCATTAAGCCTTCACCATGCAAGTCATTCGAATTTGGTAGTTTGAGAGGGTATGGATATGCCATCTGTTCTATGCTTTTCAAATCCTACATGGGACAACTTGCTGAGTGGTCATGCAATGGTGGAGGTTGGTCATCGAAGTATAGTTTTGTAGAGGGAAATATCTTGTAGTTTTTGTCCTTAGTTATTCTTTATTATGGACTTTTTTAGTTGTAAAGCTCGTCCCTGGGGTTTCTCACTTTTCCCTCAAAAGTGTTTTGATAATAAAAGTTAATTTTTAGTCAGCCAGTCATAGGCTTGTAAATGAACTGCTTCTTCCAATTTTTAAAGGAAAATCCACATTAAATCATGAGGACTTGGAATAAAGGTTCAAATGACTCTAAGGATAATGGTTATTAAGATTTGATTCTTTTAAAAAATAAGGATCAAGGAGGAGTTTTATCTCTTAAGTACAATGCATGATATCAAAAATTGTAATGAAATTATCCCCTTCAATATAACAACTTATATATCCCCTAAACTCAAAATAAGTTCACGACCAAATTATTCATAAAGAATGATTTTTTCACCCTCTTGAATTTTTTAGTTTTAGAATTTTATTTTTATTTTTCAATGAACCTTTTCATTTTTATTTTGAAAGTTATGATTACAATTAACCTCACATCCCTGACCTAACCATGTATGATAAAAAACAAAGGTCTAGTAATGATGATTTTTGGTTTCCCCAAAGCACTGCCTATTTTTCTTAGTTTTTTTTTCTTTTTGTCATTTTCATTTTTTTATATTCAACAGGGGAAAACAATATATTACAATGAATGATTCCATAACCTTCTACAATTCCCACAATTGTACCCCCAATACTTTTTCCTTACAATGTAGAACATCCATTCCACCAAGATTCCATTTACCCCCACATATCAACTTTAAAATATGATTCATATTATAAGATTAGCATAGAAATGGATAAAAATGGCATGAAACATGGCCCATCCCTAACAATTTTGTTCGTGGTCTCTATGGGATAAAATAAGAATTGATGAAAATGTGGTATTTAGAGGATAATATATTTATCAAAAGATTCCTCACTCATTTTAAAGGTTTTTTTCACATTCAATAGCTTTGAAAAGTTTAAATATATTTTCTGGAAAGTGACATGTCCCAAGATCACCAAAGAAATATGCTCATGAGTAAATAAAAAGTTCCTGGTCTAGAAATCCTATCGGGAATGAAACAAATGATTTTGGAGAATCACTAAAGGCGTGATTAATAATATTAAATCAGTTAACATGAATTTCAGAAATTCAAAGCATGAAAAATTGTTGGGGAATTTCATTTACATGAATCAATTATTTCCTTCAAATCATGAGTCATCATTTCAATATCTATGATTCACTTTTAAAAATTCAATTCTACATCTCAATCATTCAATATAGTAACATTGAAATCAAAAAAATAGAATCACTGGATTCTTAATCAACTCGTGTCTCTTTGATAAGTCAATTAAATCATTAATTCAAGTGTGGGAATGCAATTTTTTACTTTAAATCTCAAAACATGATTTTGAAAAAAAATGTAAGGTGTTTAAAGTTTAAACAATAATAATGAACTACATTTATTCATGAATCTTAGTCATTTTGAGTCTTCCATATCCCATCATGAACCTATAAAATAAAACAATTGAATTAGGAACAAGGATCATGTCCTTAAATCTCAAAAATATAGGAGGTAGGGGGATACATGATAGACTAATTCCTAAGACCAAATTTGAAATCTAAATTACTATGATTGAAGATGAAAGTACTAGAAATAAAGTGATGGATAAATATTGGTATGATCTCCTAAGTGAGTCTAGAATTTTTATTTCCTTCAGAAGGTAGTACCAGCTATTATCCAAAGTTTTATGCTTATTGGGGATTCATTGACATGAACCATCACATGTGCATTTTACTATCTTGTGCTTATTTTTTGGTGGTGGGAATTAATCCATGGATAGAGGATACTAGATCCATCCACTTAACAATTAAGTACAGATTACATGGAGGTGGTAGGATGAAGTATGGATCACCCTCTTCTTTGTATTCTACTTATTCAACCTTCTCCTTCTTCCGCAGTGTTGTCTCATCCCAGGGTGTATTAATTGTAATTTAAAAATTATTTTTAGAATGTATTTTTAATTTGATAGAATTTAAACTTGAAGAATGTAAATCATAATTCCCCCTTTCATTGTAAGAAAAATATATCTCATTTTCCTCAGGTTAAACTACTTTTATTTCATTATAGGCTTCCAAAAATATATGTTCATTAAAATTAGGTAGCTCCATGTCTTCCTCAACATATGAAGGAGTTGTTTATTTATCTTCCTATAATGAAAATAAAGGATTGAAAAAATCTAAAAATTCAAATCAATGGAGTGATACTCAAATCAGTTTGAATGAAATCATAAATGATTGAGTTCAATAAATGATAAAATCCTTGATTTGGGTTTGGTTCAATCACTTCTTCAGTGATAAGTGCCTCTTGAATGAGAGTATCAGTGGATGTAAGTAGGTGGTCAGGATATTCCATACTTTCTTCAAATTGCATCATTGTTTTGGATTCCTCCTATTCTATGGATCGAGTTAAATGTGATATTATTGGGTCTTCTACTTTATAGGTATCAAAAAGATCATGTTGTACCTCTTACTCATTATATAATTTTTCTAGATATTTTTGATCTCCCACACGTAGCTCAGCAGGTAAGTCCTCCTCATTATGAATCAACTCTAGTACATTACGGTCAGCTTGAATCTAGTTCCTAAAGTGGTTTTAATGTTGATATTCCTTGATTTTGTCCTTAGAATATAGGATATATTTAGTGAAATTGGGTAAAACCAGTGGTACTTCCTTCTTGGAATTGAATCTATGTATGTCAGTTCGGAGCTCATTGGTCATGGCCATCAAATCTTCAGGTGAGAACAATGTTGTTGTGCCTTTTTTATTATACATGACCATTATCATAAGAACATCATCCAATATTTGGATATCCTCTTCAATGTAGTTTGTTTCTTCCTCATCCACCTGTGAGTAATAGTTCTATGTATTGTAGGAATAATTTCTTGAAAACATCATGGAAGAATAAATTTTTGATGTTTTTTAGAAAAACAAGTAATAAAAATCTATATACAATGTGAAAATAAAAAAGTAAATAAACTACTAATTAGATCCTCGTAAACAATACCTGTTTTGACGCACACCTACTGTAGGGAATGGAAAAGCATATTTTTATGTTTTCCTAGTGTAGCAGAGTGGCTGACCAAGGTTGTCTCACTTGAGGATCTTTCTCATTTTTTCACCTACATAATCTAATTCACCTAATAAATAATTCCTTTTTTTGTTGTTTTTATGTTTTATTAAAAAAAATTATTTAATAAAATAAATGAAATAAAAAATTATATTCTAAAAAACATGAAATCCTAAATATAATGGAATTAGAGAGCTTTAGATGTTCTCCTAATTAATTTTTAGGGATCCTCATTCATTTACCTGCTTCAAATATCATTTGTGAACACACTCCATCATATGTGTGTGCACCTAAATCTACCATGATTATGAATAAAAATTATACTTAGAGATCACCAATAACACCCTCCATTAATCTCCTCAATCAAGGTAAAGTATTAGTAGATTAAGAAGTTAATCTTTAGACAACCATAGTGAGTATTACACCCAAAATAAATTATCCTTAGAATTAACTCAAATAAGATAAAAAAACATGGTCTCTAGTTAAATAACCTTATTACTCCCTTGAGATATTCCTCAGGTCAGTTACTTAAGAACATGAGTATTATAGTTAATGATGGTAATATGAGCAGATAAAAAGAATATAAGAAGAATATTGGAAGAAAAATATGGGTGAATTAGATGAACACAAAAATAAAAAAAATGCATTAATTTATTAGAAATTAACATTACAATTGAAAAATAAAAAAATAAGGAAATAAATAAATAAATAATAAGAATAGGGAAGATTTGTGGATGTACTCCCTCATTGGAGATCTCCTCCTTGGTGCCTCATAAATAATGGGATGGAATGGAATGGAATAGAGTGGAATGGGATGATTTGGGAAATTGGATTTTTCCTCCTTTTGTAGGCCAGATTCTGTCATAAAAAAGATTGAATGTTTGTGACCCATTAAGTTGTTGATTCACAGGTTCCATCCTTCATAAAAGTTCTTGAAATTTTTTTTTTTCATTCACCATCATAATTTTAGCATAATTTTCCATCGGATGTTGGAGTTGTTAATTTTTTATTGATTTTTACCTTTTCTGTCTGAGATTTCCCAAAATCATCCTTCAATTGATTTCATCTAATATCCCCCTTAATGAGTTCAAAACTCCATAAAATTTATTAGGGAAGAAATATTATGTTCCCTCATTCCATTTTGGGTGGAATCATCTCAATTTTAGGTGTGTAGTCATATTATTAAATTCGTTACGGAGGTTGGGTCCACGTTGTCTACTAGAACAACTTTTTAACTTGATGGATTTATTTGGGACTCAAGATGGTCAAATCATCTCTTTATAAAGAAGAAAATGTTAAATAAAAAAAGTAATCAAAAAAAATAATCACTAAAATTGTATTACTATTTTAAAATTTATGCCCAAAATACACTTGTGATAGAATTATGTAAAAATTCCAGAATTGACCAATTTTTACATTTTTCCTCAAAACACGCCCTAAATCCCAAATTGATCCAAATAAGCGCAAATTGATAAAATTTGTAGGGTTTAAATAATTTAACTGCAAATTAAAATGAGTAAAATATTAGTTTTAACACCATGCCCGATCTGAAAGGTTGTACGAGGTATGTTTGTAGGTCGAACACACACTTGATGATATTCAGACCACAAATCAATTTTTGAGAACACTCGGGCTCCTTGAAGATGATCAAATAGATCATCTATATATGGAAAGGGATATCAGTTTTTAACTATCAATTGGTTCAGTTTCTAATAAACCACACATATCCTAAGGGTACCATCCATCTATTTCAAAAAAAAGGATTAGTGAACCCGACAGAGAAGTACTGGGTCAAATAAACCCCTTTACTTCCAAATCCTCTAGCTACCTCTTGAGTTCCTAAAAATCCATCATATCTATCCTATAAGGAGGAATGGATATCATTACATCTTATTACACTAGATTGATGGAGAACTCCACTTCTCTCTCAGGAGGTAAACCTGAAAAGTTATTGAGAAAGACATCCCTGAAGTTATCAACCACTGGAGGAAAGTCCACCTAACTCACTCCCTGATCATACAAAAACAATCTAGCAATCTAGGATATCATTAGGCCTAGCCCAAAATGTTCTAATCCATATTTTCTTTCCTAAAGATACCATTCACCTTTTTGTGTAAACAATCCACCCTCTGGTGATGTGAAATTCACTCTCTGGTGATAGCAGTCAATGTAATCTCAATAAGCTACTAACCACTCCATCCATAGAATTATGTAAAACCATATCATCTCGAGGAAATAAATATCCCAAAAAGTGACACCTTCCAACCTCAAGGGGGAACTCCCTACACGGGTACACATCATCCATTTTTATTCCCAACGGTGTGTCTAGCGTCAAACTCCCTTAGAAGACCATAAAACCAGCCTATAGATTTTCACCGTAGGTGCAGATATGAAACTATGTGACACACCTATATTAAAAAGGTTATATGAAATAATAGAGGCCACTATGATTGTACCTCTCACTATAGATGATCTAGGACTCTACTCCTCGGTGGTTTGCTTTATAGAATAGATTTGGATTGTACCATGGCCCTATGTCACAAACTCACTACCCATAGCAGGGCCACTCTAATGTCAAGGTGTAACTGGTGTCTAGCTACCTCTTCCATGACTACCACTACCACAGCCTGATCATCCAGCACTACTCTAGATCCCTATATGATGTGGAACTAAGGAACCTACTCTTGAACCAAATGTCAGAGTTGACCTCCTACTACTCATAGCTATAGGAAAGGGCCTGCAAAACCACTTCATATGCCCCATCTTACTGCAAGATCAGTACTCAATTGGGTTATGGTCACACTTATTCTTCATGTGGACTCACCTACCACATTGATGACAGAACACTAATCTACCAATACCCCCAACTTGAATTGCACTCGTCTCATGGGAACCTCAAAACAATGCTTCATTCCTGAAGATTTAGATATGCTAGGTCGAGAAACAGCACTACCCTTCTCTACACCCCCAACTTCCCTTTGGTTCTGCTTTGTAATTAGTACCTAATTCACAATATATATGATATAAGTATATATAAATAAGTTGACCAAATATTTGATATCATGTTAGAGGAATTCCTTGAAGCGTCTCTATATATACATCTTATAAGCAAGGTACATTGGCACAAAACACTACAACTCTATAAATATTTCCAAGTACTTCATAACCATCATTTCTCCCTAATCCAGACATATGAACTCACAAGCCTGCTCTGCCTGAAAATTCGTGGGGTAATATTAGCCATAAAATCGGGTATAAAAATCAGTCCAACCAATATCTCACAGCCCATCAGCCGAGTTCAAAACATCCCACTAGTTCTTTTCTGCTCCATGTAGCAAATAAGTCGCGAGCTTGACCCTCCTCTTATGGGGAATCTCTAGATGCATGAATATTTATAGAATAGATTCAATTCACACCACATCAGCCTGTTGACCATTATCCCCCAAAAACATGGGAGGATGTTGTTGCTGGAACACCTGTGTCAGCTCAGCCATAGTCATGGTAGCCTGCGGTGCTCCCTAAAATTTATAAATATAGAAAAAGGAACCATCTCTGAACTGTGCCTCAACACCTTTTTCTGGAATAGTCTTTGGAACAGCAGCTGGCACTAAAGGATGATCAAATACTAGCACATGACCGACCAACTACAGAGTGTGGTTGTAGCCTACTTCATAGAATACCCATGGAGGTCGTCATGGTGACATTCCTCTACAATTCGAAACACACACCTCCGAAATGAACTACATCAAAGTCTCAGCTCAAACGTGTAGGAAAGGCCAAAACCCTCCTAAAACCAAGTCAAAACCCACAGCCTTGTCTTAAATCCAAGACAATATAACGAACAGCCACCAAAACCATTAGAGACTCTGCCTCTTGCCCACTCAAAAGTCGGGTCTAGGTCAAGTATCTCTTTTCCAATTCATTCTCACATAACATTCATTTTTTCAGTGATTCAATAAATGGTCCACCATGTTCTGATCCCTGAGGACCCATAACACCACGCAAATTAAAATTTTTTGCCCATATAATCCATACACATCGAATTCACTTTAACAATTGAATTTAAAGGGTGTGTCATTTTCTATTTCCTAAGTGCTCATAAACATTATAAATTCAAATAATACACCACTCCTTTATCCTCTACACAAAATGTATCATAATAGTAGGCACAGCTATCACATCACATATCACAACATCATGCATCACATAGTGCATCCTAAATATCATATAATAATGCATGAAATGTGATTTATAACAAGTTCTAATATGATGTATGAGATGGAATACCCTCATCTTATCAGGTTTCAATATAAATAGAACATAATTATATCAATAGTAACATCATAAATCATTTCATCACCCAATGGTGAAATCAAATAAATAGTAATAGTCAAAACTAGAAATTAAAATTTCATTTGGGGTAATTTGGATTTTCCTTGTACACAAGTTAGCTACTCCCAAGAATAGAATGTTACCAAATTAAACTTATTTCATATCCCTATCTATTTTTACCATACAATAAATCAAGCTAGCAAAGAAAACCCTATGATACCACTTTGTAACAACCCAAAACTGAATTCCACTCAACAGTGTCTCGAGCACTGTTGGCTACATGGACACAAGAGAATCTCCGCAAATTCCAGAGGTTGTTGACTAGCAGTGAGGGCCTAGGTGAGTCATTTGGGAGACTATTACCTCATTACCAAAGTATTTCACAGTGGAATACAACAATAAAATAGATAACAGAAGTATTAAAACAAGTAGACAAAAGAGGCATATCAGGAATAGATAGCATTCTCAGAAGATGGATCATATACAGTGATGCAGATGATACATGTATCTAGAAAATATCCAAAATATGTACATAGAAATAAAATACAATACAAGTATCCAAAATGATAAAACCCCAAAAAAATGTTCTCATAGCATCGCAAGCCTTGGCTTAGTCCCATGATCCCCTCCTCCAATGTAACAATCAACAACATGTACTAGGGTGCTTTCCCTTATTATCACCTAAAACCATATATTCAGTTTGGTTCCCCAAGGAGGCCAAAATAGGGTGTGATATAAAAATCCCAGTATGTAACCACCTATAAGTCTATATAGTTCTAAGAAACACAATACAATATTCTAAAAAAATGTCAATAATCTGTAATATAAGTGTGAATTCCCATGGAATATGTCTACTACAACTAGCAATACCAAAAATCCTCTTGAGGCTCCCTGTAACAAGTTTCTTCTCCTAACAAGGTAGTTACAAAAAATATAAGAAAAAAATAGCCTCGTTGTACAACCATCCATATCATGATGACACAACCTTACTCTATAAAGAAACCATTTTGAGAACCCATGGCCTTGTCGTACAAAGAAGTGTAGACCACTAAGGGCCAGATCCAAGGTGTCAAAGACCTATGCATCCTTATCGAGTCCTGGGAGAATCTTGATGGAAACTTGATATTTGCACAGGATGGATTCTTTGAAGCATGTGTTCCAACATGTCTTACATGAGTCCAAGAAAGCTGGATTCAAGGGGTAGCCAAGCCTGAGGTATCCCATGGAATCAAGACCCATGTTGAATACTCAACCAAGGCATCCACTACCTTATTCCTAATACATGGAGATCCTTCCATGGAGTCTATATAAATCATAAACCATTTCATACCTTTAATAAAACAATTCAAAACCTTATGAGTCCACCCACTCATAAAATTCATTTAATTTAAAAAAATACAAATGGTTATACCCTCAAATTTATCACCATTATCCATTAAACACCTCACATGGGTATACCCACCCATTAATCATGAAAATCCATTTAATCAATCTAAAAAAAACTAATGAGTATACCCTCTCATTTAACAAAATCTATTCAAGACATCTAATCAAGTAAGCATGTAATATTATGGTAACGTAAGTCAAGGAGATGGAACATATCCTAAGCATGTAAACCAACCTCATAGAATTAAAACTGAGCTTCCTTAAACAAGTAAAACTCAAAAACACAGCCCTAGGGTGGTTTATCAGAGGTCAAAACCAAAATAAAAATGGATTTCACAACCCATGGTGGCCTCCAGTTGGGGAAAACCAACCAATACATCTCAAAGAACCAAAGGGAATCCCAAATACGTCATAATTCATCTATTTCATATGAACATATCAAAATCAGTAATGCGCTAAAAATTATGACAGAAAAAAAAGGGTTGATAGATCTATAAATAATCAAAAGTCGAAAGAAAATTTTAGACCACCTAACTTAGCTCGATAGTAGAGTGCTCATTCAGTATCAAGTCTAATTTTCCTCGGTTTCAGGGAAACCTTAAGAATAGGTAAAGAATGAGAAATTAGGTCATATGATCCTAATCCCAAATAGTACATCCCATAATCTGAAGAATCAGGAATGGATAACAGGAATCGAATACGTATCGATGTGGTTCCAATGTGACCGACGATGGAAGAATTAGTTCGGATGGGTGCTAGATATGAAAAATTATCAAAGATGGATTTCAGGTTTAAAAAGATGAGAAAATGAGCTTCTGTATGAAAAATAGAGTATACTATATCTTTTTTAAAAAAATGACTGAAAATTACACTAAGTGTAATTGAATTACATGGCATGTAATGCTCGATTTTCCCTTCCTGGGGAAAACCATTTCACATCAAGAAAATTCATGGCTAGGCCATTACAAATCATGTAATAGGATTACATGGATTTCATCCAAATTACATGTCATGTAATCAGCTTGCAGCTAGCCTACAACCCTTTATCCTCTTCTTTCCAAATAACTACCCCATCATCCCACGGCTCAGCTTAGGATCTAAGGCAAAAAGGAAAGTGAACAAGCATTTAACCCGAAAATGAAAGACTCATACCTCAATAAAAACTCATGATCTTACATTAATATATATTCATATGTTTACATAATGAGGTATAAGTTAGATTGTTTTGATAAATTAAAGGATTATAATAATGAAGTTGAGAACCATATTGGTATGAAGATTAAGAATCATCACTTAGAATGTTGTATAGAATATATTAATCAATACTTAATTGATTATGTATGGGAGTTTGGTATTTTATCTCAACTCACTCTTCCTGATATTCCTTAGTGGAATGGTGTAAGTGAACCGAGGAACCACGCCTTATTGGGAATGGTGAGATCAATGATGAGTCAAGCGATTATTCCATTGTCCTTTTTGGAATACGTATTATAAACAACGGAATTCATGATAAAATGAGTGCCAACAAAAGAAAAATATGGTATATCATACCAATTACGGAATGGAAGGAAAATTATGTTGTTTTAATTACATGTTTGGGGTTTTGTAGCATTTTTAAAGACTCTTCAGGTAATAGGATTTCACCCTGAGGCACAATGTGTATCTTTATAGGATATCCCACAGAAATAAATGGATACATCCTATTCAATCCTTCATACAAAAAATATTTCATTGAAAAACGTCATACATTTTTTGAGGAGGTTATTATATCTAAAAGATATAGTGGGAGAGAGATAGCCTTTGATGATTTCTAGGATCAAGATACATAAGTTTTGGTATAGGAACAAGTTCCACAAATCCCCATGGATGAAGAAATTGTTCCAGATACACAATTACAGCATAAGAGTACTATAAGGGATAGAGAACTAGAATGGTATGGTTTTCTAGTCACTAAGGATAGTGTCTCATTATTAGTTTATAATAATAATCCTCTAACATACAAGGAAGTATTATGTGGAAAATATGTTGTCAAGTGGAAAGAAGAAATGAAATCTAAAATGGATTCCATATAACAAAACCAAGGGTGGGTTTTGGTAGGAACTCTAGTATATGTCAAGATCATTAGTTGCAAATGGGTATTGAAACACCCCAATCTTCCACAGTACACTTCTCTTTGAAAAATACAATAGCGTGTGTTGTACGCAACACTGAGTTCAAGTACACCACGACTTACCAAACGAGCCGTTCAAAAGAGGTTATGAATAGTATTAACTAAATTTTAAATATTATATTATCCTTATAATTTTAATCCATATTATGAGTTTCTAAGACATGATTTATGAACAAATTTATTTTTTCAGATAAAAGAAGTATTTTTCAAAAAAATGAAATTTTACCGCCTTTTAATGGCGAAGCCTTTTTAAAACCAATATTTGAAACTTTTATATATTCAATTTGACAAAATGAAATTCTTCTTTAAAATCGGGACATAATAATTTAGTATCAATAATGTTTTGGTGTCTTTCTGATAACTTTCATATTTGGGTGAATAGTGAAAAATAATATATTTTAACTGAAAACAACTTTTTTAATAAACATAATTTATATTGTTAAAGTATACATTTTAATGGTTTGGAAGTATAAATAGATTTTATTTTTACTATTTAATCCAATTATGTTCATTTTAAGTAATTTCACCTTGAAATTGGACATAAACAAGTGTCAAACTTTTGATAGTTATTATTTCTTAAAAATACGCCTTTTGGTTTTGAAAGCGGGAATCAATTTTAAATTAATAAATGAAACTTTTATGTTTTTAATTTGGTAAAATAGACATTATTTTTGGATTTAGAATAACGAAATTATCCTAGGGTGAAATTTTGATACTTTTCGGATAACTTTTATATTTTGATGAATAGTGAAAATTACTAAATTTTAATTAAAAACAACTTTTTTAATCGAAATAATTAATAGTGATAAATTATGAATTTGAGTGGTTTTAAATTATATTTAAAATATATTTTTACTATTTAATAAAATGTGGTTCATTGAACATAATTTGACATTTAAACCAAACATAAACAACTGTTAATCTTTTGATAATTATTATTTCATAAAAACATGCTTTTTGTTTTAACAACAAGAATTAATTTTAAATTAATTTCTTCCACTTATGTGTATTGAATTTGGAAAAATGGATTCCATATTTGGAATCAGGATGTACAAATTGTGTAAATAGGTAACTTTTATTTTTAGACATTTTGAATAATTACTTCGGTAAATATTTTATTTACTTTGGTAAATCCTGTAAATAAGGGTAAATAAATAATATTATAATAATATTAAATTACCCTAAAACGTGTCTTAACCATATTGGTTGATACATGGCCGACCATGGGCATCTTTGGGTCGATTTTTGGACCCCATGGATCCACTTGTAAGTGATAGGGACACTTTATTTTAATTATGTTAAAATGAATACAAAAATAACACAAGCATATATCTTTTAGAAAATTAATTTTTACATAGGATTATATATGTTGTATTTTAGATTTTAAATATTAATTAGACATATAAAAAGATTTAATACATGATTATATTTTATTTATAATTTTTAGACATTAAATAATTTAATTTATTTATGACACAATGATGATGCAGTAATTACCATAATAGTGAAAAATTAAAATAATTGATATTATAAACACCCAAATAAATATAATTTGAGACTTTTAATGAATTAAAGTAATTTTATAGGTTAATAGGACATGTTATTAATGATTTAATTAACTTTTTTTGAAGAAATAATTCTGTTATGAGTTTTACAAAAATCAACTATTGAATAGTGTCAAAATTGACATAAAAGAGTTTTTAAAACAAATATTATATTATTAATTGATATGAAATTCCTAAAAATCTAAGGTTCGTCCAAGATACTTATATCATGATAGGTATATAATTAATTTACCACTTGGGGGTCTCTTGGATGTATATAGTATGTTTATTAACTATATAATATAAAAATACAAAGTGACATGGTAAATGTCAAACTAATTATCTAAGAGTTAAAACTAAAAGATAAGGTTAATATAGTAAACCAAACCTGTCTAAATTCTATTGTTTGAATGGTTTTAGACCTATCCCCACCTTAAACTTTAAATAATCAACTTTTGATCCATTAGAAACCGAATATGAATTTATTATAAATTAATATTTAAAGATTTTCCAAAGATGCCCCTCACCCCTCTTATAAAAGGGCACTCCTCCTTCTCATTTCCTCACACATTCAAAGTCTTTTGGTTCGGCCAAACCCTGACCAAATACTCTCTAAAATTCCCTCACTACAACCTAGAGGCCTTATTTTGATCTAAAAGCCATCCTAATGAGCCCTTTTGATCAAATCAAAAGGAAGAACCCAAAGAAGAGGTAATGTTTTCACCACCCCTTTTCAAGTTCCTTTCTTCTTCCACTTCTTCTTTCTTTATTATTACCATTCTAAAATAATAAATCTAGTATCTTATATATACTTTGATGCTATTATAAATATGTTACAACCATATTCAGTATTCTATCCACCCTTTGAATAACATGTCATCATACGTGCGTACGTACGGCTTACCGTCTCCACGTCGTGGTGTAATTGTTATTCAATATATTATTATTTGGGTGGGTATAATAATGATGTGTAACTCATTTAAATAATAAATATAACATGATAATTATTATTTATATATGATATAACATCCAATTATATATTATTTTAATATCAAAAGGATGATATTGTCGCTCGTGCGTACGTACGGACTACCGTCTCCACGAACACGATGAGATTCATTCTCCATCATATCCATTCAAGTATAATTATCATTTTATGATTTACAAATAATTTTTAAGAACTTTATATCATTATGGATATGAATAATATACAACCTATCCATTAAAAACATGTCTTACGTAGTAAAATATATAAAAGAAAATGAGTAAGTTAACACCTGAAACGACGATAATTCTAAGATATTATTAACAAAGCAATGTTAAATGATCATATATGATATCATATTAACGTATATGATTCATGAATAATTTAATAACAATTATTTAAACATTATAAAGGAGGTTAACCTACCCCAACCAAGGAAAAGTACAAGGTAAGGGGTTTCTTAACTCACTCTTAATTTCGTGAGAATTCCATTGTTCACCACTTAATTATTGCATGTGGTGTATGTGTACTGCCCATGATTATATTCATTGTGTAATATACTTTATTTTATGGGTATTTACATATTCATTTTATGATCCTTCTTTCATGGTAGTATTTTTTGTATGTTACCTAATCGATAAGGGAATTTGAAATTTCAATTTCCATTTATTCGGCTTTACGCAAACTTCATTGATTATTTTACTCCGAGATTATGTGTGGAATAACTATTCATTTGCTTATGTCATAATTTCCACTCCCCTTTTCTGTGGATATACTTTTGATACACATAATCACTCCATTGATAATTTCTCAAGTCATCGATATGAATTTGATAAGAGTAATTTTAACTCATTCTCCATTTGTTGAGTTAAACATCCAATTCATTGGTGTTGTTTTTACAAGATTATGTGTGAATATCCTTTGATTGTTTTACACTGAATATGAAATAATATTTAGTTTATTTATATTTGTCACACATAACTATTTCGTTTATTTATCTGTAACCTAAGGATACGGCCTTTATGAGAGATTTCATCTCAACTTAAATTCCATTGAGACTTCTTTGTTGTTATACACCAAATCACTTTTATGTGGTGTATATAATGTACTTTGACATAGTATATCATGAATCCCTTTATTCTCATGATATTACAAAGTTTTTATTACCTCAATTATTTGTATTCAAGTGTCTCTCTTTTGGTTAGAATCTCTAACTAAAATACCATTTTTAAATGATTTAAATACAATTAATCTAAATCTTTTTCATTAATGTCCATGTTTTAAAAATGTTTTTAGGGATTTATTTATATGGACATTAAAGTTTTAAAATTAAAACTCCTTTTAAAAAGTTTCAAAGTGGTATGGGACACTTTTATTCAAAAATCTATTTTAAATGGATTCTTTACAAATAGTGTGACTTTTAAATGATTTCAAGAAAAAGGGGGATATTTCTCTCAAATAGTTTTGATGATTATTTTCATCTATGTCAACATCCTTAATTATTTTTGATTGAGGATAATGTGATACAATACAATCTTCCATATTGTATCTAATGAGTTATGTTTGACTGTGGATGTGCTATTTTTATACCATTCATGGTTTGTGGTTAAAGTATTGACATTTCTTATGCTAGTTTTAATACGAATGTTTATGTTATGTTTAAACCTGTTCATATGAGGAATGCATTGGATTTAATAAGTGACGGGTGGAGCCCGCTATAGCTCCTCGATGCATCGGTTGGTCTCATGAGACAAACTAGTGTTTTGGAACAAGGCCTTGGAAAAACCTTATTTGTAGTCTTGGCACAAGGCCTTGGCTATGTGGTTATGATAGTCTGGAATTATGCATTCCATCATTATGAAAGTGGTTATTGATATTGCATGTGGTTATTCGACTAGTAGAATTTCCATGCAATTAAGTAAATGGCATAATTTCATTTTATCTTTTCCATTTTATGTTGAAGTTCATGTTTAAAAGGCTTTTGTTTTAGTTATAAATTGCCTTAAGTGTTTATGCTTATCTATGAAAGCTTCTGCTATATTGTTATCCTTACTGAGCATCTGAGCTCACCTCTTTCAATGTTTTATTTTTCCCAGGATTATGAAGAAGTAAATTATGAATGACCTGCAGGGATAGTATGAGTATGGACTATGGAGACTATGTTGTTGTTGTTTTCAGTTTATGATGTAATGTAAACTTTATTAATGTATCTAGTCATTCCAAGGCTACTAAACTAATCGGTCTTTCAAGACTTGATCTTTCTTGTGATCATTCCAATGTTATGTAATAATGCACCGACTCTGGGTAACTGGGGTCGGGGCGTTACAGTTGGTATCAGAGGAAGTTTAGTATAAACCTTGGAAGCTACATTTAGATAAACTCTGATTAGAGCACGTAGACCTAATATGAACTTTGAGGATTAGTATTTAAGAACTTCCATTAATTTTGGTATTGTAGAGATTTTGTGAGTTTTCCGAGAAATACATCCATGTCTGGATACGAGCAGGTAGAGGTGGCTCTGGCACAGATGTACCTAGGGGTAAAACCTGAAAACACCGCTTTGAGCTAGACTCGAATGGGAACTGGTGCACGACCATGGGCCTTGCTGCACTCTTGGTTACGACACTCCTGGGGGATATTCTTAGGATAATTTACATTTTCTTTACAAATCGATTAAAAGTATTATATATATAAGATGAGAGTAAATGACCTTGGTTAATTCTAATGTGTTTCAAATTGAGAATATGGTGACATGTTAATCTCTAAATGATTGTATGACTACTATTACTCACACAATGCTTTCTGGTTTTAGTCAATGGCTATATTCCAAGGAAGTCATAGTGACTTTGAGAATGATGTACAAGGTGGGAACGGTGGTGGAAATGAGCAACAAAATGGAATGTTGATAGGCGTAAAAGATATCATCTTTATGCCAAATCAATTTTCCAAAAATATGATCAACCATATATATATTAACCAATTACCGGACTCAACAAAGAAGAGAACGGTGATGAATGATAAGAGCTCCAGTAGTGGAGACCATGGAGAAAGAAATCCTCAATTTCCATCATGCAGGAAATGTGGAAGGAGACACCCAGGAAAGTGTCTCAATGGGACAAATAAATACTTTACATGCGGGAAGGAAGGACATAAAGTGAAGAATTTCCGGAGAAAAATGAAGAGTACTATGGAAGAAGATAAAAATGGTCCCAAGAATCCATTTACAGTCATTTGCTGTAAATGTAGGGGACCTGGCCATTACCTGAGTGAATGTCCTATTCTATTGGGTATTTTATTGGTCAGAGAAGAAGCTATGTGGAAATAAATGGTTGGATAAATGTTTAAAAATTATTAGTGATCCTTGATGAAGGGTTTACTTTGTAATAATTTTCTCTTGTATTTGTAACCCTAACGTTTTCCATGTGAGAATGATATTTATGGAAGATTTATCTTTTCTCTTGTGGATATAGTTATAAATAACCATTTGGTTTTATATGATCATTGGGTTTGAGGTAATTACAAATTATTATAATTTGTGATGAAAATGCAAGGTATGAGATAACATTTGTGGTTAAATTATGTTATGGTTATTTTGAGGACTTTATCTCATTTTGGTAATGTTATAAAATATAGTTTTTGAAAAAGGACAACACATAGACTGTGTGACAACCCGTCGCGTCGGACAAAGATGTGGGAATCGAACCCACAACCAAAGTGCGATTGGGATTTATCACCTACCACTGGACTACGTGAAGTCCCTGGATAGTGTGACTAATTATTTTTAGTTAAATGATTTTATTGATCAATAATAAGTTGATTTGGGTTCTTATGTCTTATCAAATGAATATGTTGAGTCAATAAGGTTTTCCTTATGACTTTTCCATTCCTTCTTGTTTTCAAAATCACAAACACCTTATCTTTAAAAAAATCGCTCTTATAAGAAAAATTGCTTTTATAAGGAAAATCGCTTTTGTAAGAAAAATTATCCTTATCATATTTTCATCCATATTTTTCTTAAGTATATGATTCGGATTCATTTTTATATTCTCGGAATTTTTTGAAACTTTGATATAAAGTATTCTGTTTTAGGAACCGAATTTTGGATAAGAACTGTAATAAAGTTTCACTCCGAAATCCAGAATGAAAACTGTGATAAAGTTTCATTCCGAATTCCGGATACGAACTCTAATTAAGTTCTTCTCCAGATTCAGGATACGAATCCTTATGAAGTTCGACATCGAATTCTCCTTACGAATTCTGATGAAGAATTCTCATTCTGAATTCTGGATACGAATTCTCATTATGAATTATGATAATGAAATCTCATTACAAATTCTGATGATGAATTCTCATTCCGAATTACAGATACGAATTCTCATTACAAATTCTTAAGATGAAATATCATTATGAATTCTATTGATAAATTCCCAGTATGAATTCTGATGAGGAATCCTCACTCCGAATCTTCACTCCGAACTTTTTAGTTAAGACTTAAAACGATGTTGTACATTCTGTTACACTTGTTTTGTTATAAAACGATGTCGTGTATTCTGTTATGAACTAACCGTTGGTTAAGTTACACATGTACAGGTCCCTCTGATTTTTAAGGAAAATATGACCGTTGGAAAGGAGGCCGACCTTAACTATAAATAAGAGCTCATTTGAAAGAGCTCAGTGCTGAAGTGCTGAAGTGCTGAAGTGCTGAAGTGCTGAAAGGCTGACTAATATTCGACTCATGTGATTACATGCTTGAAGTGATTTCTAGAGAGAGAGGCTCTTATTAACTCTCAAGGCTTCATGTGACTCCGAATGTTGGTGATTAAATTTGAGGACTTCTGGGGATAGGAAGACAGAGGTTTCCAACACCTTGAAGTTGAGGGCTTACGGGGATAGCAAGACAGAGACTCCGATCTTCGTATCGAGGGCTTACCCTGGTGTGGTTAAGACATACTTGCTTGAAAGTATAAATCAAGGGACCTTTATCCAAGGTTGTTGGATACCCTTCTCTTTGGGTTAAAAGATTTATATCTTGTTACTTGTAGTTTTACTACTTGTTTATTTCTGTTGCATCTTGTATTATAAGGAAAGTATAACTTTATTATACTTCCTTACTTGTACTCTGTTTTATTTAGATTCTATACGCTTTAAGGTAGAATCTCATATTGTAATCTTTTGTTAAGTTTCCATTTCCGGAACCATATTTCCATAACCTACTTTCGGAATCTCTTTACAAGTTTTCATTTGGAATTAGAGGTGTTGTGAATTTGATTAAGTTTAACTTTGTTAAACATAGCCCTTTCCTTTTCTTAAGGAAAACATAGTTAATCATCACTAACTTTAAAAGTTCCAAAGGAATTTTTAAATTATACAATTCCCCCCCCCCCCCCTCTTGTAAATTGAGCATCTACATCATTATTTCGATCCTACAATTGGTATCAAAGGAAAGTCTCTGAAATACTTTTACTCATGTATAAGTTTTTCTTGCTCACTTTCTTATTCTGAACTTTTCATTCCAAACATTCTCATTCCGAACTTTGTTATTACGAACTTTTTCTACTAACAAGTTTGTGTGTCGAAGGTTTATAAGTATGGCAGGAATAAATGTTGGTTCCATTGATAATCTAAATCCTACAAGACCACCAATATTTAATGGTAATGACTATGAGTACTGGAGAGATTGAATGAAGACTTTTTTTATCAATACTGGAGTGGACAACTTTGTTATGCTTACTGGAGATTATAAAATTCCTGACAAGGAAGTTAGAACCTTTACTAACCAGGAAAATCAAGAGTATCAACTCAATTATAAGGTACACAATACTCTACTTTGTTCAATAACCAGAAATATATATAGCCAAATTTCTTCTTGTGAAGCAGCTAATTGTATCTGGAAGAAGTTAGAGGTTACACACTTTGGGACTTCTAAAGTGATTGAGACTAGGAGAGCTATGCTTAGAGCTGGATATCATGGCTTCAACTTTCCTTATAGAGAACCAATTTGTAAAGTTCAATAGAGATTTATGACTATCGTAAACAGTCGACAGTCTATGGGAGAAAAAGGGTTAGATGATGAATAACTTGTGGATAAGATAATTGATATCATGCCCAATGAGTGGGAATCCAAAAGAACTGCTATAGATGAGAATAGGAAGGTTACTCAAATTTCCCTTGATGAGTTATTTGGAACTCTTCTACAACATGAAACCAGAATGAAGAGAGATGTTGACAACATCAAAAAGAAAAATGGAAATGGTACTGTTGCTTTTACAACAACATCTAATTAGATGAAAGCTAAGACTCCTGAGATAGTAACCAGATCCAAGTCTAAGAAAGTTATTTTCAAATCCGAATCAAGTGAGAGTGAAATATCAGAATATGAATTAGCAAATCTTGCTCGAAGGATGAACAAGATAGCTGGCCAGAGAAATTTCCAATCCAAGTATAAGAAAAAGGAAAGGAAATATAAGAAAGATGGAGAAGTTACTTTCTATGAATTCAAGAGAGCTGTACGTATTAGACCAGATTTCCCTTTGCTCAAAAAGAAAGAAAGGAAAGAAATTCATTCAGATAGGAATAGAAAGAAGTATTATAAATCCAAAGCTAAGAATGTTTTGAAAGCTAATGACACCTGGAGTGCCAGTGGTGGTGACTCTTCAAATGAATCTTCTGATTATGAATCTTCAGGACAGAAGAATCTTGGTCCTATAGCAAGATTACCTATTGATAATCAATGTTTTATGGCTAAGGTACGAAATGCTGAATCATTGACCAATGTTTCTTTAAAATCCAATGATAGTAATTATTATAACTCTTCAGATGAAGAATCATCTTCTGATGAAGAAAATACGTTACCTACTTATGAAGAAGTCTCTAGGTTTGCTGAACTTCTTGAGATTGAGAATTCTAAACTCAATAAGAAACTTGATAAGGCAAACTCTAGGAATAATATTCTTACAAAAGAGATATTAGATCTTTCTAAAGATCTTGATAAGAAAAATGCTGATTTTGAAAGTATTTCAAAAAAATCTTGAGGAAGTAAGTTCTGAGAATTACAAACTTGCTAAAGAATTAGAAAAAGTAATTTCTAAGAAAAATGTTTTCAAGCCTAGATCTAGTTCTAAAACTAATAATTTTGAGGATAAAAACTTGGTTATAAAACTGAAGTCCAAAATTTTTTTCTTAAAGAAGTGTTTATCAAACTTTACCCATGGTAAGGAAAATTTTGATAAAATGTATTCCCAAATACGAACTTTAAGAAATAAATAAGGATTTGGTTATACCCATGAAAAACCAATTTTCAGTAATAATTATTTTGTTCTTCAAAGTTCCCCATTTTGTACCAAGTGTCAATGTGGTGGTCATTGGGCAAAGAATTGTTCCTTAAACAAAACCCAATCCTTAGGTTTTCATAAAGCGTATTTCTCAAATAAAATGTGGGTACCTAAAATTTTGTTATCTAGTAATCTCAGATCCAAACAAGTTTGGATTCCAAAAGTCTAATTTTCTTCTTGATTTTGAGAAAATAAGGAGAATACCAGCAACAATACATGGTACATGGATAGCGGATGTTCCCAGCACATGACTGGTTACAAAATCTATTTTGAAAATATTATCGAAACGAAATGAGGAAAGGTAACTTTCGGAGACAATGCTAAGGGAGAGATTTTTGGTATTGGTAATATTGTTATTTTAGGAAAAACTATGATTTTAAGTGTTCTTTTTGTTAAGGGTCTTAAGAAAAACCTCATTAGCATAAGTCAGTTATGTGATGAAGGTTACCTTGTGAATTTTAGGAATGATAAGTGCTTAGTTCACAATTCCAAGGAAGAATTTATTCTCTCAGCTAATAGGAATGAGAATGTTTACACCTTAAACTTATAAGACCTTATAAGCCAAGATTTATCATGCCTAAGTGCAATGGAAGATCATTCCTGGTTATGGCATAGAAGACTAGGTCACTGTAACCTTAGAAATCTATGTAAACTCTCTAAGAATAAACTAGTTAAGGATCTACCGGAGCTTAGATTTGATTCTTCTAAAGTTTTTGATCCTTGTCAATATGGCAAGAAACATAAATCTAGTTTTAAATCAATCGGTTAAGTCTCGAAAACCGATGCATTACAGTTAGTGCACATGGATCTTTTTGGTCCAACACAAACTAGAAGTATTGGATGCAAATACTATGTGTTTGTTCTTATTGATGATTACACTAGATTTACTTGGGGATATTTTCTAGAAAATAAATCTGAAGCTTTTTCTTATTTCAAAAGTTTTAGAGCTCAAGTTAAAAATGAGAAAAACCTTCCATTGAAAACTATTCATAGTGATCATGGAGGAGAATTTCAAAATTCTAATTTTGAAACTTTTTGTAGTAGAAAAGGTATTACTCACAATTTTTCAGCACCTAGAACTCCTCAACAAAATGGTGTAGTTGAAAGAAGAAATAGAATTCATCAAGAGATAACTAGAACCATGTTGAGTGAATATTATATAGCTAGACATTTCTGGGCTGAAGCTGTAAGTACTGCTTGCTATACTATAAATAGAGTTTTGATTAGACCTTTTCTTAATAAAACCCCTTATGAGAAATGGAATGGTAGAAAACCAAGACTATCTTACTTCAAGGTTATTGGTTGCAAAGTATTCATTTTGAATACTAAAGATAACTTACATAAATTCGCACCAAAATCTGATGAAGGAATTATCTTAGGTTATTCCACAACTTCTAAGGCTTATAGAGTTTTTAATAAAAACACTTGTACTGTTGGAGAAACAGTACATGTAAAATTTGATGAGTCTGATCCTTTTGTTTTTAAACCATCACATCCTACATCCTCGGATGTGTTTTCAAAAACTGATTATCAACCTTTGATAGAAGAACCTTCTGATAAGGATAATGTTCAAGAATATATTCCTGAATCATTTACCCCAGAAGACTTTCTACCCTATATTGATGAACAGGCTTTTCAAAACCCAAATCAGGTGTTTCTTAAGAATCATCCCAGTGATAGTATCATTGGTGATGTAAATCAACCTGTAAGGACTAGAAGTTACTTAGGAAATGAAGTAGAACATCTAGCATTTCGTTCCCAATTAGAACCTAAAAGCACTGATGAAGCTTTAGGTGATGATGATTGGATCAAAGCCATGCAAGATGAACTAAATGAATTCGAAAGGAATAAAGTTTGGACCTTGGTTGAAAGACCTAAGGAAACTTCTGTAATTGGAGTAAAATGGGTTTTCAGAAATAAATGTGATGAAAATGGAGTCATAGTAAGAAATAAAGCTAGACTTGTTGCTAAAGGCTATAATCAGCAAGAGGGAATAGACTATGGAGAAATCTATGCTCCAGTAGCTAGACTTGAATCTATCCGTATTCTACTTGCCTTTGCAGCATTCTTTAATTTCAAAATTTTCCAAATGGATGTGAAATGGGCTTTTCTTAACGGTTATGTTCAAGAGGAAGTTTTTGTTGAACAACCTCCTGGTTTTGAAGATACAAAACATCCTGATTATGTTTTTAGACTTACCAAAGCCCTGTATGGCCTTAAACAAGCCCCACGAGCATGGTATGATAGACTCACTGGATTTTTGCTTCAAAATAACTATGTTAAGGGAAATGTAGATCCAACCCTTTTCATAAAGAAAGATAGGAAAAATGTTTTGATTGTTCAAATTTATGTTGATGACATCATATTTGGTTCAACTCAGCAATCTTTGACTGACTCTTTTGCAAGTCTAATGAAATATGAGTTTGAAATGAGTATGATGGGTGAGTTAACATTTTTCCTTGGTTTTCAAATTTCTCAAAAACCAGAAGAAACCTATATATCTCAACATAAGTATATTAAATAACTTCTTAAAAATATGGTTATGACAACACTAAGAGTATAAGTACTCCTATTGGTACCTCAAACTCTTTAGATCTTGATTAAGCTGGGAAACTAGTAGATCGAACATCTTTTAGAGGTATGATAGGGAGCCTACTATACTTAACAGCTAGTTGACCAGACTTAATGTTTTCAGTATGATTATATGCAAGATATCAATCCAATCCTAAAGAATCTCACTTTAAGACAGTAAAAATAATTTTTCGCTACCTTAAGGGAACCATGGATCTAGGATTATTTTATACTTCTGGAAATGATTTTATCCTAAAAATATTTTCTGATGCTGACTTTGGTGGATGTAGAATGGATAGAAAATGTACATCTGAAACTTGTCATTTATTAGGAGATTCATTAGTTTCTTGGTCCTTCAAGAAGCAACATTCTGTAGCACTCTCCACTGTTGAAGCTGAATATGTAGCAGCTGGAAGTTGTTGTGCTCAAGTGTTGTGGATGCAACACACACTCACAGACTATGGCTTGAGTTTTACTAAAACTCAAATTTTGTGTGATAACACAAGTTCCATTTCCCTTAGTAAGAACCCTGCACATCACTCCCGTGCAAAACACATAGATATTAGGCATCACTTTCTTAGGGATCACACACTTAAAGGAGATATTATTCTTCAGTTTATCGGAACGTAAGATCAACTTGCGGATATTTTCACAAAATCATTGCCTTCTGATATATTTGAATACATTAAACAGAAGTTAGGAATGATAACCGTAAGGTAATCTTTCTTAATTAACATTCTATTTAAATAGTCTCCTTATAGCAATAAACTCCTTTTTATAGGGGGAGTACATTTGATTGTTAGATTAACAAATTTTTTCAAAAAAAAATTTCAAACTTTTCAGAACTAAAATTCCGAAATGGAAATTCCGGAACTAAAACTTTCCAGAATGGATATTTTCGTATAGAAAACTTTCGTAATGGAAATGTTCATATTGAAAACATCCGAAATGGAAAATTTTGTACTCGTATTTTCATAACGGAATTTTCTTACCGAATCTTTCATAATAAGTCTTTCGTTTTCAAAATTTTGTAATGAAATTTTCTTACTGAGTTTTTCTTACTGAGTTTGTTTTTCGTAATGAGTTTTCCAAATTTTTTCTTTTCGTAATAAATATTTTTCGTAGTCTTTTTTATATTACCCATTACGAATAATCTTACTAAGACAATACGAAAGGTATGATTTCCTTACTCAAGTTTTCGTAATCATACTTTACTTACTGGCATTTTCTTATATTTTTTTTCAGATTATATTTTTTGTAATTCTTTGTTTTAATAAAAACCTCAAAATATCGGATTCAAGAGAATTGGTTTTCGACCGTCAGATCTGATCTCAGCTTATCAAAACCGTTCGAACAACCGTGGAAGTTGAACAGTTTTTTCGTTGCCTATATAAAGGGGACCCCAAATGGTTGTCCCACATCGGTTTTCAAGCTCCAGCATCGCGAAGCTCTGCCTCTCTGTTTTAAGACCGTTATGAACCTCAGATTTTTTCGTTTCGAACTTCTCAAAGGTATTCAGATCCGAATTTCTGTGGAAGTAGCTTCTCAAGACATGTCTTCCTCTAAGCCGATTTGGAAGTGGTTAGTATATAGAGAGAGGCTGGTTCATCCGGATTTCTTCAACAAGTATGACTCTCTTATTTCCAAGAATATTAAGCTTAATGGATGGGAAGAAGTTGCGGTGTCAAAACCTGGGAATCAAGATGAAGTGTATTCAGATTTGCTTATAGAGTTCTATGAAACAGTCTCCTTTCTTAAGGAAGATGGAAAGGAGAAGTTTTCTTTTAAGTCTTATGGTAAGACTTATAAGATTTCATATGCTAAGGCAGCTAGCTTGGTAGGGACGAATAATGAAGGAGAAGCTGAATTTATATCTCATGTGTTTCCGGATTCAAAGGGTAGCTTCGACAAGGAAAAATCATTAGAAACTCTCAGACTGACAGATGATAAGGCTCCGGAGATTGCTAGTTTATCTACAAATTTCCGGATTCTAGAATTATGGGTACAAGGCCTTATCGTACCGAGGAAGGGTGAAAAAGATATCTTAAAGAAGAGTGAGATCTACATCCTAGATTTTCTGATAAATCTGAGAAAGTTTAATATGATGAAGCACATTCTTATCACTCTTGAGAATGTGAAGAAAGGAAATCTGAGAGCTCAGATTATAATGTATCCAAAAATCCTCTAGAAGTTGATAGTTCGGTGCCTTGAGTCTTTCAAGGAGGCTTGCAAGTCTAAGCCAAGAGTTTGCAAGATTATGCTGGTGAGTGATGGTACACTTAAAAGGATAGATGTAGCTTTTGACAAGAAGATTGGTCAGTTTGTTGATTCACCTTCTCAAGAAGAAACAGTTCCGAAAGTTGCTGATCCGGAATCCTCTAAGCCGTTAAGGAAGGGAAAGTTGAAAGAAGTTGAAGTAGAAGCAGAGAATATCAAGTCTAAGGAAGTTCATTACGCACCTCCAAAACCAAAAAAGAAGAAATCTTACCCAGATGAGGTAGTTGCTAAATGGAGGAAGATCAAAGAAAAAAGAGTGCAAGGGGAGCCTCACATTGGCTTGGACACTGCGGAGGCTAGGACCTTGAAGGAAAGAACTGTGGATGAGCTAGAAAAGCAAGCAAAAGAAAAGAAGCTCAAGAAGAAGATGATTGAAGCAGAGGTAGCTCAGGCATTACTGAAGTCCAATGAGATGGTTTCAGCAAATATTCATGTTCCGAGATCTTTTTCCTTGGACTCTCTTCCTGAGACTCCAGGAAGAAATTTCGTCGCTCTGGAAGAAGCTGTTGCTAAGACTGCTGAGGAAGTAGAGCAAGTTGAGCAAGTGGAAGAAGAAGAAGTTGTTGCTGAGGGAAGTGGTGAAACCGGAGATGTGTTGAAGCAAGTAGATGATTATAAGGGAACAACTTTGGAACATTTTTCACTCCGAACCTCAAAATCTGAGTCTTCTAAGCTAGTCACCCCGACAATGGAAGAAGAGAAAGGAGAAGAAGAAGTAGCTTTTCATGTAGATGAAGAACAACTTCTACAAGATATTGCTCAAATGGAGAATGTAGAGGTTGGTGCTCAGAAAGTTCCTGATGAGGAAGAAAATATTGTTCAAGTTTCTAATAGTGAAAAGAAAACTCTGGAACATGGTTCTATTCCGAAAAGAGACAAGGGAAAGCAAATTTTTCCTGATACTCCGAGCTCAGTAGTGGTGAAGAGAAAGTAATATGGTAGTTATTCAAAGAGAAAGATTGACCAAGTTGAAGAAGACAATTCTCCAAGCAGAGTCTCGGATTCGGAGTCATCTTCGTTGGGGCATGACTTTGTTGTTCAATATTTAAA
The DNA here is from genome assembly GCA_963277665.1 of Viscum album. Taxonomy (NCBI): domain Eukaryota; kingdom Viridiplantae; phylum Streptophyta; class Magnoliopsida; order Santalales; family Viscaceae; genus Viscum; species Viscum album. Next base: position 1,540,070,095 of record OY728125.1, on the reverse strand, counting down.
GAAGCTGGTAGATTCTATTCCGACCTTCTCAAGCATTGATTCAAGATGTCAGATGCTCCAACATGCTTTGAATCAAAAATCAGACTCCGTATCCATGGTCATGGATAAGTGTGTTGATATAGAGGCTTAGTTCAAAACTTTCTTTGTCGGCTATGAAGCCCATAGAAGATCTTGCAATATGATGACAAACTGGTCGAGGAAGACTGTAGAAGAGATGAGGCTATTTGATGAATTTCAAGACAATGTTAAAGATGCTTTTGAGACTGAGGACAGGAAAATAAATGAGCTATCTTCTTCCTTTGAAGAGAAGCTGACAGATGAAAAGAAAATCCGGATTCATGAAGTCAGAGATCTGAATGGGAAGCTGAATTCCGTTTCTCAAAACTGGATGTTTGAAAGGAATCATCGGATTGAGTTTGGAGAAAAGCTTAAACTTCAAGAAGAAAAGCTCAAAGCTCAGGAAGAAAAGCTTCAACCCCAGGAAGAAAAGATTGAAGCTCAATCTACAAGAATAGTGGTTTTAGAGAAGCAAGCTGAAGAAGATCATAAAGACTTAAAGAAGATAAAGACTATTCTAAAAGGTCTCATGGCGAAGGAGAAAGATCCCAAATAGACAGATTCGATCTTTTGTTGTACCTTAACTCTTTTGTTGTTGAAATTTTAAAACTTAATAGAAATTGTGCTTGTCCATTTTTTTGTTACTACTAATTTTTCAGGTACTTTGTTATATTTCTCATTCCCTATAATTCTTTTTCAAAATCACAAAGGGGGAGAAGGAAAAGATCCTTAAGAAAAAAGAACTCAAATAAGATCTTATCTAAAGGGGGAGTTTTTTCATTACATAAGACTTTCTTATTCGTAATGAAATGTCACTCCGGAAATCTAGAATATGATCCTTAGAGTTTCAAAGCCTAAGGGGGAGTTATTCGTATTTATCAATATCCTTAAAGAAAAGGGAGATAAGCCTTAATTTTTTTATTTCTTCTTAGAATTTCTTTTTCAAGGATGTTTGTGCTTTCCAAAAATGGGGAGATTGTTGAGTCAATAAGGTTTTCCTTATGACTTTTCCATTCCTTCTTGTTTTGAAAATCACAAACACCTTATCTTTAAGAAAATCGCTCTTATAAGAAAAATTGTTTTTATAAGGAAAATCTCTTTTGTAAGAAAAATTATCCTTATCATATTTTCATCCATATTTTTCTTAAGTATAAGATTCGAATTCATTTCTATATTCTCAGAATTGTTTGAAACATTGATATAAAGTATTATGTTTTAGCATCCGAATTCTGGATAAGAACTGTAATAAAGTTTCACTCCAAAATCCCGAATCAAAACTGTGATAAATTTTCATTCTGAATTCCGGATACGAACTCTAATTAAGTTCTTCTCCAGATTAAGGATACGAATCCTTATGAAGTTCGACATCGAATTCTCATTACGAATTCTGATGAAGAATTCTCATTCCGAATTCTGGATACGAATTCTCATTCCGAATTCTGGATACGAATTCTCATTACGAATTCTGATAATGAAATATCATTACGAATTTTGATGATGAATTCTCATTCTGAATTTTGGATACGAATTCTCATTACGAATTCTTAAGATGAAATCTCTTTATGAATTCTGATAATAAATTCCCATTATGAATTCTGATGAGGAATCCTCACTGCGAATTCTGATGACGAATTCTCATTCTGAATTCACCTATTAAACAGAATCTAATCATCGTTGTTTTATACACTCCAAATTTATTTAGACTCCGAAAATTATTTTTGGTTAGACTCCAAACTTTCATTTTGCTTACGCTTTTATAATTTGTCTACTCTTTAATATTTTTTTCACTCCGAACTTTCACTCTGAATCTTCACTCCGAACTTTTTAGTTAAGACATAAAACGATGTCGTACATTCTGTTACACTTGTTTTGTTATAAAAAGATTTCGTGTATTCTGTTATGAACTAACTGTTGGTTAAGTTACACGTGTATAGTTCCCTCCGATTTTTAATGAAAATATGACCGTTGGAAAGGAGGCCGACCTTACCTATAAATAGGAGCTCATTTGAAAGAGCTCAGTGCTGAAGTGCTGAAGTGCTGAAGTGCTGAAGTGTTGAAGTGCTGAAAGGCAGACTGATCTTCGACTCATGTGATTACATGCTTGAAGTGATTTCTAGAGAGAGGGGCTCTTATTAACTCTCAAGGCTTCGTGTGACTCCAAATGTTATTGATTACATTCGAGGACTTCCGGGGATAGGAAGACAGAGGTTTCCAACACCTTGAAGTTAAGGGATTCCTTGCTGAGGAAGACATAGGTTGCCAACTACCTTGAAGTTGAGGGTTTGCGGGGATGGCAAGACAGAGACTCTGATCTTCGTATCAAGGGCTTACCATGGTGTGGGTAAGACAGACTTGCTTGAAAGTATAAATCAATGGACCTTTATCCAAGGTTGTTGGATACCCTTCTCTTTGGGTTAAAAGATTTATATCTTGTTACTTGTAGTTTTACTACTTGTTTATTTCCGTTGCATCTTGTATTATAAGGAAAGTATAACTTTCTTATAGTTCCTTACTTTTACTCTGTTTCATTTAGATTCTATACGCTTTAAGGTAGAATCTCATATTGTAATCTTTTGTTAAGTTTCGATTTCCGGAACCATATTTCCGGAACCTACTTTCAGAATCTCTTTCCAAGTTTTCATTTGGTATTAGAGGTGTTGTGAATTTTCTTAAGTTTAACTTTGTGAAACTTATCCCTTTCCTTTGCTTAAGGAAAACATAGTTAATCATAACTAACATTAAAAGTTACAAAGGAATTTTTAAAGTATACAATTCACCCCCCCTCTTGTAAATTGAGCATCTACATCATTATTTCGATCCTACAGAATACCCTTGGTATAGGAAAATTATTTGGTGATTAAGTGGTTAATGTTTTTTTGGAAGATGTTTGCTTTGTTGGGAACACTATATGCCCAAGGAAAATAGAATACTATGGGGTTTCATTTGTGGAGTAATGGTGGATTTTTATCTACGTTTTATTGTGTATTTATAGTGATTTGGTTTATTTATGGAAATGATTAACCTATAATAGAGAATATGAGATGAGGTTAATTACTTTTATGTATGTGAATTTAAGAGTATTTGATGTCATTTGGAGATACAATTTAACATGGGAGACTACATAATCAAATTCTTCTATGTTTTGGGTTTCAATATTATTTTTCATTATATTTAAGGATATTAAGGACAATTGATTATTGAATGGTATTTATTTAACTTTGGGTGTTATTGGTTTAATTTTAGAAATTAAGATTGGTGTTTATTTCTCTCAAGGAATATCCTTTTGGGGGATCATTAGATCTTGTACTAACCATTGTGGTTTTTATTAATCTCTAAAGACAATGTAAATATATAGTTTATCCTGCATGGATCATGTGATTCTATAGAAGTTCATTCTAGCTCTTCCAGTGTGACCAAGTATTCTTGAATACTCATCGTTTAAAAAAAAGAGTTAGTAGTGGAAATTTATTAAAGAATGAAAATCTACTTAAAAAGTAAGTATATATCTTTATATTCTTAGTAAATATCATAAATTAATTCCTCATCCTTATGTAATGTAACTTAAAACAAAAAATGTTGTCCATTTACTTTTCCAACTAGGAGACTAATAATCGTTTGTCCCAACACAAGTTTGTGGTTTTCTTATTGTTAAATTTCTCCTGATCATGATTTCTATCCCTCTCCATTAGAACTTGACACTTAGTTTATCATCCACATCCATGTTTTACTACCTGGAATCCTAGTATGGGTTATCTTGGGTGACCTTTAGACCTCCCTTTCTTTCTTTTAAAGTGATAGTTTTATTGACTCTTTTTCTGATGTGGGACTTCCCATTATCAGGCCCAATTTTTAAAATTGAGAGGATGCAATTTATTGAAGGAGGGGTGAATGTAACACCCCAATCTTCCATAGTACACTTCTCTTTGAATAATACAATAGCATGTGTTGTACGCAACACTGAGTTCAAGTACACCACGACTTACCAAACTAGCCGTTCAAAAGAGGTTATGAATAATATTAACTAAATTTTAAATATTATATTATCCTTATAATTTTAATCCATATTATGAGTTTCTAAGACATGATTTATGAACAAATTCATTTTTTCAGATAAAAGAAGTATTTTTCAAAAAAAATGAAATTTTACGGCCTTTTAATGGCGAATCCTTTTTAAAACCAATATTTGAAACTTTTATATATTCAATTCGACAAAATTAAATTCTTATTTATAATAGGGACATAATAATTTAGTATCAATAATATTTTGGTGTCTTTCTAATAACTTTCATATTTGGGTGAATAGTGAAAAATACTATATTTTAACTGAAAACAACTTTTTTAATAAAAATAATTTATATTGTTAAATTATACATTTTAATTGTTTGGAAGTATAAATACATTATATTTTTACTATTTAATCCAATTATGGTCATTTTAAGTAATTTCACCTTGAAATTGGACATAAACAAGTGTCAAACTTTTGATAGTTATTATTTCTTAAAAATACGCCTTTTGGTTTCGAAAGCGGGAATCAATTTTAAATTAATAAATGCAACTTTTATGTTTTTAATTTGGTAAAATAAACTTTATTTTTGGATTCGGAACAACAAAATTATCCTAGGGTGAAGTTTTGATACTTTTTGGATAACTTTTATAGTTCGATGAATAGTGAAAATTACTAAATTTTAATTAAAAACAACTTTTTTAATCGAAATAATTAATAGTGATAAATTATGAATTTGAGTGTTTTTAAATTATATTTAAAATATATTTTTACTATGTAATACAATTTGGTTCATTGAACATAATTTCACATTTAAACCGAACATAAACAACTGTCAATCTTTTTATAATTATTATTTCTTAAAAACGCGCTTTTTGTTTTAACAACGGGAATTAATTTTAAATTAATTTAGGCCACATCTGTGTATTGAATTTGGAAAAATGGATTCAATATTTGGAATCAGGATGTCCAAGTTGTGTAAATAGGTAACTTTTATTTTTAGACATTTTTGAAAAATTACTTTGGTAAATATTTTATTTACTATGGTAAATCCGGTAAATAAGGGTAAATAAATAATATTATAATAATACTAAATTACCCTAAAACATGTCTTAACCCTATTGGTTGATACATTTCCGACCATGGTCATCTTTGGGTCGATTTTGGGACCCCATGGATCCACTTGTAAGTGATAGGGACACTTTATTTTAATTAAGTTAAAATGAATACAAAAATGACACAAGCATATATCTTTTAGAAAACGAATTTTTACATAGGGTTATATATGTTGGATTTTAGATTGTAAATATTAATTAGAAATATAAAACTATTTACTACATGTTGATATTTTATTTATAATTTTTAGACGTTAAATAATTTAATTTATTTATGACACAATGATGATGCAGTAATTACAATAATAGTGAAAAAATAAAATAATTGATATTATAAATACCCAAATAAATAAAATTTGAGACTTTTAATGAATTAAACTAATTTTCTAGGTTACTATGACATGTTAGTAATTATTTAATTAACTTTTTTTGAAGTAATAATTCTGTTATGAGTTTTACAAAAAATAACTATTAAATAGTGTCAAAATTGACATAAAAGAGTTTTTTAAACAAATATTATATTATTAATTGATATTAAATTCCTAAAAATCTAATGTTCGGCCAAGAGAATTATATCATGATAGGTATATCATTAATGGACCACTAGGGGGTCGCTTGGTTGTATATAGTAATTTCATTAACTATATAATATAAAAATACAAAGTGACATGGTAAATGTCAAACTAATTATCTAAGAGTTAAAACTAAAAGATAAGGTTAATATAGTAACCCAAACCTATCTAAATTATATTGGTTGAATTGTTTTATACCTATACCCACCTTAACCTTTTAATAATCAACTTTTGAGCCATTAGAAACCGAATATGAATTTATTATAAATTAATATTTCTAGCTTTTCCAAAGGTTCCCCTCACCCCTCTTATAAAATGGAACTCCTCCTTCTCATTTCTTCACACCTTCAAATCCTTTTGGTTCGTCCAAACCCTGCCCAAATACTCTCTCAACTTCTCTCACTACAACATAGAGGCCTTATTTTGATCAGAAAGTCAACCTAAGGATCCCTTTTGATCAAATCAAAAGGAATAACTCGAAGAAGAGGTAATGTTTTTACCACCCCTTTTCAAGTTCCTTTCTTCTTCCACATCTTATTTCTTTATTATTACCATTCTAAAATAATAACTACAGTATCTTATATATACCGTTATGATATTATAAATATTTTACAACCATATTCAGTATTATATCCACCCTTTGAATAACATGTCACCATACGTGCGTACGTACGGCTTACCGTCTCCACGTCGTGGTGTAATTGTTATTCAATATATTATAATTTTGGTGGGTATAATAATGATGTGTAACTCATTTAAATAATAAATATAACATGATAATGATTTTTTATATATGATATACCATCCAATTATATATTATTTTAATATCAAAAGGATGATATTGTCGCTCGTGCGTACGTACGGACTACCGTCTCCACTAACGCGATGAGATTCATTCTCCATCATATCAATTCAAGTATAATTATCATTATTTGATTTAAGAATAATGTTTAAGAAATTTATATCATTCTGGATATGATTAAGATAAAACCTATCCATGAAAAACATGGCTTATGTAACAAAATATATAAAAGAAAATGAGTAAGTTAACACCCGAAACGACGATAATTCTAAGATATTTTTAACAAAGCAATGTTAAAAGGTCATATATGATATCATATTAAAATATATGATTCATGAATAATTTAATAAAAAATATTTCAACATTATACAGGAGGTTAACCTACCCCAACCATGGAAAAGTACAAGGTAAGGGGTTTCTTAACTCACTCTTAATTTCGTGAGAATTCTATTGTTCACCACTTAATTATTACACGTGGTGTATGTGTACTTCCCATGATTGTATTCATTGTGTAATATAATTTAATTTATGGGTATTTACATCTTCATTGTATTATCCTTCTTTCATGGGAGTATGTTTCGTATGTTACCTAATCGATAAGGGAATTCGAAATTTCAATTTCCATTTATTCGGCTTTACGCAAACTTCATTGATTATTTTACTCCGATATTATGTGTGGAATAACTATTCATTTGATTATGTCATAATTTCCACTCCCCTTTTCTGTGGATATAATTTTGATACACATAATCACTCCATTGATAATTTCTCAAGTCATCGATATGAACTTGATAAGAGTAATTTTAACTCATTCTCCATTTGTTGAGTTAAACATACAATTCATTGGTGTTGTTTTTACATGATTATGTGTGAATATCCTTTGATTGTTTTACACTGAATATCCAATCATATTTAGTGTATTTATATTTGTCACACATAACTATGTCGTTTATTTATCCGTAACCTAAGGATACGACCTTTATGATAGATTTCATCTCAACTTAAATTCCATTGAGACTTCTTTGTTGTTATACATCAAATCACTTTTATGTGGTGTATATAATGTACATTGAAATAGTATATCATGAATCCCTTTATTCTCATGATATTACAATGTTTTGATTACCTCAATTATTTGTATTCAAGTGTCTCTCTTTTGGTTAGAATCTCTAACTAAAATACCATTTTTAAATGTTTTAAAGACTTATTCATCTAAATCTTTCTCATTAATGTCCATGTTTTAAAAATGTTTTTAAGGATTTATTTATATGGACATTAAAGTTTTAAAATTAAAACTCCTTTTAAAAAGTTTCAAAGTGGTATGGGACACTTTGATTCAAAAATATATTTTAAATGGCTTCTTGAAAAATAGTGTGACTTTTAAATGATTTCAAGAAAAAGGGGGATATTTATCTCAAATTGTTTTGATGATTATTTTCATCTATGTCAACATCCTTAATTATTCTTGATTTAGGACAATGTGATACAATAAAATCTTCCATATTGTATCTAATGAGTTATGTTTGACTGTGGATGTGCTATTTTTATACCATTCATGGTTTTTGGTTAAAGTATTGACATTTTGTATGCTAGTTTTAATACGAATGTTTATGTTATGTTTAAACCTGTTCTTATGAGAAATACATTGGACTTAATAAGTGACGGGTGGAGCCTGCTATAGCTTCTCGATGCATCGGTAGGTCTCATGAGACAAACTAGTGTCTTGGCACAAGGCCTTGGAAAAATCTTATTTGTAGTCTTGGCACGAGGCCTTGGATATGTGGTTATGATAGTCTAGCATTATGCATTCCATCATTATAAAAGTGGTTATTGATATTGCATGTGGTTATTCGACTAGTAGAATTTCCATGTAATTAAGTAAATCGAATAATCTAATTTTATCTTTGCCATTTTATGTTGAAGTTCCAGTTTAAAAGGCTTTTGTTTTAGTTGTAAATTGCCTTAAGTGTTTATGCTTATCTTTGAAAGATTCTTCTATATTGTTATCCTTACTGAGCATCTGAGCTCACCCCTTTCAATGTTTTATTTTTCCCAGGATTGTGAAGAAGTAAATTATGAATGACCTGTAGGGATAGTATGAGTGTGGACTATGGAGACTATGTTGTTGTTGTTTTCAGTTTATGATGTAATGTAAACTTTATTAAAGTATCTAGTTATTCAAAGGCTACTAAACTAATCGTTCTTTCGAGACTTGATCTTTCTTGTGATCATGCCAATGTTATGTAATAATGCACCGACTCTGGGTAACTGGGGTCGGGGCGTTACAGTTATTCATGAATAATCTGGATATAAAAGGAAAATTCAATAACTATAAGGCATTATTGGTTGAAAAAGGATTTATATAGTGTCAAGGCATTGACTATGATGTAACCTTTTCACCAATTTCAATGGTGAAATCCATCATAATTCTACTTTCCTTTGCAACTTTCCATGATTATGATATTTGGAAAATGGATTTTTAAAAAATCATCCTTAATTGGAACCTTTATTAAGATCTATATATGACATTTCCTGAAGTGTTTGTGACTCCAAATGATGCCAACATGGTATGGATGTTTCAAAGAACCATTAATGTATTAAAGAAATAATTCATGTCATGGAACATTCATTTTCATGATGTTGTAATGGGATATGATTTAACAAATAAAAAATATGATACTAGTGTCTATAAACAATTTTTTGGGAGTGCAGTAAATTCATTAATAGTATATGTTGATAAAATATTACTTATTGGAAAATAAATACCAGTCTTATAGATTGTTACAGTGTGGCTGAATAAATGATTCTTTATAAAGGACTTGGGAGAGGAATCATATATTCTTGGGATCAAGATACATCCTGATAAATCCAATAGGTTTCTAGACATAAGTTTAAGTATATACAATGATAATACACTAAAAAGATCTAGTATGGAACAATACATGACGGGATTATTTCTGATGTCACATGTAATTCATATTTCTAGGAAAATGTGTCCTCGAAAACATGAGGAAAGAAATAAAATGGAAAGGATTTCTTACAAATCAGCAATTGGGTCAGTCATGTATGTTATGATATGTACTAGGCTAGATTTTACCTATGCATTATACATTAAGTGTTGTGGGAATAAATCAATATGATCTAGGTGACCACCATGGTATGGCAGTCAAGATGTTCCTTAAGTATCAGAGGCATACTAAGGATATGTTCCTAGTTTATGGAGGATATTTTGAACTTGTCATCATAGGATATTTAGATACTAGTTTCCAAACTGATCAAGATGACATGAACTCACTAACGGGATACATCTACATTTTGAAAGAAGGTATTGTGATCTAGAAGAGTTCAAAGAAGGCTATGGTTAAAGATTCTACACTAGATTCCAAGTATATTATGGATTATAATACATCGAAATAAGTATTATGGATGCAAGACATCATCCATGATCATGAGGTGGTACCTATAAGTAAGATCCTACCACATTCTATTGTGATAATACGTTTGCAGTGACTCTTTCTAAAGAGACAAGGCCACATCAGTGGATGAAAAACATACTACATAAGTATAATCTCTTAAGGTATTTTTCTTAGAGAGGTGATGTTTCAGTGAGAAGTATTTTCATGGAAGATAGCGTGATGGACCCCTTGACTAAATCCTTAACTCAGTAGAAACATGACTATTATTTGAGGTATTGTGTACTGAAGGTCATAGGTAGTTGGCTCTAGTCTAAGTGGGAGTTTTTTAGATTTTGTGTCCTAGTAACATCTATTTATACTTTGATTACATGAATATTTGATGTATTGGATACTAATAAAAATTATTAATACAAATTTATTGTTTTCCTGCATGAATATAATGTAATAATTTCTAAGATGATACATCACATTGATAAGGTCAAAGTAGTTCCTCATTATGATGAGAACCTTGATGTGTTATGACAATATTTTTAAATAATGTTCTAAATAGGATAATATACTATGATGGGACACATAGTACATATACTGTCAGGTGAGAGTACTCAAAAGAAGATGAGGATTATTTACATTATTTTTTCACTTGGTAATCTCTAAGATGGGAGATTATGATAACAGACCCACTAGTAGGAATTCAGAATTTCTTGGTGTCATAGGATATTCCTCTCTATGAGCGTGTGTGATGTTCCTTAGACATTAATATTGTTATTAATTCATGTTAAAACACGCATGCTTAGATATATTTCATAAACCATGATGTTAATAGTTCATGGTGAAGTGAGATATGTTGGGTGCGTTATGAGTGACATGTCATTAATGAATAATTAGAGGAAGGATTCATCCCTTCCATATTTATATAAGTTGAAATCTTGGAGCTTTTATTGAAATATAACCATCACATTAAATTCTATGGCCCTTGTGTAATGACATGTTTTTTTCATATTGTCAAAGAAAGACATATTGAGAATATAGATACATGACATGGTTATGAAAACTTCTTGATGAGATATTATGACAAATAGATTATATTACACAGTGATCATTCATATGGGGTTTTTGATGTTACGACATTAAGTTATTTCTCTTGGGTTACTTGAACCATTTCTATATAGTAATCTTGTACTTTAGGTAATCCCATTGAATACCAAAGAGGAAGAATCCTAGAGGGTCACATAATAAGTGATCTATTGATCTCAATTAAATTCTATTTAAGTTTTATTAATGGAATAAATATTATTCTCAAGTCTAAAGAATAATTTTTTTATAGTTCAATTGATTGTATATATTAAATAAATATTTATTTAAGGGTATGTGAATACAATATTTATTTTATTTATTGAATATTTTAATATATATATATTCTCTAGATTGTGAATAAAATATTTATTTATGAATAAAAATATTTATTTTTTTATTACATAAATTATTGTGAAGTTTGAGTAGATCAAGACTGAGTCTAGTTACAAATATTAATTAACATGACTGTTACATAATATTTTTTATTTAACAAGTTGGTGTGCACTACAAAATAGTGATGGTATATTTATTATTACGTTTCATGGGTCCATTAAAGGAAATAAATGTTATTTAATTGCCAGTATGAAATTAAATAATATTTTATCTTTAATCCTAACACTATAAATAGACAACTATGTCTATTGTGTAGAGCATCCAAAAATTGTGAATATAGAATTGTTGTGCATAATGAATTCTCTCTCAGCTCCTTCTTCTCCCGCCCTCTCATGAACAAGATGTGAAAGATAGATTTCTTCAAGACCAAACAATGTGCGATCAAGAGTGATTAACAAAATGCATTTGACTCACCAAACTGGCACCCGGAGATCGAGTTGTATTGCTCAGATATTATAGGATCATGTGTGGATCGCCACTGTAGGGATTCTATCCTTGGATCCTCATAGCACAATAAAGGTATCTGAAATGGTCTTTCTGGATGATCAAAATTCACCAATGAATAAATTTCCTAAGACCGGATATTTATTTATTAAAATATTAAATAAATTAATTATAAATTTGATGTGCAAGATCCTCAATCTTGGTTTCAGTCAATGATTATTAAAATAACTTTTAATATATTACCCACGTGTGAATTCTTCCACTATTCCTAGAACCAAAAATGAAAAAATGAGATAATAAATATGATTCAGTGATCATAACATAATCATATAATAAAGAATTGTGGTATAAGAATAAGTATAGAAAATTATAGTATTATGAGAAAGGATATCAATAGTTATATCCATTGAAAATATTATGAAAAAAGCTACCCTAAATCATATCCACTTGAAAAAAATTGAACAAATATATATATAATAATATTCACATGGTAAACTTGTCAAAAAATATATATGTAATTATGTCCACAAAACAAACTTGTGATAAAAAATATCCACAATCATGTACACACAAAAACGTCATTCTCTCATTAGAAATAAAACTTTAACCTACGAATTTGTGGGAGATATAATACCCCACTCATAAATATACATACGTATTCATTTTATATGAAAAAAATCATATATAATAGCCTAAAAAACCATGGAACGAAAATACATTTCATAAAATTTGCAAATTATATAACATAAAATGACTTCATTGATTATATCAGTTGATAAATAAATTTAATAACCAAAAAGGATTTTTTTATAAGAGAGTTCATAGGTAAATCCATGAAAAATAACTTCATTGGTGATATGACCATTGGTTATATAGTGAAAAATTAAAATGAAATCATAAGAATAGATTTCATTAAACATGTTTAACCATGTTTAAAAAAAAGGTATATATCTCTTTGAAAAGTCCTTCTCCAGGTGGTACCATGAAAAAAAATAAAGAAAACTATTTAAAATAAATCCTAATAATGGAACTTCAAATGGAAATACCAGTTAAGTCAAAAAAAGTTAGAGTGGAAGATAAAATATTCAATAATGAAAAAGAAATGCCTTTTTAATATTTTAAAATATCTTTATTGAAAGAAACAACATAAAAAGGATAATGAAACTTATATCATAAAAAAGGATAAGGATAAAAATTAATATCACATGGGATAATACATATTTTTGGATCCAAAATAAGAAAGTAAAACATTTTTTAAAAGAAATAATAGGGATATAGAAGATAAGTATCTTATTAGAGAGGATTATAATTATTCATAACTTGTTATACTTTTAAAATAAATCCAAAAAGGAAGACTATTTGAATTAAAAATTTTATTTTTCCTAGAGAGAAAGATAAATTATCATATAATAAAATCTTATAGTGGAATAAACCAAACATGGAATAAATAAGTTAAATTTGAACTATTATAACTCAAATAAAGGATATTTGAGTTAACAAAATCCTTTACAACTTTAGTAACAATTGTATCAAAATAACATGAAAAATAGGACATGTGATTTATTTGTAAATCCATTTAATTTCATGAATATTGTGATAAAATGCATCCATACTAAATTATGTACACCTCATAAAATAAAGAAGTGTTAGATATGGAATATGTCTCAATGAAAGAAAATTTAAATAGGAAAACCCTTACCATTACTCTCTACTTCCATGAAATTAATTTAACTTTCAGTATAATAAAAATAAAAAATTTAATAAATTAATTAGATAAATTATTTATATATATTACCATTTACAACATTTAATTATATTTGTTCAATGTAGATTTTTTATTTGGTTATCATCTTTTTCACCATCAGATGTAAGTACTTTTTATTATTCCACACGTTCTTGTAATTTTGATGTCGATACTCAAAATTTAAAGCCAAATTTATCATTAATATATTATATAAGTTAATTAAATATATGTACCATAATTATTTATAATGTTTTAATTTATTTACATGAGATTTTTAGTTACAATTAATGAAGATGAAATTAGTGACGAGATTGTTTCGACAGTTTTAATGAATGAAATGTGGTGTATTAATGACAAGGTAAAATATTAATATTACATTTACCAAACTGTATAAAAATTATTATTTACTTTTTAATATATAATCTTATTGTTAATTATATTTCCATTGTTATTTATGATGTAAATTTATAGCATCGTTCTTAAAGGTGGTTAAACCGAGCTAAATAAGAACATGATATAATTAACAAATAAATATGATTAAGAGGTGATTAGTTACAATATCATTATTATAGAAGTATAGTGACCTTAATTAGTCTTTATTAATTATATAAATCATAATTTTCATGTGTTAAAGGAAGAATATAATTAATATAGTGTTATTACTTTATAAGAATAAATCGTTTTTCTTATTGGTAAACTCATATTAGAGAGATAAATTTTCAATGACCACTTATTATTAATATCATTAATATAATGAATAATTTCTATTTCCATAATATTAATAATACTTAAAATAAAATATTAATTAATTAATAAAATTAGATCCATATTTAAAAGTTTGTGATGAATGATGAAATACATCAGCCATTGAAGTAGTAGTTTGCATGAAACACGAGTGATGTTTTCCTATTTTAAATAAATGGGAGGAAAGTATAAAGTGGTTATTTAATTAATATAATAAAATATAAATATTCTAATATAACTTATGTAATTTTTTTAGTATGTTTCGAAAATGATTTGAGGATTTTGGATGCGATAAATAGATAAGGGGAAGTTAGGTCGTGGATAATACACACGTTGAGAGTTTGAGTCTTCTCTTAAAAGACCTATTGGAAATAGAGAGCTTGAGAAACTTCATTGTAAAAAATTCCAAACAAGAAAGGTTATTCTAATATATACACATTAGTAGGGTTTATATAGGTATTTAAAGGGAAATTGAGGCTTGAAGTGGAAGGAAGTGATCTCTTTTTAAAGGTGAAAAAGAGGGACTTTTCTATGTAATTGAATGTTATGCAAGATATAAAGAGATAATCGCATGGTATTTAGGTGTTTTAGGTGGGTAAAGGTTGGATTGAAATTTTTATGTGAAATTATAACCTAATAATTTTCATATATATGGTTTAAGGTTCCGGAAATCTTAAAAAAATATGGTCCACTTCAAGTTGATAATTTTTACCCTTATTAATATTGATTAAATATTCACCGTGGTGATTTTTTCGATAAAAATATAAGATGAAAACTTCTATATAATTTTAATATGATGAATTATAATTTTGGATCCATTTAATACAATTAAATTTATATATCTGTGAAAATTAACACTTAATTTAAAGCATATGATATATAGAAAAAAAAATTCATATAAAAATGACTTCTTAAATATTAATTTCTATATTCCTTATTTTCTATTAGTTACCAATTAAATGAGTGTTAATATATTTTTTATATTTTTAAACATAATAATATATTAATCATTTAAAATATCATTTTTTCTTATTTAGATAAAAATTACTCAATGTTTATCAAAAAATATTTGAAAAATAGATGTTTTGTAGTGGTAACAAGTATTTACTTTGGTAACATATTTTTATGTTAGATATGTAAATTTCTTTATTACTAAATTTTTATATTATATTGAAATTATGAAAACCATTTTATTAAAATCAATTTCAAGAGTTGATAAAAATAAAATAAGAGGTTATAGCATATAATAATGGTTTTTTGAAAAAATTATTTTTTTAATCATAATAAAAAATTATTCATATTCTAGGAAAACTAAAAATATTTAGATGGGAATTTTTTATTTATATATATATAATATATTCCACATTATTCATTAATGATCAACTAGTATAAAATGCAATATAGAGAAAAGTATTATTCTTGGATAAAAATTATTTTTATCACTAAATGATTTTATTTCTAATTATTTAACATTGATTTCTTATTTAATAAAATTTGAATTTTATTCAATAAATTTATGTTAAATACATCATTTATTATTCATTAAAATTAAATTTTATGGAAATTAATAATATATGAAATACATGTAATGATGATAATTTAAAATTTACAAATTATTTCAGGATTATATCATCCTAACTTTTACTTAAATTTCCCATAATTGTTTTTTAATAAGATCCAGGGGTAAGATAATAATAGATCATTTTTAAAGTAGTTGACTCAACTATAATGGATATTATAGATATTTACATGATTTTTAACTTCTCTTGTAAAATATTTCACTCAGGTATCACTTGTTGGAGTCAAGCTTGGCCATGGTCCAAGGAAAACCGTAGTGAAGCTACCTCCCTTTTAGGATTAGAAAATTAGTTCATAATGAATAATGTTGTTATTAGATTTCATTTTTATCCCATTTATACATAGATTTCATAATGGGGTAACGTGTTTTTATACCTTCTAATTCAACAGTTATGTTGCAAAGGTCATATAATCCCAATGGCTATATAAGTAGAAAGTCTATATATAACAATCAAATTTCATTCCTATATATAAACTAAAATAATTCATCCTATTTTATTAACTTTTCATATATCTATTGTATTTATAATTCTCTATCATACTTCCATAGTTGTTGTTGGGGCTATTATCTTCATGAAAATAAATGAGGATAAAGATTTTATTTTTGTGGTATTTTTATTTAAATTCATATTTATTCCTCTTGTAATTTTCATAATGATGTTTCATATTGCTGTCTTATAATGTATTAATCCTTATCTTGCATTGTAAAATGTTTTCTTAATAAAATGTTTCACTTTTTTTTGTTAGTTTTTCCTTTTGAAAATATTAATTCAACATAGTATTTATTTAAAGATATATTTACACTAAAATTTTAGGTTTTTATAGTCTTCCTTCAAACATTATGAATTGTGGTGTGATGAATTAGGTAAAACATATATTCTAAGTTATGAATGTATAATTTTGGGTTCACATTCTGGTAATTTTTTTTACCCAGTAAGTTATGATAGATATCTTTCGGGAAGTGAAAGTTATCCATGGACCCAAAAAGTGGTATAAAAAAATTGGAGTGTTCTGGACAATCAGATCCAGGAAAACATGTTTAAAATATCACTTAAACAACATCATTCTGCCCACATCATTTTATTAGAATATTGGTAAGTGGTTACTTATTTCTATTTTATGTTGACCAAAAGTTATTACGGATTCAAAAAAAATAGAGTAATAGAAAAGGAAGAGGTTAAGGTCTTCGTGGAGCAGTTTGACATAATGGATTTTGGGTTCTATATTTTGAAAATAGATGATTGTATACTATTAAAGGAACTTGATATGTATTTCATGAGAACCAAGATAAAAAAATTTAAATAAAATAATGGGATATTATAGATAAAGAAGCATTAGGGTTGATCAATATGACATTAGACCCTAATCTGTCTTATAACATATGATAACTGAAGACCATATGGGGACTTTTGAAGAACATTATTGACGTTTTTGAGAAACTAATGATGATGAATGAAGTGTTCTTACTAAAGGGACTATTCAGGATGAGTATGTTGGATGGGAATTTTATTTCCAATTGCATTAACAATTTCACCAAGTTAAGATTTCTGTTTGAGTTAGTGAAGGTGAAATTCTAATATCTAATTTTTTTTTTTTGTTACTCTCATCACTACTTGAATATTGGGATGTGATGTCCACTGTTGTGATTAAATCAAGTGTAATAAATTACATGGTTTTCATAGATATAGTAGGATTTGTTCTAAATTAGTAAATTCATCAGAATAAGATACAAATATATTCAAAAATTTCATATGGGAAAAAAGGAATGGGTGATCTACAACATTAATGTTTTATAAGAAAGTTAAAATAAGGAGAGGCCAAACCATGAGAAGTTTAATTGAAGGTGATATCATGTTTTGGAATTTTGTAAATAAATGTCACCACAAGAATGATTTTAAAGATAACAAAGTTTATTCTATAAGATACACTTATAAAATTGGATTTTCAAATATTCTGTTGAAATATAGGAGTGGATTACTACTATTTGAAATGAGTTCACTTGAGACTACGATGATAGACTCTAGACCATCATTTCACTCATCATTAAATAGAGTATGTATGAAAGAAAATTCTTCCATATGATTTAATAGGTTACATTTAGACTAAGATAAAGATATAAATATTTTTTGTATGAGATAAATTTCTATCATAAAAATGAGAGAAATTTTTCATAATTTACAAATTGTGTAGAATGTCCAGTGATTAAGGAAGAACTTAATTTACATTAGATAGTAAGATAACAAGGGTTTCTCCCAGATGTTTTTTGATAGATAATAGAATATTTAATGAATTTTCGTGGTTTTATTAAAAGGAGTTAAAGATGGAAATTTATACCTAATAGGGGTATTATAAGGTTTGGTTCATACAAGACAAGTAACTATTGTGAAGTTATGGAAATTATGTTTGTGTTACCTTAGCGAGACTGGTATGCAATTACTAACTACTAAAAGGATTTTGATGCTCATATTATATGGAATATTAAATGAATTAATTTTATGTAACTAATGGAATTTTAAATTCCAAATATAATAAATTATTGCAATGAACCAGATGTGGGAGTAGGTTTATAAATATATATGGGTGAAGCTCTAGTTTGTTCTCATGGAGGATCAATCTACTTTATAACTTTAATTGATTATAAAACATAGAAAGGGTGGGATTTATTTATTAGTTAAAAGTCTCAAGTATTTATAGTATATATACAATTAATATACAAGGTGAAAAAATTATACCAAATGAAATCTAAAATAATTAAGTTCTGATTACGATGGGGGTATAAAAGCAAATAATTTTTTAGGATTTACAAGAAGGAATACATATGGTTTGAGAAAACGTTATTAGTTACTATAAAACATAATGGAATCATGAGTATTATGAATTTTACATTTATTTAAACTGAATTTTTTATAAGAATTCACATGGGATTCCCTATGTTGAATTGGGAAAAAGTGTTGAATTGTGTGATACATAATCAATCAGAGTCCCTCTTCACTGTTGGGGTAGGAACTACTAAAAGTATATTGGTATGTAAAGAAAGACTTTAGTTACCTAACCTATTTACATGATGATTCTAAAGAAATAAAAAAATGATTCAATGTTATGAGCATGTAAATTTTTAATTTTAGGGATAAAGTGTTTGATTTTTAGCTCTTGGATAATAAATCTCATAAGGTTATCATATGTTGGAAGGTGATATTAAATAAAAAGATCATGTGGAAGGATCAAAACCAAGTAGAGAATATCAATGAAATAAAAGTATAATTATAATATTTGGTTCAATATATTGTATGTCTAAATTTTATAGATATTCTATCAAATTCAGTAATCATGTCAGTATAGAAAACACTAAACTCTCTAGTGGAATTCCCTAAACTTTTTCAACTTTCATTGTTTTGTGCAAGGATATGAGTATAATAGAGATTAAGGAATGTGGAAGCTTGATAAAAATATTCAAAAGATATATTTCTTAATGTTCTAGTACTTGAGGGATCAGAACCGTATGCAGATATTTTTAAATCTGCTAGAGTGATGTAACACCCCAAGATTTCATAGTAAGTTATTTTATTTAAAGTAATTCAATTGCTTGCACTACACGCAACACCGAGTTCAAGCGCACCATGACGTACCAAAATAACCATTAAAAATATATTATGAATATTATTAACTATATTTTGAATTTTATATAGTCCATATAATTTTAACATCCATATTATGTGTTTCTTAGACATAATATAAGAAAAAATTAAACTTTTCAGAAGAAAGAATTATTTTTCAAAAAATGAAATTTTACCACCATTTAATAGAGATCCATTTTTAAATCAAATATTTAACACTTTTATACATTAAATTTGACAAAATAAACTTCTTCTTTATAATATTTATATAAAAGTTTAGTTTGAAAAAAAATTGGTGTTTTTCTGATAACTTTTATATTTTAATGAATAGTGAAAAATACTAAATTTTAATCGAAAACTACATTTTTAGTCAAAATAATTAATAGTGTTAAATTAAACATATTAATGGTTTTGAAGTATAATTAGATTTTATTTTTATCATTTAATCTAATTTTAGTCATTGGAAGTAATTTTAGATTTAAATTGGGCATAAACACATATCAATCATTTGATAGTTTTTACTTCTCAAAAACCTGCTTTCTAGTTTTGACAACGGGAATATTATTTAAATTAATTAATACCACTTATAGTTTTAGAGTTTGGTAAAATATACATCATTTTTGAATTTCTAATATCAAAATTCGATTTGGGTGAATTTTTTTATTTTTCTAAGAACTTTCAATTTTTGATAAATAGTGAAAAACATTGTGTTATTGTTTAATGCCGGATTTTTATTTAAATAATTATTTATAATTTAAATTTATTTTAAATTAAAAATAGATACATAGTACCTATATTAGTCCAATTTAATTATTTGAAGTAATTTTATAATAATATTAGATACATAAAATTGTATTGAACATTTTACCGTCGTTTACCCACCTTCTATGCACATTTGCAAATTTTCCTAAAACATAATTTTACCACTTTTGTGAATTGAATTTCAACATTCCAAGATACATGATTTAAATCCGTATGTAAAATGTGATTCAATAGGATTCAAATAATTTTTGGTGAATAATACCTTTTGATAATTATTTACCACTGTTAAAATTAAATAGGATAATTAAAAGTAAAAATGATATTATAATTACCCTAACACGGATCCTAATTCAATTGAATAAGTTTGTTTCGACCAAATTCAACCTTAGGACAAAAATATGGTCCTTTTTTATCCACTCTGATTAGATTAGGACATTTATTATATTTCATTTAAAGAAGAGCTAAAAGTGTTAAATTTAATGCTTAATAATTGAAACATTTTTAATATAGGGTTACGCATAAGATTCATTCAACTATAAATATTCATTAGAAAAAAAAATATCTAATACATCTTGTTATTTAATTTATAATTTTTATACATTGTATAATTAAATTTATTTATGACACAATGATGATGCAGTAATTACCTCATTAATGAAAGACTAAAATAATTGATGTTATAAATATTAAAATAAATGTAAATTGAGACTTTTGATGTATTCCACGAATTATATTGGTTAATACGACATATTAGGGTTGATTAAATGTATTTTCTTTGAATAAATATCATTGTATGACTTTCACAAAAACCAAATACTAAATAGTGTCAAAATTGACATAAATGAGTTTAAAAAAAATACTATTTTATTAAATTATATAATAGTCCTAAAAATATAACATTTGGAAAAAGGACTTATATAATGATATGTATGTCATTAAATAACCACTTGAGGTTCTCTTGTAATTTTATAGTATGTTTATTAACCGTGTAATATAAAAATACAAGAAGACATGTTAAATGTTTAACTATTTAACTAAGAGTTAAATCTAAAAGATAAGGTTAATATGGTGACCGAAACTTGTATAAAACATAGTTTTTTAGAGTATTTCCACCCATCCTTACCTTATCCTATAAATAAATCTATTTGTATATATTAGAAACAAAAAATGATTTTATAATAAAATAATATTTCAAGATTTTCCTAAAGTGAGACTCACCTCTCTTATAAAAAGGCACTTCCCTTTCTATTAATTTTATGCCTCCAAATCCTTTTGGCTCTTCCAACCCATGCTCAAATATCCTCCCAACAACTCTCAAATCAACCTAGAGTCATTAATTTGATCAGAAAACCAACCTAAGGAGCCCGTTTGTTCAAATCAAAAGGAAGAACCTGAAGAAGAGGTAATTACTTCATCACATATTTGAAAGTACTTTTCTTCTTCCATTTCCTCATTCTTTGTTGTTTCCATAATAAAGTAACAAACCCAATACCTTATACATACTTATATTTTATTATAAATATGGTACAACCATATTCATTATTCTATCCATCCTATGAATGAGAAAGTCACCATACGTGTGTGCGTACGACTTACTGTCTCCACATCATGGTGTAGTTTTCTATTCAGCACTTCATTATTTGGATGCGTATAATAATGAGTATAAATGATGTAAATAATAAATATAACATGTTAATTATTATGTATATATAATATACCATCAATTTAAATAAATGTTTCCACTAATAGAATGATATTGTCGCTCGTGCGTGCGTACGGATTACCGTTTCCACGACGCAATGAGATTTAATTTCCCATCATAGCCATTTAATAATAATTTTAATTTGATGATTAAAAATAATTTTTAAGAACTTAATATCATTATTTATATGAATCAAATACATATTTTTCATAAAAATCATGACTTACTTAAAAAACATATAAAGGAAAACAAATCAGTTAACACACAAAACAATGATACTACTGAAATATCATTAAAAAGAAACATTAGAATATCATATATGATATTGTATTTATGTACGCAGTTATTTTATAATTTAATAACAATTATTTCACCATTATAAATTAGTTTAGCCTACCCTCAACTAAGGAAAAGTACAAGGTAATGGGTTTTCATCTCACTTTTATTATCAAGAGATTCATGCAATACTTGCCACAATTTCCTTTTGTATCGTGTGTGTACTACCCATGATTGAGATATTTATGTAATAAAATTTAATTTATTGGTATTTACATCATCATTTTATGATCCTTCTTTCATGGGGTGTATGTTTCTTAATTTACCAAATCGTAAAGAGTTAATTTTACAATCTCTTTATTTATCCGAGGCTGTTCATATATAAGTATCGACTGGGACTTCTTTATCATCCACATCTGTGTTTCTTAAAAATGTATTTAAAAACATTTTTACTATTTCTTAGAATATGGGTTAAATTCATTTATACAATTTTTTTGAATTTTTATAAAAAAAATTGAAAGTAATTTTTCTGTCGTTTTCCAAACATGGTACTTTATGACCATTTCAAAAAATTAAGGTAAGAATGTTTTTTTAACTTATACGGAGGGTGCGGCTATTTTCATCCATTATAACACCTTAGAAGATTCCCTTACAATATTATAAGAATATTTTTATAATAAATGTTTTCTTTTATGATTATGTAACTTTTAAAAGATTCCAAAATAGAAAAGGATATTTCTCTCAAATAGTTTTGATTTCATCTATGGCAACATACGTTGATGGATTTTACACTTGTTTGAATTTGACTTATTGTGATAAAATATTCATTATTGTATTGAAGGTTTTGTGATATGTTTCATTGTGGATGTGTTATTTGTATACCAGTCAAGGTTTATGGTTAAAGTATTAACATTTCATATGCTATTTTTAATACGAATGCTTATGTTATGTTTTAACCTTTTCATATGAGTATTGCATTGGACATAGTAAGTGACGGGTGGAGGATACTATAACTCCTTGATGCATTAATAGGTCTCATGAGACAAACTACTGTCTTGGAACAAGTCCATGAAAAAATTATTATTTTTAATCTTGGCAGGAGGCCTAGACTATGATGTTATGATGTCCGGCATTATGGATTCCATCATTATGAAATTAGCTATTGATATTACATGTGATTATTCGACTAGTAGAATATCCATGTGAATAAGTAAATGGAATTATTTAATTTATCTTTTCCATATTATGATGAATTTTATGTTTAAAAGGCTTATGTTTTAGTCTTATACATTTCATTAATTGTTTATACTTATTTATGATAGTTTCTACTATATTGTTATCTTTACTGATCATTTGAGCTCATCCCTTTATTATGTTTTATTTTTTCTGGGATGCGAAGAAGTATATTATGATTGACATGTATGAATAGGCTAAGAGATATGAGTGTATTTAAAGGAGACATGATATTGTAGTTTTTTCATTTTATAATGTAATATAAAACTTATGTATGTATCTAGTACATCCAAGGCTACTAAACTGATCAGTCTTTCGGGACTTTATCCCTTGTGATCATGCCAATGTTATGTAATAATGCACAGACTCTGGGTAACTTGGGTCAAGGTGTTATAGTTGGTATCAGATAAATTTTAGTACAAACCTTGGAAACTATATTTAGAATAACTTTGATTATAGAACATTACCCTAAGATAGACTTTGAGGATTAGTATAGAAGAATTTCCTAGAATTTTGGTACTGTAGAGATTTTTTGAATTTTCTAAGAAATGTATCCCTATTTAGATACGAGCAGGTAGAGGTGTCTCTAGAACGGATGTATCTAGGGTTAAAACACTAAAACACTACTATGAGCTGGACTCAAACGGGAACTGGTGCACAAAAACGGATCTTTCTTCACTCTTGGTTACAACACTCCTGAGGGATATTCTTATGATAATTCACATTTTCTTTAAAAACTAATTTGAAGGGTTTTGATATAAGATGATAATAAATATCCTTAGTTAATCCTAGGTGTTTTAGATTGAAAATAAGGTGTCATGGTATTCTCTAAATGATTTTATGAATATTGTTACTCACTGTATGCTTTTTTGTTTTAGTCAATGGCTAGATTCCAAGGAAGTCATAGTAATATTGAACATGATGTAAAAGGTGGGAAAGATGGTGGAAATGAGAAACTAAATGGAATGTTGATAGTATTAAAAGATATCATCTTCATAACGAGGAAGGTTTCAAAAAATATTATCCAAAACATATACATTAACTAACTCCCAAACTCAAAAAAGAAGAGAAAGAAGGGGAATGATAAGTGCTCCAGCAGTGTAGACCATGGATAAAAGAAAGTTCAATTTCCATCATCCAGGAAATGTGGATGGAGACACCTAGTAAAGTGTCTCAATAGAACAAATAAATGCTTTATGTGTGGGAAAAATGACATAAAGTAAATAAATGCCGAGGAAAAATTATGAGTATTATGGAAGAAAATAAAAATGATCCTAAGAATCCATTTATAGTCATTTTCCATAAATGTAAGGGACCTGGGCATTACCTGATTCAATTACCCATTATATAGGATAACCACTAGGTCATGGAAGAACCTATGTGAAAATAAATGGATGGAGAAATGTTTAAAAGTATTAATTCTCTTTTTTGATGGAATTATATTTGAAGAGTTTTCTCTTGTATGTGTAAACCTATAGTTTTTTATGTGAAAATGAAATTTGAGGAAGAATTACCTTTTCTTTTGTAGATATAGTTATAAAGAACAATTTGGGTTTATATGATCCTTGAATTTGAGGCAATTACATGTTATTAATTTTTGGGATGAAAATGTGAGGTATGAGATAACATTTCTGGTTAAATTATGTTATGGTTGTTTTGAGGAATTTATCTCATTTTTGGAATCTTATAAAATATAGTTAATGAAAAATGAAAATACACAAACCGTGTGACAACCCATCACGTCAGCCAAATCTGCAGGAATAAAACCCACAACCAAAGTTCGATTGAGATTTATCCCCTACCACTAGAATACGTGAAGTCCCTAGTTAGTATAACTAATTATTTTTAATTAAATGATTTTATTGATCAATAATAAGTTCATTTGGGATCTTATGTTTTTTCAAATGGTTATCCTTAGTATAGGAAAGTGATTTGGTGATTAAGTGATAAATGTTATTTCTGAAGACGTTCACTCTGTTTGGAACACTATATGCCTAAGGAAAATAGAATACTATGGGGTTTCATTAGAGGAATAATTGTAGATTTTTATTTTTGGAGAATCTATGTTTTTTATAAAGATTTAGGTAATTAATGGAAATGGTTAACCTATCAGATAGAATATGTGATTTGGTTTATTAGACTTTAGTATGAGACTTTAAGAATAGTTGTTGTTATTTTGAGATAAATGTTAAGATTTTCTATGAAAGACTATTTGATTAAATTCTTTTAAGTTTTGGGTTTATATCTTAGTTTTGATTATATTAATGGATTTTAAGGACAATTATTTATTGAATGGTCTTTATTGAACTTTGGGTATTGTTTTTTTAATGATGGAAATTAAGATTATTATTTATTTCTATAAATAATTATCCATTTTGGTTACCATCTGATCTTGTACTAACCTTTTTGGTTTTGGTTAATCTATAAAGATAATTGAAATATATAGTTCATCCTTTTTGGATTGTGTGATTCTTGGGAATTTGATTATAGCACTTAGGTGTAACCAATTCATCTTGAATACTCATCGTTTGGAGAAAAGATGAGTTAGTGGTAGAAATTTATTAAAGGATGAAAATCTACTTGAAAAATAATTATATATCTTTATGTTCTTATTCAATATCATAAATATATTACTCAACTTTTTGAAATGGATCTTAAAACAAAAAACGTTGTCGGTTTAATTTTCCTACTGGGAAACCAATGATAGTTTTACCCATCACAAGTTTGTTGTTTTCATGAGGTTAACTTTCTCCTGATCATATCTTAAATCACCATCCATCTAAACTTGACACTTAGTTTATCTTCTATATCCATTATTTCTTACATGGAATCCTAGTATACATAATCTCAGGTGACCTTTCTACTTCTCTTTCTTTCTTTTAAAGTGATGGTTTTATTGACTCTTTTTCCAATTTGGGGCTTTCAATGAAGTTCCCATGCCCAATTTTAAAATTGATAGGACACAATTTTTAAAAGGGGGAATAATTTAACACCCCACGATTTCATAGTAATTTATTTTCATTAAAGTAATTCAACAGCTTTCACTACACACAACACTGAGTTTGAGCGCACCACGACTTAACAAACTAGTCATTCAAAAATCGGTTATGAATTGTATTAACTGAATTTTTAATTTTATTTACTTCATATAATTTTAACATCCATATTATGTGTTTCTTATCCATAATATAAGAACAAATTCAATTTTTCAGATAAAACAATTATTTCTCAAAAAAATCAATTTTACCACCTTTTAACGGAGAAACCTTTTAAAGTCCAATATTTTACACTTTTATATATTCAATTTTACAAATTAACTTCTTATTTAGAAGTGGGACAAAAAAAATTAGTCTGGAAAAAATTTCGGGGCTTTTCTAAAAACTTTCTTTTTTGGATGAATATTGAAAAACACTAAAAATTAATTGAAAAAAAAATTAATCAAAATAATTTATAGTGTTAAATTATACATTTGAAGGTTTTTGAAGTATAATTATATTATATTTTTATCATTTAATCCAATATTGGTCATATATAGTAATTTTACATTTAAATTGGACATAAACACATATCAATCTTTTGATAGTTTTTACTTCTCAAAAACCCACTTTCTGGTTTTGACAATGGGATTATTTTTTAAATTAATTAATACAACTTCTATGTTTTGAATTTTTAAAAATAGACATCATTTTTGAATTTTTAATATCAAAATTATCTTTGGGTTATTTTTTGGTATTTTTCTAAAAACTTTCAATTTTTTATGAGTGGTGAAAAAATGTGTTATTGTTAAAAGATGAATTTTAATTTAAATAATTTTTTTAAATTAAATTTATTTGAAAGTAAAAATAGATACATAATACCTATATTAGTAAAATTTAATTTATTGAAGTCATTTTATAATAATATTAGATATATAAAATTTTATTGAACTTTTTACTGTCTTTTACACACCTTCTAGGCACATTTGTAAATTTGCATAAAAAATAATTTTACCGCTTCCGTGAATTGAATTTAAATAATAAAAGAGACATGGTATACATGATTATGTAAAATTTGGTTCAATAGGATGAATATAATTTGTGGTGAATAGTAACTTTTTAATTTTATTTACCACGGTTATAAGTAAATAGGGTAATTAAAGGTACAAATGATATTATAATAACCCTAAAACATGTAGTAATTCTATTGGATAAGTTTATTTAGAAAAAAATAAACCTTATCACATAAATAATATCCTTTTCAATCCACTTGGAAAATATTAGGACATTTATTATATTTTATTTAAAGAATAGTTAAAAGTGTTAAATTCAAAGTTTAATAACTAAAACATTTTTAATATAGGGTTACATATAAGAAATATTTGACTATAAATATTTATTATAAAGATAAAAATATTTATTACATAATCGTATTTTATTTGTAATTTTTAGACATTAAATAATTAAATTTATTTATGAAACAATGATGTTGCAGTAATTACCTTATTAATGAAAGACTAAAATAATTGGTGTTATATATATTAAAATAAATGTAAATTGGGAATTTTTATGCATTCCACGAATTTTATAGGATAATATGACATATAATGTATCATTAAATGTATTGTTTTCTAAGAAATAAAATTGTTATAACTTTTACAAAAATCAAATACTAAATAGTGACAAAATTGACATAAATGATTTTTTAAAACAAATACTGTTTTATTAAACTATATAATAGTCCTAAAAATATAAGTATATGCCAAAGGACTTATATAATTATAGGTATGTCATTAATTAACCATTTTATATTTTCTTGGCGTTTTATAGTAAGTCTATTAATCATGTCATATAAAAATACAAGAAGACATATTAAATATTAAATTATTTACCAAGAGTTAAATATAAAAGAGAAGGTTAATATGGTGACCTAAAATTTTATAAAACCTATTAGTTGAGAGTTTTTTGACCCATAACTACCATATCCTATAAATAAATCTATTTGGGTCTATTATAAACTGAAAATTATTTTATAATAAAATAATATTTCAAGATTTTCCTAAAGTGACCATCACCTCTCTTATAAAATGGTACTTTCCATTATCTTAATTTAACACCTCCAAAACCTTTTGGGTCGTCAAACCCCTACTCCAATATCCTCCCAAATACCCCCAATTTAACCTATAGGCCTTACATTGCTCAGAAAAAACAACCTAATGAGCCCTTTTGTTCAAATCAAAAGGAAGAACCCAAAGAAGAGGTAATTACTTCATAAAATCTTTCAAAGTTATTTTCTTGTTCCACTTCCCCTTTATTTGTTTTTTCTATACTAAAATAATATCTCCAGTACCTTATACATACTTATATTTTATTATTAATATGGTACAACCATATTCATTATTCTACCCATCCTATGAATGAAAAGGTCAACATATGTGTGTACGAACGACTTTCCGTCTCCACATCGTGGTGTAGTTTGTTATTCAACACTTCATTATTTTGATGGTTATAATAATGAGTATAAATTATGTAAATAATAAATATAACAAGTTAATTTTTATTTATATATAATATACCATCCAATTACATATTATTTTACCACTAATAGAATAATATTGTCGCTCCTGCGTACGTACGGCTTACCGTCTCCACGACGTGATGAGATTTAATTTCCCATCGTAACCATTCAAGAATAATTTGAATTTCATGATTAAAAAAAATGTTGAAGAACTTAATATAATTCTGGATATGAATCTAATACATCATGTCCATAACAAACATTACTAACGTAACAAAACATATAATGGAAAATGAATCAGTTAACAACCAAAATAGTGATACTACTGAAATATCATTGACAAAGCAATATTATAAGATCATATATGATATCATATTTAAGTATTTGGTTATTTTATAATTTAATAACAATTATTTCACCATTATACAGTAGTTTAAACAACCCTCAACTATGAAAAAGTACAAGGTAAGGGGTGTTCATCTCACTTTTATTCTTTGTGGGATCCATGCTATACTTTACATAATTTCCTTTTGTATGTTGAATGTACTACCCATAATTGTATTCTTTGTGTAATAAACATTAATTTATGGGTATTTACATCATCATTTTATGATCCTTCCTTCATGGTGTGTATGTTTTGTAAGTTACCAGATAGGTAAGTGTTAATTTTACAATCTCTTTATTTATCCGAGGTTGTTTATACATAAGTATCGACTGGGAATTATTTATCATCCACATTTGTGTTTCTTAAAAATTTATTTCAAAATTTTTTTTATTATTTCCTAGAATATGTTTTAAATTCATTTATACACTTTTTTGACTTTTTATAAAATGTCTTCAAAGGAATCTTTTTGTCTTTTTCCAAACAAGGTAATTTATGAGCTTTTGGACAAATTAAGGTAATAATTTTTTTTAACTTATCTGGAAGGTGCATATATTTTCTACTTTTATAACACATTCAAATCTTCCCTTACAATATTATAAAAATATTTTCAAAATAAATGTTTTCTTTTATAATTACATGACTTTTAAATGATTTCAAAATAGAAAAAGATATTTCTCTAAAATAGTTTTGATTTCATCTATGTTAACATCCTTTGATTGATTTTACACTTGTTTGAAGTTGGTTTATTATGATATAATCTTCCATATTGTATTGAAGTTTTTGTAATATGTTTGACAGTGGATGTGTTATTTTTATACCATTCATGGCTTATGTTTAAATTATTAACATTTAGTATGCTAGTTTTAATATAAATGTTTATGTTATGTTTCATCCTTTTCATATGAGGAATGCATTGGACTTAGTAAGTGACAGGTGGAGCCTATTATAGCTCTTTGATGCATCGGTAGGTCTCATGAGACAAACTAGCTTCTTGGCACAAGGACTTGAAAAAATTATTATTTGTAGTCTTGGCATGAGACCTTTACTATGTGGTTATGATGTTCATCATTATGCATTCCATCATTATGAAATTAGCTATTGATATTACATGTGATTATTTGACTAGTAAAATATCCATACGAATAAGTAAATGGAATTATTTGATTTATCTTTTCCATATTATTCTGAAGTTTTAGTTTAAAATTCTTGTGTTTTAGTCTTATATATTTCCCTAAATTTTTATGTTTATTTATGATAGTTTCTGCTATATTTTTATCCTTTCTGAGCATTTGTGCTCACCCCTTTATTATGTTTTATTTTTTCCAAGATGTGAAGAAGTATATTATGATTGGCCGCAGGAATAGGCTAATAGATTTGAGTGTGTTAAAAGGAGACACAATGTTGTAGTTTTTACATTTTATAATGTAATGTAAAACTTATGTATGTATCTAGTACTACCAAGGCTACTAAACTGATCGGTCTTTCAGGACTTGATCCCATGTGATCATGCCAATGTTTTGTAATAATGCACTAACTCATGGTAACTGGGGTCGAGGAATTATAGTGAGGTAGCTAATGCATAGGTATAGAAGTAGTTTTCACTATATACATCATATGAGTGATAGTGATACTAATAGATCAAAGGAGGTAAAATGTTTGAAATAATTTAATTAGTGGGAGATATTCATGAGGGATGAGATTGATTCCCTCTATGTGTCTAGAGCGTGGGAGATAGTGGAGAGACCTGGTGGGATGAAAGTCCTTCAAAATAAATTTTTGTATTGGAATAATGAAGAATCATATGGTTTGAGATGGTACAAGGAGAGGTTAGTCATAAAGTGGTTGAAAAAAATAGAAAGTGTTGATTTCTTACAGATATTTCCACCAGTAGTTTATCATTTTACTATATGCATGATTTTGAGAATAGTTGAAATTGAAGTACTTAATCTAGAGTTGGTATATGTGAATAAATCCTTCCTTCATGGGGACATAGATGAGGAAATAGACATGTATCAACTAGTCGGTTTCATGGATCATTATAACCAATAAATTATGTGAAGACTCAAATGTATCATTTATAAATTAAAGAAACAAAAAATAATAATTGGAACCATAAATTACACACCTTTATAGAGATGTATATGTTCATTAGGAGTAGTGTAGACTATTACTATTACTTAAAGGTTCTCTATGATGGTAGTTTCACCATATTACTTATATATATTGATGATATTATAATTGCATGTCTTGTACCAGAAATGATTAATGAACTAATGTATGACCTCTTCAAAAGTTTCAAGTTGAAGGATCTTGGTCCAAGAAAATGGATCTTAGGGTTGAGGATTATGAGAGACCTAAATTCCAGTACTTTTTACCGAATTTGGGATGATTGTATCTAGAAGGTGATGGAGTGATTTGGCATTAGTGAGGAAAAACCAGTAACCACACCCATGGATATATATTTCAATCTAATCAAGGAGAGGGAACCATCAAAAAAATATAAGGTCAAATAGATGGAGATGTATGTATATGCATTAGCTATCAGAAGCTTGATATACTCCATGGTTTTACTCATATAAACTTTTCCCAATAATTGGGTATTTTAGTAGATTTATTTTTAATCATGTCTGAGAACATTGAGATGTTTTGATTTGGATTCTCTGTTACTTATATGGTTCTAAAGGTTTTTCAATTTTCTTTGGAATGGATGAGCCATTATGGGGGTTTATATACTCGAATTTCAAAGGAAAAAAGACACTTATAAGAGAAACAATATATATTTGTGGATTTTTAGAGTATTTTTTTTAAGTTAGATATCAAATCTTTATCCCTTGGTTGAACTTATAAAAATAAATGTCAGTCACATATCATTAACAGAATCTAGGAAGAAGTTGATCTAGCTAAAGGAAATGATATAAGATCTTGGGTGAATGTAATATGATGGGATTATCTTATTTGATTTACAAAGTGTGATCCACTTGGAAAATAATACAATATTTCATTCCATGAAAAATTTAATTCTGGTAAAGTATCTCTTTATATGAAATTACTTTGAGGATAGTGTGTCAGATCAATAGAAGATAAAAGGATCTTAGAATCGGGTAGATATACTGAAAAAGGTCATAGTTTAAGATGTCCTAACCAAGTGATTCACCTTAGTTAGTATGGAATAAACTAAATAAGGTCAGGGGAACCATGTGACTAAAGTGGAATATTTAAGAGTGTAAAGAGTATTATAGATATTTTATGTAAGAAGAAGTAATGAAACCTAATAATGATTCCCAAGTGGGTGATTATTTTTGGTATCTATGTAAATCATTTTCTAGCTCAGTTTTCAAGACTACTAGAAGAAGAAATTTCATAAACCTAACATCTTATGTACAATTAGGATAGTGAAGAAGAATCAAATTATGTTTGGAGGAACAAGATTTATAGAATATGAGGTGAGTTTGGATTATAGAAATCAGATGTTACCCCTCAACTTGATCTATAATAAGTAGCATGGAAATGTAAAGGGATTGTAAAAAAGTAACTCTAGGATATGTAATAGTATTTATTCCTAAGGATTCCTCTAGAGGCATAGGGTAAATGGATTATGTAAGAGTAAAATTCATGGTATATAAGAGTAAAATCATGGGAGTTTCATAAGTTTACACTATGTACCAGGTGAAGGAGTTGAGGTGGAGAGAGCCTTTGGCTGAATGGAGAGATATGAGAAAAGATAGGATATGTGTAGAACCACTACCCATGATGATTTAAAGATGAGGATATCAGTTTCACCATCTGAACTATACTATATTTAGTTGGGTGGAACACTTGTGATGATCACAAAATAATACATTATAATCATCCAATATTTACTTTTATGAAGTAGTTTCAATGCTCCCCTCATGGATTAGAACACAATTATGAACCATGTTAAAACATTTGTAGTTATTTTGACTTTCATTCTTTCTAATTTTTTATTTTTATAATTCTTATCTATCTTTTTCTATATTTTATACATTGTAATGTTCTGAATTTCATGTGGTGTGTCATCCATAATCTATATGATATAGTGTGCATTCAAATTTTGGTACTTTGTTTCTAGCTAGTACATTATTATGAATAACTTCCAAGATATGTAAGTTATCTATAGACCCGGAGAAGTGAAGAAGAAATAAAAAATGAATTGATGTATAATTTTTTGAAGATAATAATGAATTTATATAGTAGTAAAATAGATTTTTCAAATGTTTTATACCATATAATGATATGGAATATGAGTGAAATTTTAATTTCAAAGGTTTTATAACATTTGGATTTGTGTTGTTTAAGAATAAAAGATTTTTTTTAAAGGCTATATAACATTTCGGTAGACGTTTCATAAGATTGAGGAAATAATGGATTTATAAATGTGAAGGATGTGTAAGTAAATTAATAATAATGATTTTAGGATTATTTAATATGTGTAACATTAACACAGAATTAATGACATTTATGTAAGATACATATGATAATTTTAAAGGATTTGTAATTCAAAGAGGGTAGCTATATAAGATTTAATGGAAAATTTCAAAAAAAATTAAGAGTTAAAATTATAGATTTTTTTTTTAGAAAATTTAATGTCATTCTTCGTTGCCAGTATCCACTTATTAATGAAAATATTTTTGTAGGATTTGATCATTCCATAAATTCATTTTAAATTTTAGAAGTCATGGAAAATTAAAGGAGGAGTAGTTCGTATCAATTTTTATTTTATTTATATTTCTAATTTAATGGGGAATAATTTTTATAACTATGTGTCATGGATAATAAGGAATAGGAGTAAAAGAAATAGTATTTTTGTGGCATCAATCATGAGGATAAAAAAAGTATAGTTAAAATAAGATGATAAAGAACATTGTGTGTCACTATGAGAGGCTGGTACAATTATTTAAGAGAAAAAGAGGAGAGAACTTAATTATATAGCTTCTCTCATAGGGAAGAATAATAATAATAAGTTTATATATTTATGAAATTTCCTCGGTTGTGATGCGGAGAAATATTTTGATCTATATTTTGTCTTTGTATAATTCTGAGAGTACTCATTCTCTTAAGAGAAAGTATTTCTAAGGGTTCAAGGTTATCCCTTATCACTCTCACGATCGGCCTTCATAACAAAAGGATGATTATTTGAATGTGATAGAAACCATAACATATCAAAGATTAAATTCAAATATTAACTAGTAAACCTTATAAATTCTCATGTCCCTATAGAATATATTTTTTTATGTTATTAAATGAAAAAAATAGTCATTTTATCTAATCGATAAATGAATATTTAATGAAATTTATCCTAAAATGAGAAAAATGTATGCTAGGGTCCCCCCCCCCCAATGCGATTACATCTTACTTGAGATCCCCCAAAGAGATGTTACTTTTATTTTATATCATGATTCTATCATTCATGAAATGAAAAAATTATGTCTTACTTATGAAATTGTTATTTTTTTTAATTATTATATCACAATTATTTAAAATACGTGTTATATTTCATTAACAGTTCATTTGATCATGGTTTCTTATAAAATCAATCCTTGATGTACCCATTATTACCACTATTTCATTATGGTACATTTTTTATTTTTTCTTTGAGATTTGGGTTAAAACACATAAATTTTTCTTTATTAAATAAATTATTAACAATAATATTCTCTATAGTGATTCATTTTCTTAACTGAAATGAGACACAAAAAACATTATGGTGTTATTTCATTATAATAATAATTATAAATAAACTTATATATTCAATAAACACTAATATAAAATAGTATAAAATTAATAAAAGCAACTTTCTTCTTTAAAAGGTATAGACTCACTAGTATGTAATCTTACAAAACTATCATATCTTCTAGTGTCATTATATAATGACAGAACAAATTTATCATTGATATGTGCATTTTATTTGAAAAAAAATAATTAGTTAATGTGTTGAGTGCTTTTTTAGAGAATATTTTAATTGAATATATAGGAAAGTTAGTGGGTAATGTAATCAATATATAGTTTTTTATATATATTAATTAGGTATATCGTAATTGGGTATATAGACATTGAGTATATGAATATTGTGTATGTAGTCTTTTAACATGATAAATTAATAATGAATAAGGGTAAACATTATGAAAAAAGTTAAAAATATATATTAACTATTATAAATAAAATAATATATATATTTAAATAAATAATTACTAAATAAAAGAAAATAAAATAATTTTATTAAATAATAAGAGTTTCTTTTACCTAAAAAAGAAATATTTTTTACTCTGGAAACATTTCATTATAATCATTAGAAACTGTTATTTATTAATCGATTTATGATATTTTTAGAAAATTATTAGTAAACTGTATTGTATATTTAAAACCATGACATAAATAATAAAAAGGGAAAATATTGTAATTTCTAGAATAAAAATAAAATATGGTAAATAAATGGTTAAATACAGTAGAATAAAGTATATATGTCACATCATTAATCTATAAGAATGAATAATATTCAAGTATCTTTGAGATTTTATCCTAATATTAGATATAATATTTATAGTGGATTAATAATCAGTCTAGTAGAGAATTAAATAATAAAGGGGATCACTAAAGATATTGATAAATTAATACATTTAATAATTTTTTCATAAAATTCTACTCATGGAACCTATAACTATTTCATTCCACCACCCATTTCAAGCAACATATATAATTTTCATTGATCTTAAATCTACAAAAAAAATCTCCCATAACCATATTTTCTGTGTTTGGTAGGTTCTATACAAAAGATGTACCAAATTCTTAAAATAAATGAAGACATCAATTGAATGACCAATTTTAAATAAGTTGTATCAACTTTTTATCATGTGTTTTAATTTCTATTTTCAGTATTAATATTTATAAATCAATATAAACATTATAATAACATAAAAATTAATTTCATAAGGTTTTTTAAATACTGAAATTTTCATTAATTAATTATTTATTTTCACATATCATTTATTTTTAGCATGTTCAGTACATAGTTAATTTAATGATCTATATGGATGAAGTTATTTTATAATTTATACTACCTTCGTATATGATTAATAAAACATAAGTACTGATTAATTATAAAAGTAATAATGAATATTTATTATGATTAAGGACCAATATTATAAAAATAAAATATAAATAGTTATTAAAATAACTCATTATAGTTGATAAAATGTTCTCAAACATTAAAACTTATGGAACCATTATGAAACCATTACAATGAAAATGTTGGAGATAGAAAACTCTAGTAAAATGAATGATTGCTGAGAAAAAAATACTGAGTCACAAAATATTTGGAATGAATAACTACTATTGATTTATATGGACAAATAATACATAATAAATAATTAAAAAATGAATATAAATTACTAATAATATGTGGAATAAATCTAAATAAGGTTATGAAATATTTTATTATTAAACAAAATTTAATTATACAAGTATTTATTACACATTTAAGAGAGTTAAAATTCAAGGTAAGGGGAATTTTCATTCAACTTAACTCTTTTTTAAATAATCTTCATTTTTTACCTCAATTGTATTTTTTATATATCATCTAATTTTATATTTATCATTTTTATTATGTTCATTTTG
This sequence comes from Viscum album, assembly GCA_963277665.1. Lineage (NCBI taxonomy): Eukaryota > Viridiplantae > Streptophyta > Magnoliopsida > Santalales > Viscaceae > Viscum > Viscum album. The sequence goes on along the minus strand of OY728125.1, from coordinate 1,540,033,056 downwards.
TATCCTTAATCTCTCATAGTTTATTCCTACCCCACGTGTTAAAAAAGTGCTAAGAAATTTTCTTATTGAATCTTTTCTATATCCCCCCTTACTTATTAAAATTATTTTTAATTTTTCATTTTTTTGTTCTATATGTAAAATTATTTGAACTTATCTTATTAAATTTTTTAGGGAATTTTCTTATTTTATATGATCATCTATCTTTTATTAAGTCTAATATGATACCTCATGAAATTGTTTTATAACTCATTCAGTTTTCATGAGTTTATTATGTTATTAATCATGATTAAAGTATGTCCACATTCCTTATTATATTTATCTATGTCACATACAGACACATGCACACACGTATATATCTAAACATGTTATAATGTTACAGGTGAGCCTTAAATTATAAAACTTATCAATTCATTGGGTGATATTTATGTTTAATGAGATGATATGTATGTGATATGTGTAGTGAGTCTAGTCCTTATATTACGATATCTTGGTAGCGAGTCTTAACATATACATATGATGTCTTATTTTTATATGTGTGTCATATTTCCATATAATGATTCATGTTTCTTTTATGTTCATAATCTTATGATGTTCCTCATTAAATTACCTTCACCTTTATTTTATTCCTCATTTCATTTAACTTATGTTATTTACCATAAAGATATTTTAGTTCACTATTTTATTTTTGTAAGTAAATCCTTAGGATATTCCTTATAGTGACTTGTTTAAGATGACCTCATAAGAGTATTTTCATAAATTAATTCATAAATGATTATAAATTCATGTGGATATGATAGGTAATATATATATAATATGAAAAAAGGATATACCTTTGATTTTTAGTATATTCTTAATAATTATGTTATTATGTATAATTATGAGAATATGTTGTACAAAAATTATATATAATATATGGATTATTATATGGATATACCATGATTTGGTTCACATTGTAGCTGTGATATATTGATCTTCCTATCACAGTTGATTAAGAATTTACCTAATATGATGTTTTTAACCTATCTTGATTTTTTATTGAGTTGATTTTTTTCATGAATAATGTTTTTATCCTCATAGAAAATTATAATATTTCTAAATATATTGTTGATGATCATGTTGATAGACTATTATTATGAATTCCATATATCTTAGAGTATTATTGTCAAATATTTCATTGAAGGATTGTAATATTGTTTCTTTAAAAAATGGTATTGTGTTAACTCAGTCTCAAATATATTATTTAAAAAACTATTCTAAATTTTTTTATGTATATTTTATATAATGATACTACATATTACCATATTCTGTAGAGCTATGGATATGTTAAAAATAAAATTACAATTCATGGAATTTTTTTCAATCAATAATCCCAAAAGAATTTTATCAGTAGTTATCAAATAATTATCTTATCATGAAATTAATACATTTTAATTTTCTATAACATGAAATTATAGTAATTTAAATTCTAAATATGGAATTTATTTTCTTTATATATAATTTTATTCTTTAATTTATCATTAGAACACTATGGTGTGATAATTAATCCAAAAAACTATTTTTATGTAAATTATTTTAGGAAATTCCATTCACAAATCATATGTAAACATTCAACATACTTCACCAGTTAAAAAATGAATGTTACTAAACTAAACCAATATTTTAAGAATAATTTATGGAGAATAGGGAATAAGTTAAAATTATTTTTGAGTCAATAAGTTCCCTTATGACTTTTCATTCCTTTATTTTTTGAAAATCACAAACACATTTTCTTATGAAAAATTATCTTTCTCTAAGAAACATTCTCTTAAGGATAATTTTCTTTATCTAAGAATGTTTGTTTCTTCACATTTGTCTTATCTAATTTTTTATCAAACCAGGTCTGACCATATTTTTCTTAAGTAATAAAATATATGATCCTTATCTAAATCACAACCTTACAGCTCTTGTGACTTTGATTTCTCTGGAAATTAGACTCCGATTTCTCTAGAAATTAGACTCTGATTTCTTCTAAAATCAGACTCCAACTTCTTTATAAATCAGACTCTAATTTCTTCTGAAATCATACTTCGATTTATTCTAAAATCAGACTACTATTTCTTATGAAATCAGACGCCAATTTCTTCTAAAATATGACTCTGATTTATTCTGAAATCAGTCTCCGATTTCTTCTGAAATCATACTAATTTATTCTGAAATCAGACTCTGATTTCTTCTGAAATAAAACTCCAATTTATTTTATAATCAAGATCAAGTTCTCTATTATTTAATAATATGATTGTTAATATTTCTAGACTATGATTCTCAATTTCTTAAGAATTCGATTAAATTATTTACTTATAGTTACCAAATTTCCATAATGTAATTGTCCATTTTATCAGATACTAAATTTGATAATGTTTATTAAGCATATAAATGTTTCTCATAGTTAGTTATATAAAACAATGTCACCCAATTTGTTTTAACTTAACCATTTCCTAAGTTTCACATATACATGTCCCTTTGAAATTCAAGGATAAATATAACCGTTATAGGAGGAATTCAACTGTTGGAATCCGTTCCTATATATACCCAACCATCTGAATGAGCTCACTACTAGAATTTTCGTTGAGAGCTATTGATCTCTGGTATGAAGGGATAATCTGCAAAATCACTACTCAAATCTACCTTGTACGAATGTTATTAACATCTTGTTCAGTCATGAACAACTTGTTCAACCTACCTAGTGTGAATCTAATTGTTGTTTTTATCAATCAAGGGATTCTAGGGATAGGAAGACAGAGGTATCAATCACTTTAGAGATTGAGGGATTTCTGGGATATCAATATAGATTCCAATATTCATATTGAGGGCTTCTCCTAGTGTGGGTAAGATAGAATTTCTTGAATGTATAAATCAAGGGAACTTTATCCAAGGTTGTTGGATACCCTTCTCTTTGTGTTAAAAGATTTCTTATAATTGTCCTGTTTTGTTACAAGTTTTAATTTCACTACATTTTTTTAAATAAAGAAAGTGTAACTTTGTTATAATTGATTATTATTTTATAATCTGATATAAATAAGATACTATATTCTTTAATGTATAATATATACCTAAGTAGAATTTTCTTATATTTTCATATTGAATCCATTTTATAGGATCCTAAGAAAGTTAGTTTAATTTTTAAGAACTAAAGAGGGTTTGTGAATCTATCTTGTTTAATTTTGTGATAAAAATGTAATTTTTTAAACCTAAAATTCACCCCCGCTTGTAATTGAGAAATCTACATCTACATTTCTATCCTACAATTATTATTAGATTAGGTCTCTGAAAAAATTATAATTTCATATAAGTTTTCTTTCTCAGCATTCCATTCTTAACTTTACTTTTAAATGTTATTTCTTAAGGATTTTCTTTGTTTAAGAACTTTTTCTACTAATCCTTTTTGTGTAAAGTAATTTCTTTTAAGAATGGAAGGAATGAACATTTAATAAATAGAAAATATAAATCCTACCAAACCACCAATAATTGATGGAAATGACTATGAATACTGGAGAGATATAATAAATACCTTTATTATCAATACCAGTGTTGATAACTTTTTTATATTAAATGGAGACTACAAGATTCTAGATAAGGAAATTCGAAAATTCACTAATCAATAAAAATAGGAGTATCAGCTTTACTATAAGGTACAGAATAATTTATTATGTTCCTCGAGTATGAATATTTATAGCAATATTTCATCTTGTAAAGATGCTAATAGCATCTGGAAGAAATTAGAAGTTACTCAATTGGAAACATCCCAGGTTATTGAAAAAAGAAGAGATATTATTAGAGATAAATATCTTAGTTTTATTTCTCCTTATTGATAACCTATATGAAATGTTCAACAAAGGTTTATAAATATTGGAAATAGCCTTCAGTATATAGGTGAGAAAGGACATGATGATGATATTATTGTGGATAAGATAATAGATATTTTTTCTAATGAGTGGGAATCCAAAATAACAACAATTGATGATAATAGGAAAGTTTCAAACATTACTCTTGATGAGTTATTCATAACTCTTCTACAACATAAAACTAAAATAAAGAAATATGTAGAGATAAATAAGAAAAATAATGGAAATGATAAAGGTTATTTCATTAATACATCAAATCATATGAAATCCAATACTCTTAAAAGTGTTATTAGATAAAAATCCAAGAAAGGTACTATTATATCTGAATAAAGTGATAGTGATCATTCTGAGAATGAACTTTGCAATCTTTATCAAAGAATGAAAAAGTTTTTTTGGAAGGAAATATTTCTAATAAAAATACAAGAAGAAATATATAAAGGATAATAACAACTCAGAAGTGACATGTTATGAATAAAAGAGGTAAGGTCATATCAAAACAGATTGTCCTATTCTCAAAAGGGAAGAAAGAAAGGATAAGCATTCACAAAGAAACAATAAGAAATACTACAATTCTAATTCTAAGAAATTATTTAAAGCTAATGAAACCTAGATTTATAGTGGTGGTTATTATTCTAATGAATCTTTTGATATTGATTCTTCTAGTCAGAAGAATATTAGTCTAATAGCCATAATTCCTACTAAAAATAAATGTCTCATGGCTAAGGTAAACACTACTGAAAATGAATATGTAGTAGCTGGAAGTTGTTGTGCACAAGTGTTGTCTATGCAACGCACACACACAAACTGTGGAAAGAGTTTTAACAAAACACAGATAAAGTGTGATAATACTAGTTCAATTTCCCTAAGAAAAAACCATATACATCACTCTTGTGAAAAACACAAAGATATTAGGCCTCACATTCTTATAGATAACACACTAAAATAAGATATCATTATTCAATTTATCAGTACGCAAGATCAACTTTCTGGCATATTTACAAAATCATTACCCTCTGATAGATTTCAATACATTAAACAAAAGTTAGGAATGATAACCATAAGGTAAAAATCCATATTAAATTTTTGTTAAAACATATCTCCTTACATTAAGTTACTCATTTTCATAGGGGGAGTATATATTTTAATTATTTTATATTTATTTTTCCAAAATAAATCCGAACCTATATTTTTTGGAACCAAATAAGTTTTCTTTCCCAAAAAAGACATTTCATAAACAAAGTTTTATAAGTGGAACATTTTTAATGCTGAAAAATCTTTCTTTGTAATCCATAATGTACATTTCCTTACTTATATCATTATAATTGATTTTTTTTTTGTTTTTTGGTATTTTCAATCTTGTTTTAAGAAAACCTTATTGGATTCACTTTCCTTAAATCTGATTTTTTCTTAAAACCTCAAAATATCGGAACCTATAAATCCTTCGTCGACATTGATATCAACTATCATCTAAGATCAAGAAAATATCAACCATTGTATTTAACTGGGAATATGAAAGGTTGTAGAAAAGCCTATATAAAGTACCCCCATATTCACATCTCACATCGGTTATCTTAGTGTTTTTTTCATGGAAGCCCTCCCAGCCTTCAAGGTTTCCATTCAGTTTTACCCTTCTCTTCAAAGGAAAATGTCTCTTGAAGTTTCCTCACATACTCCGATGGACTCTAACAAGAAACTCAAGGATTGGATTATTTTCAGAGAAAGGTTGGTGGATTCGAATTTCTTTGTCAATTATGATTCGTGGATTTCAAAAATGATAAAGAATAATGGATGGGAAAGTCTCTATGTATCCAAAGTTAAGAATTAAGATCTGGTATATGTTGATCTTGTTATATAATTATATGATACAATTTAATTTTATGAACAAAGAGGAAGAGAAATGTTTTCATTAAAGAGTTATGTAAAGACTTATTCTTTGTCTTTTAATAAGTCTTATAGTATCTTGGAAATTCATTATGATGGAGAAGAAATATTTTTATCTCCCAAGTTGCCTAATGAGGAAGGTTGTTTTATGAAAGTTAAGGGTATTGAGTGCCTTAGGCTTAAAGGAGTGAAGGTACTGAATATCATTCATCTTTATTTAAGCCATGGATTGTTATCTCTATGGATGCAAGGTTTTTTTATTCTAATGAAGGGTGATAAGGATTCCTTGAAAATATATGATACAATCATGATGGATTTATTGGTTAATCTAAGGAAGATAAACCATGTCAAGTACATTCTCTTAATGATATTAAACATTAATAATTTAACTATAGAATCCCAAATTATTATATATAATGCGATCTTGTCGAATATTATTGTCTTATGTTTAGACTCTTTCAAAATCCCATGAAACTCAAAGGACAAAGTTTTCAAGATCATGTTGTTAAGAGATGATACCCTGAGAAGGATGAAGATTGGTTTTAATAAAAAGATAAGAGATTAATTTTATCTTCCTAATAAGAATAACCAAAATTATTTAAAGAAAGGACAAGTTGTATAAAGATCCAATAAAACCCCTAAGAAACGAAAAGGTAAAGAGCCTGAACCTCAGGGGGAATGAACCATAACCTAAACCAGTATCTTCTCTTACTAATCCAAAGAAACAAAATAATTTTTTTGAAGAAGTTTTTACGAAATAGAGAGATCTCAAGAAGAATAAAAATGAAGGATATGCAGTTTTTGGTTAGATCCTACTAAGGAAAAGGCCTTAAAAATATAAGGAGTCAAAGAGAGTGAGAGGAAATCCAAAGAGAAGAAACTGATGAAGAAAAAGTCAGAGGTTGAAATTATCCAATAGTTTCTTATAGATACTGAGAAGGAATCTGAACATGTTCGTATTCCAGATTCTTTCTTGAAAGAACCAATGCCAAATGAGACTCCAGTTATAGATAATAGGAAGAAGGATATTTCTATTATAGAACCCATTTTTAAAGAAGAATAAATCCAAGAAGAAGAAGAAAAAGAAGAAGAGAATGAGAGTTATGATGTGATAACAATAGTGAAAGAATATCAAGAGAAGGATAGTCCTTCTGACAAGTTGTCAATCAGAACTTCCCAAGATGAATCCACCAAAAAAATATCAGAAGAACAATATGTTCAAAAATATGATGTTTCCTAGGATAATGAAATAAGTAATGATGATATTTTTTAAAAATTTGATGACAACAAAACTGGTAAAGAAATTGATAGTAAATATATTGATAAAGAAGTGGATGGTGATGATGATAAAATATTTAAAGTTTCAAATTGTGAGCATGAATTAAAGAAAGTTTAAAAGTAAATCTATAAAGCTTATAAATGAAAGAAAGTTCTTTTAGATTAACAAAATAAATTTTTAGTTGTAAAAAAAATAAGGATGTTATTGGAACATCAAATATGAAAGAAGATGAGTAAGATAAAGTTCCGTTTCAAGCAAAAGAATCTATCTCGGAGTATTCACATTCTTTAGGTCATGATTTTTTGGTTTATTTTTTGAAAAAGATTATGAATTATATTCATTTCATTCCAAGTATTGATTCTAGATACCAATAGCTACAAGATAAAGTCAATCTGAAGTAATATTAAACAAATCTTCTTATAGATAATTTTATCAAACTTGAAGCTGATTTTAAGACTTTTCAGATCAGTTATAATGCTCATAGAATATCTTCCAAAAAATAACTAAGTGGTCGAAGTCAGTGATAGATGATCATAAATTTTTTGATAATTTCACAGATTCAGTCAAAGATTAATTTTATAATCCTAATGATAGGATCAATAATATTTTAACAAGTTTTCTAGAAAAGATATTGGAATAAAAATCTAGACGCATTCAAGAAGATAAATATCTCAAAGGGGAAACTTAATTCAGTAGATCTCAATCTAAAAATGGAAAGAAAACTTAGGGGTGAAATGGCTGGAAAAAAATATCAGGAAAAAGTGATAAAGACTCAAGGATAAATTTTTAAGTCTCATGAAGATAGGATCAAATATCTCAAAAAGAAAAATTAGGATTAAGATTAATTGATCAACAATTTTTTAGAAGATCTTAAAGAATTTAAGAAGATAAAATCTACCTTCAAAAAGATGATTCCAAATGATAATAAGAAGGATGAATGATTTTATTTTCAAAACTGATAATTTTTTGTCTTTTTATTTGTGAAAAAATAATTCATATTAATGAAATTTATTATATTTCCATTGTTTTGTTTTTTTTATTCCTAAACTTTCATGTACATTTTTTTCTTTACCCCCATTCCTTTTTGAAAACCATAAAGGGGGAGACAATAATGATCCAAAAAAATATTAAGAAAGATAATTTCTAATTGAGGGGGAGATTACTTAAAGAATAAATTATTAAATAAGTAATATTCATTTCTCTAAGAAAAACAATAATACGATCCTTAGGGATTTCATAACCTAAGGGAGACTTATTTTAATTCACTATGAGCTATAAACAAAGAGAGATAATAATTTCTTTTTAGCATAAAAATGAAAACCTTATTCTATTATATTATTTTTTTAAAAAAATTTAGTGCTTTCCAAAAATGGGGAGATTGTTGAGTCAATATTTCCCTTATGAATTTTTCATTCCTTTATGTTTTAAAAATCACACACATTTTCTTATGAAAAATTATCTTTCTCTTAGAAACTTTATCTTAAGAAAAATTTTATTTATCTAAGAATTTGTTTTGTCTTTACCTTTGACTCATCTAATTTTTGATCAAGGAAAGTCTAACCATCTTTTTTATAATTCAAAAAATCATATCCTTATCTAAATCAGAACCTTACAGTTCTTGTGACTCTGATTTCTCTAGAAATCAGACTCCAATTTCTCATGAAATCATACACTGATTTCTTTTGGAATCAGACTCTTCTTTATTATAAAATCCGACTATGGTTTCTTATAAAATAAAATTCAGATTTCTTCTAAAATTATAGCCTGATTTCTTCTTAAATTGGACTCTAATTTCTTTGGAAATCAGAAATCGATCTTTTTGAAATCAGACTCCAATTCTCTGTTATTTTAGAATCTGATTGTAAATATTTCTAGACTCCCATTCTCAGTTTCCTAAGAATCCAATTAAATAATTTTTAACAATTTTAAAATTTCCTTAAAGTAAATTTTCATTTTATTATATCCTCAATGTGATAAGGTTTATTAAGCATGTTAGTTTTCTCATAGTTAGTTATATAAAATGATGTCATCCAATTTGTTTTAACTTAACCATTTCCCAAGTGCCACATCTACAGGTACCTCTGAAATTCATGGAGAAATAGAACTATTGGAGTAGGAAGTCAACAATTGGAATCTATTCCTATAAATACCCAACCATTTGAATGATCTCACTATAATAGTTTTCATTGAGAGTTTTTGATCTCTGGAATGAAGTGATACTCTATGAAAGCTCTGCTCAAATTGACCTTATGAGAATGTTGTGAACATATTGTTCAGTAGTGAACAACTTATTCAACCTGATCTAATTGTTCATGTTATCAATTCAGGGATTCTAGGGATAGGAATATAGAGGTACAAATCACCTTAGAGATCGAGGTCTTGTGGGGATAGCAAGACAGATTCTAAAATTTGTATTGAGGGATTACCCTGGTGTGGGTATGGCAGTCTTTCTTGAAAGTATAAATCAAGGGACCCTTAGGCAAGGTTGTTGGATACCCTTATATTTGGGTTAAAATATTTCTTATACTTTTCATATTTTGTTAAAAGTTTTAATTATGCTACATTTTTTTAAATAAAGAATGTGTAACTTTCTTATAATTTCTTATTCTTGTATACTCTAATATAAATAAGATTTTATATGCTTTACAGTAGAATCTTTACCTAAGTAAAATTTTCTTATGTTTTCATATAAGATCCATTTTATCAGATCCTAATCAAGTTAGTTTATTTATTAATAACTAAAGAGGGTTTTTGACTCACATTTTTTAACTTTGATTTTCTTAAGGATAAAAACAAAAGTTTTTGAACATACTATTAAACCCCCCTAGTAATTGAGAAATCTATATCTACATTTTTATCCGACACTAATTTCGTATATTAAGTAACTTAACACTGGTTTCCTAAGTTAAAATTTTATATAATTGATTCTCTAATAATGGTAGGGATATTATGTTACAAAAATAAAACAATGAATAAATCCATAATATGAATATGAGACATTAGTGTAGTAGTTGAGGTGGAATGGATTTCCCATCTCTATGGAATGTGTAGGGGAGGGGTGGGTGTTCAAGGAAAAAAATTATCAATATAGATTCAAATGAGTTTATAGATTTCATTTACCATGAAATCATCAACTGGTTATGAAATTAAAAACCATCCATGATTGTTTTCCATTGGAAACTCATGAGAAGTTAGGTGTTATAGGATAGAAGAAAAAAAGACAAAGTTTAGTGATGAAGACTGAAATCACATCATTGTGAATTATGCTATGCCATGGTGTATATAATGGTGGATAAAGAAATGATTTTTCTTTGATATCCTAACAGAAAAAAGGAATATTCATCTCTCTATATGCTACCCCTGCAATTAAAGGGCCACACTATAGTCCATGGAATATTGAAAGAATATTGTCAAGATATTTTATATTCCATGACCAGCATTAAAGAACCACATCATAGGCTCAAGGTGTTTAAATAAATTGTTGTAAAAATATTATAATCATCATTTTCATTATGTGGAAATCATGTTGAGGTTTTCACTATATTGTATAAGGTTAGATATTATGCTCTTATATGAAATGATTGGGGATAAAGGATCATTTTATAGCTAGTAATTACTTCACTGAAGAAAATGTAACCATGTTTTAGAGTGTGTAAACTAACAATGATTAGTTAATAAGGTCACTTTTTATACGGTAATAAGAGGAAAATGAGGGGGATTTGTAATTTGATTGAGTAATTTTTTAAGGTAATATTGGGTAAAAATAAAATCTGAACATGGTGCCTAAAATCATGTCACAATTTGATAGAACCCATGATAAAAATTAGTATTCCAATATAATTCAGATATGGAAAGATTAAATATTTTATGGGATGATTACTTTGAATTTTATAATAACTCGTATGAAGGGTATTTTACAACCTTTTAATGTCGAAATAAGATTAAAAAATCATGGGGGGATTAATGTGAAGATAATGATATTTCTACTAATAGTCATTTCATGTATAAAAAAAAGAGGCATGGTACGTGGAAAAGATATCTTAGTGGGAAAATTTGTTACAATGTAGATATTCTACTAAAGTATAAATTCAATTTATAGAATATATAAATTTTCTAGCCAATACCAAATCAAAAAAAAAGAATAATTATATTTTTTTACTTGACATTAAAAGGTGTAATTTTTCGATGTGTTTTAAGTGATACATTATAATCACAGTGATCCAAACCATATTAGGGAAATTGATCCAAGAGGTATAGTGATTTCTCTAAAAAATAATTATAATCAATTACTAATTATAGTGATTTGGTTCTGAAAGTAGTGAGTTATTTTTCACCTTTTGAAAAATTATCCACGTCGATGAAGAACCCAAAAAATTTATGTGTGCCTGATGTTCATTAAGTATTTTCATGTGAATGGGTAAATCAAGAGGGGTCCATATTTTTTTTAAAAACTATAGTAATGAGATCTAAAAGGAAAAAATGTAAAAAAATATTAAATTTCAATACCACAATACACACCCTTCATAGAGTCTTTTTCTTATAGGTATAACAAATACCTTTATGGATTCCTAATAATTGAACTCTTTAATAATTTTGGGATTCTAGATATTAAAAAAAATTAATCCAATTGATAATTTATTTCATTCTAAAACAAAATATTAAATTCAACCCCATTTTTTACTTCTTCATTTCCATTTAAAAAAAGTAAAACAAAATAATTGACTTTTTGTGATGGGATATTTTTTATATATTTCCATCGAAAGAATACATTTTTTTTGGAAATCCATCACAAATAAATCCTCACTAAATAGGGTTTTGTAATTATATTTACTTATGATAGACTAGCGCTATTAATTTTAGGTTTGATATTATTTGGGATGGACTATAAATTCCTTAAAATTAAGTAATTTTTATGGATGAGGTATCCATCGTAATTAATTCCAGACCATTTTAATACTGGTATAAATAAAAATCAGTCGTAAATACTATTTGTGAAATATTTTTCATATGATTCAAATAATTTGAATCCAATGTAATAGTTAAGGTCTTAGAAATGATTTGTAAATACAATTTGTTAAGGATTTTTAGTATTATTCAAATATATGTAAAAAATAAAAACTGATTATAATGTGATGAAAGTAAAAATTATTATAAAAACATTAAAAAAATATTAAAATCCATTTTATACAAAATATTTATATAAAGAAGAAAATAATAATAATAAAATATCTTAATGTTGGGAAATTAGTTGTAGGAGGACCATTAGACAATTGGAATTTCATACCTATGTTGTGTGAATGTTTTCTCAATTACTCCACTATCTAAAAATATTGAGGCTCTTATTATCGATATTGCTCTCCCATATCTCTAATTAACCATTATATAGTTTCTTCATGATATCTTATCCTCTCATTATAGTCCAAGACAATAAAGGAAGATAATCTTGCATGATATGCCTTTGAGTTGGATGATGACATCGGTGCAATACTATAGTAACTAGATTCTAACAATCATGAAATAGTAAAAATCATCCAAATTTTTTTCAAATACCACTAATAGTCACTCATATCCAAGATTCCTCATATAAAAGCAACTCACATAAGGCTTCATCATCCCTATCATTCATCTTGGCTTGACTCTCCCACATGTGAGACATATTTCTCTCATACGAATCCTATAAATGTTTAAATATAACTTTAAAAAGAAGAAAAATTATATTGTGTTTATAAACCCATAAACAAATACTAACCATGATATATTGTTATCTATCAACATAAATTTTTCTAGTATTATAATTATTTTACATTCTATTGTACACAAAAAAAACTCTGTAATATAGAGATCAACTTCCCAAATGGCCTAAAGGTATTCATTTTTATTGATTTTTGATAACCCCCCTTTCAAGGGATGAGGGGGAACCCTTACAAGGACTGTAGGATCAGTGATTACAAGGCTATTAGTCTTAAGAGATTACATGACCTGAAGGTCTTAGGTAATTAAACCAAACTATAACTATAAAGAACTTCCCCTTCCCAACATCTGCATTGTGATGGTAGCTCCCCACCTTCACGTGGTCATCTGGCTAGGCTTCCCATGCACACATAGGTTGGTCCTAATGGCGTAGCCGTACCCTCTCATTATTCCAATTCCATTTGGTTCTTCTCTAGTGAATACACTTTATTTGAATCCTACTCTGGGGTTTCTCCTTTTTTATAGAGTTTGTCTGGGGCAACTGTACAGATCCTGTGGCCCGAAGGACTTGAGGTGGCCTGAAGGCCTTAAAGGTGGCCAGAAAGCCTTACTGACCTGAAGGCCTGGGTGTCTCGAAGGCTTTAAGGACTCCAAGCCCAAATCGGTGGCCCAAGGTGAATAGTTTCAGCTACTATAGTACCGATAATAGCTTTTATAGTACCGGCACAGTGCTGCTACAGTACTACTACAGTACCCAGAATTATGCCTCCGCCTGGTTTTGAACCCGGGTCTCGTGGATGCACTTAAAGAGTCCTCACCAACTGGGTTGAGGTACATGTGCTAGAGATCAACTAAATACTACATAAATTTAGCATATAAATTTTGTATTGTAAGTATATAAAAATTAATAAATACTTTTACTTATAAACTTTTAGTGATGTGTACTAAAAGTATAGAACCTATCATTATATGTGACATCCTTCCTCCACTGACTTTTTCAACCAAAATATGGTCTCCTTTTATAAGTATCCCCAATCCAGTTGGTGCACAATCCTTCCCAATCCCTAGTGGGGAAGTAGTCTATATGATAACACACACAAGTGTTTTCAAAGATAATCTCATATTCTCTATCCATATACATCTTTCAATGTTTGTGAAAAAACTGATCGATTTGGTCCCAAATACAAGACTTGCATGCCTCCTAAATGGAGAATTTCATGATATCCTTAATAAAAGAGCATAAATCACATAAATATTTAATAATATATTAAATTTTGAATTAAATAAATTTAAAATAAAATATATTTTGTATTTGTGTGTTATCTAATTATTAATAATGTGATTGACACGTGTCATTGGGATCCTGATCCCATAACAGTTGTGGAGTTGAAAAAACATTCTCATAATGACATTTCTCACCAATGAAAAGATTAAAATGGTGTGAAAATAATAAAAAATATTCAAATAACTAAAATATGAAATAAATTAATGAAAATTATATAAAATACATATTTTAAAATACTTCATTAAATGAGGATCTAAATTAATAGATAGACACTGATTAGGAATAGGGTCCAATATCATCAAACCAGAAAATCCTCAAATACTCATAGTCAATAGGGCCATGAAAAATTATCAAGCATCCCTCGGGTCCATTGGAAGTTAACACTTCTCCAGTGAGGAAATGATATAGATTATCCAAATCATCTCCATCCCTATTAAATATAAAAAATTAACAATTAATTTTTAATAAGAATAAAATATATAGACTAATTTATATTTATTTTAAACAATTAATATATTCACATAATGACTCTTTGTATAATTCAAAACCTTGTTCTTTAGTTTTATATTCATTTCCATCCCTGTAAATGACTTCATATTCTTCATCATCATTAATTTCCATAAAATATTCCATTTCAACATCTCCCATTATTTCAAATTCATTGATAGTTACATTATCTACATTATCAAAACCATCAAACATTAATTTAAATGTATCATAATCGATATCTATATCTTTTTCAGTAATATATGTATTCTCTAATGTCACTTAAAAAATTTCTAATTTCTTTTTCAATTAATCAATTTTTATGAGATTTCATTTTTTACACCCCCTAGTTGTTTAAATATCTTATATTAGAAAAATATGTTTTGTAATAAACCTTATATACTTAATGTTCCAACATAAATAGCTCATTTACAACAATAATAATTTTATATTTAATGTCAACAACTCCATAGTGAGGATGAACATGAAACCCTCAATCAGTATCAAACTAATGACATTTAAATAATGTTACATAATTATATCCCAAATAAGATAACTATCTTATTTCATCTAGAATTCCATAAAATTAAACTTTTATTTTTCTCTAAAGTATTACATTTAAAAAAATATAGTTTTTTATTTTCCTTTTGATTCATTATATATGAAAGCATTAAATCAAGGTCCATTCACCACATATACGTTACAAAAAATGTTAATTTTGATATAATATTACATAGTGGATGTAATAAACTATAAATTATATTTTTATGTTGATATACATAGAAAATTTTAAATCAATTAATATTATAGAAAATAGAAAATTGATTTTATATGTTTTGAGGTAAGAATGTTTTACTTATAAATCATTGAAATAGAAAGTCAAAATTATATTTTTGATGTTCTTCAAGAGTATTTGGGGTAATTTTTTTGATTTTTTTTAATATGATCATTATAAAATCTGAAAATTATATAATATAAATTTACATTTTATAAATATTATGATAAAATTATAAGTAACAGTATCACTTCATGAATTTCTCTATTTCTTCATAATTGAGTAGAATATATGTATGAGCTCTATGTTCTTCTTCATCTAGAATACATTGTTCATGTTCTCCACTAAAACCAAGCTATGTATAATTAAATAATAATAATCATTTATTTATTTCATCATCAAAATTTCCTTGATTGAGACTGATTCAATTTTTATTTTTAGTATAATTATATTGAATATAATAAGAATAGAAATTTAAAATTTCCTTTTATATATAATCTTAGGAAATTGACCATTTAACTAATGTATTCTTTCACACCTTATTCTTCAAATTTTTCATACATCTCTCAATTAGGTACAACCATGGAGACTTTATAACCCCACCAAAATTTTCTTGATTTCAAAAATGAATTATTAAATGTTCTATTAAATCAAGAATGTTTGTGGAAATATTTCTTTCTATTTTTATAATCTAACAAAAACTTCTTTCATCTTACTTAGTCTATCATTGTTTGATGTTGTAGAATAAATTTATTGAAATAAATATTATATTTTATCCAATACATCCAAAACATATGAATTAAAAAATCCTTTACGACCTATAAGTTGAAGTCTCCACATTATGACATGAAAATTATGTCTTTTTAACACATTAAAATAACTATTTCTAACATGGTGGGAGAAAATAGATACATAGTCATTTGGTAACCTCAAATAAAAAATACGCTAATAAAATACTAAATGAATTTATTTTGATTATGCATATGTTATTTGTGTATTCATTAAATTTTTTGATCTTTCATTTTAAAATAGCTCTTTTTCTGGACCCTAGAAAATTTGGGAAATATCTAATCATTCCTTTATAGTATCTATAATCATATCAAGATCATAAAATTTTGTCTAGAATATTTTATCAAAATATTACTTATAAATATTCATTACATCTAACATTTTATATACCAATATGATATATCAAAAAAATACTTCACTTTATCCAATAGTAATATCTCTAACAATAATATATATTTTTTATTAGTTTATAGTTGGTCTAAAAGTAATATGAGGTAATAAAGGGAAGAATGATTTTATTTGAACTCCTGAGAGAACTATTGGATATAAAAAAAATTATAATAATTATATCATATATAAGATTTACATTTTTATAAATATATATAATTTAAATTACATGAACCTAAACATAATTTTTTTTAATTTTTTTCTTTTTATTTCTTTATTCCTATATCAATGGTTCCTATATCAGGTGTTGGGTGAATCCCCCTACCATAAATCGATGGACTATGCTATCATCGGTTCACTTTAAGATCCCATCACCATCAAAAATGTGACAGAAAGTCACACTATCTTATACGATGACATTGGCATGCCACCAAATGTCATAGGAAATTTCATCTCAACATTATTCATGAAACGCATGCTGAAAGTTACCTCCACTAATTAGTAAGACCAGTAAAACAGTGCTCATAAACTAATGATCATCTAAATAACACACCAATTAGAGCCTTTACTTCTTTGATTATGATATCAGTTGACCCAAAATCTTAAGAGAGTACTGGTCATGTGAAGGATGTTGTAAAACTCCAAAACTCCACATGAAAAATATGCGTCAAAAGAACTAATAAGGGAAACAAATTTCGATGATGCAAAAAAAAATCCTAAAATACTTTTTTTTTTCTTTAGGGTTAGTGTTGGTGGTCCATCTCTTTCAATTATAAATTTTGAAAAATTATTTCCGTTCCTTCAAAGAGGGTAATTAGAAAGATTAAATCATTGATAAAAGAAAAAAACAATGTTTTCTTCCATTTACAAGAAAAAACACTTTATAATCCAACATGTAGTATGAAAAACGTTTAGTACCATGTGTACTTCATCCGGATAAAATACCAAAAACTAGAAAGTAACTGATTAACCACTTTAATGATACTCTTTTAGAAAAATTATAATGTACAACTACATCATAAGCAATTATACTTGTCACCCCATAATAAATTTAACTCATCAATGAAGGGTTTAGAATAAACATTAATATTCTTCTTTGGATGACCTAGAATTAATAACATCAAATAGATATATGGTTCCTCCATCAACATACAAAGAGTTATGTTTTAAAATGTTTAGAAAAATAGACCAATGCGAATATTAATTATAAAAATAACAAATTGAAGAAAAAACATTTATATAAAGATATAATCATATGTTACAAGTTTCTGAATAAAATGATAGATTCACTTGATCAAATTGTTTCCATGAATATCCATTATAAGGATGATTTAATCTTCTATATAAAAAATATTAGAGGGATTTAATTTCATGAATAGAGTTGTGTTTTGAGATAGAATTAATGTTTAAAACATTGTATAATCAGAAAATTCATCAACTGTTTTAATTTAAAAAAAAGTTTATTTTTCATTTTCGATGTCTTTATACCTTATTTCCCACATTTTATACAACTAACTAAAGGCTTATAGTCACTATAATATAAGATTCAGTAATTTTAAAATGATAGAATCTTCTGATAACTATGATCCAAATTATAGAAAAACGTACCACATTTATAGAAATTCATTGGTAGGGTATTTCCATTATGAAATAGAGATTTAATTAAAAAATTATACAATAAAAATATCTATTTGACATTCCAAAATCATATTTAACAGCCATAAATTTTATAACATCTAATTTTCTTATCATACACCCATGATATAAGGTCACCTTATCAAATTTCAAAAAATTATAAAATTGAAAGGGTTCTAATTCAGAATTAGAATTATCATTTTGAGTCTTTATGTCATAAAAATTTATTCCGATAGCATCATGTACTAAATTTTATAATTATGTTGGATATGAAACCAAATTTTTATTTTTCTTTGAACTTATTCATCATGTCAATGAAGTAAAATAATTTGTACCAAAACCAAAGTTCAATGTATAAACACCCACATTATTGAACATTTAAAATCTCTTAAGGTCACATTTTAGGCATAAACACTTAATTATTCCTTTTAAGAAAATAAGGATTTGACCTAGAAAATGTAATATATATTTTGATACCCAGAGAGAAGATCGGTTTTTACCATAACTGTGTTAATTGCTTCAACGACTAATTTAATCATTACCTCATAATGAAAACATCTATTTATTTCCCCTACTATAATTTTTAGAAACACTAATTATTATTTTATTATCATAAGATACTTATTTGTTATTATTCTAACTTTAAAAAATTAATATGCATATTGCATTCACTAAAAGAATACATTTAAACATATTATTAATTATGTAATTTAAAAAAAATCTAATTCTTTTTTCCATTAATTAATATATATTAATTAATTATAATCTTTTATAATATCGAAATAAAAAAATTAAAGAAATTATTTTACTAATTTATAAATATTTTATTAATTTTATAATAAAATTGAATTTTAGAAATCTTTTGTGATTTTCATTCCTAATACATATTAGTTTATAATATTTTATTAAAATAATAATATTTTTTTATAATGTATTATTATTTTTATGAAGTTATTAGTAGTTTTATTCATATTTTTATATTAATAGTTTAAAAAATAAAAATATTTTATTTATATTTTTTGACTATTTTTTTAGTATTTCAAATGATATTTGGTATGAAATTTTTTCTAATAATATAGTCGTTATTTAATAATATTTTTCTAATCAATTTTTAAATCTTTTCCAATATTTTATTATTTTTTTATATTTCTTCTTTTTATTTTTAATTAATTTAATTAATGTAAATATGGTTCACTATACTATAATAAATTTTATTATTTATTAATCACTTAAAATCATAGTATTTTGTATTTCTTTTCCTTAATTTTATTTAATTTTTTTAATTTAGTATAATATTATTAACAATTCTATAATATTTTATTTTTTTTTTATATTTTATTAAATTCATTACTTTTCATTAATATTAATTACTATTTTTATTAAAATCATAGTTATTTTTCATTATTTGTTTCTTTAATTCTATTAAATTTATTATTTCTCTTTCTTGTTAATATCTTTTATAATATTTTTTTTATAAATTTATGAATTAAATTCAAAGTAAATAAACTAATATTATTTATTATTTTATTAGATTATCTTAACAATATTTTTCTAATGCTTTTATAAGAAAATTAAATGTTTTACTAATTTTTCATACTTTTTTCAAAAAATAAATTGGATAATGGAGAAATGAGGGGAGCCAATTTTATAGGTTGAATGGGATCCAGAACAATTGTGAAATAATAAAAAATAAATTAAACCAAAAAGGAAGTTTCCATACTAATCCAATAAATAATATGATATCGGAACTATACTCTTTTTGGAGATTCCAATCTAGAATAAAATTATCCAACTCTAGCTCATTGTGGATGAGATCCTCAAAGTAAGATTTCATCATATCCCTAATCTTGATATACTCTTTTATATTGATCTTTTCATTATTAATTATATGGAGAATAATATGATCTTTGGTGTTGATCCATGCCATTTTTATACTGGTGTTAACTTTAATATTTCTCACATAGTTATTTTCAATGTATTCCTTTGGGGGTTTAATAAGAATGACCTAATTTACTCCTTAGAGTGGAGAATTAATTCCATCAAGGTTTCTTGGGAAGTTTCTTTTCACTCCTTCCTTTTTATTCCATCACCTTTTTAGGATAGAAGATAATCTTTTGTATCCTATTATACTTCCATAGGGACCACTTCTAGAATGGGGTTCCCTAATGATTCTTAATCTCATATTCATTTTCTATATGACCCACCTTCATAAAGACAATGGATTTCCACACTGATATTTCCACCATAGGTTTGGTAAACATATCAAAAATAGTCTGGTGGGTGATGAGCATTCATCTGTTATTGTAGATACTTTCCCATCGTCATCTTTGTTTCTACCTGATCTTCATCGTTATATTTTAAGGGGGGATTTGATTGACCCTATGGGGACTGGGCAGTTTTTCCCTTCTGCATTATGAAGTAGGTTCCACAGTTAAAGGGTCCTTGTGGGTGATTGCATGAGGTTAAGTATTTTTGAAATTAGTCCCCTTAGGATATAACATCCTTGGATGGTCTCGAGTGGGTTTATTCATCGAGCCAGAAACACCCAATAACCCTGGTATCCATGATTCATGGACCTTCATTCCAAAGGCAAGCACTTGTTAGATGAAGATTTGGCCGACGAGACTTGGGGACTCCGTTGGTCGAGAGGATGGTTGGTGGGGCTCCTCACACCCACTTGGGGGGGAATTATTGCCTATTCTGGGACTCTCTTATAGATTTAAGTCATGTTCATATGTTTATGAATCCTTATTTCCATCACAAAGAGTTTATCCATGGGATATCCCTATTTTGCAGGATCATCATAGACAAACCTGGATTTGATGCTATGGAGGAAATGCTAACTTAAGCCCTACAATAAGGTGTTATGGAGTTTATCATCGTCCATGGGGAACGGCTGATGGGTAGATGTTGGGATCGTACCCATAAGATGGGATTCCTACATAACCTTGATAGAGGAATTGAATACCACATAGTTTAGTATGGGTTGGGGATTATGCATGGGATAATCCCATTTGTGGGGAACATGATTGGGTGGACCCTTTTGGAAGGGCACCCTTTTGAGCTCGGGCCTTCAAGTCGTCATCCTATTTATCCTAGTTTGACCAGGAACCAGAGTTATCATATTTATAGATGGTTTGGTTGTATGGATGTTTTGATCATCACAAATCTCTAAGCCCCCGTGATTCAAACTCGGTGTGAGAAAAAAAAAGGATTTGAGAGATCTAAAAAAACACACACCACTTCTCTCACTGATGGGAGAGGGTGGGCCTATAGATGAATATGCTGAGCCAATTGTGGGAGAGGGAACAAAGTGATTAACCTTTCAATGTTGGATGATATTGGAGGTCATGTGGCTTGGCTCTCAGAATATTATGGACTTACATTTGTGGGAGTTCCCCATATGAATATCATATGGGGTATACTATAGTTTAATGTCATACATCTTGGGCGATGGTATCATAGTTTAATGTTGTGTTTTAGGGATGGATTCAATACAGCTTGACATCATGTGGATAGGACTATTTGGGGTCTTGTAGTGTAGGATCATACAATGAGGACCACTTTTTATAGAAATCATGATTAACTAGAGGAAAATCATATTTGGATAATCCGACGTTCCTCAAGAAAGTGAGGGGAGTAATTTGTAAACCATGACCATAGAGGATTTTATATCATGATAAATGATATGATGCATGGAATCCATTAAGGTGTAAAAAGGTAGGAGAGGCCTCTCCTGAAAATTAATTTGTCTTTGGTTGAAAGGCCATTTTTGTTGGCCACATATGTAGAGCCACTGGGGCATGATGTGCATAGTCAAATAAAAACGTATATTGGACATTGACCTTCCATTTATGATGTTGGGGAGGTTTATAAAGATCCAAAATCACCCACTATACTACAATTTAAAGTTATATATCTTGGATGATGGCATCATAGTTTAATTTTGTGTTGTAGGGACTAATACCATGAAGTTTAGTGTCATATGGCCTAGATGGTAACTCATATTTTAAGGTCACATAGTTTGGACCATTTGCCGTAGGATCCATTAATAATTGGAGCATAATAAGTTTGGGATGTTCTGACATGCCTCGAAGATGAGAGGGAAGGAAAGTGTAAATCATGACTCTAGAGATTCTCGGATTAGGAGAAAGGGTATGGGCCATGGAATCCATTGAGGTGTATAGAGGTAGGAAATGACTCTCCTAAGGATTAATTTTCCATTAGTTTAGGGTTATTTTGTAGGAGATATATGCAGAGCCATTGGAGCTTATTGTGAATATTCAAACAAAGGTGACTAGAGGACACTGGCCTTCCGCCGGACACTAGCCTTCCGTAGGACACTGGCCTTCCACAGGACACTGGTCTTCCGCTTCTGATGGCAATGGAGGTTTATGAGGATCTGGAATCACTAGAGACACAGATTTTGATGGATAGAAAGGATGTGCTTGGGAATTTAAGAAACATTCAGGATGTGATTTTACATGGATTTATGGGTCAACCTGGCATAGTAGGCAGGTGATAGGGGTTTTGGGAGTCTCATAAGGATTTGTTTGACTCATGGTATCTGAGGGATGGATGATGGGATGGAATAAGGGAATAATGAAAAATGTCTTGGACCAATCCCAAAATGTTCATAGTGTGACTCTCTATTTTTCATGGGGTTAGGGAGGGTAGTGAAGGGATCATTCTAGAGGGTTGGGACTACAATCTATTGGTGATTCCGAACGGGGGTGCAGGGGCTCAGCCCCTGTGGTATGGACCAGTGGGTTTGAATGGTTTTCCACATAGGGTTTTCCGTCTATGAGCTGGTTGCATAAGAGCATCTGCATGGGAGCTGGCCACAAACTGTATCTCTATGAAGAATTTTGTTTGCGAAGGATATGGATGCGTAAGATGGTACACGGACTGTTTTCATCAGTGGGGCTTCTGCGAACTATTTTCTGGATAAGAGCTGGGCACGAACTGCATCCCATATAGGGAGTTGGTAAACCATTTTTATTATATATTTTTATTGGTTTACTGGATGACTATGGAGGGTCTTCCAAATATGGTTTGCGGGCCAGAGTACCATAAAGTGACACCCTCATATGGTTCATGGGATGGATTCAGCAAACTACATATGGTTCATGGGATGAATCCATGAATATATTTAGATGTGGAATGGAGTATCATGAACTACTTTAGGTGAGGGAGAAATTTCTCTCGCACCCTCTATGTTCTTCATCCCCTTTTATCCCATCACAAAGCTATCTTTTTGTCTTCTTAAAACCCCCTTTCTTTAGTTCCTATAGTGGTCCTTTTATAGATTGTTGGGGAAGCTGTATCTACGATTCATGAGTAACCTTTTGTGGAATCCCATGGAGGAAATCTATCCCATAGATGACTCAGTCAATCACAATTTATGGAGGTGCGGGATGTCATCAAATTCTCCCCATGTGCAAATCTCATCGTTTTTGGTGATGGTGTGCGGGGAGTATCTCTATTTTCTCGCCAGCGAAATCTATTCGTGGTTGCTCTGGTTCATGGGTGGAAATTCACCGTGAACAATTTCATTCGCTGGTTAATGCCTCGTGGGCCAGTGCGTCACAGGCGATCCGTGTACTAGTGGTTTGTATTTTATACCTTCCAAAAACATTTCTTGGTGATCGGTACACAGGACAGATGGATTCCTTTGCAAAATTTTATTTCTTCAAATTTATTCTGAAATTTTTAATCCAACATGTATTTATTTTCTTCTCCAAATATGCGGGAGTATTTGCCTTACCTTTATTGAATTTTCGAGACCCTGCAAAATCCCCCATTGGAATGGGGTCTGATTGGAATGAAGAGGAGTCTATTCCAATGTAGAAGTGGTCTTGACAAGAAATGGTAAGATAATGATGTATTTTTTTCCTAATCCAAGGGACTCAGCAAGCATAGTTTGACTATTTCTAGGGTTACATGGAAAACTTCATAAACTTTTATTCCTTTTCTTCTTTTTTCCCAAATTATTTCCTAATCCTATATGATACGGTCTTAGTGGTATAACTTGTCTTTTTCCTAGGACTCCCTTTGCAAGTTTTCAACCTAACAAGATTTATGTCTCTTTTCATTATTTGGAAACTCAACAATGTTTTTTCCTAAACTATACACGGTATAGGTTTAACATGTTGATACTCAACGTTTTTATCCAGGAGTGCCCTTAACGGGTTCTCAATCTGGAATGTATTGTGTCTTTTTCACAAGTGGTTTATAATTCTGCCAATCAAACTTATTACTGGTGTTTTAGGTCGAACATTTTTGACCAAACATGACGAGTTAGGGGCCCCAATTTGGGATTAATCAGCCGAAAATGTCCTAATAAATTTCATACATGAATGAGGGGTTTTTATTGAACCTAAATTTGTGAGTTTTGGATATTTATGAGGCTTGGGAGCCATTTTATGAATACAGAGTTAGGATAGGACCCTACTAAGGATGAATTTTCTATTATTTGATAACCATTTTGTAGGAGACATATGTAGAGACACCAGGGCATGATGTGCATAGTCAAACAAAGGTGTCTACAGGACACCGTCCTTCTATCTCCAATGGAAAGGGAGGATTTATAACACTTTGTGTTTTTTCTTTGAGGTTAAGGGCCACAATGGGTGTCCTGTATGAGGAATGGTTTCTGAAAGTATTAGGGGCATTTGTATCAGATTTTGAATGGAAAACCACTCCCACGCAAATTTTACATGTCTAAGGGAGGGCCAAAAAATCCTCAGTTCAAATAAAAATACTTTTCATGTCTGGGAATTTTTAAATGGAAAGATATGTAATCCATAATCTAGGGGGGTTTCCCAATTCAAAGGAGTGATACAGGACATAAATTTCAAACAGGCATACGGAAATTGGAAAGGCTCTCCCAAGGATGAATTTGCGTTTGGTTGACAACTATTTTTTAGTTCATATATACAGATCCACTGATTCCTGATGTGTATAGTCAAACCAAGGTTTCAATAGGACATTGGTCTTCCATCTCCGATTTTTGTGAAGGATTATAAATATTGGGACCTTTCTGAACATGGAATATGGCCCTTGAAAAGGGGTGTGCCTAAATAGGAAAGGGGGAATTTCTTTGGCTTAACTTTATCAAGAAACTCACAAATAAGTGGGGGAATTTGTTTTTTTATATTTGGATCAACTTCACTCATATGTATGGGGTATCTATATTTTATAGAGGACTCAAGAAAGACCGGAGGAAAATCGGGCCAGAATGTTCTGATTTATCCAAGATGTGGGTAAGAAAGAGAATGTAAACCATGACTCTGAGGGCTCTTGAATCAGGAGGGATGTCATGAGGCTTGGAAATCATCAAGTGTACTAAGGTAGGAGAGGACTCTCCTGAGTACGAATTTTCCTTCAGTTGATAGTCATTTTTTAGGTGATATATGCATAGAAACTGGGGAATGACATGCATAGTCAAAAAAAGGTGTTCGTAGGACACTGGACTTCCATCTTTGATGGCCATTGAAGGTTATAGAGATTAAATATTACTCAAAGCATAGATTTTGAGGTATGGAAGGAGTGTATCTGGATACATTATAAATATTCGGGTTGTGATTCACTCATGAGATTGTGTAATCCCCTATATAGATCTTGATTATACACAGGGTGAGCCATTAATCCCATATTTAAGGTACCCTTTATTTTAACATTGTATTACCAAGACACCTCTAGACTTGTAGTTTAGCATTGTGTGTTAAGGAAGTTTTTCTGTGCAGTTTAGAATCTTACAGCAATGACATCATGTCATACCTTTTAGATTCATACAATGGGGACATCATTATGTCAATACATTAAATATATTTGATTTAATCATGTCCATGATATTCTGGAAATACTTAGTCATGAGTGATGATAGAAGGTGTAAACCATAGTCCCGGGGGGCCTTGGGTCAAGAATAATGACATGGGGCATGGAATCTATTGGGCATACTGATGTAGGAGAGGACTCTCCTCAGGAAGAATTTGCCTTTGGTTAATGGCTATTTTATAGGAGACATATGTAGATCCTCTAAGACATGATATGCATAGTCAAGTAATGGTGTCCGCGGGACACTGGCCTTCAATCTCTAGTGGCCATAGAAGATTATGGGGACCCAAGATTTTCTCAGAGTATGGAGTTTGATAAATGGTAAAGTTGTGTCTGGAAACGTGAGAAATATCCAAACCATGATCATTCATGAAATACTAGATCTTCCACATAGATCCTACTCATATGTGGGGGAATCATGATCTTTTGACTCCTTATGAGTGTCGGAATTCAAACTTGGAATATCTGTCATCTCTTTAAATTCGTTGTGCAAGAAATTGGGGGCATGTGTGGGATATCATAACATTGAGAATCATGACGTACATGACTCTTGAGAAACCTTCTTGTTTAAATTCATGGGGTTAGGACCTTTCATGGATTCCCTTATACAAGTCTGACCTGTTCACGGAGGAAGGGGTATTGTTTTTTTGGGTGGCCAGATCGGAATAAAAGATATATGCATCATTATGTATCATGTTGATGAATGGGAATCAAGTCATATGTAGTTATAAATGTTCCCTAGAAATATATGGTTCATGTGTGGGGACATGAGAGGTCATTTTTTGTGGCTATTCCAAGATATTAAATCTCGGTGTCACTACGTATCCTACAAGGGAAAGAATCAAGCCATATGTAGTTCAGAATATTCCATGCACCGATCTAACTCAGATATAGGAGTAGGGGCATTTTGGTTTCATCTTCTATAGGGGATGGTTCTATCATATTCCTCGATAGTTTTTTTATGTAAGATAATCCTTACCACCTATCCTAATCTCATGTCAGTTATACTCGACGTGAGAAAAAAAAAGCGATAAGTATTTCTCTCGTAATATGGGGAGATAGAGAATACAATATAGGCCTTTTTATGGGGGTTGGGCCAAGATCTAGGGTTGAGGCATCACTACGTATCCCACAGATGAAGGGGAATCAATCCAAACATAGTTATTTGAGGGATCATACTGTTTATCATCGTGCGATTAGGATGATTTATGATATATAGTTTAACGTTGTGCAGCTAGGATGCTATGATGTGAAGTATAGAGTCATGTAGTGAGGGCAATGGCATCACAGTTTTAGGTCATGTTGTAGAGACTAATAACATACAGTTTAACATCATGTTTTTAGGATGACAACTCAAAGTTTAGGATCATAGAGTTTGTACAACATACGTCACTGTTATGTGAATTACTTATCCAGAAATCATGCATTGTTGGGGGCCATGATGAGTTGTCCATCCATTGACATTAAGGCGTATGCTCCATTGGAATAGAACCTATGTATGAAATATGGTTCCTCCCTCTTTGACTCAGGCTTTAGGGTATTATTCCTGAGTATCATCACGTTTCTAAGGACCAAAACCATCTCTCCTTCAAGTAAAGACTGAAGGCAAACCTTTTTGTTGAAGGCTTATGCAATCCGATTTTGGTAAACTTCCAAATGGTGTAAAGTGTGCAGCCGTTTCTCATCCAGCTGCTTCAATTCATCGAATTGTCTCTATGATTTCTCATCCATTGACAGTTGATCACAAATGGACACATAGAGTGATGGCACTTGAATTTCAATAGGCAAACTGCATATGCCCTGTATACTAGTGATTATGGGGTTGCCTAGGTGGAAGTGCGGGTCGTAGTATGGTAATCCCATAAAGCATGAAGGAGCTTATTTGGCTATGATTTATTATCCTTAGCTACCATCTTTTGGAGTATTTTGGACAAAGACTTGTTGAAATCCTCTATCTACCTGTTGGCCATTGCATGGTAGTTGGATGAATGGTTGTCTTTGATTCCATACTCCTAGTATAACTTGTCCAACTCAACATAGCAGAATTTGATGTTTTTGTTTTCTAGTATTATATGAGGGACACCAAATATGTTAATTATGTTGGCCTTAAAAAAGCTAACAATGGTTTTGGCCCAACCTCTTTAAGGTGCATGGCTTTAAACCATTTGGAAAAGAAGCCGGTTATTGTGAGAATGAACTTGAATTGTCTGGATGTGGAAGGGGATATGGTCCCACAAAATCCATCCCCCAAGTGGAAAATGGCCAAGAGTACTTAGCTGTGTTAAGTAGCTCCAAGGTTCTGTGAATAAAATTGGTATGAACTTGGCAGTAATAGTACTTCTTGGTGAATTTTGCACAGTCCTGTATCATAGTGGTCCAATAGTATCCTTATAATTTTATGGGAGAGCTTTTTTTTCAATTGGTGCACTCCACAAGATCTGGCATGCACCCCTTTCATGATGGAAGCAGTCTCTTCTCCAATGATTCACTTGTGAAGAACTCTGTTAAGGCCTCATTTTTAGTGAACCTTTTCTTGGTTTATGTAATTGTACAACAAAAAGTTTACTTCCCACCTCCGGATCTATTCTCTTCCAACCCTATCTAGTGGGAGTTCCCCCATCTAGATGTAATTTGAAATGGGATTCATCCAGCTGGTGGGGTGACCAAAAAGCTCAGAAACAGGGCTAATCTCGTCAATTTCCTCCATATTGATCTGAATAAATGGAAAGACCATCTGATGGTGGGAAATGCTAATAATTGTTTCATCCCAGTCTGGATCATCCAGGGTTGTAGCTGCATTTTCAAATGCATTGGATTGAGTATTTTATGCCCGGGGGAAATATTTTAGTGTTGGTTCTGATGGTAATTCTTCCATTATTTCCCAAACCTGGTTCATTAATGGGTCCAATACTTATTTCTTAAAGGCATAGTCACCATTGAACTTCTTGATGATCAACTATGAATCACATTTTTTCTTCATGCGTTCATCTCATACATGAAGTTCCATCTCTAGGCCTGCAATGAGGGTCTGGTATTCTACATCATTATTTGTGCATCACTCTAAAAGTAGGAAGAAGTAAGGAAATAAGGCCTTCTTAGATGATATGAGTATAACTCCCAACCCTACTTTGTTGATCTTGAGATCCTCCATCCTTTTACATTTTAGGATTCTGGAAGCACCATCTAAGTACATTTCCCATGCATGGGGGTCTTCTTGGATAGATAACACTTCTTCATTCGAAATTTCAGCATCCAATGGGGTTGTTTGTTTCAAGGGATGCTCCACTAGTAATTATGCTAATTTCTGGACTTTGATGGATTTCTAGAGAACATACCATATGTAAAATTGTTTCAGGATGACTACCCATCATGATAGATGTCCAGTTATCCTTGGATGGCTCGGTATTAACTTAAGTGGTTTGCAGTGGGAGACCATATGGACCTCTTGGTGTTGTAGGAAATTCTAGAATTTTTTAACTAAGAAGATTTGGGATAGGCAGTTCTGTTCGATTATTGAATATTGAGTCTCTGCATTGATCATTGTTAGGATGAGGTAATAGAGACTTTTCTCGCTGCTGGCATCATTCTTTTGCATGAGGAATGCACCAAATAACCATTCTAAGGATGTTATGTACAAAATGAGTGGTCTCCCCTCAAGTGGAGACATCAGCACCATAGGGATTAGGAGATATCTTTTGATATTGTCGAACACTTCTTGAAAATTATTATCCCACTCATACATCACCCCTTTATTTATTAACCTAGTGAAAGGTAAAAAATTTCCCCCAAGGTTGGCTATCCCAAGATGGATTTTGTCTTCTCTTGGTCAACTTTGATGCCACGATGGCGTACAATGAAGCGGAGGAATCTCTCAAAGGTAACTCCTAAAGAAAACTTTAGGGGATTCATCTTTAAACTATGATATCACAGTCTATTGAAGATGGTTTCTTGATATGTTAAGTGGATTGAGCACTATCATTATTTACTGACCAGATCATGGACATATCACTCAATGAATTTTCCCAGGAAGGTCTTGAAAAAAACAATGCATGGTGCATTAATATGTAGCATCGGACTTTTTCAGACCAAAGGTCATTACCTTATAATAGAACACTCCATGAGGGGCCCTTAAAGAAGTATCTTCTTCATCTCCTTAGGCCATTCATATCTGGTTGTATCCAGAATATTCATCCATGAAATATAGGGCCTCATATCTAGTAGTTTCATCAATCAAAAATTCAATGATTGGGATCAAAAAGTAATCTTTCAGGCAGTGCTGATTGAGGTACCTAAAGTCTATGAAGACTCTATTATGTCTATTATTTTTTTAAGGGGACTATTTTTTCCTTTCATATCGAATATTGGACTTCTAATATGAAGTTGGATTTGATTATCTTGTCAATTTCAGTCTCTATTTTGGCAGCATGTGTCGGGTGGGTCCTTCTCAATTCATTATTATTGAAAAGATTGTATTTCGGAAGACCCAGATGACAAGTGGAAACCCCAAGATCGAGGTCTATCATTTCTGTGTAGTTCTAGGAAAACACTTCTTGATTCTTTTTTAGGAAGGAGGTATATGCCTCTTTCTCCTTGAAAGGCATAGAAACACTAATTAGAGTGGGTCGTGGGTCATCTTTGGTGCCTAGGTTTATCTCCCTGAGTTCATCGATTGTGGTGGAGATATATTATTTGAATGCATGAGGGAAATATTTGAGGCCTTATTCATCTAATACTTCATTCTCTTCATCAGATTATTCCTCTTCTGATGGAGAAAAGATTCACGGGATGAACTCTTCAATTTTGGGAGGGAAATCATCTTTTTCCATAGTGAGTAAGGTGGGAATGGTCTAGGGTCCCGAGGATAGGCTGGGAGCATCTTTTTCTGGGCCTTTCTTGACATCATAGGGGCCAGCCCGCTCTTCGGTATCTTTGGACTTAGCGGCCATAATGTAAATCATGAAGATGACTAATTCTATATCCAAGATTGAGCTTATGCATTCAACTTGGTTGATGGGTAATACAAACTCTTCCCCAAGCTATTGGATGGGATCGGCATGAGCCATTTCCAATACATTTGTGGTGGTGATCCAATCAATGTTGTTGGATAAGGACTAATTCTTTTTCGGTTCATAGAACCCTGCATCGATGTAATGTGACTCACAAGATTCAAATGGGGATTTATCAGCATGCAATGTACCATTTTTTACATTAGTGAAATATTTTATGTACTAATGGTATGTTGATGTAATTTGAAAGGCGTTGTCGTGGGCGCTTTCAAATGATGTTCGGTTTCGGGTTACCTAGGTGCAGCAGAGTGGCTGACCAAGGTTGTCTCTCAAAGTAGGAGGAGAATTAAAACAAATTCTTAAAGGGATTATAAAAATAAAATAAAAGAGAATAAAAACACTACTTGAAAGGATGGAGATTTTTTATAGTTT
Organism: Viscum album; assembly: GCA_963277665.1. Classification (NCBI taxonomy): domain Eukaryota; kingdom Viridiplantae; phylum Streptophyta; class Magnoliopsida; order Santalales; family Viscaceae; genus Viscum; species Viscum album. The sequence continues at coordinate 1,540,001,690 of OY728125.1, read as the reverse complement.
ATAAATCTAGAATATGTTTGCTAGAAGAAGATTGTATTTTTTATTAGTTTTGAAATGAAGTTCGATTAAAATGACACAACAAGAAGATGTTTTTTAGAAAATATTTAGAAGGCGTAATCAATATAACTATACCTTTTCACTCATTTATTTGTCATTATCATTTAAATTAACATCCAATTAATTATAATCCTTTAATTTTTTAACCCTCTAACCCTACAAGAAGTTAACCTAACCACAAATATGAAATTACTTAAACCCTGGGCTAGTTTCGGAACACGCAATCACAACACCCTACTTTGATTGATATTCTAAGGTTAGATTATGAGAAGTGGTTAATTATATCACATATCCATTATTAAAATTATTACTAATTGAGTTTAGGTAATATATTTGAACTCTAAAAACTTATCTCGTATGGTCTTTTATGACCGATTAAGTCTGCGCTCTCATAATTTACACAAAATCTCGACCTTGCGTGTTTTTGCGTTAATTGTTCAATTGCTTACTCAGTTTATTATAATACAAAACTCAATTAATGAATCATATTAAGTAAATTATAGTATCTAATTGATTCAAAATAAATTAATGAATAAGTTAAGAGGTAGATAGATTACTAAAAGGAGATACTCTTTCATGGGCGGTGTAGTCATCGTGGAGACGTTTTGCATGATCAAAGGATTGAAAGGGTAGAACACAATATCATCTCCACTCTTGATTCCAAAACAATTAGAAATATTAAGAGAAGAATAAAAATGAAAAAACAGAGAAGATTAATTGAAGAAAAATTCAAATTACAAGCATGAAATCAAAGAAATGAAAAGAAGAGGTGGGAGAGGAGAGCCTTTTTAAAAGCGATGTTTGCATAAGGCCTTACTTGTTCCAAGAGTTGTGAGGGGATCCCAAGAGACACCCTTTCGTCCAAACCATCCTAATTCTTTACCATATCTCCCAAAGAGTGAAAACTCCATTTAAATAGAGTTTTTTAGGTCTAGGGTTACATAACTTTTAATTGTGAAATGAAAACTTGGGAAAATATTTTATTCCTCTTTCACCACATAATTGACCTCTAAAACGTGTGTGCTTTCCTGCCTTCTAGAAGGATTATTTGTTCCTTATTATGTCCCCAATATTCACTCCAAATTTGTGCTCAGTCGAAGTCCATATGAAAAAGATGCGTCCCCAATAGTGAATTGGTTTCCAATATGGATGGTTCTGTCCAAATTTGTCTTCATGTCCCATTAACTCCACTCAAATGCATGATCTAGATCCTATGTATTAAATAGAATTTGTATCCCATTAAGTCAGGAACACAGTTACAATAATTTAAGTCAAAATAATTTACATAACAATATTTATGCCCGAAATACTACAGTGAATTTTAAAAGGATAAAACTAGATTTTTTTTCAAATTTGAAAATGAATGATCTAATCCCAAATATTTCATAATTGATCATATTTAGCATAATGTGAGGAAATTATATCATTTATTATTAATAAAATATTCAAAAAAATTGTGTTTTATCAACTCCCCCACACTTACTGTTTTTCACTCTTGGGGAAAACCGCATATCAAGTAAACATCAATATCAAATCAAAAACAAATTTTAAAACACATATCCTTGAGATCCAACAATTCCACACCAAGAAGAAAAATATACCATTCCTCATAAAAACATTATTTCAAGTTCTTCGTTTATATTATTCAATATATTTCAACTTCATTAATCCTTCCATGCACAAAACACTTAACTCGATTAAATTTTCTCTTATCGCCCAAATGTAAATTTTTAGCAATGTCTTTCTCATCCAAACTCATATAAGGGTCACCATATGCTTGAAAGATTCCTACATGGCCACCCGATGTGAGTCAAAGACATATGTTTATCATGATGACTTTTTAGGGTTGTTTTGCGGATTTTGGTTGGTGGGATAAAGATATGAAAAATTATGTGGCTGAATGATGATCGTTTGACTCTTTTTGAAGAAAAATTGCATTAATATGATTTTCACTTTAATATGGTATCCTCCTAAATCCCCATAGAATCAATTTATGTTCATCATCATGAAAAATAAAGGAATGTGTACACCATTCAACATTTCAGCAGTAAAAATTTCAATCTTCTCAAAAATGATTTTCTTGAAAGCTCCAGATAGGCACAACTTTCTCTCTCTATTAAAAGCTAGATAAAGGAAAAGCTTCACTTATCATGAAAGATTCAGACAAGGAACAACTTTCAAAACTATGATTTTCTTTAGCAGCAAACACATCTCTTTAGAATTTAATTTTCCACCCAAATTATCATAGAATGTGGTATCACAACACGATACAGCTTCCCCCACACATAAGTTTAACTAGATTATGCAATTTCACTTCAAGAGTTGGTTGAATATGGAAAATTGGCTTGTAATGTGGCTAACCTAACAGCATGTTCATGGATTATAAGGTCTATAAGGATTAAAGTTTTTATGTAGGCCATTATAAAAAAGGATTCTTTGAAATATGGGATTTAATACCAAACAAATACCTCAATCCTTTAAATATAAGTACCCCCAACCCTTATGTTTTGATATGAATAAATATTGGTTCTCTCAAGAAGTGAGGTAAATGTAAAGAATATGAAAAGAATGGTTCAGAATCCTCATAGGAAAGTAATTTCAAATATAATGACATTGAGATGTGTCATGGGATTCAAAATTCAGAGTACTTTCATGAAATTACTAAATATTTGAACTTGAAACAAATTCATTTTCAGAAATCATTTATGATTGGTTTCATGGGATAGATTGTTTCAATTATTGATATGAATTTCAAAATGGTGATGAGAATAATTTCATCTCCAAAGTTTCAAAAACACACAAGAAATTGAAAAATAAACAATCAAATTTTTAAAAACAAACAATTTTTATTTTGTTTTTAATTTTTTTAACAGGAAAACAATTTAAATTACTAAACTAAAAGGTTCCCTCCCCCACACTTAAAATATTGTGTTGTCCTCAATGTGAACCCATGAGATTATATATTCACATGAAATGTATAATTTTAAATAGGATAAATAATATAAAATTGAAAGGGTTAGGAACAGCCTGTTATGCTCAAGTGAAGATGGGATCATGTAGTGTGATGAAATCCACTGCATCAAGAGGAAGTCCCTCAATGTATTTCATCAAATGTTTCTGGTTTACTGTAAATATCCTTCTTGTGTCCTCTTGTGTGATTTCCACTGTACCATAAAAAAACATTAGTCACATTATAAGGACCAAACCATCTGAAACGTAACTTACCAGGCATCAGCTTCAGTCGTGAACTGTAGAGAATGACTTTCTCTCTAACATGAAATTCCCTTTGTTGGATCATTTTGTCATGATCTGCTTTTGATCTTTCCTTATAGAGCCTTGATTTCTCATATGAATACAATATAATATCCTCAAGCTCTTGAATTTCCAGCTTCCTTTGGATTCCATCTTGGTCCAAATCCATGTTACATTTCTTTATAGCCCAATAATCATGATGCTCAACTTCCACGGGGAGAAGACATGCCTTCCTAAAGAGAATCTGAAATGGGGACATACAAATGGAGGTCTTTTATGTTGTCCTATTATCCAACAATGCATCATCCAAGCGCTTTCTCCAATCCTTCCTATTTGGATGCACAGTTTTCACCAAAATTTGTTTCAACTCATGATTTGAAAAATCAGATTGGCCATTTGTTTGGGGGTGGAATGGTGTTGATGTTTTGTGTGTCACCCCATACTTCCAAGGAAGGGAAGAAAGATTTCGATTGTAGAAGTGTGTCCCTTGGTCACTAATGATGGACTTCGGTACTCCAAACCTACAAAAAAATTGTTCTTTGAAAAAGTCCACAACAACATGAGAATCATCAGTCCTGGTGGCCTTATCCTCCACCCATTTAATCACATAATAAATAGCAACCAAAACATACAAAAACCCAAATGAACTAGAAAAAGGACCCATAAAATCGATTCCCCACACATCAAAAATCTCATAGAATAATATGGGTTGTTAATGCATCTCATGTCTTCTAGAAATGTTTCTCGTGTGTTGGAAACATGAAACGACTTACAATACACATGAGAATCATGGAATAAGCTAGGCCAATATAATACAGAGTCTAAAACTTTCCTAGCTGTCTGTTGGGGACCAAAGTGTCCACCACAATCAAGTGTACGATAGAATTGTTGAACAGACTCAAACTCAAGATCAGGAACACACCTACTAATAACTTGGTCACTACACATTCTCCATAAGTAAGGATCATCAAAAACATAAAATCATCACTCAATATTTAATTTTTGGACTTTATGTTTCTTTAAATTTGTAGGTATTTCAGTGGAAAAAAATGTAGTTAACTAAATTTTCATACCAAGGATGCATACCTGAGATGGAATAAAGATGCTCATTGGGGAAAGTGTCATGAAGTGGTACCTTGTCCAAGGTGTCATCCTTTAGCATGTGAGTAATCCTATTCATGTGGTTTGCCACCAAGTTTTCTGACCCCTTCATGTCTTTTATCTCAATATAAAATTCTTGAAGAAGGATCATCCATCAGATTAGCCTGGTCTTTGTGTCTAACTTCTTTAAGAGGTACCTCAGAGCTACATAGTCAGAAAAAACAACTACTTTAGAGCCCAATAAATAAGATCAGAATTTATCTAAAGCAAATATGACCGTAAGAAACTCCTTTTCTATGGTTGTGTAGTTTGATTGGGCTTAATCTAGTGTCCTCAATGCATAGGCAATCACATGTGGACATCCCTCCAGCCTCTAAGATAAGACAACTCCAACTGTGAAGTTGGAGGCATCACACATAAGCTCAAAAGGAATGTCCCACCGACTGTATGATCGGTGGAGTGGTCAGACACTTCTTTAGCTCATCAAATGAAGTCCTGTAAGAATAATCAAACACAAAATCAGAATCCTTTTGAAGTAATTGTGACATAGGAAGACAAATTTTACTAAAATCTTTGATGAAGCACTGATAAAATCCTGCATTCCCTAAGAAAGATCTAACATCACACACACATAAAAAATAGGGTAGGGATGAAATAATATCTACCTTAGATCTATCAACCTCTATCCCATGTTTTGACACTACATACCCTAAGAAAATACCATGCTTTACCATGAAATGACACTTTTCAAAGTTCAAGACCATATTCCCCTAAATACAAAAATTCAACACCTTTCCCAAACTGGAGATACAATCATCAAATGAAGACCCATACACTGTAAAATCATTCATAAATACCTCCATGCAGGTCTCAATAAAATCAAAAAAAATACTCACCATACATCTATGTAAGGCACCTGGGGTGTTGCAAAGTCCAAATGGCATACTTCGATAGGCAAACATACCAAATGGACAAGTGAATGTTGTCTTCTCTTGATCCTCCGGAGCAATAGAAACCTGAAAATATCTAGAAAATCCATTCAAGAAACCGTAGTGTGTTTTCCCAGCTAGTCTCTCAAACATCTGATCAATAAATGGGAGGGGAGATGGTCTTCTTAAGTGGACTGATTTATTTTCCTATAATCAATACACACATGCCAACAGTTTTTCACCCTTATTGGAACTAACTCATCTTTCTCATTTTTAACAATTGTGACACCACTTTTCTTAGGTACAACCTAAATAGGACTTACCCACTGAGAATATGAAATGGTAAAGATTATACCTTCCTTGATAAAGTTCTCAACTTCTTTTTTAACAACTTCCAGAACGGCTGGATTGAGTCTCCATTGGGGACGCCTAACTGGTTTAGCCCTATACTCCAAAAGAATCCTATGCGTGCAAATGGAGGGGATAAAAACTGATTTTTCAGCCAAGGTCTACCTGATTGACTTAATGTTCTCCTTAAAAAGATTCAAAAGTTTTTCTTCATGTTCAAAAGGAATCTTATTAGAAATTATAATAGGTAATCTCTCGCCACTCAACAATATGAGTATTTTGGATTTAGTGGCAATGGATTGATCTCCAATGATGGGGGTGGTGTATAGATGGAGACATTGAAGGAACAGAAATGTGTGCACAAAGAGCATCAATATCAGAATAGAAATCATCATAATCAGAGAATAAAGCATCAAATCCATCAGCATACTCAATAGCCATGTCATAATCAGAGTTCAAATGATAATAATATTATTCCATTTCAAAATAAAATATAAAAGAGTATTGTACATTATAATTAGGTGTGGAAGTACTCTTACACATCAAACTAGAACCAATACTCATAATTTCCCTAAGCATAGGACAATCAAATTCCATGGGGTTTTTATTTGGTGGTTCAAAATGGGAGATAAAAAATGCAGAATGGTCCTCTGAGGGGTACTTCATGGAGTCCATAACATTAAATATCACAACTTCATCTCCAAACTCCATAGAAAGTGTATCCTCATTGACATTTATGAAAGTTTTTTCATTTTTGAGGAAAGGTCTACCTAAGATAATGGGATCATGAGAACTTACCTAATCATATTCCATGTTAAGCACGTAGAAATATTCTATAAAGATCATGTCTCTTACCCGAACAAGTACATCCTCAAGGACTCCCGCTGGATATGTTGTAACTCTATTTGCCAACTGCACCACTAATCTCATCATCTTCAGCTCACCAACTTGAAAAGAAGAGAATACACAGTGATGCATCAGATTTATGGAAGCTCCAAAATCACAAAGAGCATCAAAAAAGTGAAACTCCCCTATGGTGCATGGTATGATGAATTTCCCTGGATCCTTACACTTTGTTGGCATTGCTAGAGTTTTTGTAATGAGTGCTGACACATTCCTTCCAAGATTGATCCTCTCATTTCCCTTGAGCCCTCTTCAATTTGTACAAAGTTCTTCTAAGAATTTGGCATACCTTGTTATTTGTTTAATGGATTCAAGTGAATGGATTTTTATCTCCACACGCTTGAATGTGTCCAAAACTTCTTTTTGCATCACCTCCTCAGCCATATTATTGGTTTGTACAAACCTTTTTGTCAATGGAAGGGGTTTAGGAGGAACATCATAAATCTTTTTCTACCTTTATCTTTCTCTTTTGGTTTCTCTTCAGCTGGTCTTGAATGGGGATTCACTAAATTTGAGGTGAATCACGGTGGAATGGTAGGTACCGATATATCATTCATTTTCTTCCCACTTCTCAATGTGATGGAACTAACATTCCCCTTGGGATTTGGAGTAGGTTGGGAAGGTAGATTCCTAGAATTCTTACATACCAGTTCATGGAGGGCAATGGTAATCTGGCTCATTTCAGTCTTCAACTCCCTCAGCTCTGAACCTTGACTCTTCATCTCATTCTATTGATTAAGAACAATTTACTTCAAAAGGTAATCAGTGTTAGAATCTACCTTGGTTGGGGGAATCCCTTGTTGTTGGCTTGTTGATTCTTAAGATTCAAATCTCCTTTGGGGTTGTTGGAAACCCTAGTGGTAAGGTGGAGGCTGCTAGAAATTTTGTTGAAAAGGGGGCCTTGGATGTTGACAGATCCATACCTCATGTCCGATTGATCTTTAAACCCTTGGTTGTATGCTGGTACAAAGGAATAAAGCTTCTTTTGGGGATATGGTTGTTTTGGTTGTTGATATGGTCTCCTAGGAAACACTATTGCACAGTCTTCTGTTTCTTGTAGTTGGGGGAAACAGTCAGTTGGGTGGCTTGTCTGAGTGAAAATTCCACAAGGCCTTGAAGGATGGGGGTTGTGATGTCTTTTGTGCCAATGTAATCTACCTCAACATAGTTTTCAATTATTCCAAATTGGTATCAATCAAATGACTTTCAAGAGAGGATGGAATTGCCTCATGTACTCCCCTGACATGTGGTGTACCTCAATCTCTAAATTGTTGGGAGTTTTGGGCCAATTTGTCGGTCAACACATGTGCAGCTACTGGTGTCTTGTCCTCCAATGCTCCTCCAGCTACAGCATCCATCATGCCCCTCTCCATAGGTATGAGTCCTTTATAGAAGTATTGGATGAGGAGTTTCTCACTGATTTGGTGATGTGGGAAGCTTGCACACAACATCTTGAATTGTTCCCAGTACTAATACATTGACTCCCCATGGGCTTGCTTGATCCCTGAGATCTCTTTACTAATGGAAGTTGTCCTTGATGATGGAAAAAATCTCTGTAATAAAAGACATTTCAAATCATTCCAACAAGTTACATCTTCAGTTTTTAAATAATACATCCAATATTTTGCAGCTTCATCAAGTGAGAATGGTAATGCTCTTAGTTTTATTTGGTCTTTAGATTCATTTTTGGTTTTAAGGGTTGAGAAAACCACATTAAATTATTTCAAATGTTTTTTTGGATCCTCACCAGATAATCCACGAAACTTTAGAAAAGATGAATTAACATAGATTTTAGTTCAAATTCTGATTCAAAATTCGGGTATGCAATACAATTTGGTTGATAGTTAATATAAGGTACATCCAATTATCGAATAGTTATATTAAGTTCATTTCTATTATTTTCATCCATTGGTTCTTGTTTTATGTTGGAATTATAATTGTTACCAATTTTAATGTTCTTGGAGTGGAGAAATTCTCTAAGAGATTGAATGTTGAAACTTCACATAGACTGAGAATGTATAATTCGAGCCCTAAGGCTACGTTCAATATTAGGGTAAAGATCTAAGAGATCTTCAGGATTATTTTGTGTCATAAATAAAATAAAAATAAAAAGAATTAAAGTGTACCATAGTAAAATAAAATTGAGAAGTTCGAGTTGATGGTCCAAAAAGAAGTCGAAGAAAATAAAAGAAGAAGAAAAAAAATATATTGGGTAAAGAAGGAAGAATGAAGAGAGGAAAATAATAAAATGTAAAAAAAATAACTCTAATTGGTTGAAATAATTACTTGCTTCCCTGGAAACGGAACCAATTTGAATGGTGCTATCATGGGTGCTTCAAATGATGTTCGGTTTCAGGTTACTTAGGTGTAGTAGAGTGGCTGACCAAGGTCGTCTCTCAAAGGAGGAAGCAAATTAAAACAACTTCTTAAATGTATTCTAAAAAAAATAAAAGAGAATAAAAACACTACTTTAATGGATGGGTTTTTTTATAGTTTATAAATCTAGATAATGTTTTCTGGAATAAGATTTTATTTTTTTAGTATTGAAATGATGTTCGATTAAAATGACATAATAAGAATATGTTTTTTTAGAAAATACTTTGAAGGTGTAATTGATCTAACTCTACCTTTTCACTCGATTAATTTTCATTATCATTTAAATTAACATCCACTTAATTATAATCCTCTAATTTTTTAACCATTGAACCCTACGGGAGTTAACTTAACCACAAAGATGAAATTACTTAAACCTTAGGCTAGCCTCAGAACACGCAATTGCAACACCCTGCTTTGATTGATGTTCTAAAGATAGCTTATGGTTAGTGGTTAATTAGAGAAAATATCCAATCAATAAATGATTATTGATTGAGTTTAGGTAATATATTTTAACTCTACAAACTTATCTAATGTGGTCTTGTATTACCGATTAAGTTCACGCTCTCACGATTTACCCAAAATCTCGACCTCGTGTGTTTTTGAATTAATTGTTCAATTGCTTAGCCAGTTTATAATAATACAAAAAACTCAATTAATGAATCATATTAAGTGAATTACAGTACCTCTTTAATTCAAAAATGAATTAATGAATAAAGTAAGATGTATATTGATCACTAAAAATAGTTACTCTTCCATGGGTGGTGTAATCATCGTGGATACATTTTGCATGAGAAAATGATTAAAAGGGTAGAACTCAATCTCATCTCCACTATTGATTCCAACCCAATTAAAAATATTATGAGAATAAGAAAAAAAACACAGAAGATTAATTGAAGAAAAATTCAAATTACAAGCATGAAATCAAAGAAATACAAAGAAGAGGTGGGAGAGGAGATCCTTTTTGGAAGAGATGTTTGCACAGGGTCTTACTTCTTCCAAGAGTTTTGAGGGCCTCCAAAGAGACACCCTTTAGTCCACACCTTCCCAATTCCTCGAATATCTCTCCCAAAGAGTTAAAAACCCATTTAAATAGAGCTTTTGAGGACTAGGGTTACATGAGTTTTTTAAGTGTAAAATGAAACCTCAGTCAAATATTTTATTCCATGTTGAACCACATATTTGTCCTCCAAAACACGTACATTGTCCGACCTTCTAGAAATATTATTTGTTCCTAATTATTTCCTCGAGATTACCTCCAAATTTGGGCTCAATCCAAGTCCGTCTGAAAATAATATGGCCCAAATAGTGATGTGGTGTCCAATCTGGATGGTTCTTTCCATATTTGTCTCCATGGCCCATTTACTCCACTAAAATGCATGATCCAGCTCCTATTTCCTAAATAAAATTTGCATCCCATTATGTTAGAAACACATTTAAAAAAAATTAAGTCAAAATATTTTACATAACAATATTTATGCTTGAAATACTTCAGTAAATTTTAAAAGGGTAAAACTGTGAATTTTATCAAATTTGAAAATGAATGATATAATCCCAAATATTTCATAATTGATCATATATAGCATAATTTGATGAAATTATATGATTTATTATCAATAAAATATTCAATAAATTTGGTTTTTATCAGAATTGCAGCATGTTGATGCTACCAAGACCTCCCTAACAGGACTTTCAAGGTTATACTTTACTTCACTACCAGAAACTCGGAATCAGACATGAGGTCTCCAAGACAAGTTTTAAACTTGATTTATCTCAATGGATTCTTTTCACTTTTTTCATATCCCATTAGAGTTTTGGTGTAGGGTTTTAAATTTTCTTCATCATAGCCTAACTGATGAAGTGTTCGCAGTGGGAGGAGGTTGACTCCAGAGCTGTTGTCGATGAAAATTCTTTATGCATTAATGATGTTCATCTTTCCAGACACATATAAGGTTTCGATGTGACCTTTAATGAGGGAGTCTTCACCCTTTCCTATGAAGGAGATGATGGTGTGGCATTCTTCAGGATTGGTCTTTGTCTAATAGAATATTGTTACTGCTACTTCGGCCTCAAATTCTTAGGGACTTAGTAATGCTTTGATGAGTGACTCCCTAAGGTCTGTGGACAGACTCAAGGAATCCAGGATCGATATCTTTTCCAGTACTGATGTTAGCTTCTTCATAATATCATATTTATGCTCTAAATGATGGAACCTCTCATATCGGGGATGCTCTTTCATGGTCGTTTTAGGGTCTTGAGATTTGGACGTATATGTTTACCCTATGTGACAGGAGTTGGTGGCCCTAGAGTACTTTCTGATTTTGGAAGAATTTATTTGCTTGTATGACATAGAATATTGGATATTTGTTCCTTTTCTGAAGGATATTCCAAGATTACTGGGCTCATATTTCGCTTGGCGGGGGTGGAGGAACATTCCAGTTCTTATTATGTCTAATGGAGGGTTCTTCAGTGAGTTTACACAATGTTAATGGTTTGAAATAAGGAATTCCTGACAATTTGAATCCAAAAACGATCAAGTTTTCCAAGGAACCCTTGGTTTCTGCGGCCTCATCCACGACTCTCTAGTTAGATGTGGGGAATTCGGGTTTGTGGCCATAGTCTCCATCTGAGAAGGGGTCCATCAAGTGAATGAAATTAATGAAGCTGAAGATCAGCTCTTTATCTAACAAATCTTCTATCTGACAGTCTTCTTTTGATGGATCTATTTGGTGAGGTGATGTACATTGTCCCGTTTGGAGGGGTGGTGCCTATTGTACCATTTTCGAGGATGATTCTCATTGTCCCGTTTGGTGCGGTGGTTCCCGTTGTACCAAGTCTGTAGGCATAAAGTCTGAAAGTGTCAAGAATGAATTTGGATTTGGTGACATCTCAACTTTTTTATCCTACTTACTTCTCTTCTAGACCTTAGAGAACTGCTAGGATTAGGATGACAGTTGTGTTACATCTGGATATATTGGTATCATGAATGGTTTCTTCAACTATTCATGGAGGATACCATGAGCTTGATTGACTGTTTTCAAGTCATCTGACTGTGAAAAAAATTCTCCTTTTTACTGGTGACTTCATTTCATTCCTCTACCTCTTTAGGGTATAAGGGGGAGACATACGCCACATGTACTGGCAGTGGACAAAACATGACATTCCCAAAATCCATCATCTTTTATAGGACATCCTTGAATATGAAGAACTCATGGATGGTGTGCCCTAGTATCCAGTGATAGGGACAATAATTTGGATGGTCATCTAGATCCACTTCATCAGCTCTCATTGATTCTAGTAGCAAAGAAAGTTGTAGTTCATAGAGGCTATAAAGTATCCGTGAGCTTGGTCATCTTGGAATGATTAGATATTATTTATCAGATCCTAAAACTTATTTCTTTTAGTACCATGTCCCTCATCTTGCTAGGTTGGGGGTGTATGTTAGCATTCAGGGGGTCATGCACGGTTTGGTGGAGGCCTCACAACTGGAGCTAGTGTCGGGGTGGATTTAGTGTGACCGAAGCTGCTTCAGATTTTTCCGTTCTTTTTCATTGGGTTGATGGGGCCACCTGGGACTTGATATTGGTCCACTTCAAGGATTCTTCTATACTTTGGGAAATGGAAGATAAATCTTGGAACCCACTTGTGAACTTTCACTAGGATGAGCAGTGTTCCTAATTAATCATGGAGATTATCGATGCACATTGAGAGAATTTCATCCTGGGGCAGTGGACGGTTCAGGGAGTAGGTCAGTCCCTTCCATCCAGTAATGAAGTTTGAAACTCTTTCATTCTCTCATTTCTTTCAGTTCATGAGGTAACTAACCATTATCATACACAATGTCAAACTAAACTGGAATAGAAACTGTCGCCAGAGGTCCTCCCAGCCTGTAATCGAGTTAACTGGAAAACTAGTATACCATACAAAGGACGAACCCTATAGGGTTTGCACTAAGAACCTAATCATTACTTCTTCTTTCTGATCCAGAGTTCCCATCATGGGATCACAGTAAGAGTCGTAATGAATTTGGTGTTGTTCCGGGTCTCCTGAGCCATTGAACACTGGAAATTTGGGGTTTTTAATGTTTGGAAGTGGTGAAACTCTTCTCACCCAATCAAGGTAGGGTATACACTCTGGTTTTATTAGAGAATTACACCCTTCCATGGATTCTATTCAATCTGTTAGTTGATTGATGTTATTCAAGAACCTTTGATGCATATCTTTTTAGACTTGAGTTTGGGTGGGTGTTGTAGGGGCCAAAGCTGGACATGCCGGTACTGCTGGAATTTGTGGTAGATACCCATTTGGCGGTGACATTTTTGGGTTGTTTTGAATATAATCTGGCTCCTTTTATAGTATAGGGAATTATTTATGTCCTTCTGGGCCCAGATTTAAGTAGTTCGATAGTCCTGATGCTAGATTGAGCAGGCATCTGAGCTTGACTTCACTTATCGGGATGAGTTCCTATATCATGGAACCTCTTCTTGGAGCACTTGTTAATGTTTCCCAGGGGAACACATCTAGCAAGATATCTCCCTCGATGCAGCTCGACATTAATGTTCCTGACCTCTTTCATTTATTCCTCCTTCTTGGCGAATCTTTCCTCAAGAGTGAGGGACACATTCATAAGGGGAGGAGGAGGTGGGTCATAGATGAATTGGGGATTATTTTTATACTTTTTGGGGTTTTTTGAGGAAGGTAATGACGGAATAACTTAGGGGGTTCCAAAATTTAGGACCGCTCTCTGGTTACAGGTATTCACACCATCAGACTCAATGTGGGATGTCTCTAGAAGTGAACCATATTCTTTTTTATCCTCTCCCTTTGTATAATTTCTTATGAGATCTGTGGGGTTGATGTTTACTATGTTCACTGATTCATACCGCATTGGGTGTGGTGTACTCGGTGTTGAATGGTAGGAGTGATTTTTGCATCCTTTTTTGGACTTTCTCCTTCCATTATGAGGTATTATTTGGGTTTCTTGGTAAAAATTGACCCAAATAGAGCCTTTATCTGACCTTGTAATGTGCCTTCATCTCAGATGGTATGAACAATGAGACGGGGTTGAACAGGTGACCTCTCTACTCATTTTTATTCCCATACAAGAGAAGACAGGTGTCTGTTGTGTGGGAACTTGAGGTAAAAATGCCCCCATCAATTCACAATGGGTTTCTCTCATTCTTCTGTTGAGCCACTATATCTTGGATTTGTTAGTCTTATAGGGGGATTTTGATTTAAAAATTCACCAAGCCCTATGGGATGGGGATGTTTCCATATGGAGGTGGTAGCCGCTTTTATTTCCTCCTTTTTATTTCACACACTCTCACACAGTTGTGATCTGAGTATAGAATTGGACATGCACAGGATTTATGTTTTTTTGAAGACATGAGCTCTGCTTGCTAGTTGGCTCCCCTTAGGTGGAAAGCCTGCTAGATGTTCTTGATTTCCTAGCTGAGAATTTTTTTATGGATTGATCTCATCGGGCCTAAGGCTTTTGAGACTTACTCAGGAAATATTTTTGTTGAGTATTCCATATATCCTAAGTAGGGATTTCATTTGATTGCTACCTTTGGGTAATTAAATTTCAAGATGCCATTTCCAATAAGGTCTACTGGACGAGATGTGGGGTGAAGTGTAGAGCTCAATATTCTATCCATCCCTGAATATGAACTCCATACGGTGCATCTCTAATGATGACATGAAACTTCTGCAATTCATGGAGCTAATCCAGTGCATGGTGTTTCTTTCAACTTCCTGATCATGGATATCATGCAGACAGGAGGGCTTCTAGGTCAATTATATGGCAAAGCTCCCCTAATATGTTGACACGGTTTACATACCCTTCATAGAGAAAGAAATTTTCTTTTATTTAGGGAAGATTTTTTTAGATATTGAGGTGAATTTCATGCATACATTCCTCATAAAACTCCCTTGGAATGTTGAAGTGAGAAGTGTCCATATGCCAATACATCACTGGTATATTATCCTTAGATATTTGTCTTCTCATGAGTGACATATTTGGAAGTTGTTCATCTAAGGACTCCTCAACTTGATATGCCCGTATTTACTGCTTCTTAGTAATTTGGTTCCAAGTAGCAAATCTGGTGGGGGTCTTGATGGTATGTGAATGGCGTGGGGTGGCTCAAAATATGAGTGTGGCCTCGTACCATCCTCTAGTTGATAAAGGATATCACTCATCGTAGATAGAGTCTCTAATATGTCTAAATCCATATTTCTGAGTTCCCTAGAATAGGAGGGATTTATCACATTTGTTCCGGAAAGGGGATGGCCTTCTTGCTAGTATGAATTTTGATTGTGGTGAGGACCTTCGCAATTGGTGCTACAATGTGAGGGCTGCCATTGCAACTTGATGCCCAACCGTAGAGAGTTTCCCTACAGCATATACCCTGGGGAGGACCTTTAGGGTGGTATATAGCAAGGGGAGGACCTTTTTACTGCTTAATGTCACTGAGGGGAGGACCTTCTCAATGACTGCCATGATGGCAAGGACTACTATCATAGCCTGATATCTGGCTACAAATAGAATTTTTGCAATGTACATCTTTGGGAGGGCCTTCAGGTTGTACTTCAATGAGGGGAGGACCATCTCATTGCTTGATATTACTATGGGGAGGACCTTCACAGAAACTTCCATTACAGGGAGGGCCTTCATAATGACAGTCATCATGGAGAGGACTACCATCATGACTCAACTTCCAACTATAGGGAGAATCATATCTACATTGTATACCTTGGGGAGGACCATCAGGGTGGATGAAAGTAATGGGAGGACTTTCTTGTTGTCTAATCATTAGGTCAATGTGAGGGATACCTTGACATGCATCGGGAGATAGGATATCGTGATCAATCATTCTTAACCCACGAAGAAAGCCCCCATGGGTGATCTAGGGAGGGCCTTCAGATCTGCTGGTAGAAACATTGCAGGGAGGGCCCTCAAAACTGCTACTACTACTTCCATAATTTGGTATTGGACTGACAAGGTATTGAGCCTTTATTGAAATATGTTCTAGGGATTCAATAACTCCATCTTCCAATAGAGAATGATCATGTATATGCTCTTCATTTTCTGGTTTCCTTGGGCACATTTCTTTTTTGGGACCTCTCTTGCGGTTAACTGAGGCTTCTTGCTGTTGGTAATGGCCTTCATATATGGGTGCATGTCTTGTTAGTTCCCATGATGACATCGGGATGCGCCGATGGACATCATGAGTTTTCGAAGGTATATATGCCTACCCTGGAGTGGCCACCATGTTGGACTGGCATCCCCCAGTTGGAACATATATATTTTCCTAATCTGGTTGTCCATGTATCATGGGATATTATCATCGACCCTCCTAGATAGTAGTAGAGATGCATAAATACTCCACTGTGACTAACCCATTTTTTGAGTAAGTCATTCCATTTGAGGAAACTAGGACTTGGGCCCAGTTCATCGCCTTTTATGCCGATGTAATGATATCTTGGATTATTTGGAGGATATGGTCTGGAATCAACATATGATATTCTATAATTTCCAGGATGTACTGTGATACATCTTTGGTCAAAACGGGTATGAAGGCCCATTTTGATGTCAGAGGAAGAGTTTATGCCTGCTCTGGTCCTCCATACGTTTCCAGTAGATACAATCAATTCTCTTGTTTTAGGATAGAGGAATGAGTATGAAGCTAGTTCTATTCTCATGTTGCCATCATATTTGAATGGTGGGTTATATATTCACGAGAATGAATTTTCATCTACTCTCTTACCACAGTATTTTTCTCAAGGGTGTATGCATCCATAGGAATTTGACTCTTCTCATATTTTCTTACCACCCTATTTGGATGGCAGGCATGATATGCATCAGCAGCTATTTTTTCTAGTGTATAGCTG
The DNA here is from genome assembly GCA_963277665.1 of Viscum album. Taxonomy (NCBI): domain Eukaryota; kingdom Viridiplantae; phylum Streptophyta; class Magnoliopsida; order Santalales; family Viscaceae; genus Viscum; species Viscum album. The sequence goes on along the minus strand of OY728125.1, from coordinate 1,539,984,837 downwards.
GTTATCATCCTATTTGGATGATTGGCTTCTTGTGCATCGGTAGATATCTACATTTTCTTGTAATTTGTTGCTCTGTCTTCATGGCGATACCGGCAAGAACTAGCAATAATGTTCATATTATGGTATTTTTTCACCCTATTTCTGTGTTGGGATTGAGTGTACGGGGTATAGTTGTATGTCTTCCCATTTAATGTCACTAAGTTTGTACATTTTATTTTATCATCAAGAACTAGGGTGATAGACTATTCCCGATTACATATTTTCTGCCCTCAGTGGGCAGTCCGAGGGGCCCAGGTCTTCTAGAATTCAGCAGGTATCCTCAGCATAAGATCCTCTTCAGGGTGAAGAGACATAGACACCCAGTGTCAGCAATGACGCTCTCTGGTAGGGTCCCATGAGTAGTACCCTTGTGCAATTGAGATGAATTCATTAGCATCGACTTTATCTATCTCCTTAAGATCTCATTATCACACTCTATGGATAGGCTCCAGAAACGGTTCGATATGACCATCAGGGTCGCCTTGTGTTACAGTTCCACCCATGGCTGAGGAGGTGGGTGGTGAGATTTTGTATACTAGAGGTCTTATCTTGTGGCCTCTATTGTGGGGATAGTACCATTTTAGTGACACTCTTTGATCGGTGTGTGGATACCCAGTTTTGAAGATGCTAGGTTGGTGAGGGGGTCCTGATCTTCATTGGGGTCGCAGCCACCTATGGGATCACTAAGGTGTGTGTCTTCACTGGTTTTCGGGATATCATTTGGATCGAAGGTTTCTCTTCAGAAACATGAAACCTATATATATATATATGAAATATAAAGACAACAAAATCTTGTCAAAGTAGAATCACTTGATCTTAGTCATATTAGATAACTCATCTTGGCCCCTTCCCCTTTTTTTGTTGTGGGGTGAAGGGGATTAAGTTGGGTAAAAATGCCACATTGGTTAAGGATTCACATCAATTTCACCATTTTTTTTGCCTATATGGTGGCGCGTCTACAGGTTTGGGAAAAATACCAAAAATGGTCATGCGGGAGACGAGAATTCGTCCATTATTATATATACTTTCCGGTCATCATCTTTATTTCGACCTGATCCATGTCGTTATCCTTTAAGGGGGGTTGGATTGACCCTAGAAGGACTTGGTAGTTTTTTCCTTCTACATTAAAAAGGATATTCCACAATCAAATGGTACTATAGGGATATTTATTGGGGTTATGTATTTTTGAAATTTGTACTCTTAGGATATAACATCCTTGGATGGTCTCTAGTGTGTTTATTTTTGGAGCCAGAAACACCCTACGGACCTGGTATCCATGATTCATGGACCTTTTTTTCCAAAGACAGTTTCTTGTTGGATGACGATTTGTCCAATAACACTTATGGACTTGATTGTTCGAGAGGATGGGTGTTCGGTATCATCTTACCCTTCTGGGGGTACTTATTTTCTATTCTAGAACTCTCTTAGAGATTTATGTTGTGTTCATATGTTTTTGAATCCTTGGTTTATTGTTGAAGAGTGTATACATGGGCTAGCCCTGTATTGTAGAATCATCATAGGCATACATGGATTTGATGTTACGGAGGCAATGTTGACTTAATCCTTGAAATAAGGTGATCTGGAGTTTATTGTCATCCATGGGGAATGAAAGATGGCTTGATGTTGGGATTAGACCCATAATATGGGCTTCGTATGAATGCTCAGGAAGGAATCAGATCCCACATAGTTCGGTATGGGTTGGGGCTTATGCATGGGAGTCACCCATTTGAAGGGAACATGATTGGGTGTACCCTTTTTAAAGGGAACCCTTTTGAGCTCGGGCCTTCAAAAAGGCATCCTACGTATCCTGGTTTGACCAGGAATTAGAGTTCTCTTAGTTCAGGATGGGTTGGTTTTGTGGATGTTTTGATCATCACAAATCACTATGCCCATGTGATTCATACTCTGTGTGAGAAAAAAGAGGACGTGAGAGATCCAACCAACCACACACCTCCTCTCCCGCTAATGGGAGAGGGCGGGCCTACGGTGGAAGAAGCCGAGGTGACAGTGGGTGAGGGTGCAAAGCGATGAACCTTTCAATGTGGGATGACATTGGAGTTTATGTGGATTGGATCTCAGAAGATTAGGGACTTACCTCAGTGGGATATCTCCATTTGAATGTCATATGGGTTATACTACAATTTAATGTCATACATCTTGGACAATGGCATCGCAGTTTAATGTCCTATTGCAGGTATGAATTCCATGCAGTTTAACATCATGTGGATAGGACTATTTTGGGTCTTGTATTTTAGGGTCATATGAAGAGTACCAATTTTCATAGAAACCATGATTAACAAAAGGAAAATCATGTTTGGAGGATCTGATGTTCCTTGAACATGAGAGGGGTAGACTTTGTAAACCATGATTATGGAGGATTTCGGATCCGGAGTAATGATATGTGGCATGGAATCCATTGAGGTGTACATAGGTAAAAGAGGCATCTCCTAAGAATGAATTTGTCTCTGGTTGATAGGTTGTTTTTGTGGGAAACATATTCAGAGCCCTAGGGAAAGATGTGCAGAGTCAAAAAAGGTTGTCTATGTAAAACTAACCTTCCATTTCTAATGGCCAGGGAGGTTTATGAAGATCCAAAATCACCTAGTATACTACAATTTAAAGTCATATAACTTGGATGATGGTATCACAGTTTAATGTTGTGTTGTAGGGACTAATTCCATACAGTTTAGTGTCATGTGGTCAGTATTCGAACCATGGTCATTCTATGCATGAATTGGAGTATGGTTTGTGTTTGTTTTCAATCCTCAGTGGATGTTCAGAATGTGTGCTAGAAAAGTAATAATACAGAAAATGCAGATAATAATGTTGAAGGTGGCACCGTTTTCCAGTGTTTTCCAAATTTTTGGTTCTGAAAATCAACAAATGGAGAAAAGTGGTTTTTGGAAAAGAGACTTGCATTCCAATTACTTGGAGGATTGAAAACTTGCACGCCTTTTGTTTTTCAATATCATAACATGAAAATATGGAAAAGGTAGAAGGGTGCCCATGTTTTGAAGTTGGTCGCGCAAGTAATTTTTGGGGGCAGAGACTTGCACTCCGAGACTTGCGCGCCGATGGGAGACTTGCGCGTCATCGCGCAGGTTGTCCAAATGCCTATAAATACAGGCTGACCCCTCCTCATTCGGTACGAAGTTCAGACTTTGAAAAAAAATCAGAGCTCCAGTTGCGCAGGTGTAGTGGTCGCGCAAGTGGTTGTGGGTCGCGCAAGTATAAGTTTCACGATAGTTGTTAGCTACACGTCCAATGTGGATTGGCCGAGAAAGGGGTTGTGTCTCAAAAGTTTGAAGTTGAAGAAGTGAGTGTCACTCAAGTGGTTGAGGTGAACTTGCATGCCAGTTTGGACTTGCACGCCGAGACTTGCACGCCGTCTTGAAACTTGTGTGTCGGGCTTGGAGAAGCGCTCCAGGTGTGGTTGAAGTATTCCGGTCTTTCTGGGGCTACGTGAAATCTGAAATATTTTCCAAAAACGTTAGTGCAAAGTGAGATTAGTCTACGGGTGAGATTTGGACTTCAATAGATCATCTACATACAAGAGAATATGTTTTTATTATTGAATATGAAGAGACCTTCATGTCTATAAACTGAGTGGGACTTCACCAAAGGCAGTGAGCCAGGGGGAGTTAATGGGAGTGACCTGAGGGACACAGTGAGCTATCCATGACCCTTTGTAAAGGTAGTGAGCCTGGTACTGATTTATTGTGCCCGAACCTTTGTAATCCACCACTAGTGAGGTTTAGCGAAATTTGGTACGACTGACAACATGTCGGCGTATGCTCCTTGGATATAGCCTATAGTGGTGAACCAAGTAAAAAGTTATGTGTCATCTCTCTTCATGTGAATGTTTTCTTTCTGATCTTTTTCATCATATAGGTTTAACAAATTCCTTCCAACATGGTAACAAGATCCATCACATTAAAAGAAAAAAAATTCACCCTGATGTACCCCTCCCCTCTTAGGGTGTCACGGGGTTCTTCAATTGGTATTAGAGGGAGGTTTCTAGTGTTGAATCTGTCATTTGTCGTCATGGATAATTTCTTCAATGTCAGTGGAGTCCCTCTCTTCGATGGAAGTAATTTCCAAATCTAGAAGAATAGAATGAGATCTCATCTAAGATCCCTTGGAATGGATGTTCTATTTTCCACTATGAACGGTTTACATGTTACTGATCCAACAGGGATGGTTATGACTGATGGCGATATGAAAATTCCTGATGCAGATGCTAAAGTGTAGAATGCTCTCACCGCAGCCCTTTCTGATCAGATCTATCTAAAGGTGATGAGTTGCACCTCAGAAAAGTCCATGTGGGATAAACTTGAAAAAATTTATGAAGGAGATAGAAAAATTAAGGAGGAAAAACTACAAGTCCTACACAATAGGTTTGATGATCTGAAGATGCATCCTGGTGAGAATGCATACTCCTTCTTCAATCGAATTACTGAAGTGGTTGGAGCAATTCGGGGTCTAGGTGAAGAAATCAAAGACGTTGACATCTTAAAGAAAATATTAAGAAGACTTTCACCCTTGTACAATGCAAATGTGTCATCCCTTGAGGAAAAATATCTTTCCAAACTTTATTTGGACGATCTTTTGAGCAGCCTAGTGTCATATGAAATGAGATTTAAACCAGAATATGCTACTACACGAGTAAGTAAGGAAATGGCGTCCAAATCCATATAGAAACAGAAAATTTAAAAATATAGTAGTGGTGAAGATGATGATGAAAAATAAATTCTTTCTATCGTTTCCAAGAAGTTCTATAAGGGAAAAGGGAAATTCAAAGGGAAGTTACCTCTAGCTTGCTTTCATTGGGGAAAAGTCAGGAACATTGCTTCTCAGTGATTAAGAAAGATCGATGATAATGATAGCGATGATGAAAATATTGAGAAGCCTCAGAAAAGGATTTTCAAGAAAGGAGACTTCAAATTTATAAAGAAAGTTCTGAAGAAGAGTTTTGACTGTGAAGAGGAAGAAGATGATAATAAATTTTGTGATGATGAAGAACCAGAATTTAAAACTGGGAACCATCCTTCAATGATGGCCAGTGTTGAAAAATCAGAAGATAGTGGTGGAGAAAATCAGTTTAAAACTAGTGCAGATCCTGAGTTTCAACTTAAGGATGCTGTTATTAAGCTTAAGATTAAATTTAAGAGTTGTAATAAGTGGAAATCAATTGTAGAATAATCAACTGAATATGTTGAACAACTTGAAGCTGAAATTGAACAACTGGAATAATTGGTGAAAGTGAAATCTAAAATACTTGAAGGAAATGATGATGTAGTGGATCTGATGCTAAGAATTGAAGAACAGGAAAAGGCCATCAATGACCTCACCTCCAGACTAGAAGAATATTCCAAGACTGCTGAGTGTCTTGAAGAGGAATTTGTTACTCTTAGGAGTAAACTTGAGACAGAATCAATATCAAAATAATCAAGGAAGAAAATAATGTTTGGAAGATTCTCAGATGCATAATTACTGGAAAGAGCCAATTGTAGTTTAGATGGGGTAGGAAAATCATGAGTGATCAAAAACCCTCTTGCATGGGAAAGAGTGGAACTGGCTATGAAGCTGAGACATCAACTTTTGGAAGTAAAGAGAGCCAAAAGAAAGACAAGATGAAAGTTGGGCATGTTGAAACGTTGCCTGAAGTGCGGAAAAAAAATCCTCAATCCAAACTAAAAGGAGAACTGAAAATTATCCTCAAACATTCATAAATTATAGGCATTCCAACTATTCTCCCAAGGAAGAAGTTATGAGGATAAATTCATGTGAGAAGACATTTTCTCTCATGAAGTGTCAATTCTGTGGCTATCTGGGCCATACCATGTCATATTGCGAAGAAGAAAGGAGCTACTTGAATGGGGAAGATCTGGGACGTCAAAAAAGGAGACTGACTTCATATCCTCCATCTTATAGAATAAATAGTTTCTATGGATACTATTTTCGTTGTTCTAACTTTGGTCATAAGGTTGTTAATTGCAGGCAGAGAAGGGACATGGACACCTCTTATGGAGTTATGGACAAGTCAAATCTTGTCAACAAGATAGTGTTTCTCTAACAAACAGGTTTTCTCGTCTCGAAGAAGACTTTGACTATGAGGAACCAATGTACACAGATGAGATAATTGAAAGGCCAGCAGTTCTTTATACTCAATAAAATGTCTCATTGAAAGAAAGGAAGAAAATTGAAAAACCCAACCTTGCCGAGGTGGTCCTCAAAGCTAAAAAAACAACAGTACCAAGATTCTGGATAGTGGTTTTTCATCTCATATGATAGGTAATGATGTCCAGTTAATGGATATCAAAAGTAAGGTTGATGGTATAGTACGATTTGGTAATGATAGAGCCCTGAAAATCAAAGGCATTGGAAGTACTGAATTAGCCAATGGAGAGTTAAAGATGACTGAAGTCCTTTAGGTAGATGGCCTACGTCATAATCTACTCAACGTGGGTCAACTCTGTGACTCGGGACTTATAGTTACTTTTAATCAGAAAGGTTTCACTATCAAGGGAAAGATATGTAATTCACTTATTAAGGGATGCAGAACAGAAGGCAACTTGTATCAAGTTGATAGTAAAGAAAATGTTTGTTACATGACTGTTGAAGAAGAAAACAATTTGTGACATCAAAGACGGGGACATATAAATCAACAAGACATGGATAAAATATCAAAATTGAAGATTGTCATGGACATTACCAACCTGAAGCGTAACCATGAAAAGTCTTGTGGTGCTTGCATTCGTGGAAAGCTACTCTGCAGTTCATATTGGCCAAATAAGAAAAGGGCATCTCATCTACTTGATCTAATTCATACACATGTATTTGGTCCGATAAATGTTGTCGGAACTCATGTAGAAAGGTACTTTGTACTTTTCATAGATGATTACAGTAGAATGGCATGTGTTATAGTCATTCACAGGATACGACAAGTGCTTGACTGCATGAAAACATATCGGTGAATCGCCTAGAATGATATTGGATGAACAATCAATGTGTTGTGATCTGACAATGGAGGGGAATACACATCCATTGAATTTAAAAATTACCTAGAGAATCATGGGATACAACATGAGGTAGCTGCTGTGAGAACTCCACAACAAAATAGAGTTGTTGAACGTCGGAATTGAAAGGTGAACAACATGGTACAAACTATACTGATTGAGAGTTGTATTCCATGACATTACTAGAAAGCGAATGTTCAAGCTCTAGTGTATATTAAAAATCGAATAGGACTAAATATGGGTGAGATGAAGAAGCCATATGAATTGTGGCATAGAAGGAATCCCTCTTTGAAATACTTTTGTGTTTTTGGAAGTAAATGCTTCATCAGAAACAAAGAAGGAAATCAAGGGAAGTATGGTGACAATGCAGAGGAAGGAATTTTACTCGGATACTCAATGAATAGAAAATCCTACAAGTGTTTCAACAAGAAATTAGGAAGGGTTGTGGAAAGCAGTGATGTTAAAATAATTGATGATAAAACCACAAATTCTTCAAGGACGTTATATTTTGATGTGATAGAAAGTGAGGAAGAAAGTGAAAGTAGAGAAAATAAAAATATAGAAATCGAGGAAGTTGTACAAAACACTCAATAGTCACATCATGATGTTGACTCAGAATAAGAATCTAAAGAAAAAACTATGGCTAGAGAGAATGAAACTGAACCCCACAGGAGAAATAGAAGAGATTATATTGATCCATATAACATAATTGGGGAAAGAATTGCACCCACACAAACAAGGAGAATGAGGAATAACACACAATCTGCATTTTTTTCAGTTTTGGATCCATCCTCATTGAAGAAGCTGCAAAGAATGAATCATGGGGGAAATCCATGAATTAAGAGTTAGATCAGATTGACAAGAATTAGACATGGGATCTTGTCTAGAGACCCGATGGTCACAATGTGATTGATACAAAATGTTTCTTAAAGAACAAGTTTTATGAGCATGGAAATGTTATTAGAAACAAGGCACGATTGGTATGTAAAGGATACTCCCAGATTGAAGGTGTTGATGTTGAAGAAACCTTTTCTCCAGTGGCTAGACTGGAGTCAATCAGGTTGTTCCTTGCCATAGCTCTCCAACAAGGATATAAAGTATATCAAATGGATGTCAAGATAGAATTCTTAAATTGTGTAGTCGAAGAAGAAGTCTACATTGAACAACTAGTGGGTTTTCTTCTTGGTACTGACGAAACAAAGGTCTACAAACTAAATAAAGAACTTTATGGCTTGAAACAAGCACCACGGGCGTGGTACTCTAGGATGGATTCTTATCTAAAGAAGCTGTAATTCAAAATATGAGAAGTAGATCACAATATATATGTGAATAATTCTCCAAAAGATCAATTCATGGTTCTAGTCTACGTTGATGATATCATATTTGGTGGCAGCAAACAGAAATTAGTGGATGAATTTTCCAATCACATGAAATCAGAATTTAAAATGTCTATGATTGGGGAGCTCACATATTTCTTGGGGCTACAGGTGATTCAAAAGAAGGATTACACTTTCATTTCTCAAGAAGAAAAGTATGCAAGAGAGTTGCTGAAGAAGTTTAATATGCAAGACTCCAAACAAATTTCAACTCCGATTGCAGTTGGAACCAAACTGGGAAATCATGAGGATGGGGCATCTGTAGACCCCACCATGTACATGAGGATAATTGGGAGCCTACTGTACCTGAAAGAAACATGGCCAGATATTGTCTTTGCAACTTGTCTAGCGGCCTACTTTCAGAGTAATCCAAAGGAGGAACATATGAGAGTAGTAAAAAGAATCATGAGGTATATTCAAGGTACTCACAATTGTGGATTATACTATGCTGCATGAAGAGACAGTGGATTGTCAGCATTTTCTGATGCTGACTGGGCTGGAGATGTAGTGGACAGAAAATCCACCAGTGGTGGAGCATTCTATATTGTTAATAAATGTTTTGGCTGGTTGAGCAAGAAACAAGAAAGTACTTATCTTAGTACTACTGAAGCTGAGTATATCTTTTCCACAAAGGAATGAACTCAACTATTATGGATGAAGCAACAACTAATAGATATTGGTGATGAGGTGAAGCAACCAATGGTAATTTATTGTGATAACAAGAGAGAAATTGATCTTACGAAGAATCATTTTCAGCATTCACATACAAAAAATATTAAAATCAGGTATAACTTTATCAAAGAAAAATTTGAGCAAGGCGTGATTAGAATTGATCATGTGGGAACTGATGAACAAGTGGTTGATATCCTGACCAAGACACTCTCAGCGGCTGTGTTTGAGAAGCATTGGCTGAACCTCAGTGTTCAGCCACCTCCAAGTGCATATGGAGGTTACGAAGTACCCATCTCCCCAGTCATGTTAACTATTTTTAATCTGTTTATGGATGTTATGTAGGTTTGTGGGGGAGATACTATCCAAGGGGAATGTGGTTTGAGCTGAACAAGGAACAATTACTGGACTTTGGGTTTACAGTCAATGGAGGAGAAAGGATTAAATTCAGGCATGTTCAGGCATGTAATGCTTATGTGACACGATGAGATTCAGTGTCAGGGATAGCATGAGAAGGATGATAAGGAATACATTGGACATGTAATACTTTTGTGACGACACGATGAGATTCAGTGAGTGATAGGATGAGAAAAATGAGAAGGAATACATTGGACATGTAATGCTTCTGTGACACTGTAAGAGAATTTCTTTGGCATCTTTGAGCATTCCAAAACACGAGAACCCAATTCAATCCTCCTCTATTTTTTTCTACACTGAGCATTGCTCACAAAGACTTAGAGTGTAGGATAAGTTGATTCTTGCATTTGTGGTTTGCCTATGGCTGGTGCTCTATTGAATTTATTTACTGATTGCCAATAAACCCAAAGGGGGAGATTGTTGGAACCATGGTCGTTCTATGCATGAATTGGAGTATGGTTTGTGTTTGTTGTCAATCTTCGGTGGAAGTTCAGAATGTGTGTCGGCAAAGTAATCATACAGAATAAGCAGATAACAATGTTGAAGGTGTTACCATTTTAAAGTGTTTGCCATATTTTTGGGTTTGAAAATCGACAAATGGAGAAAATTGGTTTTTGGAAAAGAGACTTGCATGTCGATTACTTGGAGGCTTGGGAACTTGCATGCCTTTTGTTTTTCAAAATCAGAACATGAAAATATGGAAAAGGGAGGAGGGTGCCCAAGTTTGGAAGTTGGTCGTGCAAGTGATTTTCAGGGGCAGAGACTTTCGTGCTAAGACTTACGCGCCGAGGGGAGACTTGCGCGCCATCATGAAGGTTGTCCAAATGCCTATAAATACAGGCCGACCCCTCCTCATTTTGTATAAAGTTTAGACTTAGAAAAAAAATAAGAGCTCCAGTCACGCAGGAGTTGTGGTCACGCAAGTGGTGGTGGGTCGCGCAAGTTGAAGTTGTGTGACAGTTGTTAGCTACGCATCCAAGGTGGATTGGGAGAGAAAGGGGTTGAGTCACGCAAGTTTTGAAGTTGAAGAAGTGAGTGTAGCACAAGTGGTTGAGGTGAACTTGCATGTAACGACTTGGGTTTTTGGCCCTGTCAGACTTTGGAATATTTCTATGAAGAATTCCATAGCTAGGCGTGAAGACGGTGTGTGATTCCAAGGCCCGGTGTGCCCAGATTAAATTTTATAAAAATATTAAGTATTTTTAAACCCTCGTAACTCACAAACCGTAACTCCGATTTGTGACCCGTTTGCGGAGACGTGTTCCTTGCGTCGAGACGGACCTTTTTCACTTACTTTGAGAATTTTGTGAGTTGGGATTTTGGCCTGGGGGCTTGAAATGTTGAATAAAATAACAATATTTTATTATTTTACGACTTTGGGCCGTTGTAACTTCTACCTAGAGCGTCTGATTGACGTGTCGTCAGTGGTGTTGAGACCCTGATGGTACGACAGACTTTTTGAGATGGTTTCCAGGTGTTGGGACTGAGAACAGGGTGTGGGCCCCATGAGGCTGGGTTTTGGCGTTTGCGGAGAAACGCAGCTTTTGCACCAGGAGTCTGATTTTGGCGGATGATTAGTCGATCCTGTATGTTTTTCTGAGAGGATCGCAATGGTGCGGTGAATAGTACCTTTTTCACCGGTTGTCCGTTTCGGACGAGCGAGTAGTCGATTCCGCTTGTTTTTTCGAGGGGATCGTCGTGGTATGATCCACTCGATAGGTTTCGGGATCGTTGTGTGGGCCCCGCCCGAGCGAGCTACGGTGAATAGTGCCTTTTTCACCGGTGCTCTGTTTCGGACGAGTAAACAGCATATCCTGCGTTTTTTTCTGTGTAGATCGCGATGGTGGCCTCGGTATTGGCCTTGGATGTGCGCAGTGTGGCGTTGTTGCGAGTCACTCGAGTTAGCGACGTTTTGGACCAGCAGTGGTTGAGGGTACTCCCTTGGTTCATTTCCACGATGGTTCGTGTGGCATCACAACCTTCGTATAGGTTTGTGATCCTCTCGATGGGATGTTTAAACAGTTAGAGTTGTGGCATCCCTCTGGTGGGCCCGGAGCGGGATCCTCAAGCATCTTTTCCCTAGATCGGGTTCTTGGTATAGCTGTGACTGCTTATTCACGGGTGGTGATCCCCTATCTAGCTGGTTAACCCTGCAGGGTTTGTGGCATCATCGGGATTATGAGCCCCTACGCGGTGATCCGTGCTCAGTAGGGTTGTGGAATCGTCGGGTATACGATCCCCTGCTCAGCATGAGGTGTATAGTAGGGTTGTGGTATCATTGGTTATGCGATCCCCTACTCAGCACGTGGTTTTGGTAGGGTTGCGGTATCGTTGGTTATACGATCCCCTACTTAGCACGTGGTTTTGGTCGGGTTGCGGTATCATTGGTTATACGATCCCCTACTTAGCGCGTGGTTTCGGTAGGGTTGTGGCATCGTCAGTTCGATCCCCTACATCGCGAGTTACACCAGATAGGGTTCCGGTATCGTCGTGACCACCTTTATATGGGAGAAGATCCTCTATCTGAGTGATGTGCTTCTGTCGAGCGCCAGATCAGGTTGTGGTATCCCCCAGCGGATCTTGGGTGTAATCCCCTATCTATGAGAACAACGTATGCCAGATCGGTTTGTGGTATCCCCCAGCGGACCCTAGGAGTGATCCCCTATCTGTGAGCTACGTATATCGGAGTGGGTGTTGGTATCCCCTAGCAGACCCTAGCGGGGATCCCCTATCCGAGGAGTTTGGTAGTTATGTTGTTTCGGTGAGTTATCCTCAGTGATGCCAACCAACGAGCGTGATCTCTCTGGTGAGCGTCTGAGAGGTTCGTGGGAAACCCGATGGAGTGTATCTCTCGGACGAGTGTCATCGGGGATGACAATGATTGTGTGGTGTACTCTCATGGTTGTGGGCAGTTGCTGGTGTTAAGGTCGGTACCTCATGTGGCTTGTTGCGTGAGCTGATTATATCTGGATTGTTCAAGGTGTATGTATGGGAATACACCTGAGCTGAGCTGACTAGTTGTGTTTAGCCGAGGTTGGTCACAAGATGGAGTTTCTCTCTCGTCTGGGTTCCCTCTAGCTGGGATGAGCCGAATGTTGTCTTTCAGTTTCTCTCTTTGGTTTTGGGTTTTTGGGGTTCTTACTGAGTACGTTTATACTCACTCCTGTACGGGCTTTTCCCACACATGTTTGTGTCTTGTGCAGACCACAGGCCTTTCGATGGAGTCCCAGGAGGACCTGGAGCGGGCGGTGCTGAGTGAGAGAGACTGACCGGGGTGTTTGCCGGTGCGGTGCTGAGGGAGCTTTCCGGCGGTGTTTGTGGCAGCGTTCCCCTTCTTCAGAGCAGGTTGGATGCACTTTTGTAGTTTCCTTTTGGTGGGCCATGTTTTTCCCTTTTTGTACTTCTGATGTACTCTGGTTTGGGATAGATTTATGCATGCATTTACTTTTCAGTTTTCTATATCTCTACATAGTTGCATGGAGGTGTTTGTCGGTGCGTGTGTACAGGTACCTTAGGCTAATGCATCCCATGTGTGTGATAGCCTACTCGGCGCTAGTCTCCAGCCCCTGGCCTATTGGAGGCGGGCTTGGGGAGTCGCGGCTAGAGCCCCGTTGGGTCGGGTCGTGACAGAGTGGTATCAGTGGAGGTTCCACCTTTGGGATCTCAGAGCGTAGCTTGTCTTGCTGTGAGTTTGGTTCGGGTTGCATATCAGCAGTGTTAGGATGTGTCGAGTTCGGCTTTCAGGCCAGGGACTCTAGTGTTGGTGCGGCGGCCAACGTATCCATACAATAGGACTCTGATAACATGCCTTTCGACTCGGGACATTTGTACACTGGTTGTAGGGACATAACGGTTCATGCATCATATAGGACTGGGTTTTTGGGTTTTCCTTGTCCTTCTTGATTCAGCTCTCCAGATATACTTTTTGACTATGGTGCGTATTGAATGATTTTCAGGATGCCTCCATGACGACAGCCAGCGAGGGTTCCGCAGCAGGATTGTGCTGACGACCCTCCCCATGTTGAGGCTGTGGAGCAGGGTGCGGGTTCTGAGGTTGCACCTCGAGGTGGTCTACCAGTTGAGCCGCCACCTGTCGAGCAGGTGGTTGTGCCGGCAGTGCAGGATGAGGTTGCGCGCAGGCTGAGTGCACTACACGAGTTCTAGAGGTAGCGACCTCTGAGGTTTCGGGGTGATCCAGACCCCCAGGCAGCTGATGACTGGCCTGAGGCAGTCACCCGAGTTTTCCGCCTAATGAGGACACCCCCAGATCAGATAGTGGTCCTAGCGGCGATCCTTCTACATGGTTCGGCTGGGCGATGGTGGAGTTTTGTGACGCAGTCCCATGACGAGGAGACGCTCACGTGGGCAGAGTTTGAGAGGCTCTTCAGGGAAGAGTTCTATCCGGTGACGCTGAGGTCAGTGCAGATTCAGGAGCTTCTGCAGCTTCGGCAGGAGAGCATGACCGTGTCGGAGTACTCAGCGAGGTTTACAGACTTGTTGCACTACTCCCTGAATATGGTTCAGGACCCTATCTTTAGGGCTCAGACCTTCGAGCAGGGATTACGCAGGGGCATCCAAGAAGGTTTGGTTTCCTTGTGCCTACCCACCTATGTTGGAGTGTTGGAGCGAGCTTTCGTGGTGGAGAGCTTTCTGGCTGAGCAGATTCCCCCTGTTATTTCTGGGCACGTGAGGGCTGAGACGTCGGCATCTAGTAGCCGACGTCAGACTCAGGGGCCTGGATGTGGCCGACGTTTTAGGAGGCGATCCCAAGATGGAGGATCTGAGACTCAGGGCTCACAAGTCTCGCAGGTCAGTTTTGGTCAGCCGCAGGAGAGGCGGTGTTACGCTTGTGATGGTCGGGGACATCTTGCTAGAGATTCTCCGACTCGTCGTGCTGATGAGAGGGAGTCGGTCGATGGACCGCCTTGGCAGATACAGCATCGCGAGCAAGGAGTTCCGCATGGCGGCGGGCGTGGCGGCGGAGCGGGTGCAGCAGGAGGAGGTGGTAGGCGGGTACCAGTTGCCACCACCCCCACCCCCAGGTGGTCCACGCCAATCTCAGGGAGCTGGTGGCCGAGGGCGAGGATAGCTGCATTCCCTGGAGGCTGTTGACCCAGAGGCTCCGCGGATGGATAGAGGTATGCCTTGTGTCTTTTCTACTTTCTGCAGTAGTTTGATAGACATTGTTTAGCGGTACCCTTTCCTTTCTGTTACATGATCGAGTTTTGTTCAGGGCGTTGGTAAGACCCTGTGTGGGTGTTGTTCGACATGCTTCGAATGCGTGAGGAAGATGGATCCTTCCCCCACCGAGACGCGTTTTTGTGACGCGATTAAAACCGTGTGGGCAAGTCAGTGCCGCCCAAAGCGGATAGTATTGAGTTGTTCTGGATGAGTCCCTCTGACTTATGTGTTCGGGTGTGGGTTTTGGTTGGCGAACTCGCTGGCGTGGGAGACCCAGTTGAGAGTCCAATCTCTTTCCTTGTGCTTAGGGCTTTTCGGGGATGAAAAGTTCTGGGGGGGCGGAGGATGTAGTGACTCGGTTTTTTGGCCCTGTCAGACTTTGGAATATTTCTACAAAGAATTCCAGATTTAGGCGCGAAGAGGGCATGCGATTCCGAGGCCTGGTGTGCCCGGAATAAATTTTATAAAAATATTAAGTATTTTTATACTATGCACGTGTAGGGGGTGTTATATCTCCTAAATGGTAGCTCAGAACGGGAATCTGAGGGCACGGTTGCGTCCGAAACGTGTCGTTTACCCTAGGCGAGGTGTAAACTTTGTGGGCGCGGGCCTGCGGTGGAAAGCGCCACCAGGGGCATTTTCGTAAATAAGTGGAAAAGTCCATTTACGAGCGTCGGCTCTAATAACTTCTGAACGGAGTCTCGGATCGCAAATCTGAGTCTACCATTACGTTCAGAATGGCGCGTTACTCTATGGGTGACCTTACCTTTGTCTGCACCGGGTGCCGGGTCGGAAGCGAGTTGGCGGGGGAGTTAAAATGAAGTTTTTTTAATTAAAAAAATAAAAGAAATCAATCACTCCCCCTCCCACACCTTGTACGTCCAGGCGCCGGACAAAACCCTCGCCCTCCTCCGTTTCTTCGTCAGATCGAGCTCCAGGCGTCCGTTTTCAGCGGCGATCGTCAGCAGATCGAGCTCCAGCGCGTCGTGGGCGTCGTTCTGCACCCGAATCTTCGGCATTTCACCCGCAAGGTAGGAAGTTTGAGTTTTAAAATCACATACCACATTTATGCATTGTTTTTCTTCAAATCATTATAAGGGTTGTGTAGTTCGGGTCCCGAGCTTTCTGAAACTTTTTTCGGATCTGAATTTGGAGCACTGGGGTGCTCCCGGTGGCTCCCGGAAGTTTTTCGGCGAAAACCCCGTTTTCCGGTGAGACCCGCGGCGGCCATGGCAGAATCTGGTGGTTTCCGGCTCCGGCACGGCAGAGTCCGGCGGCGGCGCGGTGGTTTCCGGCGACCCTGCGGTGGTCCGGCCAGATTGTTCTGGGGGTTCTTTAAACCTCCGTAACTCGCAAACCGTAACTCCGATTTACGAGCCGTTTGCTGCAACGTGTTCCTTGCGTCGAGATGGACCTTTTTCTCTCACTTTAAGAATTTTGTGAGTCGGGATTTTGGCCCGGGGGCTTAAAATGTCAAATAAAATAATAATATTTTATTATTTTATGACTTCAGGCCATTGTAACTTCTACCTGGAGCGTCCGATTGACGTGTCGTCAGTGGCGTTGAGACCCTGATGGTACGACAGACTTTTTGAGATGGTTTCCGGGTGTTGGGACTGAGAATGGGGTGCGGACCCCATGAGGCCGGGTTTTGGCGTTTGCGGAGAAATGCAGCTTTTGCACCAGGAGTCCGATTTTGGCGGATGATTACTCGATCATGTGTGTTTTTCCGAGAGGATCGCAATGGTGTGATCCGTTCGGTGAGATTCAGAATCGAGGCGTGGGCCCCGCCCGAGCTGGCTTCGGTGAATAGTACCTTTTTCACCAAGTGTCCGTTTCGGACGAGCGAGTAGTCGATTCCGCTTGTTTTTTCGAGGGGATCATTGTCGTATGATCCGCTCGATGGGTTTCGGGATCGTTGTGTGGGCCCCGCCCGAGCTAGATATGGTGAATATTTCCTTTTTCACCGGTGCTCCGTTTCGGGCGAGTAAACAGCCTATCCTGCATGTTTTTTCACGTAGATCACGATGGTGGCCTCATTATTGGCCTTGGATGTGCGCAGTGTGGTGTTGTTGCGAGTCACTCGGGTTAGCGACGTTTTGGACCAGCAGTGGTTGAGGGTACTCCCTTGGTTCGTTTCCACGAGGGTTCGTGTGGCATCACAACCTTCGTATAGGTTTGTGATCCTCTCGATGAGATGTTGAAACTGTTAGAGTTGTGGCATCCCTCCGGTGGGCCCGGGGCGAGATCCTCTAGCATCTTTTCCCTAGATCGGGTTCTTGGTATCGCTGTGACCGCTTATTCACGGGCGGCGATCCCCTATCTAGATGGTTAACCTCGTAGGGTTTGTGGCATCATTAGGATTATGATCCCCTATGCGGTGGGCCGTGCTTAGTAGGGTTGTGGCATCATCGGGTATACGATCCCCATCTCAGCATGAGGTGTATAGTAGGGTTGCGGTATCATTGGTTATGTGATTCCCTACTCAGCACGTGGTTCTGGTAGGGTTGTGGTATTGTTGGTTATACGATCCCCTACATAGTGTGTGGTTTTGGTAGGGTTTCGGTATCGTTGGCTATATGATCCCCTACTTAGCGCGTGGTTTCAGTAGGGTTGCGGCATCGTCGGTTATATCCCCTACATCGTGAGTTATACCATATAGGGTTTCGGTATCATTGTGACCACCTTTATATGGGTGACGATCCTCTATCTGAGTGATGTACTTCTGTTGAGCGCCAGATCGGGTTTTGGTATCCCCCAGCGGATCCTGGGTGTGATCCCCTATCTTTGAGAACTACGTATGCCAGATCGGGTCGTGGTATCCTCCAACGGACCCTGGGAGTGATCCCCTATCTATGAGCTACGTATACTGGAGTGGGTTTTGGTATCCCCTAGAAGGCCCTAGCAGGGATCCCCTATCCGAGGAGTTTGGTAGTTATGTTGTTTTGGTGAGTTATCCTCAGTGATGCCAACCGACGAGCGTGATCTCTCGGGTGAGCGTCTGAGAGGTTCGTGAGAAACCCGATGGAGTGTTTCTCTCAGACGAGTGTCATCGGGGATGACAATAATTGTGTGGTGTACTCTCCTGGTTGTGGGCATTTGCTGGTGTTGAGGTTGGTACCTCATGTGGCTTGTTGCGTGAGCTGATTATATCTGGATTGTTCAAGGTGTATGTATGGGAATACACCTGAGATGATCTGACTAGTTGTGTTTAGCCGATGTTGGTCACGAGATGGAGTTTCTCTCTCGTCTGGGTTTCCCTATGGCTGGGATGAGCGGACTGTTGTCTTTCAGTTTCTCTCTTTGGTTTTGGGTTTTTGGGGTGCCTACTGAGTATGTTTATACTCACCCCTACACGGGCTTTTCCCGCACATGTTTGTGTCTTGTATAGACCACAGGCCTTTCGATGGAGTCCCAGGAGGACCCAGAGCGGGCGGTGCTGAGTGAACGAGACTGACCGGGGTGCTTGCCGGTGCGGTGCTGAGGGAGCCTTCTGACGGTGTTTGTGGCAGTGTTCCCCTTCTTCAGAGCAGGTTGGACGTGCTTTTTTAGTTTTCTTTTGGTGGGCCCTATTTTTTCCTTTTTGTACTTCTATTGTACTCTGGTTTGGGATAGATGTATGCATGCATTTACTTTTCAGTTTTCTATATCTCTACACAGTTTCATGGAGGTTTTTGTCAGTGTGTGTGTACAGGTACCTTAGGCTAATGCCTCCCATGTGTGTGATAGCCTACTCGGCGCTAGTCGCCAGCCCCTGGCCTATTGGAGGTGGGCTTGGGGAGTCGCGGCTCGAGCCCCGTTGGGTCGGGTCGTGACATTGCACGCCAGTTTGGACATGCGCGCCAAGACTTGTGCGCCATCTTGAAACTTGTGCATCGGGCTTAGAGATGCATGCCAGGTGTGGTTGAAGTACACCAGTCTTTCTGGGGCTGCGTGAAAGCTGGAATATTTTCCAATACCTTCGGTGCAAAGTGAGATTAGTCTACGGGTGAGAGTCGGAATTCAATAGAGCATCTACATACAACAGAGGATGTATTCATTATAAAAGATGAAGAGACCTTCACGTCTATAAACTGAGTGGGACTTCACCAAAGGCAGTGAGCTAGGGGGAGTCAATGGGAGTGACCCGAGGGACACAATGAGCTATCCCTGACCCTTTGTAAAGGCACTGAACCTGGAACAGAGTGACTGTGCCTAAACCTTTGAAATCCACAGCTAGTGAAGTTTAGTGGAATTTGGTACGACCGACAACCTGTCTACGTATGATCCTTGGACATATCCCTTAGTGGTGAACCAAGTAAAAAGTGTTGTGTCATCTCTCTGCATGTGAATGTTTTCTTTCTGATATTTTTCATCATACAGTTTTAACAAGTTCCTACCAACGTGGGAACAAGATCCATCACATTAAAAGAAAACGTTGTCACCCTGATTCACCCCTCTCCTCTCAGGGTGTCCTGGGGTCCTTAAATTGGTATCAGAGGGAGGTTGCTGGTGTTGAATCCTTCCTTTTTCATCATGGATAATGCAGTAAATGTCAGGGGAGTACCTCTCTTCGATGGAAGTAATTTTCAGATCTGGAAGAATAGAATTAGATCTCATCTAAGATCCCTTGGAGTGGATGTTCTGTTGTTTAATATGCAAGGTTTACATGTTAAGGATCCAACAGGACTGGATATGACTGATACCGAAAGGAAAATTTATCATACAGATGCTAATGTGCAGAATGATCTCACCATAGCCCTTTCTGATCACATCTATCTAAAGGTGATGAGTTGCACCTCAGTAAAGTCCATGTGGGATAAACGTGAAAATATTTGTGAAGGAGATAGCAAAGTGAAGGAGGTGAAACTACAAGTCCTACACAATAGGTTTGATGATCTGAAGATGCATCCTGATGAGAATGCAGACTCCTTCTTTAATCGAATTACTAAGGTGGTTGGAGCAATTTGGGGTCTAGGTGAATAAATCAAAGACGTTGACATTGTAAATTAAATATTAAGAATACTTCAACCCATGTACAATGAAAAGGTGTTATCCCTTGAGGAAAGAGATCTTTCCAAACTTTCTTTGGATGATCTGTTGAGTAGCCTAGTGTCATATGAAATGTGAGTCAAACCAGAAGATGATACTACATGAGTAAGTAAGGAAATTGCGTTCAAATCCATAGAGAAACTGAAAATTTCAAAATATAGTAGTGGTGAAGATGATGAGGAAAAACAAATTCTTTCTCTCATTTCCAAGAAGTTCCAGAAGGAAAGAGGGAAATTCAAAGGGAAGTTTCCTCTAGCTTTCTTTTATTGGGGAAAAGTTGGTCACATTTCTTCTCAGTGATTAAGAAATATTGATGATGATGATAGTGATGGTGAAAACATTGAGAAGCCTTAGAAAATGTTTTTCAAGAAAGGAGACTTCAAATATTGAAAGAAAGTTCTGAAGAAGAGTTTTTTCTTTGAAGAGGAAGAAGACGATAATGAATTCTATGATGATGAAGAACCAGAATTTAGAACTGGGAACTATGCTTCCATGATGACCACTGTTGAAAAATCAGAAGATATGGGTGGAGAAAATCAGTTGAAAACTAGTGCAGATCCTGAGTTCCAACTTAAGGATGCTGTTAGTAAGCTTATTATTAAATGTATGATTTATAATAAGTGGAAATCAATTGTAGAAGAATCAACTGAATATGTTGACCAACTTGATGTTGAAATTGAACGACTGGAAGAATTGGTGAAAGTACAGTCTAAAGTACTTGAAAGCAATGATGATGTAGTGGATCTAAAGGTGAGAATTGAAGAACAGAAAAAGTTCATCAATGACCTCACCTCCATACTAGAAGAAAAGTCCAGGACTGCTAAGTGTCTTGAAGAGGATGTTGTTACTCTTAGGAGTAAACTTGAGACTGAATCAATTTCAAAATAATCAAGGAAGAAAATACAGATTGAAAGATTCTCAGATGCAGAACAACTGGAAAGATCCAAGTGTGGTTCAGATGGGGTTGGAAAAATCTTCATTGATCAAAGACCCGCTTGCACGGGAAAGAGTGGAATTAGTTGTGAAGCTGAGACATCAACTTCTGGAAGTAAAGAGAGCCAAAATAAAGACAAGATGAAAGTTGGACATGTTGAAACATTGCCAGAAGTGCTAAAAAGAAACCCTCAATCCAAACTAAAAGGATAACTAAAAATTATCCTCAAACATTCAGAAATGACAGGCAGTCCAACTATTCTCCCAAGGAAGAAGGTATGAGGAGAAATACAAGTGAGAAGACACTTCCTCTCATGAAGTGTCAGTTCTATGGCTATCTGGGCAATACCATGTCATATTGTGAAGAGGAAAGGTGTTACTTGAATGGGGAAGATCTGGGACGTCAACAACGGAGACTGACTTTATATCCTCCATCTTATAGAATAAATTGTTTCTATGGATACAATTTTCGTTGTTCTAACTTTGGTCATAAGGCTTTTAATTTCATTCAGATAAGGGACATGGATACCTCATATCGGAGTTCAAGACAAGTCAAATATCTTCAACAAGATAGTGTTGCTCTTACAAACAGGTTTTCTCCTCTCTAAGAAGACTTAGACTATGAAGAACCAATGTACATAGATGAGATAATTGAAAGGAAATCAGTGCTATATACTCAATAAGATGTCTCATGGAAAGAAAAGAATAAAATTGAAAAAACCAACCTTGCAGAGGTGGCCCTCAAAGCTAAAAAAAGAAAAAATACCTGGATTCTGAACAGCGGTTTTTCATCTCATATGACAGGTAATGCTGGCCAGTTAATGGATATCAAAAGGAATGTTGATGGTACAGTACGATTTGGTAATGATGGAGCTCTGAAAATCAAAGTCAGTGGAAGTACTGAATTAGCCAATGGAGAGCTAAAGAAGACTGAAGTCCTTTACGTAGATGGCATATGTCATAATCTACTCAGCGTGAGTCAACTCTGTGACTCGGGACTTATAGTTACTTTTAATCAAAAAGGCTGCACTATCAAGGGAAAGATAGGTAATTAACTTATGAAAGGATGCATAATAGAAGCCAAATTGTATCAGGTTGATAGTAAAGAAAATGTTTGTTACATGACTGTTGAAGAAGAAAACAATTTGTGGCATCTGAGACTAGGATATATCAATCAACAAGACATAGAGAAAATATCAAAATTCAAGATTTTCATGGACATTCCCAACATGAAGCATGAGGGTGAAAAGTCTTGTGATGCTTGTATTCATGGAAAGATGGTCTGCAGTTCATATCGACCCAAGAAGAAAAGGGAATCTCATCTTCTTAATCTAATTCATACAAGATGTATGTGGGGTGATAAATTTTTCTAGAACTCATAGAGAAAGGTAATTTGTCATTTTCATAGATGATTAAAATAGAATGGCATGTGTTATGGTCATTCATAGGAAATGACAAGTGCTTGACTGCATGAGAACATATCGGTGAATCGCCAAGAATGATAATGGACGAACAATCAATGTTTTGTGATCTGACAATGGAGGGTAATACACATACATTGAATTTGAAAATTACCTGGATAAACATGGGATACAACATTAGGTAGATTCTATGAGAACTCCACAAAAAAATTGAGTTGTTGAATGTAGGAATTGACAGGTGTAAAACATGGCACGAACTATGCTGATTGAGATTCATATTCCACGACATTACTAGAAAGAGGTTGTTCAAGCTGTAGCGTATATTCAAAATCTAAGAGGACTTTATATGGGTGAGACGAAGACACCATATGAATTGTGGCATGGAAGGAATCCCTATTTGAAATACTTTTGTGTTTTTGGAAGTAAATGCTTCATCAAAAACAAAGAAGGAAATCATGGGAATTATAGTGACAATGCAGATGAAGGAATTTTCCTCAGATACTCGGTGAACAGCAAAGCCTACAAGTTTTTCAACAAGAGATTAGGAGGGATTATGGAAAGCAGTGATGTTAAGATAATTGAAGAGAAACCCACAAATGCTTCAAGGACATCATATGCCAATGTGATAGAAAGTGAGGAAGAAAGTGAACATAGAGAAAATACAAATACAGAAATAGAGGAATTTGTACAAAAGACTCAGCAGTCACATCATGATGTTGACTCAGAAGAAGAATCTGAAGAAGAAACTATGGCTGGAGAGAATGAAATTGAACCTCATTGGATAAATTGAAGAGCATAGATTGATCCATCTAACATAATTGGGGATAGGAGTGCACCCACACAAACAAGGAGAATGATGAATAACACGGAATCTGCATTTCTTTCATTTGTGGAGCCATCCTAATTTGAAGAAGCTGCAAAGAATGAATCATGGGTGAAAGCCATGAATGAAGAGTTAGATCAGATTGACAAGAATCTGACATGGGATCTTGTCTAGAGACCCGATGGTCACAATGTGATTGGTACAAAATGTATCTTCAAGAAATAAATTTATGATCATGGAAATGTTATTAGAAACAAGGCACGACTGGTATGTAAAAGATACTCCCAGATTGAAGGTGTTGATGTTGAAGAAACCTTTGTTCTAGTTCCTAGACTAGAGTCAATCAGGTTGTTCCTTGCCATGTCTCTCCAAAGAGGATATAAATTATATCAAATGGATTTCAAGACAGCATTCTTAAATGGTGTACTCAAAGAAGAAGTCTACATTGAACAACTAGTGGGTTTTCTTCTTCATACTGATGAAACAAAGGTCTACAAACTAAAGAAAGCACTTTATGGCTTGAAACAGGAACCACCGGTGTGGTACTCCCGGCTGGATTCTTATCTCAAGAAGCTGAAATTCAATAGAGGAGGAGTAGATCACAATCTATAAGTAACAAATTCTCCAAAATATTAATGCACGGTTCTAGTCTACGTTGATGATATCATATTTGGTGGGAGCAGGCAAAAATTAGTGGATGAATTTCCCAATCACATGAAATCCAAATTTGAAATGTCAATGATTGGGGAGCTGACATATTTCTTGGGGTTGTAGGTGATTCAAAATAAGGATTACACTTTCATTTATCAAGAAAAATATGCAAGAGAGCAGCTGAAGAAGTTTAATATGCAAGACTCCAAACCAATATCAACTCCAATTGTATTTGGAACCAAACTTGTAAAGAATGAGGATGGGGCATCTGTTGACCCAACCATGTATAGGAGGATAATTGGGAGCCTACTGTACCTGACAGCGACACGGCCAGATATTGTCTTTGGAACCTGTCTAGCGACTAGCTTTTAGAGTAATCCAAAGGAGGAATATATGACAGCAGTAAAAATAATCATGAGGTATATTCAAGGTACTCACAATTATGGATTATACTTTGCTGCAGGAAGATATAGTGGATTATAAGCATTTTTGGATGCTGACTGGGCTGGCGATGTAGTGGATAGAAAATCCACCAGTGGTGGAGCATTATATATTGGGAATAAATGTATTGGCTGGTTGAGAAAGAAAAAATAAAGTACTTCTCTTAGTACTGCTGAAGTTGAGAGTATATCTGTCACAAAGGCATGCACTCAACTACTATGGATGAAGAAACAACTAATAGATATTGGTGATGAGGTGAAGCAACCAATGGTAATTTACTATGATAACAAGAGTGCAAATGATCTTACGAAGAATCATGTTCATCATTCTCGTTCAAAACATATTGAAATCAGGTATCACTTTATCAAAGAAAAATTTGAGCAAGGGATGATTAGAATGGATCATGTGGGAACTAATGAGCAAGTGGCTGATATCCTGACCAAGCCACTGTCAGCGGCTGTGTTTGAGAAGCATCAGCTGAACCTCGGTGTTCAGCCACCTCCCAGTGCATAAGGAGGTTACGAAGTACCCCTCTCCCCAGTCATGTTAACTTTTTTTAATCTGTTTATGGATGTGATGCCGGTTTTTTGGGGGAGATACTATCAAGGGGGTGTGGTTTGAGCTGAATAAGAAACAATTACTGGTCTTTACTTTTATTGTCAATGGGGGAGAAAGGATAAAATTCAGGCATGTTCAGGCATGTAATGATTCTGTGACACGATGAGATTCAGTGTCAGTTATAGGATGAGAAGGATGAGAAGGAATACATTGGACATGTAATACTTCTGTGGCAACTTGATGAGATTTAGTGTCAGTGATTGGATGAGAAGGATGAGAAGGAATACATTGGACATGTAATGATTCTGTGACACTGTAAGATAACTTCTTGGGCGTATTTGAGAATTACAAAACACAAGAACCCAATTCAATCTTCCTATCTTGTTTTCTACACCGATCATTGCTCACGTAGACTTAGAGTTTTGGCTAATTTGATTCTTGAGTTTGTGTTTTGCCTATGTCTGGTGCTCTATTGAATTTATTTA
The DNA here is from genome assembly GCA_963277665.1 of Viscum album. Taxonomy (NCBI): domain Eukaryota; kingdom Viridiplantae; phylum Streptophyta; class Magnoliopsida; order Santalales; family Viscaceae; genus Viscum; species Viscum album. The sequence goes on along the minus strand of OY728125.1, from coordinate 1,539,959,793 downwards.
CTGATTTCCAACAAACCCAAAGGGGGAGATTGTTGGAACCATGGTCATTCTATTCATAAATTGAAGTATGGTTTGTGTATGATTTCAATCCCTAGTGAAGTACAGAATGTGTGCCGACAAAGTAATCATACAGAACAAGCAGATAACAATGTTGAAGGTGGCACCGTTTTCTAGTGTTTGCCATATTTTTGGGTCTGAAAACCGACAAATGGAGAAAAGTGGTTTTTGGAAAAGAGACTTGCGCTCCGATTAATTGGAGTCTTGGAAACTTGCGCGCCTTTTTTTTTCAGGATCAGAACATGAAAATATGGCAAAGGGAGAAGGGCATCCAAGTTTGGAAGTTGGTAACGCAAGTGATTTTTGGGGGCAGAGACTTGCGCCCCAAGACTTGCATGTCGAGAGGAGACTTGCGCGCCGTCGTGCAGGTTGTCCAAATGCCTATAAATACAGTCTGACCCCTCCTCATTCGGTACGAAGTTCATACTTAGAAAAAAATCAGAGCACCAGTCATGCAGGTGTAGTGGTCGCGTAAGTGGTGGTGGGTCGCGCAAGTTGAAGTTGCACAATATTTGTTAGCTACATGTCCAAGGTGGATTGGGTGAGAAAGGGGTTGAGTCATGCAAGTTTGAAGTTAAAGAAGTTATTTTCGTGCAAGTGGTTGAGGTGAACTTGCGCGCCATTTTGGACTTGTGCGTCGAGACTTGCGCGTCGTCTTGAAACTTGCACACCGGGCGTGGAGAAGCACGCCAGGTGTGGTTGAAGTATGCCAGTCTTTCTAGGGCTAAGCTAAAGCTGAAAGATTGTCCAATACCTTCGGTGTAAAGTGAGATTAGTCTACGGGTGAGATTTGTACTTCAACAGAGCATCTATATACAACAGAGGATGAACTCATTAGCGAATATGAAGATACCTTCATGTATATAAACTGAGTGGGACTTCACTAAAGGCAGTGAGCCAGGGGGAGTCAATGGGAGTGACCTGAGGGACACAGTGAGCTATCCATGACCCTTTGCAAAGGCATTGAGCCTTGGACAGAGTGACTGTGCCCGAACCTTTGTAATCCACAACTAGTTAAGTTTAGTGTAATTTGGTACGACCGACAACCTGTCGGTGTATGCTCCCTGGACGTAGCCCTTAGTGGTGAACCAAGTAAAAAGTTTTGTGTCATCTCTCTGCATGTGAATTTTTTCTTTCTTATATTTTTCATTATATAGGTTTGACAAGTTCCTACCAACGTGGGAACAAGATCCATCACATTAAGAGATAAAATTTTCACCCTGATTCACCCCTCCCCTCTGTGTGTCCCGGGGTCCTTCAGTCAGGACAATAACTCACAGTTTAACATCATAGTGTTTGGAACATGTGTTTTAGGATCCATTATTAATTGGAGGATAATCAAGATGGGATGTTCTGACATGCCTCGAACATGAGAGGTAAGGAAAGTGTAAACCATGACTCTGGGGATTCTTGAATCAGGATAAAGGGTATAGGGCGTGGAATTCATTGAAGCATATAGACGTCGGAAAAGACTCTCTTGAGGAAGAATTTGACTTTAGTTTACAATCATTTTGTAGGAAATATATGTAGATTCATCGAGGCATGATGTGCATAGTCAAACAAAGGTGTCCATAAGACACTGGCCTTCCACTTCTAATAGCCATGGAGGTTTATGAAGATATGGAATCACTAGAGACACAAAGTTTGATGGATGGAAAGGGTTTTTTTGGGCATTTAAGAAAAATTCAGGATGTGAATGTCCATGGATTTTTGGTCAACCTGGCATAGGAGGCAGGTGAGAGGGGTTTTGGGAGTCTCATGAGGAGTTTTTCGACTCATGGTATTTTTGGGATGAATTTTGGGATGGTATAAGGGTGAAATAGGTTCATGGGGGTTAGTGATGGTAGAGAAGGTACTGGCCATAGGTTCAAGACCATAGCCCATCAATGAGCCCGAGCAGGGGTGTGGGGGCATAGCCCGATCGGGGGTGTGGGGTAATAGCCCCTACGGTATGTATCGGTGGGTGGGAATGGTTTTGCACATGGGGTTGTTCGAGTATGAGCTGGCTGCATAGGATCATCCGCATGGGAGATGGACATGAACTATGTATCTATGAAGGATGTTGTTCATGAAGGAGCTGGCCACGTAGGACAGTACACACACTGTTTTTAGCATAGGGGCTTCCTCGAACTGTTGTTCGGATAAGAGTTGGTTGTGAACCGCATCCCGCATACGGAGTTCGAAAACCATTTTTATTATATTTTTTTATTAGTTTTCTGGTGGGATTTAAAGGTTCTTTTGAATATAGTTCATGGGTAGGAGTTCCATGAATTGACACCCGCATATGGTTCACGGGATTGAATCTTACAACATCTTTGGATGTGGGATGGAGTCCCACAAACTTCTTCGGGTGTGGGAGAAATTTCTATCGTACCATCTATGTTTTTCATTCCCTTTTCACCCATCCCAGAGCTATCTATCCATGTTCTTCAAACACCTGTTCCTTCAGTTCCCTTGGTGGTCCTTTAATTGAGTTTCAGGGAAGATGTATCTGCGATTCACACAACACCTTTTATAGGTGACCGTGGAGGAAATCTAGCCCACGGATGAATCTTCCAATCACGATTTTTAGAGGTGCAGGATACCACCAAATTCTCCTCATACTCAAATCACATTTTTTGTGAGGTTGATGTGGTGGAATATCTTTTTTGGATTCTTTCCAATCAAATGAGTTCTTTATGGATTCGGTTTGTGGGGGGAAATTCACTAGAAATAATTTCGTTGGCTAGAAAACTCCTCACGGGCCAACGCATCATGGTCCATGCACGTACTAATGGTTCCCATTGTATGCCTTCCGCAAACCTTTCAAAGTGATCAATTATGTTTCCAGGCTAGATTCCTTTATGAAATTTTATTTCTTCTAGTTTCTTCTCAAGTTTTCAATCCAACATGTATTTCTTTTCTTCTCCCAACATACGGGAGTATTTTCCTTCCTTTTGCTTAATTTTCAAGACCCTACACTCATGATAACTAGTTCTTAGAATATTGGGAAAGAATAATAGAAAAATTTCTAAACACAAACTTCATCTATATGATACATATGGTTCATCTATTTGATAAATAAATTTTACTATAGTGCCAAGTAAATTTGAATAGGAAATTAGAGAAGTGCAAGTATGTAAGGGATGATATTCCAAATATGTAACTGTTATTAGAAAATTCCTATTGATATATAAAGGTTACCAAGACGATATGTAAATGTTACCATGCCTCACCCTATGATGTGTAATGGTTTTCCAGATGGTAATTTTTTAAATTATCGAGTCACCTAGTGATTTTAGATCATATGTAAGGGAACTCAAGAAAGAATAAATATGGGTACTAAGATTCATCCCACAACACAAATTATATAAGGTTCAATCACATATAATAGTTATTCTATAAGAATTTATTCATAAGGAATAATGTTCAATCCATAGTTGAGGGTTGTTCGAGTTATTTTATATATATGTTTTTTAGCCCAGTGTCCATGCCATGCAAAAATATCTCGATAATGAAGATTTTTAGGTGGATTTCAATGGTTCTTACTATTTGGATATTAGAAATTCATGGAATAATTTAATATCATATATTATTAGTGGATATATATATTTTCATCATGGGGGGTTTCACATTGAAACATGTTTGAGGATCAATAAGAGTTATAGAATCACATGTTGATATTTAGTGGAGTTAAATATTAGATATTTTTTTATTTTATGAAATTGCTAGTTGATTCAGAACCGTGAAATAGTGTAAGAGGTAAAATTTTTCAATAGATAGAGTCGAGGAATGATACACTACAGTTCATGGAATCACACTATGATTTGATTATTTTTATAATATCTGGTATATTTAGTTTGAATTTAAATTGAAGTGATATGGAATAAAATTTTATTGTTGACACATCCCAATTAAAAAAACTATATAAAACTACTAATAGAAATTCTAGAAGGAAAAGAGAGAGGAATCCTGAATATATTAAGATATCTGGTTAACATAAGTATTGATGAAATAATTCTATATATATATATACTAGAAGGTTAGTGAGGAAAAAATAAGGTAGATCTAGTTTTCTATCACACTAGATATTCTTAGAGTTAATTATATGGATGAATGTGGATTTTATTGACACATTATTAATTTTATTTCCACAATATTAGTTCATGTAAGATCAACATGGTTTCACTTGGGTGAGTAGTGAGTTTTCTGAGTTATTAAGAGTAGTTATTTCTTTATTGGCTGAATGATAAAAACCTGGAGGGTTGGTGTAGTCACACTAAATTGTATGGAATAAGTAATGTTCTTTGTGATTTGATACATCTTCACATCACCATTTTATGTTTCATGAATTAGATAAATTTAGGTGAACCAAGTAAAATTAAATGCTCCCCAATTTGTTTTCATTTTTTCTGTATACCTATAGTGAGTTTGAGAGGTGTTCCTACTAGTGGTGAATAATACTATTGGAATGTGTATTATGAAAGTATTTATATACCCTGATTCCCCCACCCTCCAAAAGGGTATTTATCATTCTTAAGACTAACATGTGGTATATGATCTTGAGGTTCTTGATGGATTATTCTCTCTTTGAAATAATTTCAGCAATCGTTAACCATAAGTGAATTCAAATATTTTACAATAATAAATTTTAATTAGGAAGTATCGAATGTAATGTGATTTTTAATATTTGGTAATGGATTTGTACACATCTTTTATAAATAGTATCTCATTCATCATAGAGAGTGGATAATTATCATATAAATACATAAGGGTTATTTTTTTCAATTCCAAAGGATTATACATTTTAGGAGGATCTTTTTCCAATTCATTCTACATGAAGGTGAGATCATGTAAATCTCCACATTCTATATGGTAAAAACATCTCTATATTTATGAAGGAGATTAAAATTTTCATAAAACAAGATTTCAAGTTTTATGGAACAAGTATGAGGATTTGAGGATACACCATAATGATTTTTTTAATACACTCTTTAATCTATTTAACTCATTGTTGAGGACATGCATAGGATCATAGAAATATTTAACGATATCAAAATCATAAAGATGATACAAATAACATTACCGCCATGTTTCAACATGAAGGTGTTGGTTACAAAATAAAAAAAACACAAATATGGTAACATTGGATAGTATTCACAGCACTCTCATTGTATTTAAGATGAGTAACATTGAAATAAATTCCTTATAAAAGGAAAATTCTAAAATGGTGTTTAAAATTTTTGAGAAGCTCACATTAGAGGATGATCTTGAGGATATGGAAGTTGATGGGGTTATGTATTTTCTTTTCTAAAATATCTAATGGGGAAAATGAAAATATAAAGGTGATCTTCTATTTTCCTACTTTCAGTTTAAAAAAGTTAGGTATCTCACTAAAAGGTGACCAAAAAAATTATGGCATACTGATGAAGATGAAGATCCCATAATTAAATCTTGTAATGATGTGAAAAATAAGGGCAGTAAATTGAATAAGACAATTTAAAAGGACGATCATGATTTCCTAATAAGTTGTTAACTTGGATGAAACTGAAGTGAAAGAAATTGAGTATATAAAGAAATTAATGAGTAATTTTTCACGTTTTTATAGAAAAAATAGAATTAGAGGACAATGAAGATAAAATCTATAAAGGTTGCGAAAAATTAATTCTTAAGGTGAACCATAAAGAAGATCGTGGACAATTAATATTTGTATGACCAAAATAAAGAAATATAATGTAGTGGAGTCTGATTTTAAATTATATATAAATCATTACGAATATAGAAAACATAAGTTAGTGGATAAAATTTAATAAATCATATCTATAAATCCAAAAGACTCTAAGAATGAAATTGAGATCAAGTTCATAATTTAAGAGTAGTCATGAATTATCGATAGTTTCAAAAATTATATGAAAGATCATGTCAAAAGGATCAAATAGATCTAAGGAGAAATTAGGACAATGAGATAAAACACTGAGGATAAAGATAAACTTATAACTCCCAAAATGATATTAGAAATTAGAAGTGTACAAGTTGTTGAATAAGCTAATGAAGAATGTGGGGAGATAATGAAAAAATTATACAATTTCCAATAGCTGTAGTGTTTGAAAAATAATTTGATCTTAATAAAAAATAGTAACAACTGATGTAAAATCAAAAGAACCCGTACCCAAGAACAAGGTTGATTTGGATAAATAAAAAAATCCCAAAACCCTACATGTGTAGTTGAAAAGATATTAAATAATAAACCATGAATTTTGTGTTATTATTATGGAAATAAGGGGTAGAAATCGTACGTGTGTTCTACACAAAAAAAAGTAATTTTAAGGAAAAGGATCAATAAAAAAACATCCGTAGAAATTCCTACTCTCATTATGATTTAAAAATATTTTTTTTGAAGGTTATGGACATAAATCTGTGAATTACATATCAAGGTTATAAAGTGATGTACTGAAGGATATCCAAAAAAAGATATATCAGTAGTTGCAAACATCATCAATAAGTCTAAATGTTTAAAATAAATTTTTATACCTACAAGATGAGGATGGTCCAATGGATCTGGAGGTGTAAAAATCTCATTCACCAGTAAAGTAAGTGAATCAATATACAAGTATAAAAAAATAAAAGCCTAAGAATATGAATTTAATGGAATTAATTTGAAATCTATAGACCATACTAGAGTGTAGATCCTTGATAGTGGATTCTCTTCCAATATAATGAGAAGTGAGGATCTTTTAAAAAGTATTAATTATAAAAAATATGGTGTCATTGACTTTGTAAATGATAATGTTTTTATTACCATTTCCTCTAAAAATAAAAAATAATAGGTAAATACTTGATTTTCATGAATGTCTTGGTGGTTGGTCACAATTTTCTAAGCATAATTAAATTATTTTACATGAGGTATGTGGTAATTTTCAACATGAAGGATTGAATTTTTATAGGAAAATATGGTAAAATTTTGGTAGAAGGAAAGCATAAAAATGTGAATCTCTACATTAGTGGTGGTGAAGTATACTTTTTTTATAACCAAGGAAAAATAAAACAAGTTATGGAATAAATTTATTATCCACTGGAGAAAAAGTCCTAGTAAAGTTTTATAATTAATTAAGGATCTCATGATATCCTAAAAATATCAAGTGATTACACTCATATTTCTGATACTTTTTAAAAAGAGAAACCCATTTAGAATACTTACAAGCCAAAGAATAATAAATCGATAAGATTAATTACATTGGTTCACATTGATATGTGAATTCCAATATCACCCAAATTCAGTGATGGAAAAAAGGTTTTATGATTTATTAATCTATGATTATAGAAATATATCATGGATGGTGATGATCTCTCACAAATATGAAGTGTTTATGTGTATTAAATGTTATTCGATATTTGAGGGAAAGTTTCTCTGGAAAAAAATTCTGAAATTTAAGAATGATAATTTTATGGAATTTTCTAAAAATAAATTGTATGAGTATTTAAATGAAAACAGAATAAAGAACTAATTTCAATGATGATAACTCCTCAACAAAACAATGTTTTTGGCAGGAGGAACTAAATCCTTAAGAAATTTTTTTGGAAGATTCCCATTTAGAAAGATCATCGAGAGATGTATTAGAAGTAAGTAGTGATTACATTAGTATATATCTCTAATAGTTACTTTTTTATGTTTGTATGAAGAGAATAAACCCTATGATATATGGTGTGGAAGGAATATAATACAAAAATACTTTCAAATTTTCTAAAGTGAATCATTCCCAATAATTAGAACCATTGTAAGTTTGAAATTTATAGGTATGATGAAGTTTTAATTACATAATCATATAAAATAAATGGATAAAAATTCTATAACAAAATGATTAGGTAAATTATAGAATTTTAAGAAGCCAGTATTGTAGAAAATTAGAATAATTCTCAATCCAATGTGTAGTTTTCAAAGAAAATAGTGACAAATTTATAGAGTAAAGTAATACTAAATTGAGATTCCTTGGGTAGTATATGAGGATAAATTAGACTTAGACTAAGACACTAATGATAAAATATTAAATAAGTTTTTATAGTTGAAAATAAGTAAAGTATCTAAACTAAAATAAATAAATAAAATATAATTGATGAATGTGAATATCTAGTAAATAAACAAAGTATAGAGAGGAAAAAATTAAATTATCTCTAATATAAAGTGAATCATAGGTGATTTTAAGAGGCTGATAAAGATGAAAATTTAGTCAAATAAATGTATGATAATATTGACTAAATTTATAATAATATAAATGGGAAACTTTTCCAAGGTTGGAAGTAAAATCCCATTGGAACCAAGTGGATATTCAATATCAAAATCAATGAAGATAGTGAGGTTATTCATAAAAAAGAACAACTGATTTTTTTAGGAGTATTCTCAAGTTATAGGGATTTATTTTTATGGAACACTTTCCCATATATCATAGTTTTAAACTATTTTACTTTTCTTGGAAATATCAGTGCAAAGAATTATCAACGTGTTCCAAATAGATGTCAAATAAACATTACTTTATGGATTTTTTGGGGAATAAATGTACATTGAGAAACTAGTTTATTTCATTATAGATAAATATGATAGAAAATTGTGTCATTTTTTGAAATCATTTTACTAGATAAATAAAGAACCAAGAGAATAATATTCTAGGGTTGATCAATACTTGAGAAATATTATATCTTAATGATGAAAATTTGATCACAATATCTAAATAAAGAAATAGAATCATCAAAGTATGTTAGTGCTCATTTTTATGAATGAAATAATTTTTAAAGGATAATAAAGAGTATAATGAAAGTTTATTTTAGAATGTATGAGATCTATATTGGATTTGGTTCCCTATAACCAACTAGCTTTATGATTTTGAGTACTATAATATTCGATTATAATAATATCAATTAATAACTTATCACATGATGATTTTCCTTCTACATAACATTTATGTTGTAATTTACTTATAATTTTTTTCACATTAAAAGGTTATATAATTTCCCCACTATAATTATAACTATGAGATGCTATAATAATATTCTTAAACATGTGTTATATTATGTGGATAACATTTATCTGATGGGAGAGAGATGATGTTTAACTATCTGGTGTTGGCAGATCGTAATACATTGAGACTTCTTCTTATAAAGTTTTCACTTGGTTATATCAAAGATAGGAGTTTATAAGGATAATATTCCAATAGTAATTCAAAATTTCATGTTTTTTATTAGATATTACTATATGTGGATATGTGTATTGGTCCTTATACTTGAGATTATTATTATTAATGTATATCATGAATCACGTACTTTGATCTATGTATCAAAACGGTGATGACATATTCTCATGGAGTGCTAGAAACATTAGGTGTGTCATAAGTGATATGAAATTAATTGAATAATCCATGAAATTATTTTTCCCTATGGAGTTAATAGAAGAATATATCTCAATCCATTTGATTGAAATATAACTATCTAATTAAATAAAAAACTATGGTATTTTATCGATGAGATTATTTCAGGTATTCAAATAAAGATAAATCAATCATATATGTTGATGAAAAAAGTATGAAACATTCTTGATAAGACATTGAGATAAATTTATTATATTTTATAGTTGTGTTTAGATGAATTCTATTTTCATCAAGACATTAACTTTATTCTCTATGTGTTCCTTGACGTATTTCTAGATGTCGATCTTTGACTTTAAGTAATATTACGTAATTCCACTGAGAAAGGGCTTAGTGGATCACCCAATAAGTGTATTTAGAATCACATGAAATTATATTAAATTTATTATTAAGAATAAATATTCCAATCATCTTATGGACTAATAATTATTCAATTATCACTGATCACATAAATTGAATCAATATATATATGAGTTTATAATATATGATATGAATTTTAAAATAAATATTTATTCAAAAAGTCTTATGAATATAATATTTATTTAATCTATTTTTTATTATTCATAAGTTAATAAATATATATTTATTTATTATCCAGTTTAGTGAATATATTAATATAAATATTTATTTACTTATGTGAATATTAAAATAAATTTTTATTCATTAGTTTAGTGGATATAATATTTATTTTTTTATTTAATTAAGTATTTATTAATATAGGTTTGATAAATATCAAGAAGGAATGAATTGTTTAGTTATGGGTCTGATAGAAATTATTTATTAATATATGATTTTAGTGCATATCCTGTGAATAAAATATTATTATTATTATTATTATTATTTGATATGAGGTATAATTAGAATAAACAATCATATATAGGGAGTTAGTGTAGTTATTAACTTTTTAACCCTAACTATAATTCCTAATAATATCATTTTTATAAAATTAGATAGGTTGTGCACAAAAACAACACTAATATTCTCTCAATCCCTAGTGAATATTCTTCCTCCATCAAAAGAACAGTACAGAAAAAGTGTGATTTCTATTATAGTCAATGGTGAAAAACACAAGGTGCTTGGTTTCTAAATGTCAACACCTAGAATATAAAGAGAAATGTTTAGATATTAATGGTTCACATATGGATAAAAGTAGAGGAATTATAGGTTAGGTTCCCTATCACAATGGTTTCATGAAAAGAGAAACACCCAAATTGTCCAAAAAAAATCTTCTTTCAAAGTAATTCTGGTTGTAGATTAATTATAAATTAAATTAGAAGGATGAACTATAACAATATTTCAGGGTTTATTTCATCATTTGTTTTAGATATTATCTGTTGAAACCGATGAAAATCCATTATTGGGTATCACCCTTAATTCTTCCACTACATCCCATAACCTTCAAGTGGTCACATTATAATTTTTAATTATTTATTATTTAATTGATTATTTTACGCATTTATTTGTTACTATTAATTTCAATTTTTTAATTCTTTATTCAAAATTCAATATAAAATAGGTGGTAAAATTCATATGACCAGGAATATGATAATAATAGATGGATAACAATCATTTATTATTTCCATAGGTGTCAACAACTCAAGACAAATGATATTGATATATGGAATGTAACCGAAATGTACATCTTGTGTACTAATGTTCAACCATATAAGGGTGGTTCATGATAATTGAAACATTCCATGTGGTGGTTAGTACATATCATCATTACATGTCTCTTATTAAAAAAATTGTGTGGATTGATAGGGAGTACATGACATGTAGTTGGTGTACATGTTGTATAACCCCACATGACATTGAATATATGTAAATCAGAAAAGGCCATGTGGTTAAAGTATGTGGAATCATTACATGCCACATATTCACTTTCAACCGAGATATACTGTAACATGTGATTTAAATGGAATATTTCATGTTATAAACATCATATAACACATGATAACCCATGAAAGATACATCCCAATCCCAAAAGAGTGATAATTGGCTATTTAAAAATATATTACTTGATGTGTTGATAGATTTACAAACTTTGTAACTTGTGTAACATAAGGCATGGTACATTCCAAGATAGTAATTTCCTATGATCCAAGAACATAGATAATTAATAGTGACACAAAACTATGTGTCATGTATATGTATATATATATCAAACAACCCATACTTATAATACATTTTATTTAATGGTTTTCAACATAAATTCCCATATAATATAATCACAAAAAATTGAAATTCCACATGTCTTTTAGAAATATGATATATAAACCAATAAATTAGTATAAAATACAACAAAATTATTTAGAAATTCATAAATCACTCATAGTTTCCCTTGAAAGCTTAATGCTATATAGGATAACCTGAGGACATACATAAGAAAATGGTGATCTATAAAGCCCAATATGAGAATAATAAAATCATATCCTGATGACAAGTAATACATATGAGTCAAGAGGAATATTTTAATAACATAAAATGTGACAATCATATGTATAAACAATAAATAATGAATTTATATGATATTATAAGATCAAGGAATCAGTGGTGTGTATAGAAACAACATAAAATATTCCCTCATAAGAAAAAGACATGGATGACCACTAGTAAATCATATCATAGTGTTCATAGGCTAACCTTACACACAACATACAAGGTATCTAATGAGATTAAAACATTACCCAATTCACTGGAGAGTTATTAGGACACACCATTAATATTGTATAACATTATTTGTGCCACATTAATCATATAACGTAATAAAATATTTCATAATTTTTAATGCCTTGATTAATGAATGTGGGTTTCAGACATGGAATTCCATATTAAATGAAAGATAATTACATTTAGGTGAATACCTTGGAATAAAAATAGGGATGGGTATTCATAATACAAAAGTTGGCATGAAAAATCATGGGATTATTTTGGCAGCATAACGGGCGTACATAAAAGTTAATAGAATGGATTAATGAGAGGGAAAGTTAGTCTATAATTATTTTGGAATTAAATCGCTATTAAATAAATGCATATAAATACCTGACAACATGAACAATAAAGAAGCAAATAGCTTAATAAAAATAAAATTCTTGAATGGAAAATAGAAGAGAGAGAACCCTTACCTTGAGATGATTCTTTCTAAAGCCTAGAAAGAGATTCTTAGGACCTTAGAAATCCAATTTGAGGTATTTAGATATGGATATTGATAGGGAAAAATTATCAATGGGTTTGTAGTGGATATAAATGAGAGAATGTGTGGGTATTTATAGAAAAATCGATGGTGTTTTTATTAATTTCTAAACATAGGTTTTGGACTCTAAGTTATAAAATATTCAAAACCATTTTCTCTACCATGGTTTTAACAAATGGTTTTTGTCGAAGGGAAGTGGTTTTAGGTATTTTAATGAGTAATGGGCTGAAATTATTTAAAAAATACTATTGATGATGTAAAAGTTATTCATGTTCATAAAGGATTTTTATTAATACCTTATAATATCCTTTATGTTTGGGAATGTTATCTATAGGTTTAAAACAATAATATTATCACATTAAGATAACTTATTTTAATGAAAAAATATTTGGGTAAAGCTAACCCTTTATAACATTTATTACATCACTTTTTGGTCATTATGATGTTATAACACATAGTGTGTATATATATATAAATTATATTGTATTAAATTGTTACCCAAAAATCCCATTGTCTAAAAAAATTATGAAACATTCATGGTTGTATAATTTTGATGTTTGGAATTAAAATAATAAAATTTATTTTACCAAAATAATTTAATGAATATGAAAATTTTAATTTTTAAAATAAAATTCTTATTTATTAAAAATTTCTAATTTTATTACATGATCAAATTTATAATATCTTGAAAAAACACTTATGATTGGATAAAATCATATTATTATTTATAATTTATTAAATACAAATTTTTATGACATTTATATAAAAATTAATTTTTTTTTTCAAATTCCTAAATTTATCATAAAAATAAAAATTAAACATATATATTTTTTCAAAAATATAATTTCGGTTTACATTTATTGAAAACCCATTCTATCATTTTTATTCTTTATTAAAGTGTATTTTATTTTATATATAAGGATGATAATAAAGAAATGATATTTGTGGAAAATTTAATTCATTTAAAGTGGAAATTTTCATATTACTAGGGTCCATATATGTAAGCTTTTATTACATTAGCATACACCAAAAGGGTAAGGTGTGTGATGGTAGTATATCCTTAGGGTGGTTTGATAAACATTAGTTTTCCGATTATCAATATGAGCTTGAAATTCTACTGTAAATGTTTTAACTTGAGTTTCAGTTATTGAATCTCATCTTGGACTTGATCGAGAGGGGATATCAGTGATGCCATATCCCTTGAGATCTCTAATAAATGAGCCTCATATGATATTATTCTACTAGTTGAGGTCGTCACATCTTCCTTCTATATCAGTTAGATTTTATTATAACCCTTAATATATACTAATACTAATGATCACTATGTAATATCAATATTACCAATAGACATGATATTTAATAGTATTTATGACCAATGGTCAAATTATAGCTATATTATTTAATTGTCAAAAATAATAAGGAAATATAGTGCATGATTTTTGTATAACTACATTACTTAATAAGGAATATATTCATTCAATATGAAATTTCATTTATAAAGGTTGGGATCATTAAATTCTTCCCCCATTAAGAAATTTTACCCTTAAATTTTTATTTTGTACCTTAAAACTGATAATACATCTTTTTCATCACTTATTCTGGTTCCCATGCCACCTCCTAAAACTTTTGTTTTCAATGGAGTACTTTGACTATGTTATTTGTCTAGTTTAATATATCTTTGTCTGTGTTATCTAGGATCTCCACTTACTAATACTAATATGAAAGATAATTCCCCAGTGGCACCACCTATGGATTTAGTATATGTGAGGGATCTAGTATGTATTTCCTCAAGAGGGATGCTTGGAACACATCATGTACTTGATATTGGTGAAGTTATATATATTTTTCATAGGGTAAATCTCTGACGTGATCAAGGATTTAAATGAAGAAAATGTATCTAGGACTTAAAATTCCATTATTTCCAAACCTCATGACTTTATTACAGATGATATATAAAGGAAAACATTATCTTTGACCTCAAACTTTTGGTCTCTTAGATAATTGTTAGAATATCTTTTCTGTCAAAGTTGTGCTATTTTCATATAATTTTGAATGGTTTGAAACTTCTCTATAATCCTTTAGAAAAGTTAATCTTCTATCATCTTACTTTACCTAAATATATCCTAGCATGTTGGAGTCCCAAACCTCTTCCAATATAAAGCCTCATAAAGTTACATTTTAATTATAGAATAAAAACTATTGTTATATGTGAACTCTACTAAGGGAAGTTATATATTCAAAAATACATGGAAATAATTTAAAAATGATCTCAACAAATCCTCAAATTTTTGAATGGTTCTCTAAGACTTTCATCTGTAAGATGCAGATATGCAGTAATAAAACTCAACTCTGTATCCAATTTTTACTAAAGTATTCTCCAGAACAATGAGGTAATCCTTGGTTCTTGATATGATACAATGGAGAGTGGTCCTCCATGTAGTCTTAACACATATCTTATATATATATATTGGTTATTTTTTCAAGAGAGGAATTTTTCTTGATGAAAATGAAATGTGTAGAACTTATAAAGTGATCAACTATAACCAAAATGGTGTTATGGTCTTTAGATGTCCTAGGGATTATTATAAAAACATTGTGGCTATATTTTCCCATTTCCATACTATTATAGGAAATGGTTGCATCATACCCTTAGGTTTCTATTATTTATCCTTAACTTATTAGCATGACAAGTATTGAGATATGTTTGTGTGAGTTATGCATCTCTTGGATCCCTTATTAGTTTACTTTGTTGTGAGTTTGATCTTATTTCCAGCATTCTACTTGGACCAACTCTGAAAGTGGATAGGAGCATGAAGTCTTCATCGGTGCAGGCCTTTTGGATTGGGATGTTGAGAGGGTATGGTTATGCCATCAGTTTCGTGCTTGTGCATCTCTGCACAAGACTGTCTGCTGAGGGGTCCTACATCGCTGAAGTCTTCCCATCATGGCATAGTTTCTAGGGTGGGGTAGGGCCAGTTGATTACTCTGGGTGTTTGTGGTTGTTCAGTTAACTTCTGTGGTTTCTCACTTTTCCTGAAATGTGTTTTAATAATAAAAAAAGTAATTTCCAGTCATGTATTGATATACACACACCATGGTCTCTTTATCCATGTTTTCACACACAAAATTATTCTTTAGATATCTAGAAATCTTAGTGCTCCGTATATGGATAGAGGATGATGAGTTTTGTTCATCATAAAAAATATCCCTATTTAGCTTAGGTTTCAATGGGACAGATATCTGGGTAACAAAACTTATAACTCTATATTTATAAAATTATAACTCTAGAATATTCAATACCTTTCTCTGTACCTATGGATCATTTTTTTGGCCTCCTGGATCTTCTAGAGAATGTATAGTTGAAAAATTATTTGAGAAATGTGGGATGGAATTCCTTTTACGATTCACATTTCCATACTTTGCATGAAAATGAATATTAGATCCCTATCAATCCATCATGGATAAGGTTAAAGGATTATTTTTACTCAGACCATTTTCTACCTTATTTTCCTTCCTAGGATGGTAATATATTGAATAGTCATAATCCTTGATCAGTTATAACTACCATTATTGGTACATTTTGAGCTCATTTTGTGCCAATATATACTTGAGGATATTATGATCTGAATATATTTCACACTTCTACTCATATAGGTAATATCATTAAATCATTAATGAAAATAAAAATGTATCTAACTTTATATAATGTGTAGGATAATAATTCTCATGAACCTTTATCTATAGAGAGGCATGGGAAATAACTTTATTGTTTTTCATGAGTCCACAACCTAATCCTTTATTTGAGGTATCACTATAGATTAAAAATCCTTCCCTGCTTCTGGGTAGTGTGAGTATAGGAGTAGTGATTAGCCTCTTATTTAACTCTTTAAATCTCTCTTTTCATTCATTAGTCTAGAAGAACTCCACTCCCTTCTGAGTTAACTTGGTTAGTAGGTTTGATAATCATAAGAAGTTTCTCACAAATTGGATATTGTATCCAACTAATTTAAGGAAACTACATATCCCTATTATAGATGTTGGTATGGTCCATCCATAAAATAATTTGTCTTTAAAGGATCTAAATATATCTACATTCTTGTGATAACATGGCCCATGAATGTTACTTTCTTGATCCAAAAATATCATTCACTATAAATCACATACAATGTTTACTTTCATAAAGTCTCAAACATAGTATTCAAATACTTCTAATGTTCCTCCTTCATTTTAGAGTATCTGATAATATCTTTAATAAATACTATAATAAATTTATCAAGTTAATATTTAAATTCTATATTCATCAAATCCTTGAATATTTCTTGATCATTGGTGAGTCCAAATGGAATTAATATATACTCATTGTGTTTTTATCTTGTATAAAAATCAGTTTTTGGAATATCCTCCTTCTTCACCTTTACTTGATAATGACCTAACCAATGATCCACCATATAGAAGTACTATACTCTAGATAGATAATAAAACAATTCACAAATTTATGGTAGGGGATACTTGTTCTTTATCATGATCTTATTGAGATCACGATAATAAATACATTGATGAATTGTCTTATCCTTCTTCTTAACAAAGAGGATAGGTAAACACCATGGTAAATCACTTGGGAATATAAACCCTTTACCCAGATTTTCTTATAATTTCTTATTCAAATTATCAATTTAAATAGTGTCTATTCTATAAGGAATCTTGGATATTGTTAGGGATGTCGGTATAAGTATCATTTAGAACATAACTTCTCAATTATGAGCGAGACTAAGAAATTACTTAAAGAACAAATTAGCATAATCTCTTATAATGGGAATTTCAACAATTTTGATATTTTCCTTGGTCTCCATCATTTTATCTAGATACACTTTCTTATAAGGAAATAATATTTGTGATTGGGATTGGGATTTAAAAAGAGAGTCATACTCCTCCTTACACTTGTATGGAATTGGAGGTCAATTTGGGATATGAAGAGTGATTTATTTATCCCAAAAACTTATGTTTTCCCTTTACAAGGACAACTGATCCATTCCTATAATAACATCATATTTTATTAATGGTGTATCACAAGGTTAATTTGGAAATACATCCCAAAAAATATTGATCTGGGAATATTTTTATACTTAGGATTCAATAATTTCCCCATTTTTCATTTTCACCAATAACTCAACTTCCATGTTCTAAGGTGGTGTTTGAATATTTCTATTGGAATCTTGTGATATGGAATAATGCATAAAAATAGAATCAAATAGTATGTTTTCTATTATTTAATAAATAACTAGAATACATGTTACCACTTTTTTGTCAATATCCAGAAAGATATTTTTGATAACATGTGATCGTACTTTATCTTTATGCCTTAAGTTTTATTTCATCAATTATCTTTGAAAACCCCTAGAACAAGATATTTCTTTTCATAGTCTCCTTGATCCTTTCATTTGAAACATTAACCCATGGGTTGAAGATTGACCAAAAGATTATTTTATTTGATCACATTAGCGTTCTTATTCATATACTTTTGGTATTCATTAGCTTGATTATGTTTTCTTTCCAAACATGAAAAATCCCATTGATCCCTTAAGGTAGTTTCTAGGATTCCTCTTCCCACACTTATGACATGTGCAATTTTGGATTCTCTTGCTACAATGAGTATTATCTAATGATCCTTCGGAGTTGAAGTCCATCCTTCACTTTTTTTCTCCATTCACATGGTAATAATGAGAATCCCAGATATCCATTTCAACTTTGAGGGTACATTGGAAAAATTTCACATTGTTTTAAAAGTCTAAAATTGCCACATCTATTAATAGACTTGGATTTAACCCCCTTAAGGTGTAGTCAACTTTACTTTCAATGTCAATGAAAAATTGAAAGGTGTATCATGAAAGACTTGTGACTTTCTCCTTTCTCACCTTGATGACTTTATCCTACTTTTTCTTAGTTATAAGAAATTCCCTCCCTATTTTGAGATGGAGAGTGTGAGTAGAATATTAATTGATAAATATTTTCTTTAATTAATCACAATCCATATCCCCAACATCTTTTATGGTCTTTGTATTCTTGATCAGCTTCTTTCATCGATCAACTTCTACCTCTAAGTGATAAATTGATAGTATGACATTCTCTTGTTCCAAACATCATAGGATAGAGAATATCATCTTAATGTAATTAATATATATTGAAACAATTAAGGGTTCATAATATCCACTAAAATTTAGAGGTTATTTTCATAAAAAGCTATAAACTGAAACTATCTCTTTTTTAAGGCTACGTGTGCATTCCACATGATTTATGTTATTGTTCAAAACTTGAGTTAGTTGATCATGCATTGCAATAATGATTTGGAATCATACCCCCTTTAATTTAGGCATATCATTTTGTAAAAAAAATTGCCTATTGCATTTTTTTTGACAAGGATCCTAATTTTTTCAACAATTTACTAATATAAAGGGAAATTATTGATGAGAATTTTCAAACCATTAGGAATATAAAAGGAAACTATAAACATAAAAAGAATAACTTATAAATGACATATTCACTATATCTCATGAATTTATAGGCTTTAATATAGGACATCCATTATTTATTTTCTATCATTAAATTTCACAAAAAAAATCCCCTTTTTATATCCCCTTTTGAATGGTTCTTAAAAAGTACATGGTTAACTAAAGAAAATCCCCCAATGAGTGTCTAGATATGTGTGAAGTCTTAAAATTATTTTTTGTGCACTAGGTATAGCTTTAGTTAGTACTCAATGAGCCCTTTCATTGTTTTACCCTTAGGTATATCTATTTCATAGCAGCATCCACTTGCTAATATCTGGACAGGGATATATTTATGAGAAAAAAATCAAAAAATCTATAATCTACCAAAATTGAGGGATGTTTAATATATTTAGGATTATCCAAAAGGATTATACTATAGTTTTCTAGTCCTAATATACAAAATAACTAGACCTTGATCTTATACCAACTATGAAAACCCATACTTATAATACATTTTATTTAATGATTTTAATATAAATATACATATAATATAATCCAAGAAAATAGAGAGGCCTAGTTTCTTTGGGAAATTAAACTCATAAAACATTAAATTAAAATAAAAAATCATTATTTAAAACTCTATAAAGTGCTCCAAGTTTCACTTGAATGCTTAATATTGCATGGGATAAATTGAGGACTTACATAAGAAATGATTGATCTATAAAGCCTTGTAAGGGAATAATCAAAGTGTTTGTCAAAGTAGGACACTCAATAGGGGTGAATTGAGTTCCTATAAAAATTCCATCTTCAAACATTTATTTTAAAGTACCCATAATCTAAAATAAAATATGGCCCAGTTTACCAAAGTAGAAGATTTATAAGAGTTTTGATCTTCTGAAATATTTCTCAAAGATTGATTAGTTCTCAGTTAAAACAAAATGGATTATTATTTTTAGCTTTTGAAATCAATCTACTAAACAAAATTCTAATATAAACACTATTTAATATTAACTATCAATGTGAAAGAAATGTTTTCAATGAATCATTAAAATAGTGAAAATAGAAATTTTAAAGACACAACAGATAAAAAACAAGATTTTTAGTCACATGTGGAAACTTAGTATTCTTCACTTAGTGATCACCTACCACCAATAAATTTATATAAATAAATTTGATTCACACCTTGGATCGGGGTAAATAAATGTATAAAAACTGTCTAGGTCAACAAACCTCTACCATAGTTCTTGTGGGAATGTAAATTACAATAATCCATGTAGAGACCTATTCCACTGTTATCTGTGGGAGTGTAAGTTGTAAAAAGATAAGTTTATGAATATATCAATGTATCTTCAAATTTTTAATAGTAGACAATGTGTGTTTATAAAACAGAGACACAAAAACACTGCATGAAATGTAAATAATGTACACAGGCAGAGAAATATGAAGAGAATAGGGTTTAATGGCCATGTGAGAAGTTCTTTACAGCTTCTGAACTCCTTAGAGATGGAAAAGGTGAATTTAGTTCAATTTTTGGAAACATGCATCAAATTAGAGTGTCTTGAGTGCTTCTGTATTCTGTTTCTAGTGAGGTGTATGACTTGATAAATGATATCTTCTTATTTCAGAAAAAAAATTTATTCTCTCTAGGTTATTAGAAGTATTGAATATTTTGTACGATGAGTAGTTATTTTATTGTTCTAGGGTGCACAAACATCTCAGTATATTTTCATAGATCGTGTAATTTTTCTTGTTGATCTGGATATTACCTTTATACAGTGTAGCAAACAAGCAGCATGTTCTATGGTACCTCATACGTCATACTAGTCCTTGACATCCATTAAATATTTTCTACAAAATACAGACAAGATCATTAATATAATAAAAAGTGTTAAGTTTCCTAAATATGGTCATTAGAATTAATTTTTAATTTAAATGGAAAAGGAAGGAATGAAGGTCTCTCAAGATCGGTAGGTTGGTCTTTAGATGTCTCAGACTATCAGTGTCTTATTTTTTTGTTGTCTTGTACGGTCGGTAGGTCAGTCTGTTAGTAGATCATTCAATTAGTAGGTGATGCGTCGGTAGGTGATGCGTCGATAGGTCGGTCAGTCAGTCAACTATAGATAGCTAATACTTGGAGAAAATTATGAGTATCAGTCAGTTTCTATGTCAGTAGGTTACACTATTGGTAACACATGTCATCGGTAACTCATAATTATGTCGGTGAATCATTCATAGTGATGTTTCTGAGAATCTATAAGTAGGTACTCTGTTCGTAGGTACTCTGTCGGTAAGTACTATGTCGGAAGGTACTTTTTCGGTAGGTACTTTGTCGGCAGCTCATCCTTAGTGAAAATTTTGAGAGGTTTTTAGTGGGTCAGGTATTGGTGCCTTATACTTATCAGTGACTTATACTTATCCAAATTTTGGTAACCATTCATATGATTTAAATACTAACAAGAGAGGTTAATATTAAATTTAATCATGGTTAAATAGGATGTATCTTAATAAAACATAATTAAGCATGATTTGTGAGCATTAAAACTGGAGGAGGGCAACAATATCCCCCTTTTTGATGATCACAAATCATGGAATTATATAGTTTATAATAACAAAAGTAAGGTCTTATTAACATTTTATATAGATCATAAGAGATGAAATTTTAAGACAAACACAAATATTATACATATCACTTATTAAGATTTTCTTTTTAATCTCATGCTCCCACTGAGATACATATCATACACATACACATTCCATACACATTTTACCCCTTTTGGGATTATCAAAGAGGAAAAAAATAATGAAAATAATGAATATATAATGAGATGAAATCATAGATTATACTCTATTAGTAATATAGTACAAGGGGTAACTAAAATAGTATAATAGATCCCTATCAAAGAGTCATCCTATCAATTCTTCTCCAAAGCAGAGTCCATCACTTATTTTCTCTTATCAGAGTCAGTAGTGGTAGGAGAGTGAGGTGCGAAAGTAGTGGTTGGAGTGGTAGTGTGGATACTAAGGGAAGGAAGAGGAACTTCAGTAAAGACATAATGAGTATGTCTTGGTCTAGAAGAGGCAGGAAGTCCAGTAATCTCACAATGAGTGATAAGTCTTATTTGGATTAGATATTGAGAAGGATTAATGGATAAAGGTTAAAAGGGTGTAGAAGAAGAATTATAAGGGTAAAAGATTGGTGGAAGAGGATAATCTGATGGAGTAAAAATTGCAATACAGTCATGATGTAGGTAAGGTTTCAGCAGCTTAATGAATTCCTTGATGATCTAGCCACCATAATCCATATCCTTTTCAAAATATTCATTATTCTCCATAAACTTATGAAGGGTATGAGTGAAATCCTTAAATTGCATTACTTGATCTTTTAAGTCTTGAGTAACATGAGGTAGTCTCAAATTCTCATCCAAAAACTTGAAACGACTATACATTTGATGTTTTTTATAAACCATATTAAAGTAGATGTCTACTTTCTTGGTTATCTCTTCAAGAGCATTAGAGGCCCCTTTTGTGAAAAAACATACCATTTCATATATATGATCACTATTATATCTATTTTTTTTAAGATTTATTCATCTATTCCACCCATCATAGACTGAATTTCCACTCTTGTAACATTTCTAATCATATCAATATCAAGAAGATGAATAATAGGAGCACCTGAAGTGGATTCACCTTGCAATATATCTTAGATATATGATCTCAACTAATTAAAATCAAAAGTTGGAGGCTTAGGAACATCAATCCTAGAAGATGAATCCTCAAATATTTTCACCACCTTATCCAAAGATTCCCTATAATCAATAGTTATATTGTTAATGGCTAAAACCATAGTAGTCGGCTCATTTCGCATTTTTTGATTCTCTAAGGAAATTTCTTCCAACTCTGAGATAAATTATAGATAAACCAAAGAAAAAATCTTCTATTTGATCATAGATTCATCACTTTCACTAATCCTTTACACTAGAGTAGGTTGATGTGAGGAGACAGATCTAACCACAACCAACAATTGTTCCATAAATGCATTGAAGTCAGCCTTAGTCACATACTCTACAGGCTTAGGTACACCTATAGAAGTATGAGCAGGAGAAGTTATCCTATCCTTTGAATCTTATTAATCTAAATCCAAAGTCACCTAACCTGGATCCTTTCTCTACACAGACACAACTATATCATCAATAGGAGTAAGAACATAAACTTTCACCCTTTTACGATGTCGTTCCCCCTCAATAGATACTCTCCTTCAAGCATAAACCAATTCCTTCACTGGATCCACTAAAAATATCTTTCAGTATGAAAATCATAATGCATATGAACATTAGGAGCCCTTTCCTCAACCATATCTAACTCAAGATCATCATGGGATCATAAAAGTGGTTCTTGTTCCTATTACACTACAGGAGTATTAGTAAAAAATTCATACTCAACTGGCTCTATTGTAAGATCAATAAGTACAACATTAGGACCTTGATCATTATCAGGATGATCTGATCCACCATCAGATTCATCACTTCTTTTTTCTTCCTTATCACATGTATATTCTTTATCAGATTACTCATCACATTCTTCATTTTCTTCCTCATATTTATCATCATAATCTTATTCTTCTTTTTCACTACCACTTTATCCTTCTTCACCATTTGACTCCTCATCACTATCATATCTGATAACATACTCAAAATTATATGACTCTTTAGTCTCCTTATAATCATCCTCAACTAGAATTAGTTCCTTTAAAGGAATAGGCATAGGAGGGATAGTAGGACCATAGGTCATACTTTCTGGACTTTCAGCTATATCGGGGTAACTTATATCGTCAATTGGTGACTCATTTCCTTGATCTTCCTTAGATATATCTTCCTCGTCTGAATACTCACCAGCTTGATTTGGTCCTAGACCAGGGTCAACCATATCCCTCATCCTTGAGGGATGCTCAACAGGCTTAAAATACATATACATTTTTTCATTGTACTCAACCCACATATTCTTCTAGGGATACCAATTTATTTACATTATCTTACATACAGTTTTGTTGAGATGGAAACCATCATAGGTTGAAACTATTTCTTCACCCTCATTCACTAAACCCTTATCTTTCAGAATAGCAGATATAATCCGAGGATAAAACAATAATTTTTTTCAGTAAGGACTTTAATTTCAGCTACATACACCATAAAATATCTTCACAAGTTATCTTTATATCCCTTATTCAACATATAATGCAAATATACATCTTGGTACTTTAGGGAGGTAAATTCTCATTTCCTAGGACATAGGTGATGCTGAATAAACTTGAACAAAAACCTTCATTCACCATCAAGTTCTATTTCTATAGGCCTTATATGATCACCATTTCTAGTAAGCTCGCCAAAGCTTCCTCGAAATTGAATATATCACTAGGTTGATGTGACCATCCTAGATGATCATCACACACACCCTCATGGGGTACCTTCAATCATTCTTATCAATGCTTTTTTGAAAAATAGATTCTTTTTCCATCTAATATATATTGGAACCAAAATTCCCTTGAGCCTTTGCGAAGAAATTCCTCATATAGATAAAACTCATGAAATGGAAACGGATAAAATTGCATGTCATTGTTGGAGAATCACTCCAACCATCCTTGATATTGAAACACATTTAACAGGATAGAGTTATTTGTCAACATACATTCTAAGTCCACTTATTTATTAGGAGTGATGATATGGTTCAAGAGTTCCGTATGAACAGGTTTTAGTTTAGGTTGACTATATTCACCTATTTGCTTTTGATATATATTATAATCATCCAACTATCTCTCAAAAACGTGTTTAACTTGATCCATTGGTGAGATTTATTGGTTTCGAGTTCAAAGGATAAAGGTAGCATGAGTTCGGGAGAGAAATGTTTGAAGGAAAGAGTGCAAGAGAAAGAGTGTGATAGTGAGAAAAAGTGTTTTATTGACCCTTAATTTTATAATTTAGGTATCTAAAATCATAAAATGATAAATGCAGATTAAAATATAATAAAATAATTAAAACATCAATGTTTTATATTCTAGATAGAAAAATGACTATATCGATCGGTGAGACACATCGGTGAGACCTATCAGTAAGTCACCATTGGTAAGTATTAATGGTGAGTCATCATCAGTGAGTCACGTTAGTGATTCATCATTAGTGAGTCTTGTTAGAGAGTCATCACCAGTGATTCCTCTTGGTGAGTAATCATTGGTGAGTCCTAGTGATGATTCATCATCAGTGAGACATCATCGATGAGACATCTAATATTTAATCACTCAAAGTTGATCATTCCTAACTCTTTTCGGATGTAACTCATTCTCTTATAATTTAATGTCTTAGTAAAAATTTCAACAAGCTGATGTTCATCACCAATGCATTTAAGAGTTATATCACCTTTTTAATAATGATCTTTCAAAAAGTGATGTCTCACATCAATATGTTTTGTTCTGGAATGAGAAACTGGATTCTTAGAAATTTTAATAGCACTTGTGTTGTCAAATTTTATAGGGACATGTCTAAATTGATATCCATAATCTAGTAATGTGTGTTTCATCCTTAAAATTTGAGCACAAAAATTACTAGAAACTATGTATTCATCTTCGGTGGTAGATAGTTCAAAATAGTTTTTCTTTTTACTACACTATGATACTAGAGACTTTCCCAATAAGTGACATATTCTAGAGGTGATTTTTCTATCCAACTTTCAACCACCAAAATCAGTATCAGAATAATTAATTCAAATGTTTTTCCTCTAGGTTAAAATAGTCCTAAGTTGGTAGTACATTTAAGGTATTTGAAAAAAAAAGTTAACAGTAAGTAGATGTGAATCTTTTGGATTTTATTGAAAATGATCACACATACACACACTAAACATAATATCATGTAAACTAGAAGTTAAGTAAATAATAATTCCAATAATAACTATGTGATTGGTTTGATCCACTAATTTTATATCTTCATTAAGATCCAATTTATAGGTGGTACTCATAGGAGTATCACTATTTTTGTGATATCCGAGCCAAAATGTTTTAGATGTTATTTAGTGTATTTACTTTGATTTAAAATAATAGCTTCTTTATTTTAAAAGATTTGAAATTGATGAAAGAATTTGATTTTACCCATTAAGCTCATTTCGAATTCGTTTTGCATAATTTTTGAAGAAACAATACATACAGAATTTTTTGAAGATCCAAAAAAATATCATCAACAAATATTTGAACAATTAAAACATCTTTAGAAATTACTTTTATGAAAAGAGTAGGATCATAAATCCCTTTTTTAAAACCTTTAGAAATAAGAATGGTATTGATCCTATCATATCAAGAAGTTGGAACTTGTTTTAAACCATAAAAATATTTTGTTAATATAAGAACATGATTTGGAAAATAAGAATTTGTAAAAATAGGGGTTTCTTCAACAAAAACATCCTCCACTATAAACCCATTTAGGAAGTCACTTTTTAAATTCATTTGATAAAGTTTGAAATTAATATATGGTCTATAAGATAATAGTATTAAAATGGTTTCAAGTCCATAAATAGGTTTAAATGTTTCTTCATAGTTAATTACTTCTTCTTGAAGATAACCTTGTGCAACTGATCTTGCTTTATTCCTTAATATAGTTTCATATTCATCTACTTTATTTCTAATCACCCACTTAGTTCCCATTTTCAAGGTGTCTTTGGGTCTATCAACAAGTTTCCAAAATTTATTCCTTTCAAACTGGTTTAATTATTCTTGCATAGCCATCACCCAAAATTCATCATTGATTACATCATTGATGTTCTTAGTTTCAAGCTGTGAAAAAAATGCTTGATGTTCAACCTGGTTCCTTAGAGAAGCTCCAGTCTATGTCCCTTTATCAAAGTATCAAACAACAACATTTAAGGGATTGTTCTTAAGGGTTCTAATAGATCTGGAAAAAAAGGTTGGTTATCTCATGTTCATCTATAGATTCGGGTTACCTTTGGTTAGAATCTAGAGAGTTTCCAAAACATTATTTTTCTTATTATTTAATAGTGGAATTATAAACTTTAGGATTTAAGTATAGATTTGATAGATTTTTTTTACTATGTTTGTTTCATTAAATTTGATATGTAAATATCCTTTAACACACTTGGTTCTCTTATTAATGACCCTATAGTCTTTTCTAGAGGTTCTATAACCTATGAATACTCCTTCATCATTTTTGAATACAAATTTTTAAAGATTATCTTGTGTATTAATGATATATATTTTTCCACCAAGAACTTTTAAGTAATTAAACTTGGGTTTCCTATTATTCCGCATCTTATATAGAGTTTTCTTAAGAATAGGTCTAATAAAAACATTATTTATAGTTAAAAAATATTTATTCACAACTTATACGGAAAAATAAATAGGTAGATCATATTCACTAAGGAAAGTTCGAGTTATTTCTTGTAAGGTTATATTTCTCCTTTCTATAACGTCATTCTACTAGGGCTTCCTAGAAGCAGAGAATTTATGAATATAGCCATTTTGTGAGAAACAAAGATTCAAATTCTTTATTTTCAAACTCATATCCATGGTCACTTCTTAAGGTTTTGATCCTAATTCCACTTAATTTTTCTACTGACCTAGAATACTTGGTGAAATAATAGTGGGATTCACTCTTTTGAGCTAAAAAAGAAGGTCTAAGTATATCTAGAAAAGTCATCTACTAGAACATATACAGAGTGATTCTCCTTTAAACTTGAAACTCTACAAGGTCCAAACAAATCCCTGTGAACCAACTCAAGAGGTTGAGAAGTTGAAACTTTTTTCTTTGGTTTGAAAGTTATTTTGTGTTGTTTTCCTTTTTGATAAGGATTACAGACTTTGTCATTTGGAAACTAAAGGTTAGGTAGATCCTTGAATAGTCCCTTTCTAGTAATATTTATAAGTGAGTTGATGTTATTGTGTCCTGGTATCATATTTCATATCTAAGACTATTTATTAAAGGCACTCAAACAAGAAACATTTTTGAGAAAATAAAGAATCCAAATTAATAGAATAAACATTTTTATTTCTAAAAGCAGAAAATACTAAATCATTTTTAGAATTGAAAACAATGAAAGAATCATTTTAAAATTTAATATGAAATCCATTATCACATAACTATGAGATTATAAGAATATTATACTTAAGACCATCCACATAAAGAACTTCATAAATTAAAATTGAATTATTGTTTCTGATTTGTCCAAGGCTAATTATTTTTCCTTTTTCATTGTCACTAAAGGTGACATGCCCACCATCAATATTGGTAAGGTTCTTGAAGCTTGTATAGACCGACGTCATATGTCTTGAACATCCATTTTACAAGTACCCTAATCTCTTATAATAACTCTTCAAATAGATTTCCTACAAAAATAGATCAAACAAGAAAAGACTTTGGTACCCATATTTTCTTAGGTCCGGTAATATTAGTAATTAATGCTTTGGGAACCCACATTTTCTTTATGGGTTTCATATAAACTATTTGTAAAGTCTTAGAAAAAAAATTATTAGATCTATAGAAACTCAAAGCCTTTAAATCATTTCCCATATTCTAACTTGTAGTATTTTTTTCAGATTTAGGCATAAAATTGGATTTTCTAGATTTGGATACAAAATTGGTTTTAACAAAATTTCTTTTTCTAGGTTAATAACCAATACCATTAGTATATTTTGGGTAATCTTTTTTTATGAATGTAAACTATGGTATCTTTACCATTTGTAAACATCTCAAAATAATTCCTTAATTTCTCATTAGATAGTTTATGTTTTGTATTCTCATTGAGCAGTTGAGAATTCTTTTACTATTAAATAGTCAGTTCAGACTTCACAGTAGCATAAATATCATTTTTTCTTCTTAAGATATTTATATTTATATTTCATTTCATTTCATGTATCCTCAATAATTTTATAGTCTTAAAACATCTCTTCATTTTTCATGTTCTCAAGGTCAAATTCATCTCTAGAATAATAAGAATTATGTATAGGAGATTCTAGAGTTACCTTAGATGTGTTTCTTAGGAAACTCATATTGGATTTTTCATCCTTGTCATCGTGTTATGATTCAGATCCAATGGACCTATCCTCAAAATCACTCTAGGTATCCTTCATTTACTTCTTATATTTTCTATCATTATCCTCATATTTTCTTTTTAACTTTAACTTAGGATAGTCAGATTTCACATGTCCTCTCCTCTTTCACTCATACTAGACTATTTCATTAGTGTTTTCATTTCTCTTCCAATCCTTTTTACAATTATCCTTGTTTTTATACATTACTTTATAACTAGTATTTCTAAAGAATTCATTATTTCCATAGAACTTTTTGAATCTTCTAGATATCTTATTCATTTCCTTATCCATTTCACTCAGTGATTCTTCATTACTGGAACTTTCATTTTCTCTTTTTATTTATATTTAGAAGTAGTTGTTTTGAAAGCCACTAACTTTTTCTTTGGTCCATCATATTGTTTTCTCTTAACCTTCAATTCTTCTTCATGTATAATCAGTTTTCCTATCAAATCCTTTATAGGCAGTGAATCTATGTCACAAGATCATTTAATTTATATTAATGTCTCTCTTTATCTTTATTGAAGACATCCCAAGATCCTCTTCATCTATTCCTTTGTAGTAAATGTATTTCCCAGTTAAATAATTTTATTCATGATCTCATTGAACTTGAAATACATTTTAAAAATATGTTCATCAGGATTCATTTTAAAGTTATCATATTTAATGGTATATTTGTTGAGCCTCATTTATTTGCATCAGTGGTTCCTTTATTTGAAATAGCTAAAGTATCTCAAATATCATATGCTATTTTACATGAATAAATCTTATTTAATTCTTAATAACCTAAATTAAAATATAAATTATTCATAGCTTTTCAATTATTATTGTAGGATGCCTTATTGGAATCATCCCATGTGTTTCTAGAAGTAGTAGGAATCTTATATTCACCAACTATAGCACACCAGATTTCAAAACCCATTCTTTCTAAATGAATTTTCATTTGACATTTTCACTCTACATAGTTTGTGCCATTAAAGTTGGGAGTTCTTTTGGTAGCAGCACCTTCCTGTCTATTTTCTATTTAAAATGGATTTTAATGATTTTAAAGAACAACAAATTTTTAATTGAAATATATTTATAGATCTTTAAAATACAACCAAAATCATGGTTGAAACAATTTAAAGATTTTAAAATCTTTAAAAACTAAAAGGTAAATCCTATAATACCAAATATTGATCAGAGTAGGACACTCAATAGGGGGTGAATTGAGTTCCTATAAAAAATATTAAAATATTTATTTAAATGTATCCCTAATCTAAAATCAAATATAGACCAATTAACCAAATTATTAGATTTATAAGAGTTTTTATCTTTTGAAATATTTCTCAAAATTGATGATTTCTTAGTTAAAAAAATATGGATTAATATTTTAGCTTTTTAATTCAATCTACTAAACCAAATCCTAATATAAAAACTATATAATATTAACTATCAAAGTGAAAGAAATTTTTTCAATGAATCGGTAAAAAATTGAAATGTAAACTTTGAAAGACATGGCTTATAAAAAACAAGGGGTTCAATATCAATATAATACTTAGCCCTCCCCACTTGGTGATCACCTTCCACTAAGAAATTTATGTAAATAAATTTCATCCACACCCTGGACCGGGGTAAGAAATAGTATACAAACTATCTAGGTCAACAGACCTCTACCACAGTTCTCGTGGGAGTGAAAATTACAACATCCCATGCATGGACCTCTTCCACTATTATTTGTGGGACTGTAAGGTGTAAAAAGATAAGTTTTTGAACATATCAATGTATTTTATAGTTTTTAATATGAGCTAGTGTGTGTTTATAAAACAAATACACACACACTACTTGAAATTTTAATAATTTAGCTATGTAGAGTGATATGGTGATAATAGATTTTAAAAGGCTCTGTGTGATGTAGAAGAAGTGAAGATGGAGCTAAATTCTAGAAATAGTCAGCAAAATAGAGTGTCATGATTGATTATATCATCGGTTTTCAGTTCAGTGTATGAATTAGTGTATGAGATCTTCTTCTTTCAGAAAAAAATTTCTTCCCTTTAGTCTCTCAATTGTATTGCATAATGTGCACAATTAGTATTTATTTTATTGTTCTAGGGTGAATGGGCAGCTTGGTATATTTTATCAGATCCTTTCATTTTTCTAATTAATCCAAATATTCCCTTTATACAGTGTAGTAGAAAATAATTATGTTGTCTGGTACCTCGTATTAGTTTTTGACTTCCATTAAATGTTGTCTACAAAAGACAGACAATATCATTAACATAATAAGCAGTGCTAAGTTTCCTAAAAATGACCAGTAGAATAAATTTTAAATTTAAATGGAAAAGGAAGTAATGAAGATGTCTCGTGATCTATAGGTATGTATTTCGATGTCTCAGACTATCTGAAACTCAGTTTTTAGGTGTCTCGGACAATTGGTAGGTCAGTCTATTAGTAGGTGATGAGTCGGTAGGTTATGCATCGGTATGTCGGTTAGTCAATCATCTATCAGAAGCTATTACTTAGTTAAAATTCTGAGTATTGTTCAGTTTCTCTATCAGTAGATTACTCTGTCGGTAACACATTCTTTCAATAATGCAAACTTCTATTGGTGACTCATCCTTAGTAAAGTTTCGAATAATTTTTCGGTAGGTACTCTGTTGGTAGGTACTATTTCGGAATGTACTTTGTCGGTAGGGACTTTTTCAATAGATTATCCTTAGAAAAAATTCTAATAATCTATTAGTAGGTTAGGTATTAGTGAATTATACTTATCGGTGACTTATACTTATCTAAATATTGGTAACTTGTCTTATGATGTAAATACTAACAAGAGTGGTTAAGATTAAATGTAAACATGTTTAAACAAAATGTAACTTAATAAAACATAATTAAGAATGATTTGTGAGAATTAAAAATAGAGGAGGCCAACACAAATCATATCATGAAAAAAAGTAATACATTTCAGTCAATATTCATATCATGATAATATAAATAGGTGTGAATCATATACATAAACTTTGTATAATGACATTGGATGGCATCATAAGATCATAGAGTAAAATTTTTGTGTGTGGAAACAACATAAAATGTGACCTCATAACCATAAGTTAAGGATAAACACAAATAAATTATCACATAGTGTTCTTAGGCTAATTATCAATGAACTATACATGGTATCCCATGATATGACAAAATTAACCAATTCATTGGAGTGCTATCAGGGTGCACCCTTCATATTTTCTAACTTTATGTGTTCTGTATCAATCATATAACATAATAATGTATTTAAAAATTTAAATACCATGATTAATGAATGTGGGATTCATACATGGATGTCCCAAATCAATTAAATATAGTTATATATTGGTGAATACCTTTAAATGATATTAGGGATGGGTATTTACAATATAAAAGTTTTGTATGGAAAATCACAAAATGATTTTGGCAACATAATGAGTATACATAAAAGTTTATAGATGGGTTTAATGGGAGGTAAAGGTGGTATATCATTATTTTTGAATCATATGGATATTAAATTAATGTTTATAAACAGATTACAACATGATAAAAAAATATTAAAAATTATTAATAAAAATAAAATGCTTCAATGGAAAAGAGGAGAGAGAGAATCCTTAACTTTATCGGATGACTGTTAATGATTGGTAAGTGATCCTTAGGAACATAAAAATCATTGGGGGATAATTATATAGGTATAGGGATAGGAACTTCATGACCAATGTGTTTTTAGTGGAGAGTAACTTTATAATGAGTTAGTATTTATAGTAATATACAGGGGTTTGTTTATAAATTTCTAAACAATTATTTCAGACTATACATTATATAATATTCAAAACCATTAGCTTTCAAATAGATTTGACCCATGATTTATGATAATGGGAATTCCTTTAAATTATTTTAATGGGTTATGTGAAAAAATTCTTTAGAAAATTCCATCAATTATGTGGAAGTGAGTCATGTCCATAAAAAATTGTTTTTATGTCATAAAATATCCTTTAGGCATTGGAAGCTTCTCTATAGGTTTTGAAAAATAATATTATCACATTAAAATACTTTATTTTGATTAAAAACAATATTTTTTGTTGATTTAAACTTGTATATAATTTATTACAGCACTTTTGGGCCATTAGGATGTCATAATTCATATTGTATATTTATATTATATTTAATTTTTACCCAAAAAATTGACCGTCTCATAGAATTATGAAAAATTAACTATTGGATTATTTCAACCTATCAAATTAAAAAATGGAATCTATTTTACCTAACTAATTCTCTAAATATAATAATTTTAATTTTTAAAATAAAATTCTTCTTTATTAAGAAGTGCTGATTTTTTTACATGTTTTAAACTCTAATCACTAGAAAAACAACTTATGATTGCATTAAATCATTTTATTATTTATAAAAGAGTAAATAACATTTTTTATAAATTTTATATAAAAATAAAAATTTATTTAAAATTAGTTAATTTATCATAAAAAAAATTAAACACATATAATTTTCTTAAAATAAAATTTCGATTTCCATGTATCAAAAAATCAAACTTATCATTTTCATACACTATTTAAGTGCTTTTTATTTTATATAAAATGTAGATAAGAAGGAACCAAGATTGGGGGAAACACTATTTCATTAAATGCTGAATTTTACATACTATTAAGGTCTAGATAAAAAACCCCTTATTACACTGTCATACTCCCTATGGGTATGGTGTGTGATGGTGATACTTTCTTGGGGTGGTTCGATGAACATATTTTGGGCTTTGATCTCTATAAGATTGATCTTCTACTGTAAATGGTACCACTCAAGTTTTGGATGTTGAATATCCACTTGGGGTCAGTCAAGAGTGAATCACAATGATTTTATCACTTCATAGAACACTAATAAATGGGCCTTATAAGGTATGAACCTGCTGGCTGAGTCCATCTCTTTATCCTTCTATGTCAATTTTATTTGACTATAACCTTTAATATAAACTAATCTTAGTGGTCATTGTAAAATGTCTATTTAACAAATGGTAATTATTCATAATAGAATTTATTCCAAACATTCATATTATGGATATATTATATAATTATCTAAAAAATGAAATATAGTGCATGAGTTTTATATAACTAAATTACTTAATTATGCATATAAACATTTAGAAAGAAATTTCATTTATATTTTTTTGGTTCATTGAAATATACATGTCATGTTGTAGGTATTAATCTACACTAGTTATACACTTAGTAATTTTCAGTGGGTTGTGTGGTATTAAATGTTTAATAATTATTTTCTACATAATTCTATAAATACATGACGTGTATGGTCATCATACACAGTGTGTACTTCATGGGAATCACTAGTGATACACATCGTGTATATTCATGGAATTATGTGTTGTTATAAATGTCACTCAGACTACATGATTGACCCACAAAATAGCATGTTGTATATATCATGACATGACGTGTCGGCATTCATGTTGTGTAAGTACATAATACAAGATGAGACCATACACAATGTAAGTCACATGACATATCGAGTGACATAATATATTGTATAAGAGTTTAACTCCATAAATTCATTTTATCAAACATAGAAGGGTATACATTATATAACCTCTAATACATGTTGTGTATATATTAAATTTCAATATTGAATTTAATCTGACATGAAATGGTGCATATCGTGTGACCACATAAGTACATGTTGTGTACTTACTAATTTTAATTATATTTAATTTAATTTATTTAAAATTAAATAGTTTGGGTAATCTAA
This sequence comes from Viscum album, assembly GCA_963277665.1. NCBI lineage: Eukaryota > Viridiplantae > Streptophyta > Magnoliopsida > Santalales > Viscaceae > Viscum > Viscum album. The sequence continues at coordinate 1,539,924,822 of OY728125.1, read as the reverse complement.
AGTATTTTTTGGAATGATTTTTAAAATAATAAAATAATTAATTAGTAAAGATAAATTTATTAGTTATATTAAATTTATCTTTAAAAAAGATGAATTGAAATGAATGATAGTAAGGTTAAATTTTTAGTTGTTTCATGTTGTGATTAATCAAGAGCTTGGACGACTTGTGTATGTGTGTAATTTTATTTAATATAATTATGAATGTTTTGTATGTGATAATTTATTATTAAATTAAATATTATCATATGTGTATCATCCCTTCCTCCATTATTATGTATGAGCTTTTGTGTACAAGGCTTATTTTATGTAACCTTAAACCATGAATACCCCTCATCTATGAGTGAGTAAGAATATTTAAAGGATGGAACCCCCAGTGATGGACGATTATCCCCGATCCAAGCTAAGGTGGATCCAACAAAGGAGATGCACATGTTAATGGAGTAATGATTCCACTCAATCTAGGAATCGACTCATGGAGTTATTTCCCCTTGGATCAAGCTTGATTTATCTTTAACTCGATAAAACAACCAATAGATTAAAAGTTTATGATAATATCACATGTTTATTTTATTTGTCTATAAATTTTTATTTATTTATTTATTTATATTATGAATAGTTTATTCGATGATTAAACATGATCACATAAAGTAAATGAAATAAAAAATATGCTAAAAAGGTAAAATAAAACTATTATATATAAATTATCTTATCTAAAATGGTTCATTAATTATGTAGAATCCACATAATGTTAAAAAAATCATGTAATGAATAAAATAATGAATATTTATACATAAGTTAAACAAAATATCTCAAGTAAAATATCAATTTATTAGAGGGTTTCCATTATTTGAGTAATAATACAACCATAGATAACGTTATCTATCTAACACACATCATGATACTTTCATTTATTGGGGATTTTAAATTAAAGTTTGGTTTTGACATAACCAATATAATATCTAGAATAGTTTACCTTATAATACTTGGTGTAACCTAGAGGAAATCATTAAAGAAATATTAGTTTAATATATCAAGATTGGGAGGTCCTCTCAACACATCAAGGAGAATTAAATTAAAATAGTTGGAAAGATACACCTACGTAAATGCCTACGAGTAATTTGACAAGGCCCTCATGTAGGTAATGATAAATAGAATATAGATTTTTTTCAATAAAATATCCAAGAGATAGGATATTTTGATTCCAATGGTGAGTGATATTGGGAATTATTAAAAAAAGTTAAAGTTTATTAAATTCATTTATTAAATCATAACCAGTAATAAAGATAAAGTACTAAAATATTTTTTATATATTGTATAAAATTGAAATAATAACCATAGTAACACTGCAATCATTCTTTTAAAAATAAAATGTATTCACCAATATGATCTTTTTTGAGTGGTATAGTTTTTTTTTACACTACACTACTATAGTAAAAATTATATTATGTGTTAAAATCCCCATTTCTTGATCAGCCTCTAAAATGAGTGTGTGAAGACGAAAAGAATCCCTATAATAGACACATATAGGATTCTTAAAATGTTCATTGTATCATGTTATCATCTACATTCATAGCATTGAATATGAAACATCAATACAAGGATACATACAAAATTATAACTCGTATCCAATAGCTTTAAAATGAAAAATATAGGTTAAAGGTAAATGATATTGTCACTACACTAAATAAATGAAAATTTAAAGAATGGTACCTAAATAGTTATATTGCCTTTAAGATGATAAACTATATCAACCAGTTAGTGATGTTGGGCTTCCATATGCATAATAAATTATCCATTAATATCATATTATATTCCATACCACCCAGATTCACTATATTCATAAATAATTATAGAATTAATATTATGGATAATAAACTCATTAATATTTTGACCATGCCTTGTTAATCTAAAAGAGGGTTTTGGGAATTTGGTTCCTTATCCCTTATGGTGAATGAATTTATGGACATGTTTGATAAGCCTATGAAAATTTTATAGTTAGTGGTTTTTTAAAAATTTCCATCAAAGATAAAAAAATTTCTAAAGATAGTTAAATGGATATGAGGTTATATACTTCACATTTGGAAAGAAAAGTAACTAAAAGAGGATCTTCAATGAATTTAGGAAAATTCAAGAATAAGATTATACTTTATATATTCATCATTCCATGTAATATTGTTATTTTTAATTGTGGTTATTAAATAAAATTTGTGACTCGCATATTTTTATTTAAATATAATATACAAGGAAGTTCAGAAATATTATAATAATTATAGTAAACATTCTAAGTAGTTTAAGGATGTTGATTCCTAAGTAGGATTAGAGAAGGGTGAAACATCACATTTACAAGTGGACTAATTCTTGTAAAACTATTTTTTAATTAGTGTTACCATAACATTTATCTTAGTGTCCTTATATCATGACACAATGTGACATTATTTAATATTTTAAATGAATGTATTTATGGTACTTTAAACTTAATAGTTTAAAAATACTTGAATCATAGGTGTCCAATATTAGTAATGAAAGATGAATATAAAATAAAAGACTCGTGTAAGACTTACTAATGGAAATATAATTCATTATCAAGTAAATCTAAAAGTAATTTTATAGTATATACCCATAATAATTTTTAGACTCTTTAGAGCTAAAAAACATAGGTATTTTTCTATACTTACTTATTTTGTTTTTGGGAAAAATAAACCTTAAAAAATAAAGGTCATAAATCTAAAAAAACATCAAGATTTAATTTAGAAAGATATGTGTGAAATATTCTAAATATAAACAAGTGGTAAATTATTATACTTTATGAGGATCCCCTAAGAGATTTTAATAATATAAAGTGGATGTAATGAATGGTAAATGGTATAAGATCCTCCAGGTGGGATAGTTATAGAATATCTTAACTAAGAGTCCATTAATGATTTAAATAAAGAGTGGATTCATTCATGAACTCACATTACCTTATGAAAAATCAAATAGGTAATAGTAGTATAGTAAGGATAAATGAGGATTCTTATATATATTATAAGTTTTCTCTAATTCCTTTTAATAAATGTTTCACAGATAACATCATAATAGCTAACCATATTCCAACCATATTGGTAAATGGATATAAAATAAGTTGTAATATGATAGAAATCTATTATATCATAGCATCATGTGTTTAATGAGAATTACTTGTTAAAGATAATCATAATATATGTGTGTGTGTGTGTGTGTTAAGAAAAACACTAAGTGAATATTATTTAATTATCCTAAATGTACAAAGGATATTATTATCCCTAAGATAGAAAGATATTATTCAAGTGATCAACTATGTTTCTATAAGATGAAATAAATTATATTTATAGAAATTGGGAGAAAAATAAACTTCAAAGAAGTTAGGGCTCAAGATTCACTTTAGTTTTCATGGGAACACTAAACTCTACAATATTTATGTGTGGAAGTTTTTCAAAAGACACATACTATGTTGGAAAGTTAAATCCAAGTAGTTTGTTTTATATTCACCAAGAAATGTGATATATTATTCAATAAGAATAATGAATCATACAAGGAAGCAATAGATGGAAACTATATATTATAATAATTTTATACGAATTTAAAAATTAATAACATTTAACAAATTTAAATTTTAGTTATTTTGGACTCTCCAACTGATTAAAATCCATTTGTGGGTATTCAATAAAAATCTAGACATGGATGGTAAAGTTTTCCCCTATAAAAAATTATTGGTTATTAAATATTTCTAGCCATTTCTAGATAGAGTTTATGATAAAACCATTTCACCAATCATTATACTAAGGCCCTTAGAATTTTAATTATCATAGAACTTTTCTATGATCATTTTATTAGAAAATTGGATTTCAGTACCACCTACCTTGAAAACCCCCTTTAGAATATTCTTATATGATACAATCAAAAGGGTTGGTGATGCTGAAAAATTCCAATAAGGTATGTAAATTATACAAAGCCAATTATGTATTAAAGAAATCATTGTGATCATAGAATATTATTTATATGAAGCCACTAAATAATTTTTCTTTTTAAGAACAAAATTGTTCTATGTTTTTATAAGATGTTAGTGGTTGTGATATGGTTTTACAAGTCAAATATATTGATAGAGTATGGAAAATAGATATAAATAATGACCTTAAGTAGAAACCCAAGTTCTATTGACAATATCTATAATTATAGAGTTGTTGGGTTTCCTAGATCTAGTCATAGTATATACTTTTATGAGGTATTAAAAATACAATATAGGAATATTCAAGAGAGAATTTCTTCATATTACACATGGCATGAAATATCTCTAAGTTGGTATGTGAAAGAATAGTAGGGGATTCTTATGATGAAAAAAATACTATATGCTTGAGTTTATGGAATCTGTCTCATATAACATTATTTTTTCTTAGATTTTGTATTTCTTATGTGTAAATTGTAGTGTAAAAATGTCAAACAGGACCTAAAGATCTGTATTAGGTAGAAATCATAGCTTTCTAAAAATAATTCATAAAGTATAGTGCATGAGTTTCGGGTAAATTGAGAAGTGGGAATACTATTTATAAAGGGGATACAAAACTACTCTTCCTTCTGATCAATTTGATCTAGTATCATAGTGTGTCTAATTAAATAAGAAATAGAATCTCATTAACTCTATTGGTTTTTGTATCTTCATTGATTGAGTACTTAGCGGATTTTGATGTACCTTAATACGTATGTTAAGTAATGATTTGTTCCAAATATTGGAATTGTACCAATATAGCAAAGTATTATCATATAATATGAAAAACATATGAGTATGGTATTAGGTAATATATTAAGTTGATGAAAAATAATAAAAATTATAACTTAATGATATAGGCTCTTGAGGGATTTTCTCAAAGTTGTGAAGTCACGATAAAGATAATTACCACAACAAAATGTCCCTGGCCCAGAAGCTATAACCATACATCAACAGAAGCATGTTCATTTTTTGAGATCTAATAAGTTATCAATTAGTAGTTATCTCTAGTGAATTTAATATCTTATTAGATTTAGTGCCCTAGAACCCAATAACTTTGAAATTTTGATTAACAAAATATTAAATTACCATAATATTAATTAATATATTATCACATGATATTTTTTCTTCTATATAAAATTTATGTGGTAATGTCATTATAATATTTACTGCATAGAAAGTTTATAATAGTTCCCCGATATAATAATTACCTTCATATGATATAAAAATATTCTTAAATATATTTCCTATATTCAAGATAACATTTATTTGATGGGACATAGATGGTATTTCAATATTATGTGTTGGAGGTTTATAATACATCGAGAATTATTCTCATGAAGTTCACACTTGGTAATATCTGAGATATGAGGTCATGTTGATAGACCATCCTATTATAATTTCATATGTAATATGTGTCATTGTAAATTCCTATTTGAATATGTATGTATTGGTCCTTAGAAATAAGTGTATTATTAATGTATATCATGAATCCCATACTTTATTTCTTAATGATAACCCTGAGGAGATATATTCAAGGTTATGTAGAATATATTGGGTGAGTTATAAGTGATATGAAATTAATATAACAAGTCAAGAAATGATTTATTACTTTTTAGTTAATGTAAAAAGATATCTCTAACCTATTTATTGAAATGGAAGTGTCTGATTAAATATATGCTCATGGTAGTTCACCTATGAGTTAATTTATGGTAGTCAAATAAAGTTAAATCAATCATATAGGTTGATGACACAAGTATGGAACGTTCTTGATTAGATATTAAGACAAAGGATTTATATTACAAAGTGACGTTCTCAAATCAATTAATACACCACTTAGAGGGCTGGTAAATTAGTGGATATTGTTTTTAAAAATTCTTTCATTTTATGGAATTAATCCCCCGTGATTTTCTTGATATGTGATCTAGTATTAAAATTCCTTCCTCAATCAAATGTAAAAAATATTATGAATCAAGAATCACACATGAATTTTAACGATATTTGGTCACAATGTGAGATCCTAATCCTTTCTTGGTTCAGTTTGGGATTTGATACTTGGATTGTCACTAATATAATAATAGTTACAAGAGAGAGTTATTGTTCATCCTTTACTCTAAATTAGATTTAAAAAGTTTAGTAATAATTAAGGAATGGTGACCATAGTGAACATGTATTTAATATAAAATAAATGGTTTTGTTTAACCTTATACTAAAAACATTTAAATATTTTATCTTAACTCTAAGTTGAATCAAATCTCCAAAATAGAATAGAATTCCTTATAATCAAAAACTATAAATTCTTCAAGAAATACTTTTACTCATAAATGAATATGAATGAAATAGTGGAAGATCATCCTTCCTCACATTGGATCAGAATGAACAACTTGTTCATGAGAGTATGCACAGATGAGATGATCTTCTTCCTTCTCAAAATAAAGAATCCTAAACAAAAACATGAAAAAATAGCTTAATTCAGCCTCTATAGAAATTATATATGCATATAGATTGATGATATTATCAAATCTCTCTTTATCTCTATTTGATCCAGATGTATATTGTACAATCTAAAAAATCGAAAACATGTTTCCCTTCTTCATTTCCCTCTTTTATGTTCTCATCAATTTGGGAATAGAATTTTCATACTAATTTACAGAAATTCACATGATTCTCAATTGTATGACCAATCCATAAAGAATATCAACTTTAACCATGAAAGATAATTTCTAATAATAAATATAAAATCCCACATAAATTTCCCATAATCCTTCTCAATATCATCCAAAAAATTAAAAAAAAAATTAAATCACATTAAATATTTTTCCATGTTTTCATTGTTTCATGAATTACAATGTGTAAATGTTTCTCACAACATAGATATTTCATATCATTAGGATTCACTCTCCTCAGGTGGTCCTCATTTAATTTTTTTTTGATAGTGATCAAATGATTGATCATGATGTTTTGAAATGATGAAGCTCATCCCATATAATCATTTGATTTATTCATTCTTCATAAAATAAAATTTAAAAACTTTATTTTTTTCATCTAGAAAAATATCACAATTTTCATAAGTGTTTCATGAAGCATACACATGTCGTAGTTGAAACCTAAGTAGATTTATTCACACATATATTGAGCTCAATGGAACTTATGAACAATAGAATGAAATTACACCTAGCTAAAACACACACACACACACTAATTAGAAATTCAACATGATCTTGTTCTCATTCAATCATATTCTTGATAAAAAATACATATTCCTTGGAATTACATTTTCAAAAAAAATCATCACCATCCTGTGTGTTCAAATATTCACTCAAGTGCTTTTAGGTTGTCTCGAAAAAAATATTTTTTAATAAACATGTAATATTTTTCATATGGGGTTTAAAATAAATAAATAATTAACAAATTTAAGGTAAATCCATTCTCCCCCTAAGGATATATTTTCATCCCATGCAAGGCATTCTCAAAATAAATTTAAAACTGACATCTCAAGCAAGAGACACCAAATTGCAACCTTTATTAAAATACAATAATCTAAACACCACAATAAAGTTTTGATTAGTTTTTTTCAAACAACTATATCTCTCAAGGATTGGAAAATGTTTGTGTCCATTTTATAAGATGATCTCCCTTTCAATCCTTTCTCTTAAGATCTATAAAATCTCAACATTTTTATAATAAACACAAAAACAAAGATGAGGAGAGAAATGTACTTTTCAAGCGTAGAGTTTTCAACCTTCTCACCCCATTTTAAAACATAATACATGGATTAATGGGGGTACTTACCAAATATTATTAATGATTTAGAAGGGGTATAACACCCATGTTCATCTTTAAGTACTCAAATAATTTGGGATATCTTTTGAGAAAATATCATCAAAATGGTCTTGAGTAGGGAGAAATTCCAACTTTATGTCTCCATTGGCTACCTTATATTTAATGAAATGATATATGATATCTATATGATTGAACCTTAATTGTTATATGATATTTTTTGAAATATCTATATCACTTTAATTATCACAATGTATTTTTAGAAGTATTTCAACTTTCACTCTCAAATCATATAGTTTCTCCTTTATCAAAACCATTTGAGTGAATGAACTAGTAACAGTAACATATTCGGACATAGTAGTACTTAGTGTGAATGCATTCTATTTATTCCAGTTAAAAATAACACTATTATCTCCCTGGAGGAAAACTCCAACCAAAGGTGGAACTTCTATCATCATATCCACCTGCCTTATAACAATTTGTGAACTTTGATATATTTAAATTATTTCCCTTCCTATATAGAATCCAATAGCTCATTGTCCCTTTGCTGTAACAAATAAAACTTTTAGAATACATAATAAGTGACTCATTTGGTTCACTCTGATATCTAGCACGGATACTCACTATGTATAAAATGTTTGTCCTAGAAGTTTTGAGATAAACTAAACTCCCAATCAGTTATCTAAGTTATATTTGGCATAAAATCTAACTTTTCCCAAGTTATTTATCTTGTTCCTGAAACCCCACTTGGTCCCAATGACATTTTATAATTGGGTCTTGGAACAATATCACATGTAGAATTATTATTAATCTAATTTAACTCACCACCCATATCTTCAATAAACTTATTATGTTGATTAAATTTAGTAATGTTCCTAAATCATGAGATTAAAGTTATTTGGATTTCAAGTTACATCCTTTTTCAAGTTCTTACAAGATCTTAATGACTTCTAATGAGATTCCTTATCTTTACACATTTCTTCAACTTTTAAAAATTAAAATTTTCATTCTTTGTAACCACCTCCTCATCACTTGTTTGATCTAACACAACATCAATAATCTGTGGTCCAGATTCTACTTGTATAGAACCTTCTTTTTTAGAATCTTTCTTGATGGTTTTATCTCTATCATCAAGAATTATTGCATCAATATCATAAGATACATGATTATTCTCAACTATTTTTACATCATATCATTTATAAACTTTTTATAACCTCTTTTTCCAATAAATATATGCTTTCCCACTTCATAGAAATCCCAAGAAGATTCCCTCCACTATCATTTAATGAAAACATTCTCAGTTTTGAGTTTTTAATTTTTATAAGGCAAGGACTACTAAACACACTAAAGTTTTACAAAATGGGGTTCCTTTTATACCACATTTCAATGGAATTAATGTCATAATATGATCTTAACATGCATATATATTGAATGTGAAAATTATTGTAAATAGATTCTATCCAATATAATTTTGAGAGACCATATTTTTCTAACATTGTTCTTCCCATCTCTATAATTATTCAATTATTTTTTTCTCAGAAACTCTATTTTTTGGTTTTATATGGAGCACTATCGTGTTGTTTAATTCCATTTTCTTCATTATAGGGTTCAATGGAACAACTTATAAATTATTTCCCATAGTCATATCTAAATTTATTAATGTGCTTACAAAAACTCTTTCCCAACCAGTCTTATAATGGTTTAAAATATATCCATTATCTCATACTTCTTTTTGGTAAACATAAAATTGGTTATCCTTGTTAAATCATTAATAATGGGATGAAATAAAGATCACTTTGAATGGACTTATTTCTCATGGGTCCACATGGATCTAAGTGTATTAACTCTAGAGGAATTTTGGTCTGAATTCCACCTATTTTATGTATCCCTTAAGTGATTTTCTGTTTCTATAATGCTTCACAAACTTATTCCATTTCTATTTTTAGGTGAAGAAAGTTCCTCGTGATATCACCCTTTATCATTTTTCTCAAACTTCCCGATAAAATACTACCCAATATTCTATGACATAGTTTATTTTCATCTTTTTAACTCAGGTAGTAGGAATTTTTCAAGTATCTAATTGGAAATAGATTTCCACTAGTCATATCACCTAAAGTCATAATCTACCCATATTTTATTCTATTTATGTGAAAATATTTCCACATGAAACTTACCCAATTCCCTTTATGAAACATGTAAATCCCATTTAGTAGATTTTTTTTAATCCTAAAAATATATAATACATCATTTCATTTAATTTTTTATCCCTTTATTATTCATTTCCAATACACTTAATCTTTAAGGAACTTTCATTTCCAAAATTTTCTGCACCACCATCAAAATCTTATATGTATTTCATGATATTTTTATCCCTAATCATTTATTATTGATATAAACTATCTAGGATCTATGGATTCCTCCTTTTACTTTCTTAAATATCCACCTCATCATAAGATACCTCTCAGCCTTTATTTTCTCTTGTATCTCCGTTTTCTTAGTAATATTTTTTTTCTGAACTAGAATTATGTCTATACATTCTTCTTAATAGTAAAAGTTTTTATTATATCTTCTATATTCCTCCTAAATATCTAAATAATTGATAAGAATCATATATGGGTTCTCATTTTCTATCTCTTATCCCACTAATCTAGCGTATCTTCCATATGAGAAGATACCCCTAATTTGTAGTATTATTTGGTTCTAAGGGATAGAATTGTTATTCCAAAAAACATATTATTTTTTGATAACATCTCCATAATATTATAAGTATCCCATGAAACATGGTCTTCCAGGAAAATTCTTAGTTTCTTATTGAAAACCTACATGTTTTCTGGATGAAAAAATTAGTCTTTTATAAAAAAGGTTTTGAAGAACCATTCTTCTTCTGATTACACTCTAATGTCTTAGCTATAGTAGTCTTCCTATAAGACCTTTTCTTAACCCAGGTTTTCCTAGATTGAAATTTAGATTCTAAACTATTAGTTGATACATTTTAAATAATCTTAGATATAGCAGGTAAAAAAATTACCTGAACTAAATCACACGAGTTATCAATGCATTGAGATGATTCATCATTCACTTCCACATTCTTATCTAAATTAGTATTAATTTTTATATGGATCCTTTAATCCTTAATAAACATTGATTTAGTCTAACTAAGATTTTTATTATAATTATTCGCATTTTTTTCAAGATCACTCATGATTTTCTCATTCTTAGCCTCTTTGATATTGAAAATATTAATCCCCTTAATGTGATCATTTTCTCAAATTAAAAAACAAATCCCCATATTTATTTAAATTTATCTTCTCCTTCTTAATATATTTTAATTCTTTTCTGATTTGAGTATTTGTTTCAAGAAAACTCAAAGTATATATTTTATCATGTGCATTTTATAAGTCACATCTTCTTTTTCTTCTCCTCCATTTCTTGATTTGTCTTATTTGTTCTCAACTCCCTTTTTTACAAAACATGACATGAATTTCTTATCCCTTATCATACACCCCATTTTAGAATCAATTCTTTATCTAGATAAATTTTCCTCATTTTTACTCGGTGTATTTTTTCCATCTTCTCTATATTCTCCTCCAATCTTAATATGACTTTTTATTATCTTATAAAAATATACCTTTTTACTTTCATCAAGTCTTATATTCTTATTTTTTCTTATGAGACACCACATTTTTCATTCATCTAAGAGATTCTAAAGTAATATTTTCTATACGCAAACACCAAAATCACTTTAATTGGAGAATTAATTTAAATTTTTATTTTCTGATTTCATGATATTATGACATTGAAGCCATAGATTTATTATGGAATTAATCACTTTCATCATCATCATATGGTCAAAAAGAGGAATCATCATCCACTTACTTAATATTTCATTTTTCTTATGATTTTAAAATTCATATCCTCCTTATAGTTATTCAAAAATGTGAGTGATTTTCCTATTTCATGATTCTGGAGAGTATTATGAGACTCATTAAGGGTAATATATTCCATATCTTCAATAGCTAAAATCTTTAGATCAAACCTATATATAAATTCTCACATAGAATTTGTGAATATATTATATTCTTCTAACTTGTATCCCAAACCTCAAATATGACTAATATTTTCAATTACCCTGGTAAAATAGTTATCAATGGTTTCATCCTCATCCATTCTGACATCTTCGAACTCATCCCTCTAAAACTGAAATTTGACTTCTTTGTTCTTGATGTTCCTTTCATATATTTTCTCAACTTTGCATCACATTTCTTTGGATATCATCAGAACCATCACTTTGGAGTAAAATATTTCTTAAAATGATGAAAATATTTAATTCATGGATTTCCCATCAATATTATATTTTTCTCTTATTATAAAATGTCAAGGATCCATCTTCTATAATGGGTTAAAATACCACCATAACTGCACTCATAACTTCTAAAACTTGTGAGAGAGGATAAGGAGTCATTTTATTCCACTAACCAATAATTTTATTCCATAAAAAAATTGAAATCCTCTTCTATTCATTGAACTCGTACCATCCATTCCAAGCCTATTGAAGAGTAGGATGTCATGAGGGATTGTGGATCTAATAACACTTAAGGTAACTAGATAGGTTATATTACCACTGAGAGGGGGGATAATTGGTGGTTCATGTTATTATAAATTATTTCCTTTTAGACATTAAATTTAGTGACTTTTTAGAGTCGTGATCCACTTTAAAAATAACTTTTTAACCAGTATGAAAGAATAATAAGAATCAATACGAACATAGAAAATTTTACATGGTCCAGCCTCAATGTGTGAGCCTAATCCGTTCTAGGTTTAGTTTGGATTTCAAGATATATACTATCACTAATATAATACTGATTAAAATAGTTGAGAATTTATTATCCTTGGATATTATTGAGATTTAGAAAGAGAGTAAAGAGTATGGGTAGGTGACATCCTTGAACTTGTATTGCAATAGAAAATGAAAAACTTTGTTTATCTTGGAACCACCATCTTTTGAATACTTCCTCCACTCACTTGGTGGAATAATATCTTCAAAATAATATATAATGCATCAAAAATAATGAATAGATATTCTTTAGGAAATACTTCATCTACCAGATAAATATAAATGTAGTAGTAGCATATCAACCTTCTACTCACTACATTAGAATGAAAAAAACAATCAAAATATTGCACAAAAACACAGACTATATAATTTTATTCCTTCTCGATAGAAATCTCCTCAATCAATATTCCACAAATAAAATTATTTGTCATCCATATAAATTAAAGATGCATGCTGGTTAATAATATTCTCAAATATCTCTCTTTCATGAAACATCATATCAAACTCTCTAAAAAATCTCAAACACATTTTCCTTATTGATTTTTCACTTTTATATTATCATTAATTCATGAGAAAAATTTCCATAGTGATTTATTAAAATTACCCTGATTCTCATATGTATGGATAATCCCTGAATAATATATTCTTAAAGATTATTTCAAATATTTACTTTTGAATAACTTGGAAATCAACAATGACCCTTATCAATTTCTTACAAAAAATACACTAAATTTAAATCACTTTAATTCTTCATCCACATGTGTATAATTTCATAAACTGTGATGTGGCACTATATCTTGTGGTGTGGAGATTTCATCACAACACCCAGCACTCTCCTCGAGAGGTTGTCCATTGATTTTGACTTAGATCAAGATCACATGTTTGATCATAATTTTTTAAATCCATGAATATCAACCCAAATAATATTCATATTTATTCATTCTTTATAAATTTAAATATAGAAATTTGTGTTTTTAATCCCATAGAATCTAAGAATTTTCTTAAGTGTTACATAAAATTTACATAGGTCAAAATTGATTCACACATAATTTAGGCTCAATGAAACTTATTCCAAATATAAGACACTTATGCTCATATTAATCATGTATACACTAACTAAAATGACACATAAATGGATCCTCCTTCAAATATACACTAGAGAAAAAATACACATACATTGGTTGTCCTTTGTGAAAAACATTACTTCGGCCTGTGTATTTCGTATGTTACTCAAGGACATTGAGGCTCTCTTAGAAACAAAATCCAAAAAAACCTAGTATATTTTTCATACAGGTTTGAAAATAAAAAAAATCTTCAAAAAATATAAGGTCACTTCCCATAGTATTTTTCATCATATGGTAATTATCATTATGATATTAACTTCTTTCTCTAAGGGTTCCTTGATGTGTTTCTTGATGTGGATCTTGGACTTAAGGTATGTTCGCCTAATGACATTGAGAAAGAGGCCTAGAGGGTCACACACTAAGTTTATAAAAAATATAAATACATTATTTTTAATTTATTATTAAGGATAAATATTATTATTATATTGTTGAATAATAATTATTTGAGTATTATTGATCACATAAATCTAATCACTAGATATTAAGATATCGTATCTGTGAGTTAATATTAAACTAAATATTTATTCATAATTTTTAATGAAAATAATATTTATTTAATCTCTTTTTTATTATTCATAGTGTTACAAATAAATATATATTTATGAATTGGCTCAGTGAATAGATTACTATAAAAAATTATTTATATATATATATATATATATTAAAATAAATATTTATTCACAAGTTTAGTGAATAAAACATTTATTTATTTATTAAATGGAAAATATTTATTTATCTATTTAAATATTTATTATTCAACATATGATAAATTCTGAGGATTCATGGTCGAAGTTAAGGACCAGATGGAAATTATTTATTAATATGTTAGTTTAGCGCATGCCATGAGAATATGAAATTATTATTATTATTATTATTATTATTATTATTATTATTATTATCTAGAATGGGGTTTACATAGAATAAATAATTATATTAAGGGAATTTGTGTAATTATTTATTGGTTAACCCTATATATAAATTTCTAATGATATCATTTTTACAAAATGAGAGCGGTTTTTCACAATAAAATATTTTTATTATTCTCTCAACCCCTACAGAATAATCTTACTCCCTCCCTCTAAAGAATATGATATAAAAAGGTGGGATCTCTTATTGTGATCAATGGTGGACCATTCATAGTACTTGGTACCTCCGTGATAAAATCTAGAATACAAAGAGAATCATCTGTAGATTCTTGGATCATGTTTAGATACAACTAGAGGATTCCTAGTTTGGGTTCTTCATCACAATTATGGCATAAAAGGAGAACCAACCAAATTAATCAAATGTAATTTTCTGGTTCAATGTAATTCTATTTTTAAATTAATTATAAATTGAATATGAAAGATCCTATATTTTAATATTCTGGTGTTTCTTTTTCCATATTTTTTTAATATTATTTTTTGAAACCAAAAATAATCTATAGTTTTATATTTATCTGAATTCTTTCTATTCTCCTTGTAAACTTCGGTATGAGTTCAAGATATCCACGATTAGTGAGTTAATTATTTTACTTGGATTTTAGGTGACTCATGGAAGGAATGGAACATTTATTTATCAATTTAAATATACCAAATAGATACTTAAGTGGTTTAAAATGGAGGATTACAAGGTTATAACAACATAGGAAGCTATCCAGATGAAGTTATTAAGAGGTGAAGATAGAAAAAAGTATTATGTAAATGAATATAGTAAATTATTTAGAAGAATATTATATTTAATAGTTTCATGAACCAACCTTGTGTTTTCCAATTTTTAAAATGAAAAGTTTAAAAGTTTTCCCAAGTTAATCCACTTTCTATTAGTAAAAAAGTATTATTCATTATATCAAAATCACAGTGCATTTTGATCTTTTTTTATCATGAAAAAATGTTATTTATTGGGATACAAAGATCAAAATTAGGATGTTTTATCAGATAATTTTATGTCTATATTGGGAAATTCATTCTATATTAGAGGTTTATGTTTTTATTGGTTGAAAAATAAGTAAGATTTAATTTCACTAAGCACTATAGAATCTAAGTATATTGTAGATACTCAAGCATGTACTGGTTTTTTATAGACAAAAAAACCACTTAAAGATATTAGAGTTGATGGGAAATATCTTATTAAAACTAAATAATATATATTATTAAAAAATTGTCTATTTATCAAGGTAAAAGAAAATTATGACAAAGTAACATTTAAATAAGGAGAAGTTTGAACAAGAACAGATGAAGTTTAGGTACCTGTCAATAAAAAATCTAGTTGTAGATATCCTGAAAAAGGATCTACCCAAGGTTGATATTGAATGACATTTTTTGGTTCTTAGATACCAACAAAATATATAAAAATAGATTTTTTGAGAATATATCCACCCTATATTATGGAATTTACTATTTATGGAAAGTTATAGTGATTCTCTTGAATTAATTTTCTGGATTTCTAAACCACTCTTGTGAACTTTCATAGAAGTGATTATTGGGTTTATTGATAAAGGGGGAGAAGTTTTTCGTAAGTTTCTTGGGAGAAGTTGTCTGTGATTTGATATGATGGTGTCTAGGAAAGTTATTTATTATTGATAAAGCGGGTTTTATCCAATCCTAAATATTTTGAAAGGGGTAGAGTAGTTGAATGTCTATTCAGTGACAGAAGCTATGTTTATAAGTATTTAAGAGAATAAAGATCAAGGTGGTGTTTTCATGAGAAAATTTTGATTTATCTGTTATTTATCACAATGATATTGACTCGTGTGGGATTTGATATGATGATTAAAAAATAATTGATACACTATAACAAGGTAGTAGGTTTCAAACTATATTTCTGGTTAGTTTTGAATTTCTTAGATAAATATGTATTGAACTTGTTAAAAAGGGGTTGTCAACAAACCTAAAGGGGGGTATGTTTATCAAAAACCTTTTGAGTATTTTTCAGTTTTGTTTGTTGAAAACTATATTATAGTGACACTTCTAAATAAGGATTAAGAATTCATAACATAATGATTTAGAAGATTTTTTTAGATTATTGGTGTTGATAAGATAGGGTATGAGAAATTGGTAAATTCCTCAAATGTAAGGGTATCCAAAATATGATATGTAACGGTAACCAATGTTGATCACATTATGTTTGAAAAATAAAAATTTACCTGAAAAAAAAATATAATCTTCATGATGTATATGGGTCATATATATGATACATAAGGGTTACAATGGTGTCAACCCAATTGTACTAGTGAAATAAAAAAGTACATGTACGTAAGGTTTGATCTTCTTGATATGTAAGGGTCATCGGAACCTAAATTTTAATATATAAATGTTTACATGTTGATACATAAAGGTTAATAGGTATCACCCTATCATACATAAGATTTTTTCATATGGGAAATTGAATAAGTTCTAAGTCGCTGGGATATTACAGAGCATATGTAACAGTACTTAAGAGATAATATATAAGGTTACTAAGAGTCAACCTATGAAATAGAGTAAATAGAAGTCCCTCATACATAATATCTATTTAGAACGAATTAATGCCTTAGGAATGAAAGTCATGAAGAAACTAAAGTCTATATGAATAATTATGGTTTAAAATTTCTAGAGCCCAGTGTCCATGTTGTGGGAAGGATTTATATTCAATCCAATTATTTAGGATGATTTTAGTGGTTCTGCTGATTTGGATATTCCCATGTCATGGATGTATTTCATAACATAAATGATTAGATGATCAAATAGTTTATTCCCTGAGGGAGTGTGTGAAACTGTGATAAGATTGAAGATTAATAATAATTATATAATAATGATAGAATGTTTATATGAGTTTAATATAAGATATTTTGTATATTTTATTGATCTAATAGTTGACTGAGAACCTTTCTATAGTGAAGGAGGTCACACAGTAGAATGGCTGGTGGTGAGGCTTGTTACACTACAATGCATGGAGTCACACAATTTCAAGAATATTAATAATATTTTATTAGAATTTAAAATGTGGATAAATAGAATGAATTTTTTATTGTTTACTTGACCCAATTAGAATAATATATATATAGTTACTCACAATAATAATATAAGTAAAAAAATTTAAATTGAGCCTAAACATATTAAGTTATATGGTTTAAATAATAATAGAAGAAGGAATTGTATATCTTTAAGGGATGGTTATAGAGTAAAATGTTACAACAAATAGGCTATTTATTATATTTTTTTAAAATAGTTGGTGGATTTATAGAAGAATTATAGAAAAAAGCTATTGGATTTTTGTCAAGTACATGAATATTATAATGAGAAAATATAGGGCCTTGGATAAATTAAAAAAGGATAAAATAGTTATTAAACAAATGGTAACCATATTCACAAGTAGTTAAGGATGCAAAAAAATGGAATACATTTAATGAGAAGGTTTAAAGAAGACTAAAAATTATATTGATTCTAGAAGTTATAAAGGATGAATAATTCATAAGTTATAAGCCTGGAAGCTATCAATTGGAAACTTATAATTTATAGGTTTAAAAGGTGAGAAGAGTTTATTAAATATTCAAAATTTTGAAAATGGATGTTTAAAAGTTATTTTAAATGTTTGGAATTTATTCAAGGGTTCTTGACTAATTTTAATTTATTATAATATGTATAATTGGGTATTAAAATATTATTGAATGATATAGCTATGAAGTGTTATGTATGTGAGAATACAAGAAGTTGAAATAAATTCATAGAATTTGGATAAGTTTGGTATATCTCCTGGTATGAGTTATATATATTGGTCATATTCATAATATCTTTCTCCACCTATGTAAGATATTTTAGAGTCATTAATTTGAAAATGTACAAGAGGATCTCTTTGTATGTAACATTTTCCATCTACTGTGTAAGATATTATTCCCATAGTTTGAACAAATTTGACAAAATTAGGTAATAAATAATACATTCTTTTATAAATAATTTTTTATTAGTGAAAAAATATAAAAGTCTGGTAAGTTCCCTATATACGTAATGCTTTTATATGTATAGGAGTTATAAATATAGAAAATATTAAGTAACATATAATGGATAAATAATATATTCCAAAATATTTATAAGATATTTTCCTTGGAATTCCTCAATTACTATAGATTTGGCCTTTAACAGTAATAGGATTTATCAGCACTTGCTAAAATTAATGATAAAGGCCCCCTTTATCGGTGCTAGAAAAAGTGCTGATAAAGGGGGCTTTCATTAGCGTAAATAAATGCACTGATAAAGGGGTTTCTTTATTAACTCTAAAAAATAAGTGATAAATGGGAGTCTTTATATGTTCTAAAAAGGTTTTGATAAAGGGGGTCTTTATTAGTGCAAAAAAAGAACTAATAAAGGTGGGCCTTTATGAGTGATTTTTTATGAACACTGATAAAGGCCCCCCTTTATCAGTGTTGATAAAGGTTATATTTAATAAAAATATTATATTTCATTAAAAGTATTATATTAATATATAATTATATTTACCCAAAACACTCTATCAAAGGAAAGACTCTAACCATTTATTAATAAAATAAAAAGAATTCAGCAGTTACACCAAGTCAGAAAAGAAACTACATTTCATGAAAATCATACTCATCACCACCCCCATTAGAGATTATGTCCTCTATAGTGTCAGTTTCCCACTCTGATGATTCATAATGATTAAGAACCTTGGCGTATTTCCTTCTAAGATTCAGCTTCTCTAAAGCTAGAAACTCCTTCGAGGACTGCAAAGCCCAACTTTCCTTTCCAAAAGAAGATCTGGTAGACACCATCCTTGGAAGATAAGAATAATCCTTCCGCGGTTTTCGTCGTGGAGGGTTAGTCTTAACAGCAACATCCTCATGCATATTCATCCTTTCGCCTTGAACGACAGCACTATAGGATGGCTGGACCACACCACTATCTTTTTCCTTTTCACTATCCGATATGTCACCCCACTTACCCGATATTTTAACCTCCTGATAACCTTCCTCCAATCCAGGATCCTGCCGGACCAGACTGTTAGTATCCATTTGTGGCCGGTCCACCAGATTCTGCATGACTTTCTCAGTTGTAGCGGCCATCGAAGAATTAGAAAGCTGTAAGAGGCCATCATGCCTTGCATCATTCTCCTCTTCAAGCAATGCCTCCTCACTTTCAAGCTCAAGGAATCTATTTTCAGTAGTGACCATGTTCACCAATCCTACCGCATCAACATCCTTCCCATCTTGAGTTGGAACAAGCGGGTCCAGAGAAATTCCCACTGTATCTGACCCCATGCAAGAACTTCCCAAAGTATCAGCATTAACAAGACCGAGATCACTCATTAAGTGATCAAATACACGCTTAACCGTCGGGTTCCATGACCTATTCGCCACCTTCTGCAAAGAAAAATCATGTACTGTGTTTTCGGAACCAGTATGCACAGCAACTTCAGCTATAGCAGACACAAGAACTTCTACCTGAACTATGTTAACAGGGCCGGTATACTCAGCAACCCCAGCCGCAACAAAACTAGAAGCCCCCACCTGGGTGCTCAACATCCCCTCAGAAGCATGGACCTCATCAGCATTATCCTGCGGCCTCCCCTTCAGCAAAACTATTGGAAAAGGGTCATCAACCATTTTAGCGCCATCCAAAGACTCTCGGACCACCCCTTTCGCTGGTTCCATTGACTCCACCACCACTACACCATCATTTCCTCCCACACAGACAACATGCTCAGCAGCATCTCCACGTCCAACACATCCAACGTCCTTCCTGAAGGCCAGAATATCGCCTACCTCACCCCTTCCTGCTATCGAACCATCTTTAGAAGGAGCCAATCCCAAAGCTTTATCCACAACAGAAGCAGCACACCCTCCATTGCACCTCATCCCCATCACTTGGGAGGGTCCACTCACCCTCCCACCACGATAGTTCAAATCCAAATGACCACATCGGTTGCAAGACACACAATAATCCATCCAAGACTCAAAAACCACCTCTTGCCTCCACCGAAACTCTTTCTCATCTGCAATCCAAACACATCGGACTGGCGGCTTTGCAGCATCCACTTACACACATATTCTCAGACAGATAGGATGACAAACAAAATCAGTACGCCAATCAGAACAAAGATACCCCCCGACCATATTCCCAATTGCACACAAGATAGAAGGATTCTGAAATGAGAGAGGAAGCCCTGGAAGACTTACCCATGCCGTGAAAGTCGAAGGATCACGCCGCATGTGAAATTCAAAACTCCAGCGAAACAGGTATAAAGACGCTTTGTTGCATCTTCGAGGGGCCATGGACCAGGCGTAAATCAAATCCTCCTCCGATCCAAATCGAATAGTGAAGTGTCGTCAGTCAAGAAGACCAACAACCGCACGCTTCTGAAGCTTCCAGGATTCAGAGACGAAACGATCAAAAGTTTCAACCCAGGGCCGCTGAAGTTGGAATCGGGCCACCACTGTGAGCTTGCATAGATCAAAGGCACTGTTAATCTCCACCGGAAGTAGAGAGAGTTGAGGAGCCTCCTGGAAGAGGTTGGGGACCTTCTACGAGATAGGAATCCTCGGAAAGGGTAGAGATGAACCAAGACGCATCCCCTGCAGATGAAATTGCAAGTCTCCCCCCTCCGATCGGGAGGGGGAGCAGGATCTAGCGGCATTAGAACTAAGTCATCGATGGAAGAGAGGAACCAGCCGCATTCTCAACCTCTTCCTATAATTATATTTATATTGATATAAATATAATATATTTTTTAAAATACCATTTTGATAAAGCTAAATATGAATTTAAATTTAATATATAAGATATTCAGTGAAAATGGCTTATAAAATAATTAAAAAATAAGACCGATTAATAATTCGATAATTATTATCAAGTAATAGTCATTTAATAAAAATTGGATGACATAAAAAATAAATGAATTAATGAATGGGTTCAGATAAGTTGAAAACATGACTCCAACTTCAAACGGCCATAACTTTTGATCTCGGTGTCCATCTGGGCTCTACCATATATCAGATAGAAGTGTGTGAATAGATCTACACCCTAGTAATTGGGGAACCCCATATATCATTTTTGAAATGCTGAAAAGGCCCATATGGCCTCCCAAATTAATTTATTAGTCAGTGTATTCCAATTTTTTAACATTTAATGGAATTTAAGCATTGTTTAAAAGGGGTTTTATTGACTTTTTTTATGGGAATAGAATTTATTCGTAGTGATAACATTATTATTGATATTATGGTTTTAAATTTTCATTATTTTTTATTTTTTAGTTTCATTTATAATTAAATATATTCTTATTTACTCATATTTACTTATAATAAATCAATTGTATAAATATATATATTTAAACATATTTAAATAAAAATGAATTTTTAAATATATAAACAAAATGAAAATAAATATTTTTTATTCATTTTATTTAAAGTAACACATTATCCATTTTTTTACATCATAAAAATGTATTATTATGTATAGATAATGTTCATATATACATATATGTGTATATTAATAAACATATATTTATATTTCTATATATTTTAAAAAATATATAAATGATTATTAATATAAAATATATTTAAATAAATATATTTTTATATATATATCCTACATTTATAAATATATACAAATAAATAGAAATATTATAAAATATAAATAAAAAACGCATGGCATAGTAGTAAAAGGCATCCAGTAAAATAAGGGAGGTCCTGGGATCAAATCCAGACATACACAAGTATTTGGGGGAGTTTTTAGCACTGAGGAAAGGGGTAGGGTGTGTGATGGCAGTTGGGGAATGAAAAAGGCCAAGAAATGGTGCCTCAAAGCGCTGATAAATGGGGTGTGGGTTTTTAAAAAAAATAAAAAAGTAAACATTTTTTAACAATGTTAAAAAATAATAGATAAAGGGTGGCTTTGTGAGAACTTATTTATCCCAATTAAAGTTACCCTTTAATTATCATAAAAGTATTTGATAAAGGGTGCCTTTTAAAATGCTAAAAAAGTGATGATAAAGGGTGGATTTAACATCATTTTTTAGGGATGATAAAGGAATCCATTATCAGTGCTTTTTTTATCACTAATAAAGTTTTTCTTATAATATTTTTAGCAATATCAGTTCTTTTTAATCACTGATAAAACCCTTTTACTAGCAATGTTAAAGGCCCAATTTGTATTAGTGCTCACAAATCATACAATGGCATGAGATAGGTATGATATTGTGCATAATTAATATTTTTTTGAAATTCCCATAGTAAATCTATAAATTAATATATCTTAAATTATGTGAAAGATATTATTTGGATCTATATAAAATTAGTTAAGTATTGGGATTTCCCTGAATACATAAGTTTTTTGATCTGGTATGTAATTTATTCTAGACAGATGAAAATTGTTAAATGTAAAAACACATTTGAGAATACATAATATATTTAGTTCATATATAATATCATTCAAGGTGTTAGATTATGACAAGGGGAAGAAATATCCCTATATACATAACATAATTTGATGAGTTGTAATATATTTTAGGGGAAGTGGATAAAATGTGAAAAAGGTATGATATTCATAGGATATATAATATCATTTGATGATGTGTAAAATATTTTTTTTGTATCTAATATAATGTGGTAAAGTATTTGAGTGAATTATGTTTTATTCCCAGGTATAAGTTTTTTTCATTGGTCTGTAAGTTTATTTTGTGTAATATAAGGATTCAACAGTTGATTTTCCTTAAGATATGTTTTATAAATAAAACTAGATAAAGTTTAATCTATTATTAAATATATTAAATATCATTATTCTAATATATATTATCTACGATTAAAACTGAGATGAGTTCAGTGATGAATATTAGGAAAGTAATATTTTTCAAACCATAATAAGAAAGATCATATTAGAATGTTTTTAAGAAGTGAAACAATGTAAAATTGGTACTGTTATTTAAAATTTAGTCATGTAGATGTGTAGAAAGTAAATATACCCAATAATTTTATGGGAGTTTAAAAAAGGATATCTCATTATGATTTTTGATGAGTTTTTGAGTTTTATAATTTGGAAAATATATCAATAGATATTCAGATGGAATTTAAAATGAGTATATTTAGTTGAGATTTCATGAATTTTGACTTGGATTGAATGCACATTCTTGACCACAATAATTTTTTGGTACAAATGGAAATATTTCAGAATGATATATGATGGGGGATTAATAACAACCATAATATTAAGGGTTAGATACATGGTTCTACTCTTAGTAGTTTGGGGAAGAGATAGAGAGGTTGAGAAATATTAAATATCTGGGAAAAGGAGGAGAGAGGTTCCTGATAATATTATAATATTTGAATATGAGATGAAAAAGCAGTATAGATAAAAAATTATTCCATTTTCATGTAATGTTTAGTTTGATAGTGGAGTCTTGAAGAATAACAAGGTATTTCACTCTCTTGTCTAGTATTGAAGAAAGAGAATAACAAGATAAATATAGTCTATAACTATATTTATTTAAGAAGAGTTGTTACTACTATATTTTTGTAGAAGGATAAGGCTCAACCTTTAGGTTGATGTGTTGATCTCATCTATCAGTAATAAGATTTGATCTATAAATTTATACTTTAATGAAACGTCAAAACTAGAGTTATGATGAACATAGATAATAAAGGTGATCATGGAGAGACCCTCTCATATATAAACTAACCAAACATTCACCAAAGTAGTGTACGTTAGAGATTAAGAAGTAGTATCCTTAGTATTGACAGTGTATATTTCCAAAATAATTGTAATAACTACATTGAATACTATTACCTACTGGTATATCAACACATATATGGTGCATTCACTTGGGATTATCCCTTTGTACGGAACCAAGTAAAACATCCATGTCATGTTCATGATTTAGATTTTTTATAATTATACATGAAATAATATAAGGTTGTTTGAGAAAGAAATTAATTAAAGGGTTAAACATCATTCCTTCTAATATATGAAAATTAATTAAAAGAAAAAACGGTTAATAAAAGAATTAGTTTAAATTTTAAAACACCCAAATTCATCCCCCTCTTATGGTGTCTCTAGTTTTAACAAGTTTTATCTAATACAAATGGTTCTAACTTAGTGTTAAAACTCCAAATATGTTTTTTATTTTTTTTCTCAAATTCACTAAATATTGAAGAGACTATTCTTCAACAGTACTGACTTTAATAGTTGGAGAAAGGATATGTTTATGCTCATTTTGTCATATGGAAAGGAGTTCATGGAGTATATTATTTGATATTATAATTTGATAAAGTATAGTGAAATAATTATTGGTGAAAGGATAGAGGTGATCCTAGTTATATTATTATCCAATATAGTTTACAAGAAAAATACACAATATGCTACTACCTTTAAAATATAGAATACCTTTAGTGTTGTTTGTGGAAAATTAGTGGAATAAAATGATGTTCTAAATTCTCCCCCAATAGAATATTTCTAATCTAGAAATAATTAGAAATAAATGATCAATAAATTTGAATATTACCATAGAGAATATGGTAAGAAAAATAGGAATAAGAGGATGACCCTTGGGAAGAAAACAACACTAATCAAGTTAAAAAATTATGATTCTGTAGTTAAATATGATTATAACAATGTTTTAGAAGATCCTTTAAAATCTAAAAATTTATTTTCACCCTTGGATATTGATATAATTATATATTATAATGATGAAATGAAAAAAAAAATTCCAATCTATGGGATGTTCATGTGGTGCCCAAATGTGATATTCAATCCTTACAAGAAGAGGCGAATCAAATGGATATCATGCATGAAGTTTAATGCTCACTCATACTATATTTTTATATAGAAAATAAAATATTTATAACATTATAGGTGTAATTGAATATATATATATATATATATATTAATAATAATTAGTATAAAGATAAAGGGGTAAAGTGACTTACAAGAATAAATTTCACAATAAGAGAG
Organism: Viscum album; assembly: GCA_963277665.1. Taxonomy (NCBI): domain Eukaryota; kingdom Viridiplantae; phylum Streptophyta; class Magnoliopsida; order Santalales; family Viscaceae; genus Viscum; species Viscum album. The sequence goes on along the minus strand of OY728125.1, from coordinate 1,539,899,172 downwards.
AAAGACAATTTCCACTAAAAAGGAGTTGAAAGCAAGTATTATACCTATAAGACATAACATGAAGAGAGGAAAAAATATAGAATACAATATAAAACAAGGTTAAAGTATATGGCTACCCAAATGATGGATAAATATTATAAGATCAAGGATCTTGAGGAGAGGTCGAAACCATTTTATGAAAAGGAGAAGACTCAAACCATGGTAGCATCATCAAGTGGATAGGGAAAACACTAAATATATAATATTTTAAAAAAATGGAGAATCTTTATAAGTTTAGAAGAAATTAATATCAAAATAAATTATCTATAAATATTTACTTCTATGGAATATTGGGACACCCCATGAGTGTATGTACAAAATACAAAGGGCTCAAAGGAGGAAAGAAACCTGCAACACCAAAATATCAACCTGTAAATGTCCATATGATATATGATTTTTATGGGAAATTATTTATATTTTATAAATATAAACATTTTAAAAAATAATTTCAAAAAGAAAGGTTTGAATGATTTAAGGAGGAAAACTCTCATTCCCATGATAATAGTGAGTCTCATAAAGAACAACGAGAAATATTTTCTACTAAAAAACATGAAACTAGATGATGGTATAGTGGAATGGAAAAAAGGGTAATACTCATGGATCATTTATGTATTGCTCAAAATATCAATCATGGAAATAAAATAAGATATAACACATAGAACCAAAGGTTTTTTACTCACACTAACATTATTTAAAAGAAATGAAGTGGTCATAGATAACAAAGAAGAAAGAATAGGTTTCTCTTATGATTATTAAAGGGGATGTGAAAGAAATTCCATCACAGTACAAGATGAAAGAAGTTATTACCATAAAACAAAAAGTGGATGGATTATCAAAAGAAAATTTATTAAGGGTAAAAAAATATAAAGTAGTCTTGATGGTCATTAAAGAATAAAAACATGAGTAATGCTTGATTGGTCTCATCCCTACCACTATAAATCATGAGAGAATAAACAATGGAGTAAAATTTTCATGGAGAAAGAATCATAAAAAAATAATTCACAAATATAGTATCAATAAAGTAAACATGAATAAGTGGGGTTATCCTAACAAAGAAGATGAATACTAAACCAATGAATAATGAAAATTTCCATATCTAATAAGAAGTTTGAACAAGTGTAATCTCTGAAGAATGAACCACTAAGATGCCTTGGATATAAATATGATGAAAATGGTTGTTCAATCATAATCATCCAAAATAATATCCTTAAGGATATTAGAGGTACCCCACTCTAGATATATTTAAATGTTTTAAATAATTATTGTAAATTATTTGGGATTAAGGGGGAGATATAATCCATGGGGTTATTTTCTCTAAAAGGAGATATATACATGTTATTTTCCTGAAATAATATGTGTTGTGTTGAAAAGAGATACATTAAATAAGAGGAATTAGAATATTTATTATTATTAATTGGTATCAGACCTTGTCAAAAAAAGATAAAATGGAATAAAGTTCCTAATTTGACTCTTCAATTGGTGTAAAAAAACACTAAGGTTTTCCGATGCTTATCTAGAAGTTCCATACTATAATAAAGAGGAATAAAAAATTAGAGACAAATGAAGAAGTAAAAAATATAAAAGATGAATTTAGAATTTTTAGTGGAATCAATCCACCATTAGAGAAAATTGAATTATATCAGTTCATTTTTTGAGTGATTTTGACCACTATAATAAGGGTTATATATTTAAAAATAAATAAGTTATATCTATATGAATTTCATGTTTATTTCTATGTGTAATGACAAATGTGGTATCGGTTGATTTTTGTACATGATACTAAGAACTCCTAGAAATAATGTTTCATAACCAATAAGTAAAATCTTTATGCTTAATATTATCTCATATGTGGCGATGAGAATATAATACATCCAAGGAGAGTTTTTGGTGAACATATAAAGGTTTTTAGACTTATCTGTGAAAGAGAAGCCCTATGAAAAATGGAATAACATGAATATTTAGTTGTATCATAGGTTTTTTGACTAGTTTAATATGTAGTATACCTCACACACTTAGTTATTTATTATTTTTTTTCTAATGGTTCAGTCTAACTTTGATTCATAACACAATATGTGTTAAAGAATGTAAAATCTCAAGTTGTATGTGCTTATGGAAATAGGTGAGTCACATAGAAAACTTTGATATTTTTAACTTAAACTCTTATTTCCTATACTAATATTCAGATTAGTAGGTAGAGAATTTTTTTATGAATCAAATTACCATTTATAAATTCACTCATTTAAAATTTATGATTAAGATACTTTCAATTATAGGAAGTGCTTCAAAGTCTATAAAATGAAAAAAAATATTTTTATTCAACTAGTGGTTTAGAGGCTGAAGTGAAAAATCTAAAATTAGATTGGATGACAAGAAGTAGAAACCAATTATATAACCAAGTAATATTAAGGTTTGAACCAAAAAATTTAAGTTTCTTTCTAACAAGTGGTATCTCTAGTGATAAAATATTAAAAGTAAAAATCAACAAGTTTTTTAGAAAGATAATTACATTAACAATTGGTATAACTTTTGAAATGAGTTTAGAGAGACCTATATTAAATGGGATTAAAAATTAATACATGAAAAAGGGATAAAATATATATTTTTATATATTTTTATTCATAATTGGATTAAAAAACATTCCCAAACAAGATTTATGTGAAATACATGAAGAATATATAGAGTAATTCTTATGTGGATGTATGAGGAAAAAATTTGGAGGATTTAAATTTTTTAATTTAGTAAGTAATAAGGAGTTTATAACTAGTATATTTTGGATAAAATAACCCTTTATATTTTATTTACAAAGTGGGAGGAAACAAAAATAATCCTATAAAATCAACATGTCTTGAGGAGGTTGGAATTGAAGTGGTAAGGGGGGGGGGATTTTCTATCTCTCAATGGATCGTGGTTTTTATAGAAGTTTCAAAAACAAATTAAAAATGGTGATAATGTTGCAATATAGATATTTTTTATTCTTTTGGTAATAGTTGGTGGTTTTTTGAATCATTATCTACAATAATATGTTTCATTTGTATAGTGAAAGACAATTGTAATAAGGAGATATGGGGTCATTTATAATGGAATGAAATAGAAGATGGTTACTAAACACATGTAAACCATATTTGGTAGTCATGGAGGTTGTATGAAACTATAATACATCACTGGAAAAAATTGTGTGAGTATGTTTAAAGAATACCAGAATTTTAGTTGATTATTAAAATTATAGAGGGTTAAGTGATTCATAAGTTAGAAGTTATAAAGATGTCACTTGGAAACTATGAAGTTTAATGTTTTAAAGGTAATAAGAATTTATTTAATATTTTAAAGTTTTCATATATAAGTTCAAAAGTTATTTTAGAATACTGGAATTAATTCAAGATTTTTGGTATAATTTGAATTTTTTTATGATGAGTAATTGGGTGTGTGGACGTTATTTAATAATGTAGTAGTGAAGTGTTCTAGAAATGAGAAGACTACAAGTTGTAATAGGATCCAATATATTGGATAAGATGATAATATATCCTTATATATGGAAGATATATTGGGTGGATGCATAATACCTTCCTCCATATACATAATATATCCTAGATGAATCGATTTAAAAAAGTATAAAGGTTCCCTTTATGTGTAAAATTTTCTATTTAGTGCATAGTATATTTTTCATGGAGTTCATTGACATTCAACAAAGAAAGTTGATCCATAATATATTCATGTATATGTAAGAGTTTCTAGGAATAATCACAAATGGAAAAGTATAGGAAGTTTCTTGTATATGTAATGTTTTTTTATACATAAGGTTTAAAAATATGAAAAATATTGGAACCTATGCTGGATATATAATATTTTCCAGTTGTTGGGTAAGAATTTTCCTTGGAGTTAATTTTAAATTCTATAAAGGCATGAGATAGGTATTATATTGTGTAGATATAGTATTGTTTTTTGAAAAACTAATTATAAATCTTCAAATGAATATATCTTAAGTGATGCATATGATATTCCTTAGAGCTCACTAAAAATCGTAAAAGTATTGGTATTTCCTTGAATACATAAGGTTTTTTATCAGGTACTTAATATCTTCTAAACTAATGAAAATTAGGAAAGGGAAAACACCTATAAGGATAAATGATTTATTTAGTTCATATATAATATCCTTTAAGGTTTTGGATTTCCTTAAGGGGAACATAGCTCCCTATATATATAATACTTACTTACCAAATCTATTTTTATTTTATTTTCATAAGAATCCATTTTTTTAATTTGGTTGAAGGGAACACATACATGGCCTAGAAGCCTAAAAACATATTCTGAAGTACCAGAGGCACAAAGACCTATATCATTGACCCAAAGTCCCAAACTACAATATCCCCTTCTAGTATTATTATCTTCTATCCAGATCAGTGTCAACCTAACATTTTTTCTATAGCCCTGCCATCATATCTTCAACCTATTGTGTGCTCAGAGTTGTTCACTACATCTAGAGACTAGTTTTACCATTGTATCTTCCTATATGATTTCCTCATATCCATCCAACCAATCCTGTAACACCCCAAATATTATAATACCTTATATTTATGGTAACTTACTTTACACGCAACATTTAATGAAAATGAACCATGTTAAAATTAAAATATGAATATTATAATATAGATTGCTCAGTATAAATATAAGTAACAATATTATTACATCAATAGAGAAAGTAGAATAAATCATATCAAGTAGTATAAGTCTTTCTTATGAATCTTATATTTTCAATCTTGGAAGGTAGTCAGCTTCTCTATGGTTTTCCCAAAACCAGTCCCAAGCCAACCTCCAATAGTTATGTCTTCAGTGAAATAATTTTAACGATAAGTTCAAGCTCATGGAAATAATTATGGGATCTATTCTAGCTAAATATCCACCCATAATGACCACTACTTCTTAACTTATCCTCAAGTCTAACATGGAAATCTGGATCGGCTATGTAAGTATAATTTGGGAAGGTATAATGAAGTAAATTTTAATTTAATAAATTTTTATATATCACATGTATTTTTATACATTTTAAATTTTAAATTTTAAATAAATAATAATAATAATTTTTTAATACTAATGTATTCATAAAATTATATTAGTGTATCTAAATAAAAAATTATAACATTTTTATTCTTAAAAATACATTTTACTAAAAGCATCTTTTTATGCCCTTTAAATTTTTAATTCAAGAAACTAAATATATTATGGTTAAATGATGATAAAATATATTGTTGATATAAATAATATATTAGTACTAATTTAATTATTAATTAATATTAAATAGTAATAATAACTACTAATGTTTAGAAAGTCACTTTTATAAAAAAATAGTTTTTCTTTATATCTAATGTTTTATTTTAAAATATAATTATCCCATATTCTAATGTTTAGTAAGTTCTTAGATCCATGTGAACCAAACCATTTCATTTTTCTGATACTTGTGGTACTCAGAGGATTATTATAAGTGGTTTGGATGGGTTTGGGTGAAAAAGGCTTAAATGAGGAAGAATCCATGCCATGTAACTTTACATGACAGGAAAGGGTGGTTCACGGCTAGTGCAGGGCTAGTTCATAATGTGTAAATTTTTAGGGATAAATAAAAAAAGTTTATATGTTTTTAGGGCTAGTCTCTCGAGTTTTTCACAAACCCTATGGTGTGTAGAACCTATATCTCTAATTCAAGGTGACCAAAAGCACCCTCCCATAGTGTTTAATGATTAATTTTATGGAGATAAATCCTTGGGAATCCATATTTGATTTTTGGTTATTCGATATGAGTTCTACCTCTATTTCTTGTTGTTTCTTCTTGTTCAATCTCATTTTCCTCCATTTCTTCTTTCCATGAAATGGGACACGATCTACCAAGTTTATAATGGGGTTTTCTTGGTTGATTTTTGGTGTGGTATTAGTGAAGAGTTTTTGAATGGATGAATTACTTATGGAAGAGGTGATCGATGATTTACAATGTGATCCATTCTCATGAAAAGAGAATTGATGACTTTTGAGGTAATGGATTCATTACTTATCTATTTATTTATTTTTAATTATAAATTTATCATGATTTATCCCTTTGTATAGAAATAAAACTGACCTAATAATTATTAAACCATATTAATAAATTGGATCATGATTTCATGTTTATGATATTGTTGCTTTATACCGTGATAGTGGTTTATATCTTGTTTTGTTAGATAGTGTGATATCTATGATGTATGGTTTATTTTCATGTTGTTATTCTTAGATAATCATGTTGAAATTGATAAATAACATAAATACAAAATTAATTGATAATTAATTGGCTTGATAAATTAAATAAGATGAAATTTTGAAATTTGGTGGTTAATATAATTTGATGATAATCAAATTGATGCAATGTGCATGTTTAATTGAAATTTATCTTAGATGTGATTAATGGAATTGATAGATAGTGTTAAGAATAATTATTCTTGATTATAATAATTGAAAATTTATGTTAATTGAGAATGATACTTATCTAGGTTATTAAAATCAGAAATAAATGCTAAGAGTGTGTTTTTCCTTTGATATCTTGTTATAGCTTGATGCCTTAGGTTTCCCATAGTTAAAACCTATAGATAATGAATCGGTTAATTAAAGATGGAATAAGAACTAGTTTTGTGATAAAGATAATTTTCTAGAGCCTATTTTTCTCAATTTCATGAGAAGGCTGTGTACCTTGTTTTAGAGTCGTGATAGCTCGTTTTCATGAGAAGGCCAAAAGCCTTGTTTTGAGGTCCCAGTTCCCCTGTTCGTTTCTTTTTTTTTCTTGTAAATTTTTTCATGTACTCTGGATATGAGACTTATGATATGAGCCTAATACGAGTGAGGATGGGATGGATGATATAGGCAAGGGTGTCTTGGTAGTGATGTGAACCTAGTATGGCTAAGCTTATGATGGATGATGTGATATATGTGGCATGGGAGGACCAGATGATGTGGAAGAAGTTGACTACTGTAATGGTGAGATGCATCGGTATATACATTTTGATATCTCGGAAGGAACTAGAGGTGATTGAATAGGTTAAAGTTGGTCTTACCCATTGATGAGATACTGAGAGCTCGTAATCTCACATATGAATCAATTTAATGGTTGATGATTGAGTTTCTTGTTTTATCTGCATTCATTTACCCACTGTGTAAGGTAGCTAGATGTGCTTGGTTTCATGTTTCTTCTCAGTGGGATGTTAGAATGGTTTTCCTAGAGCACCTAGTTTATGGAATAATGATCATAATGACTAAATAATTATTAACCTATGGTGTTGGTGGATGATGGAATGAAAATTCATAAAATATGTTAATCTTGATAAACCATGGACTTGGTTTGGATTATGCTTAGAAAACATGGACATTACTCTGATGATTAATGAAATGAAATTTAATATATTGTGGAATAATTTTAATGGTTTATTAATGGATAATTAATTAATTAATTAAAGGAAATTATCAAAATAAAATATTTAATTAATGCATCCCTTTCATTTATGCTTGTGTGCTTATAGGATAAATGTTCTTAACATTGGAAACTGAGAGTCCAAGAAACATTAGCTGCAGTTGAGTCTAAGACTAAGTTATGTTCATAGTGTGGTCGTAAACAATATTATATCATGTATATTATGTGATTTCATACTCTACCCCACCCATTTTGGTGAGGGATAATGACACCCGGTGGACTCTGGGAAGGTTTTTTCCAACATCCCAATGTGAGGATGGATGGCTGACTATCCCCTTTGGCCATGTTCTCTTCTCTTTGTAGTTACTTGTGTTGGTATGAACAATGGTTAGTTTTCCCAAAAATGTGTATTGAGGGATGTGATTACTTGTGGTTATTTCTCACACATGTATTTCCAGATATAGTATTCAAAGGAATATTATAGGTATGATGGGTATAGGTTGTGATGGATTGAGGTACTTACTCGATGCATGGTCGATAATGGATTGAGGTATAATACCCAATGTTTGGTATACATCATTCGGACTATGGTGGCTCTTGGAACTACTTGGTTCCTATATATGGATATGTGGATGGGATGGTGTGATGATGTGATGCATAAGGTTCATCTTATGGTGCCTTAATCGAGTGTTTTTAGGTCGGCTTACTTTTGGAGAGAGAAGGATCGGGATGTGCGATGTTGGGGAAGAGTGGAAAATCAGTGGGGAATAAAGATTGGGGTACCCTTGATGTTTTATTACTACATTATATACTCTCTTTTATGTGATACTCGCTGAGATATAATCATGGTGAGGCTGGGAACTTTGTATACCTGTTTAGGTGAAAAGTTGGTTTCACTGTTGTTCAATATGCTTTATCATGATTTCATTATCTTTTGCATGAGGGGTTCTAGGGAGGATCCTACTGAGTATACTGTTATTCTCACCCTATGAATATATAAACTATTTTTTAAATCATCTGAAGAAATTTTGAGATCGGGCTAGATATTACAAGATCATGGTTTTATAGGATCTATTTAGGCTTTTTGGTCATTGTAGTCTTTAACTTTTTTATACTTGTAGTTTCCTTTCAGTTGTTTTAGTGTTGTATGACATTTCTTATTTTCATTTGGGATTTATTTTATATATATGTCTAGGTAGGTGTTGTCTATCGTATCCTTCTTATCCCTCTCTTATGCATGTTTCTCTTAGGTGTAATTCCTCCCATATGTTCATTTTTTATACACTTAGTGTTAGTCGACAACCTGGGACCTACTAGAGGTAGGAATCGGGTAGTCACCATCTCTATCCCATAATTGTGTTATCTTTTTAGGGAGGGGTTGTGATAGAGTGATATCAATAGTTCAGGTTTGAGGGATAGTATGGAGTTTGAAGTTAGGCACAGGTGAGCTTTCATGGGTTGGTATGGAAACGGTGTCGGCTATGTTTAGTAAGTGATGTAAACATAGGAGATTGGTTGTGACATAGTTATTTAGGGCCCCCTATGATCTAATGAACAGACCTTTAAGCTTACTAAACCTAATAAATAAAGTGATATTCGATTCAAGGTATATATATAGAAAAGGATCATGGTTCATTATTCTTTATGCATGTACTTGAAAGAGTATACCTTGGGATTGGTTAAAACCTTAAAAAATAATAAATGAGTAATTAATTAATGTTAAATATTCCATATTCTAGGTTTACTAGTTATAACAATTTATTTATTTTGTAGGAATGGATCTCGATCAATGTCCTCATCAGGTTTGCACCAAATATGTTCAGTAGGATGTTCCAACAGATCACCATAGAGTGGAGGTCAATGATAAAGACATCTGCTGGAGGAAACTATGAGAGTTTTAGCATCAGAGTTTGTAGAATTATAAGGGTTCTATTTTAGATACATTAATAGAGGATTTTTTGGATGAGGAAGAGATATCTTTCAGTATGATTCATGATCAAAAGGATAAATGGGTCTCATTAGCTATGACGATGTTGTGTGGAGCAGCAAGGTACTAGTGGTTCTTATTCCTTCAGGATTGTGAGGTGTCATTAGTCTCATGGGAGAAGTTGTAAGACTTGTTTAGAGTAGAGTATATTTCTTAAATTATGAAGTAATCCAATTTCTAGAATATTTTTACCCTTTGACATGGAAGATCTAGCATACAAGAATTTGGGATCTATTTCAGGACTCTTTTACGATATGATTCAGAACAGTTTATAGAAAAGGAGGCTTGGATGAGACATTTTGAGGAGGATTTTGTGTCTAAATATCCAATAATATTTCACCTTGTTTATGATTAAGATGTATATTGACGTATTGGAAAGATAAGAGGTTATTGATAGAATGATGTATAGGACCAGTTCATCATGATAGGGGAGATGTCGGGATTCCTCACGAAGCAGAGTTGTGGTATGAGGATCCAATTTTCCTGGAAAAAAAGAGATTTCAGTCATCTTAGGGTAGGACCCGACCCTCATCGTCTTGTTTCTATAGGGGCGGAAGCTGTTAGACTTATTATAAAGGATCAAACATGTGATTTTATTATGGAGGTAGAGGTCATCAGCAGTGAGGGTGCCCGACCTTTATGGGCAGTCAATGTGTGCCAGATGTTCCACTTCAGGTTCCTCTATTGAGGAACCTTCCCTTGGTTGAGTTTTCTTATAATAAAAGTTTCCACTCCACTATTGGTATAGCACCATTTGAAGCTTTATATGGACAACCCTTACATTCTCTATTATGTTGTAATGGCATCATAGAGGCAATAATTCCTAGGTTAGAAAAAGTAAAAAATATGGAATAGGTGGTTTAGGTAATTCACGAGAGTATTAAGGCAGTGTAATATCGTTAGAAATTCTATGTCTATCATAGAAGGATACCTAAAGATTTCAACATTGGATATCATGTGTTCCTAAAGGTGAATCCTCCTCCAAATCATTTTTTTTATTTTCATAAAATCCACTTTCAGGATGAATTGGGAACAACACATGACCAACACCACCTTAAACCTTACAGTGGGACACATATTCAAAATTTAAACATAATACATATATTTAAAATATGAAATTAAGGTTTTTTTGGGAGTAATATTTCACCTAAATTTCTTGGGCCTTTGGAGGTGTTGGATCATTTTGGATTCATGGTGTACCAGATAGCACTTCCCCTACATATGAGCTGGATACACATGTTTTTCATGTGTTGCAGATCATTCATTATCTTCATAATAAATCTCATGTAATAGATTGAGGAAAGATCAATTTTGATGATGATGTGAAATTTTAGGAATGTCCTATGGAGATCTAGGAATTTTAGGAGAAGGTATTTTGAAATTAATGATATTCCCTTGGTTCATGGATTATAGAAGCATAATGTCATAGAGGAGAGTACCTGGGAATGTGATTTATATATGTTCACTCAGTGGCCTAATCTTTTTTATTTTTATATCTTCTCTTGTAACATTGTTCTCTTGTAGATGTTTACCTTTTTTATTTATGAGTTGGTTTCATCTTGTTTCATACTGTAGCTTTACTCTCATTTCATAGGTATCTCCACTATGAGAGTGTTTAGGAGTTGGTTGCAGTTGTTTCTTGGTTTTTCATTTTTTTCATTGAGTGAGTTGATCGAGATTCTGATATGGTGAGATATTTGAGAGGTATCTCATGTTGTGGCTATTTGGACAACCCCTTTTTGGTTTCTCTCTATTTTTGGTTTTAGATTCTCAAGGAATATAATTGTTTGAGAGGTATCTAATGTATAACGACCCAAAATTTTATTAATGAAAATTCCTATTAATCTAATTAAATGTATTATTATGTAAAATGGTTATATAAAACATATGCACTTACTTTTTTTATGTTTTTGGATTTTAAAATACCATTAAGTATTTTTACATTTGCTAATATAGACTTTGAATAGAGATCACATGATTAGTATAAATATAAGGCTTTAACAAAACCAATTTACTCAGAAAAAAAGAAGTGATGGCCTCATTCAATGTAATTTCTCCATACGAAGCCCATTTTTCAGAGCTTATAAAGGAGGTAGCATCGCTGGGTTTCTCTCTTGACCAACCCCAATCTGAGCTTCAACACGTTAAGCTGGAACGGAACTGCCTACAGGAGAAGTGGAAGTTAATACAGATTACCACCCGAGCGATGTTATCTGAGCCTCCCTAAGAGTCTTTCACCATCTCACACCTTAACCTTAGGTATTATGTGGATTTTATAAGGGGTTATGTAACAAGACTCTATAACTATGATTATGTGCAATATTTTTGTATAAATAATATAGATTCATTTTATAATTGTTACTTTGTAAATGGTTTTTAAAACACAAATAGTATTTTTAGTTAATATTCAATGATGAAATCTATTTTTATGATTTAATGGATTTTTTAATTAGATTATATTTTAATAAAATATTATTACTAAATTACTTTTTATTAAATATAAATTATTGTATAAATTTTATGTATACAATTATAATTTTTATTAGTGTTTGAAAGATATTTTTGTCAAATCACATGAATTTTCAATAAATATTGGTTTTTATTTTAAAAGTAAAAATTTAAATATTTAAAAAATTATTTAGAAAAAATAAATATCATTTTTTGATTCATGACATAGAAAATATCTAACGGTGAGTTTTTCAAAATTTTCTGAGACAGTCGAATTTTTTGGTAAAAATTAAATAATGTTTAAATATATTGTGTTTTATGACATCATAATGACCCAATAGTGATGTAATAAAATACTATAAAAGTTATTTTTGTCCAATATATGTTTTAAATTTAAAATAATGTCATTTTAGATTTGTTTGATTAATTTTTTGGTGCCTTAGTGGACCCTTCAAGACTTATAAAATATTTTAACTTTTTAAAATGTTTTCCTTGAGAGTGTGACTCGCTTCTACATAAAAAATCCTACTATTTTAAGAAGTTTTTCCATTGTACTTAAAAAATAATTTTTTCCAATCCCATTTGGAAAAAACCACGGGCAAAAACCATGGGATTGTTTATGTTTTTTATTAGTTTAATGTGTAGTGTCCAAAACCTTAATAATAAATAATTCCCTCTCCTTTCATATATAAACCCACTCAATCTCCCATTCCTCTTCACTCAAAACATTTATAGATAGAACAACCTCTTCCCTACCTTATCTAGAATCCTTACAAGGTGCCCCAATCTCCCAAGAAGCCTCTCTCAAGTCTCTCCCAAGCCTTTGGGATAACACTTCCAAGTAAGGGATTTGTTCATTTCTCATTTTTGTCTAAATTTCTTTATGTTGTTATACCATTTTATTATCATTTAAAAATTATTGGGTATTATTTTTCACCTCCCCCATAATTACCTCCTTTTTTTAAATGATTATAGACCTCTTTCTCTCTCATTAATTCCTCTCATGTACACCCATTACCATGCTAAAATTCCGTAAGGAATTTCTCTTTTCTCAATTACATTCAAGAAATTATTTTATATTATGAATCTAAATTCCATTACATATGTTGGTATATAATGTTACATTACCCCCTTAATATCCATTTCATGTATAAATGATGAAATACTCATTTATCTCTCATCAACCCATTTTTCAATTTTTATTCGATGTCGTTATGCTACCGAAGTTACACCAAAATTTCTCATGCCAAAATCATCATATAAGGGAATACCATACCCATTTCTTGATCAAGGGTATTCACCTTTATGAACACGTACATTTTTATTTAGAACATTAATTTATGTATTACATATCTATTCTATAGGGAATAAATTATGATGTTAAATGAATCCATGTTTTATGATCTATGTGGCACACTTATGTATGAAATTAAATGATTAAGAAGGGTGTTCCCTGATAGCACTCGAATGCATTGGGTAAAGATTAGTATCATGATACGTCAAGTGAAATAAGGGTTTACTCATGTTATTTAAAGTTAAATTAGGGTTAATCATGATAATTCAAGTGAAATGGGGGTTTACTCATGCTCCATATGCAATGAGCCTTGCCACATGCGAATATCATGTTAAATGATGTTGTCACATTTCTAGGTTATGATAATCATGCTCTATCATGCCTTTATGTTCATGTTTCTATTATTCTCCATTGATATGCCTATTGTCTAACTTGTACTATATTCTTCATCTTATTCCTTGTTTACTCCCTTACTGGGCTTTATATCTCACCATTTTCTTATGCATGTCCTTAGGTTATCCCATGCAATGCTGAGTACGATGAAATGTTGTGGTCATGTAAAATAAGTTTTTAATTAAGATGTTATGTTTTCTGTTATAAGTTGTTATGTAATGTTCCTAATTTCCTAAGAAACTATACCTCTCTATCCTTATAGTTGTCTTAAGTTAAATTTTATGTAGTATGTAACACCCCAGTCTTCTATGGTATGCTTCTCTTTGAATAATACAATAGTGTGTGTTGTACGCAAATTCGAGTTCTAACACACCACAACCAATCAAACTAGTCGTTATGAATAGTAATTCCCAATTTTTGAAATTTTATAAATTTTATCATTCAAAATGAACTTCATTTTTGGATTCGAAATATTGAAATTATCTTAGGGTGAATTTTTGGTATTTTTCTGAAAACTTTCAATTTTTTGATGAATAGTGAAGAACACTGAGTTATAATTTAAAACTGAATTTTTATTTAAATAATTATTTATATTATTTAAATTTATTTTAGTTCAAAATAGATACATAATACCTATATAAGTTCAATTTAAATCATTGGAGTTAGTTTATAATAATTTTAGATATATAAAAAATTTATTGAGCTTTTAACCGTCTTTACCCACCTCCTAGGAGCATTTGCGAATTTACATAAAACAAAATTTTACCACTTCTGTGAGTTGAATTTAAAAAATACGATAGATACGGTTGATATCAGTAAGTAAAATTTGGTTCAATAAGATGAAAATAATTTTTTTGAATAGTAACTTTTTTACTTTTATTTGCCACTGTTAAAAGTAAATAAGGTAATTAAGGGTAAAAATGATATTATTATTACCCTAACACATTTCCTAATTCTATGGGATAAGTGTAATTATACCAAAAACAACCTTATTAATAAACTATGATCCTTTAGGTCCACTTGGACTAGATTAGGACATTTATTATTATTTAATTCAAAGAATAGTTAAAAGAGATAAAATCAAAGTTTAATAACTAAAACATTTTTAATATATGGAAAAAATAAGATAAATTCGACTATAAATATTCATTAGAAAGATAAAAATATTTCCTACATAATGTTATTTTATTTATATTTTTTATAAATTAAATAATTTAATTTATTTAAGACATAATGATGATGCAGTAATTACCTAATTATTGAAATATTAAAATAATTGATATTATAAATATCCAAATAAATGTAATTTGAGACTTTTTATGAATTACACTAATTTTATAGGTTAATATGACATATTAGGGTTGGTTAGATGAATTTATTTAGAACTAATAATGTTTTTATAAATTTAGGGAAAACAAAATACCGAATAGTGTCAAAATTGACATAAAAGAGTTTTTTTTTAAATATTATATTATTAATTGATATTATATTCCTAAAAATATAAGTCTTGGCCAAAAGAATTATATAATGAAAGGTGTATCATTAAGTAACCACTTGGGGTTATCTTGGAAGTATATAGTAAGTTTATTAACCATATAATATAAAAATACAAAGAGACATGGTAAATGTCAAACTATTTAACTAAGAGTTAAATCCAAAATATAAAGTTAATATAGTGACCCAAACCTATCTAAAACCTATTGGTTTAGTGGTTTTCTACCCATCCACACCTTATCCTTTAAATAATCCACTTTTTATCCATTATAAACCGAAAAGTATTTTATTATAAAATAATATTTCTAGCTTTTCCTAAGGTGCCCCTCACCCCTCTTATAAAAAGGAACTCCCCCTTCTCTTTAATTCACACCTTCAAATCCATTTGTATCGTCATAACCATGCCCAAATACCCTATAAACTTTCCTAAATTTATCCTAGAGGCATTACTTTAGTCATAAAGCCAGCCTAAGGAGCCCTTTTGATTAAATCAAAAGGAAGAACCCGAAGAAGAGGTAAATATTTTGCCACCTCTTTCAAGTTCCTTTCTTCTTCCACTTCATCTTTATTTGTTCTTTCAAGTATAAAATAATAACTTCAGTATATTTTATATAATATGATGTTATTATAAATATGGTACAACCATATTCATTATTCTATCCATCCTTTTAATGACATGTCATCATACGTGCGTACGTACGGCTTACCGTCTCCACATCGTGGTGTGATTGTTATTCAATACATTATTATTTGGATGGGTATAATAATGATGTGTAATTGATCTAAATAATAAATATAACATGACAATGATCCTGTATATATGTTATACCATCCAATTATATGTAATTTTAATATCAAAATAATGATATTGTCGCTCGTGCGTACGTACGGATTACCGTCTCCATGAACGCGATGAGATTCATTCCCCATCGTATCCATTCAAGACTAATTTTCATTAGATGATTAAAAATAATGTTTAAAGACTTAATATCATTATGAATATGAATAAGATACATACTATCCAAAACAAACATTACTTACATAAAAAATAATATAAAGTAAAACGAATCAGTTAACATCCGAAACGATGATAATACTAAGATATTATTAACAAAGAAATGTTAAAAGATCATATATGATATCATATTAATGTATATGATTCTTATATAATTTAATAACAATTATTTCACCATTATATAGGAGGTTAACCTACCATCGACCAAGGAAAAGTACAAGGTAAGGGTTAATTTCTCAATCTCATTATTATTCGAGATTGTCTATGTGTAAGTATTTTCTAGCACATATTTATTATCTATTCCCATGGTTCATAAAAGATAGTTCAAAAATGGTTATTTTAAGTAACTCTTTTACTAAAACATGATTTAAAATGTTTTAAATATTTTTTATTCTAAATGATCCTCATTAATTTCCATGTTTTCAAAATGGTTTTTAAGGATTTATTTATATGAACCTGAATGTTTTTAAAATGATAATTCCTTTCAAAAGTTTCAAAGTGGTATGGGAAACTTTGATTCAAAAATTTATTTAAATGCATCCTTTTCAATATTGTGTGACTTTTAAATTTTTTCATGAAAAAGGTATTATTTCTCTCAAAGAGTTTTACAAATCATTTTCATCTATGTCAACATCCTTTGATGGATTTTTAAAATTGTTTGAAGTTGATTTATTATGATACAAATATTTCATATTGTATTGAAGTTTTGTGATACATTTGAATGTGGATGTGTTATTTTTATACCATTCAGGGTTTATGGATAAAGTATTGTCATTTTGTATGCTAGTTTTAATATGAATGTTTATGTTATGTTTAAACCTTTTCATAAGAGGAATGAATTGGACATAGTAAGTGACGGGTGGAGCCATCTATAGCTCCTCGATGCGTCGGTAGGTCTCATGAGACAAACTAGTGTCTTGGTAAAAGGCCTTGACAAAATCTTATTTGTAGCATTGGCACAAGGCCTTGACTATATGGTTATGAAAGTCTGGCATTATGCATTCCATCATTATGAAAGTGGCTATTGATATTGCAGGTGATTATTCGACTAGTAGAATATCCATGTGAGTAAGTAAATGGAATTATTTTGATTTATATTTTCTATATTATAATTAAGTTTATGTTGTAAAGGCTTTTGTTTTAGATTTATACATTTCCTTAAATGTTTATGCTTATTTTTGAAAGTTTCTGCTATATTGTTATCCCTACTGAGCATCTGAGCTCACCCCTTTCTATGTTTTATTTTTACCAGGATGCGAAGAAGTATATTATTACTGACCTATAGGGATAGCCTATGGGATCTCAGTGTTTTCCATGGAAACAATTTTGTTGTAGTTTTCCATCTTATGGCGTAATGTAAACCTTATGAATGTATCTAGTACTTCCAAGGCTACTAAACTAATCGGTCTTCCGAGACTTGATCTTCTGTGATCATGCCAATGATATGTAATAATGCACAGACTCTGGGTAACTAGGGTCAGGGCATTACATTTGGTATCAGAGGAAGTTTAGTACCAACCTTGGAATCTAGATTTAGATAAAATCTGACTAGAGAACATTACCCTAATATAGACTTTGAGGATTAGTATAGAATAACTTCCTAGAATTTTGGTATTGTAGAGATTTTGTGAGCTTTCCAAAAAATACATCCTTGTCTAGATACGAGAAGGTAGAGGCAGTTCTGGCCCAGATGTACCTAGGGTTAAAACCTGAAAACACCGCTTTGAGCTAGACTCGAACGGGAACTGGTGCACGACAACGGGCCTTGCTACTATTGGTTACGACACTCCCGGGGGATATTCTTAGGATAATTATGATTTTCTTTAAAACCCATAATGAAGGTTTTATGAGTATATACTTCCTAAATGAATTTTTTTATGATTATGGATTATATCCATAAACTGTTAAATTTTTGTTATGTGTTTTACAAGCTTGGATTTATGTATTGCGATTCATAAACTAATCAAGTGTATGACATTGTTTAGAAATGGTGCCTAGTGGAAGGAATGGAAATTGTATCAATTCACACACACCATGTAGGGATTACCCTCCCGCTTAAGATAATTATAGTGGAGCTAGTGATACAACTGGTGCTGATCAGCTTATCACCATACTGGAACAACTCACTCGGGTTTTGAATAATAACCTTACCCGTATGGAGCACCATGATCCACAACACAGAGGTTCAATGTTAGACCGCTTCATGAGGAAACAACCACCAACATTCAATGGGAGTAAAAATCAATTAGTGTCTGAGAAATGGATAAATTCCTTAAAGAAAATATTCTACGCCTTGGGGAGTAGTCAAAGGGAAAACGTTTTCATGACAGTTTTCCGCCTCACTAGAGATGTTGATCAATGGTGGTAATTGATTCAAAACACAAAGGAAGATGATGAAGTATAAAATATGTAATGGAGGGAGTTTAAAGAAATTTTCTTAGAAAAATAATTTCCACATGACCATCAAGCGGGTATGGAAAGAAAATTTCTAAGTCTGAGGGAAAAGGAGGATGAGAATGTCACAAAGTATGAAGCTAACTTTACAAGGTTAGTGAGGCATGATGCAGATTATATATGTAACCCAAGAAGTATGATTGATTGTTTCTTTGATGTTTTATAACCATTTCTCCATCGAGTATTAGTATCAAAATCCTTCTCATCATACGAAGATATTGTATCGTGTGATATCAAGATAGAAAAGTAATTCTCTAAGTCTTATGAATTTAAAGTAAAGAAAGAGAAGAAGAGATCTACTAAACACACTGGAAATGGAAATAATGGGAATAAGGGAAAAGTTTAATATTCATCCTACAGTAAATGTGGGAAGAAACACCCTGGTACTTGCCTGAAGGGAATGGGAGTCTGTTACAAGTGTGGTGAAAAAGGCCACCAAGATCGTGATTGCAAGGGGAATAAAGAGGATGTTGATGTTGAATAATAAAATTGTAGATAAAGGGGGAATTATGCAAATGAATATCCTAAGTGTCAGGGGAACTAACCTCAGAAAATTCCAAGGGATCAAGGCCAAGCTTATTCTATCACTACTGCTGAGGTTGAAGCTCCGAAAGATGTAGTGGCAGGTATTTTAATGGTTTCCTCAAGTTTAGAAAAGGCCTTATTTGATTTTGTATCATCGCATTGTTTCATATCTTCCTAGTTTTCTAATAAAATTAGATATTATCAATTTGATTTAACAAAGGAGTTTTCAATCAAAACTTCTAAGGGAAGTATCATTACAACAAAGTTTTGTGAATCGGTCCCCATTAGGGCATATAAATGTTATTTATTTGCTGATCTCATCATCATACCCATGATTGAATTTGATATAATCCTTGGTATGGGTTGGATTTCGGACCAGGATGCAAAAAATTATCTTAAGAAGAAGGAGGTTACTAATTTTGATGACGATGATAAAGAACACCTCATCTTTAGAGAAGAATCGTCACCACCTAATTCTTATCAAGATCCACCCTCAGTAGCTCAACTAAATTCAATTATTGGGGAGGAAGAGAATGAAATAACTATGGGTGAGGAAAAGAATGTTAAAATAGATGATGTACCTATTGTGAAAGAATATGTTGATGTGTTTCTAGAAGATTTACCTGGACATCCTTCAGAATGAGAAATTGAGTTTTCCATTGATTTAATTCCTGGATCAAGGCCCATATCGAAGACCCCTTATAGAATGGACACTGTGGGATTAGTGTAACTAAAGAAACAATTAAAGGAATTGAGTAATAAAGGATTTATTCACCCTATTGTTTCTTCATGGGGATCCCTTGTCCTTTTAGTTAAGAAGAAAGATGGATCTATGAGGTTGTGCATTGACTACAGGTATAACAATGCTATAACAATAAATAAAAAGTATCCCCTACCTCGCATTGATAATTATTTTACCAACTTCATGGAGCTCAATACTTTTCACAGATTGACCTTCGATCTGGATATGATCAATTGTGTGTGAAGAAGGAAGACATTCCGAAAACAGCATTTCAAACCAGGTATGGGAATTACGAGTTTACAGTAATTCCTTTTGGATTGACTAATTCACCCTCTGTCTTCATGGATCTAATGAATAGAGTTTTCAAGGAATATCATGATGACTTTTTAGTGGTATTTATTGATGATATCTTGGTATACTTAAAAATCTACAAAGATCATGAAAATCACTTGCACATTATCCTGAAGACTCTTAGAAGACATGTTGAGTTCATGCTCACTTGACTTTCAAGGTATGTGGGATCAATATTTACCTCTGGTAGAATTTTCCTATAACAATAGCTTCCATTAAATTATTTAGATGGAACCATATGAAGCGTTATACAGAAAGAGATGTTGCACACCAACCTGTTGGGATGATGTTGGTGAAAGGAAACTCGTAGTCCCAAAACTTGTGGAGGAAATGATGGAAAAGATAGAGGTAATCCAAAACCACATGAAGGCAGCTCAAAGTAGACAGAAGAGCTATGCTGATAACCAAAGGAAGGATTTGGAATTTCAGGTAGGAGATCATATTTTCTTGAAGGTATCTCCATGGAAGGGTGTTATACGTTTTGGTAAGAAGGGTAAATTGAGTCCCATGTACATCGGACCTTTCAAATTTCTAGAACAAATTGGGGTTGTATCTTACCATTTGGAAATGCCATCAAGTCTCTTCAAATTTCATGATGTGTTCCACGTATCACTGTTGAGAAAATACATGCATGGATGAACGCATGTACTCACCTCTATGGAATTATAAATGGAACCCGATCTGCCTTATTACGAAGATCCTATCAAGATTCTTGATACAAGAGAACAAGTGCTGAGAAATCGGACGACTCGTCCGGTAAAATTTCTTTGGAGAAACCATAAGATGGAAGAGGAAATGTGGGAACCCGAGGAACTTATGATGAAGAACCACCCGAGTCTTTTTATGGAGTAATATTCAAGAAATTTTGAGGATGAAATTATTTGGAGGGGAGAATGTAACACCCCAAGCTTCCATGGTACGCTTCTCTTTGAATAATACAATAGTGTGTGTTGTACGCAACTTCAAGTTCTAACACACCACAACCAATCAAACTAGCCGTTATGAATAGTAATACCCAATTTTTGAAATTTTATAAATTTTATCTTTCAAAATGGACTTGATTTTTGGATTTAGAATATAAAAATTCTCTTATGGTGAATTTTTGTTATTTTTCTGAAAACTTTAAAATTTTGATGAATAGTGAAAAACACTGAGTTATAATTTAAAACTGAATTTTTACATAAATAATTATTTATTTTATTTAATTTTATTTTAGGTCCAAATATATAAATAATATGTATATAAGTTCAATGTAAATCATTGGATTTAGTTTATAATAATTTTATATATATATAAATTTTATTGAACTTTTTACCGTCTTTTACCCACCTCCTAGGAGCATTTACAAATTTACATAAAACTTAATTTTACCACTTCTATGAGTTGATTTTCAAAAATCATAGAGGAATAGTTTATATCAGTTAGTAAAATTTGGTTCAATAAGATGAAAATAATTTTTTTAATGGTAACTTTTTACTTTTATTTACCACGGTTAAAAGTAAATAGTGTAATTAAGGGTAAAAATGATATTATTATTACCATAACACATGTCCTAATAAAATTTTATAATTGTAATTAAACCAAAAACAACCTTAGGAATAAAATATGATCATTTAGGTCTACTTGGATTAGATTAGGACATTTATTATTATTTAATTCAAAGAAGAGTTAAAAGAGTTAAAATCAAAGTTTAATAACTACAACATTTTTAATATAGGTTTACACATAAGATAAATTCGACTGTAAATATTCATTAGAAATATAAAAAGATTTCCTACATAATGGTATTTTATTTATATTTTTTAGACATTAAATAATTTAATTTATTTATGACACAATGAGGATGCAGTAATTTCCCTAATTAATGAAATATTAAAATAATTGATATTATAAAAATCCAAATAAATGTAATTTGGGACTTTTTATGAATTCAACTAATTTTCTAGGATAATATGACATATTAGGATTGTTTATATGAATTTTTTTTTAAGTAATAATGCTTTTATGAATTTAACAAAAACAAAATACAAAATAGTGTAAAAATTGACATAAAAGAGTTTTTTTAAAAAATATTATATTATTAATTTATATTATATTCCTAAAAATCTAAGGTTCGGAAAAAATACTTATATAATGATATTTTTATCATTAATGAACCAATTGGGGTTCTCTTGGAAGTATATAGTACGTTTATTAACCATATAATATAAAAATACAAAGAGACATGGTAAATGTCAAACTATTTAACTAAGAGTTAAATCTAAAAGATAAAGTTAATATAGTGACCCAAACCTATATAAAACCTATTTTTTGAGTTTTTTTCGACCCATACCCACCTTATATTTTAAGTAATATATTTTGGAGTGTTTCCTCTGGAAATTGGGATGACCTTGTTTGTTTAAGGTTCAAACATTTCAATCGGTTTCTAACGGGTTTATTCGTAGAATCGGAAACATCCAAAGATTCTATATCCATTTGGACCTACTTTCCAAAGTTAGGTGCTCATTAGTTATGGACCGATGAGGCTTAATAATTTTCATTGGTCGAGAGGATGGAAGGTCGGACTCATCACAACTTTTTGAGGGGAATTATTGTCTACTCCAGGACTCTCTTTATAGATTTAAGTTATGTTTGTGAGTCCTTATTACACTACCAATTATGAAAATGAGATTTCTTTAATATCTGAAAAATCAATGATTAATATTTTTGAGATTTAGAGAATCTTTTATATGTATTTGAGGTTCTTCATCGATAGATAATCATCTGTATTTGTTAGAGATTCTTAGTCAATGGTATCCTTCAACACATTATATAAAGATGTCTTGGTCATTATGATAACCATACTGGTTTTAAAGCCACTCAGTGGGGCACTTGAAGTTTATTGTCGTTCATAATGACATGGAGTTTTTCAGAGTTGGGATCATACCCGTAGATGGGCTACCTACATATCCTTGTTAGAAAAGGAATCATAACTCACATAGTTTAGGAATTAAGATATAGTTTAACGTCATATGGGACGGATGAGAATTAATGGGTGATGGGCATGAACCTCAGAAAGGCTTCCTACGTTCTCCACTTTTAAGGTAGAGATAAATTCCACGTAGTTTGGTTGGGAATTGTGTGGATTATATATGATTAACGGCCCAAAGAAACGTGTCGTGGTTACTTTTATGCTCTAAACTCACGTGAGTCATTCTCGATGTGAGAAACAAGAGGTATCAGTAAACCTGACAATTTCTGCCACGAAAGATGCGGTCACAAGGAATGATATGGGGCTTATGTATGTATGATTGCCCGAATAGATAAATATAAGGACTTACTTTAGAGAAGAATCCCTGAAACAAGGTCCATAAAGTCATATGTTCTTTGTGGAGATTTGGATGCTCTAACATGGGGCTTACTCCTGATGAGGATGCCCAAATTAGGAGGGGACTTGTGATTGGGTTTTATTCTTGAGAAGGAAGCCCAAATCAAAAGAAGTTAAGACTGGTTAAGATAAATTATGATTGGGACTTAATCATGAGAAGGAGGCCTAGGTTAAGGTACTTGAGAACTGGGGCTTACTCCTGAGAAAGAATCCCAGGTTAAGGAATTATGATTGGGACTTACTTCTGAGAAGGAGGCCCAAAATTAGGGGAACTTGAAGACTGGGGCTTAATCCTGAAGAGGATTCCCATATTTGGGAACTTAGGGCTTACTCTTGAGAAGGATGCCCATGAATAGGGGAATTGGGGCTTACTCATAAAGAGGATGCCCATGAATAGGGGACTGGGGGATTACTCCTGAGGAGGATGCCCATGAATAGGGGACTTGGGGCTTACACCTAAAGATTATGACCATGAATAGGGGACTTAGGGCTTAATCCTAAAAATGATTCCCATTAACTCTTCTCGTATTAAATGATGAGGTTTAATGAATGAAATTTCTAACCTTAGTGACATAAAGATAGGTAAATCATTAGGTTTTGAGAGATGTTCCACAGAATTCCTTTTAGATAAGGAATCCAACCAAGGAATCATGCCATAAATGGCTTTGAGGAGGATTCTGAAGGCTAAATCTTGAAGAAGAGAGGTGGATTTGAAGAAAATAGATGAATGGACAGGAGGGGAACACAAAAGAAGGTAGGCGCGTAGGTCTTGTTTGGGCGCACAGGTCATGGTCACGTAGGTATATCTACACAACACTGGTGTAATTGCACGACAGTCAACCCATAGGGTAATACTTGGGTGAGGCTTAGCTCAAGCCCTTAGTATTATCCATAAAGACCTTTAAATGATTGGCATGCAAGTTCTATTGAAGGGATAAGGCGGCGTACAAGTGTCTTCAATTCCCTGAAGGGTTAGACACTTAGGCGCGCAGGTGTTGATGAATTTCAACACTTAGGTCGTGTTCCCCCTCTTTAGATCTTCCGTTCTAGGTAAGAAATTACCTTATAAGTATTCGGAAGGCTTTCAGAAGAGACTAGGGTGCCGAGAGCTCAAATTTAAGTTTCTGGATTTTTCGTCCTTGAAATGGGGGGCCCACAAGGGGTATTTATAGGCCTTTGAAGACCTTGGGAGAAAATAACTTAGGGCGCGCAAGTCACCTGTGCGACCAATATGAGGCGTGAAATTATACTTGTGCGGCCATGATAAAACTTGCACAACCCAAGTGTAAACAAATCCTTTATTCATTCCTTTGTCAATTTTTGATGTTTCTTCAAAGGATGAATCAC
The DNA here is from genome assembly GCA_963277665.1 of Viscum album. Taxonomy (NCBI): domain Eukaryota; kingdom Viridiplantae; phylum Streptophyta; class Magnoliopsida; order Santalales; family Viscaceae; genus Viscum; species Viscum album. The sequence continues at coordinate 1,539,874,296 of OY728125.1, read as the reverse complement.
TTTGTGTTAAGGTATTTCCCTTTTTCAGTCGTTATATTCTGTGATGGAAAGGAGCGTAAAAAAAAGTCCCCCCTTAGAGTTGGATCTGAAAGGAATGAGGATGTGACTCTGAGGTAAATAAGATGACCAAGAAAGGGTAGCGCGCAAGTTTTTAGCACGCAGATAGTGGTGCGTAGGTGAGAGGCGCGCAGATGGCGTCACGCAGGTGCGAGTCACGCACGCTTCGTCACGTAGGGGTGCGGCCTTGCCTATAAATATTCTGCCATTCCTCGCGCAAACCAACCGGATTTCAAACTTTCGATCTCTGACCACACAAGTTCTCCTCATCGCTCAAGTGTCTTGTTTTCCACCAGTTCTTTGTGTCGCGCTTCTATAGAGGTATTTGGACTTGCGCGGTGATATCTGCGCGCCAAAAACTTGCATGACACAACTATACTGGTGCTCCAAAATTGGACTTGCATGCCTTAATGCCTTAGCCATTTTTTTTAATTTTCTTCACAAATTTAATGAAAAATCAAATCATTTAAGAGTTAATTATTCGACCTTTGTGCAGATTCAATGGCTCCTAGAAGAATTGGAACGGCTGATGAACTGGTGAGCAAGAGGATTGATGATATGATGAACATTTTTGGCCATGATTACTATGATATCTGTGACAGCACTCTCTCAAATTTGGAAAATTACTTGAATAATTATCATCGTAACTTTCCACAGAGCATCTACTTGCCTCTGTATGGGCATGGTCATCTACAAGACGTCAACATTCCAGATGCAAAAAACTATATGCCCGAGATACAGCCGCACTGCTACTCCTCTATTTTGGTTATGTTATGCATTAAGAGCAACAAAAATGATGCGAACTTTCAAATTTTTTCTTCATTCCATTTCCTTGCAAACATGAAAATGGAAAACCATGGGCTGATATTTTTTGTTTCCTCTTGAAATGGGGATGACCTTGTTTGTTTAAGGTTAAAACATTCCAATTGGTTTTTAATGGGTTTGTTCGTAGAACTAGAAACATCCAATGATTCTATATCCATTTGGACCTACTTTCCAAAGGTAGGTTCTCATTAGTTGTGGACCGATGAGGCTTAAGAATTTACATTGGTTGAGAGGATGGGAGGTCAGACTCATCACACCTTTTTTGGGGGGAATTATTTTCTACTCTGGGACTCTCTTTATAGATTTAAGTTATGTTCGTGAATCCTTATTACACTACCAAGTATAAAAAATGAGCTTTTCGTAAGATCTGACAATCAATGATTAATATGTATGAGATTTAGAGATTCTTTTATATGTATTTGAGGTTCTTCATCAATAGAGAATCATCTGTATTTTTTAGAGATTCTTAGACAATGGTATCCTTCAACACATTATATAAAGATCTCTTGGTCATTATGATAACCATACTGGTTTTAAAGCCACTCAGTGGGGCACTTGAAGTTTATTGTCGTTCAGAAAGACATGGGGTATTTCAGAGTTGTGATCGTACCTGCAGATGGGATACCTACGTATCCTTGTTAGAAAAGGAATCAGAACCCACGTAGTTCAGGAATTAAGATATAGTTTAATGTCATATGGGACGTATGAGAATTAATGGGTGATGGTATTGAACCTTAGAAAGGCTTCCTACGTACTCCACTTTTAAGGTAGAGATCAAAGTCCGCGTAGTTCGGTTGAGAATTGTGGGTCTTACGTATGATTAATGGACCAAAGAGATGTTTTGTGGTTACTTATACACTTTATGTTCATGTGATTCATGCTCGGTGTGAGAAACAAGAGGCATCAGTAAACCTGAAAATTTGTTCCATGAAATATTCGGTCACAAGGAATGATATGGGGCTTATGTATGTATGATTGCCCAAATATATAAAGATCAGGACTTACCTTAGAGAATAAACCTGGGAACAAGGTCCATAAAGGTCTATGTGCTTTATGGAGATTTGGATGCTCTAACTTGGGGCTTACTCCTGAGGAGGATTCCCAAATTAGGAGGGGACTTGTGATTGGGTTTTATTCTTGAGAAGGAAACCCAAATCAAAAGAAGTTAAGACTGGTTAAGAGAAATTATGATTGGGACTTACTTCTAAGAAGGAGGCCCAGGTTAAGGGACTTGAGAACTGAGGATTACTCTTGAGAAGGAGGCTCAGGTTAAGGAATTATTATTGGTACTTACTCCTGATAAGGAGGCCCAAAATTAAGGTAACTTGAAGACTGGGGCGTACTCCTGTAGAGGATTCCCATATTTGGGAACTTGGGGCTTACGCCTGAGGAGGATTCCCATGAATAGGGGACTTGGGGCTTACTTCTAAAATGGATTCCCATTAAATATTCTCATCTTAAAGGATGAAGTTGAATAAATGAAATCTCTAACCTTAGTGACATAAAGATATGTAAATCACTAGGTTTTGAGAGATGTTCCACATAATTCCTTTCAGATATAGAATCCAACCAAGGAATCATGCCATAAATGGCTTTGAGGAGGATTCTGAAGGCTAAATATGGAAGATTAGAGGTGGATTTGAAGAAAATAGATGAATGGACAGGAGGGGCACCCAAAAGAAGGTAGGCACGTAGGTCCTGTTTGGGTGCGTAGGTCATGGTCGTGCAGGTATATCTACACGACACAGGAGTACTTGCGCGACGGTCAACCCATAGGGTAATACTTGGGTGAGGCTTGGCTTAAGCCCTTAGTATTATCCCTAAATACCTTTAAATGAGTGGCTCATAGGTTCTGTTGAAGGGATAAGGCGCGCAAGTGTCTTCAATTCCCTAAAGGGTTAGACACTTAGGCGCGCAGGTGTTGATGAATTTCAACACTTAGGCCCTATTCCCCCTCTTTAAATCTTCCGTTCTAGGTAAGAAATTACCTTAGAAGTTTTCGAAAGGTTTTGAGAAGAGATTAGGGTGCCAAGAGCTCAAATCTGAGTTTTTGGATTTTTTGTCCTCGAAATTGGGGGCCCACAAGGGGTATTTATAGGCCTTTGAAGACCTTGGGAGAAAATAACTTAGGGTGTTCAAGTCACCTGCGCTACCAATATAAGGCATGCAAGTATACTTGTGTGGCCATGATAAAACTTGTGCGACCCAAGTGTAAACAAATCCTGGTTCTTGCCGTTGTAAATTTTTGAGGTTTCTTCAAAGGATGAATCACTTTGTGTTAAGGTATTTCCCTTTTTTAGTTGTTAGATTCTGTGATGGAAATGAGCGTAAAAAAAATTCCCCCCTCAGATTTGGATCTGAAAGGAATGAGGATGTGACTCTGAGGTAATGAAAAAGACCAAGGAAGGGCGACACACAAGTTTTGAGCGCGCAGATATCGACGCGCAGGTGAGAGGCGCGCAGATGGCGTCGCGTAGGTGCAAGCCACGCAGGCTTCGGCGCGCAGGGGTGCAGCCTTGCCAATAAATATGCGGCCATTCCTCGCTCAAAGCAACTGGTTTCAAAGATTCCTGCTCTCGTCACGCAAGTTTCCTTCATCATGCAGGTTGCCAATTTTCTGTGGTTTCATTGCTTCTTTTTTGTGTCGCGCTGCTGCAGAGGTATTTTGACCTGCGCGGTGATACCTGCGCACCAAAACCTGTGCGACACAATTACACCTGTGCACCAACTTTGGACTTGCGTTCCTTAATGACAGACATTTTTTTGAATTTATTCACAAATTTTATGAAAAATTTACTTACTTAAGAGTTAATTTTTTGACCTTTGTGAAGATTAAATGGATCCTAGAAGAATTGGAATGGCTGATGAACTGGCTAGCCAGCGGATTGATGACATGATGAATGTTGTTGGCCATGATTACTATGATATCTGTGACAGCACTCTCCCAGATTTTTCCAAGTACTTGAATAAGTATCATATTAACTTTCCATAGATAATCTACTTGCCTCTGTATGGGCATGGTCATATGCAAGACGTCAACATTCCAGATGCAAAAAACTATATGCCTGAGATGCATCTACACTGCTACTCTTCTATTTTGGTTATGCTATGCATTAAGAGCAACAACAATGATGCCAACTTTCAAATTTTTTCTTCATGCCATTTCCTCGTAGACATGAAAATGGAAAACCATGGGATGATATGTTTTCTGCTACAGGTTGATGGAGAGAAGACTGTCATGACATTAGAAACAATATCTGAAAAGAGTACTCTCTTAAAATGGATCTTTACTTCCAATGCTCCATTCTCAAATCCATGTATCCATATTCCAAGTCTCTTTGACAAAAATAGAGTCACTATTTGATCAATAGAAAATTTTCTTAAACCGCACTCAAGAAAATTCTTTTACAATTATTCCAAGAAGATCTGGTATCACTGCATCTCTTATTGTATCCAGTTGAATGAGTGAATTCCAGGTGGTTGCTGATGAAGCTGGGAATGTCGTAAATCAAATTAAGAGTTATGTTTAAAGTCTCTTGTAATTCCTGAAAAAGAGAATAGAATCCAGTCTGTGGATGTCGTTCTTACTCTTGTGCATCAATGAATAATACTTACATCTTCAATCATTTGCGCATTCCTTCTTTTGGTACCTGCTTTAAATTTTCACCTAAGCTAATGGGCCTAGTAAAAATAGTTTAATTTTTTGCTAGGATTATAAAAATAACCCTACAAACTTTGAATCTTTAATTGCTCAATATTACCTAAATCATAAGAAATGTATGTTTAGTGAGCTGGGACTTGACTTTTGTTCAGAGTTCCCTTGTCTTTTGTGATCATTTTAAAGTCATGCACACCGAACATAAAAAGGATAATGTTTAAGGTCGAAATAGCTTTGACCGAATGGATTAAAATTGACTCAATTCCTTGATAATTTATCTGAAAACATATTACCATATTCAAGTATGGAGGAAAACATGTAAACTATGACTTAAGAAATTTTTAATATAAGGAATGATATGAAAAAGGTCTAAAAGGAATTAGATGAAATATTTCCCAAGAATGAAGTTACCACTATTTAACAAACCTGTTAGGGGGTTGAATTATACAGGTCTGCTTAAGGGCATTGGTTGCATAGTCAAATAATAGCATCTTTTGGCTGACAGGTCTGTTATGTAGACTACTTATGCAAGGCTGCCTAAGGGAACGTGCTGCATAGTCAGGAAAAAGAACTCTCAAAAATTTACTTTTCTACTGCTAAAAATCCAATGAAAATTTATGGAGATTCAAATTTTCCAAAGCATAGAGTCTGCTGTATAGAGAGAGGTACTTGAATATGGAGAGGATATTTCCAATCACGATTGTCAAAGAATTTGATGAATTTCACTCCCACGAAGGTATGACCCAAATGTAGGGAAGGGAAATACAAACCATAGACTTGAATACTTTCAGATCATGAAAAAGTGTATGGGACAAATATGTTAAGGATGGATATTTTTACGGATCCCTATATATTGTCGTTAAGACAAATAAGAAAAAAAAAAGAGGTTTTTCTACTTTGAATGAAGTTACCACTATTTAACAAACTCATTAGGGGGTTGAATTATGCAGGGCCACCTAAGGAAATTCGCTGTATAGTCAAATAATAGAATCTTTTAGCTGACAGGTCTGTTATGTATACTGTTTATGGAAGGCCACCTAAGGGCATGTGCTGCATATTCAGGCAAAAGAACTCTCAGGTATCAAACATTTTGTGACCAGAAGTCAAGAAAAAAAGGATTATAGAGATCTAGAAGTATTTAAGGTTAGGAGTATGACACATCAAAATGGGCATTTTTTAATGAATGTAGAGATACACAGACCAATGCTAACCATAAATATGTTGTGGCTGGGTCCTGAATTGAGGTTCTGGACTTCACTACGTATCCCATAAGGATGGGAATCAAGTCATATGTAGTTCTTGAAATACAGTTTAACGCCATGTGGGACGAGAGTGTAGGAGATCATAGTTTAGGTTCATAGAACTCGGACCATTATAAGTAATACATAGTGTGTATTTGTTATAAACCTGATGTGAATGAAGACCAGGGTTTTCATACCACATTCATGATTTCACAAGGGAAATTTTCAACCAAGGGACTGAAAGTGAAATTTGGGGTTAGGCCCAAAGACATGGGGCTAGATTCGAGGTATGCTCGAACGTTCCTACGTATCCCATAAGGATGAAAATCAAGTTGTACGTAGTTCTTGAAATACCCTTTGTACAGATTTGCTTTGTACAAGTGAAGGGTGAAAGGGGGACTTTCGTGTAAAGATGGATTGACCCAAGATAAAAGGTCCGGGCATTTCCATGTATGCACGTAGTCTTTGGAATATAACATGATTAGAGATCAATGTGAATTATGATTCCCTCTCAGGTGAGGGTGTCAAAGAATGTTGTATTTTATTGTCGTACAAGACAAAAAGAGCGAATAGTTTAACGCCATATAGCAAGGACGATGTTGAACCGATGTAAAAAGTGTTGTTTCTCGAGCTACTTCACCTATCAACATCATATGAGATGGAGGTGAACCAATGTGAAGAGATTGGTTTTGGTCTTGAACCTCAGGAGGATGCCTACGTACCCAGCCTAGAAGGCAAGGATCAAAGTCCGCCTAGTTCAATTAAAGAATGAATTAGTGATCAAGTTTTTATTGAGGATAATGACCTAAAAATGGTGTCGGGACTTACACATGGTTAGCGGCCTAGAGAGGTTGTTATGGTTGAAGTTTACTCAAAGATCACATGAGTCATACTCAGTGTGACAAACAAGATGTAGCAACAACCCTAATGATGCACAGTTTAATGTCATGTAGGACGTATTAAGGGACTTTGTTCAGTTTTACGTCATGTAGGATGAATGATCAGTACATTTTAACGTCATGTTGGATAATAAGGGTGTTGTACAGTTTAGCGTCTTGTAGCTAAGACGATGGGGATAATACAGTTTAACATCATGTTGGATGAAAGGGGGACTGTGCAATTTAATGTCATGCAGTAAGGACAAAAGAGGACACAGTTTAACGTCATATTGGATGTATTAGAGACTTTTTCACAGTTTAACATCATGTTGGATGATGGAATAGTTTAACATCATGTTGTACGATGGTGCGAATAGTTTAAGGTCATATGCATGGACCGGCGATTATACAGTTTAACATCTTGCTGGACGTAAGGGACTTCTGTATAGTTTAGTGTCATGTTGCTAGGACATCACAGTTTAACGTCATGTTGGAAGAATAAGGGACTGTGCAGTTTAATTTCATGTAGTAAGGACTTAAGAAGGGCTATATATTTTAACATCATATAGCTAGGATGACATAGTTTAATGTCATGTTGGACATAAGTGAAAATAGTTTAAGGTCATATGCATGGACCACACAGTTTAACGTCGTGTTGGACAAGTGCTGCACAGTTTAGCGTCATGTAGCTAAGACGTTGGTTATGTAGTTCAATGTCTTGATGGACATAAGTGAAAATAGTTTAAGGTCATATGCATGGACCATGAGATGTATTTGTATTATACAAAATACTTCTTCAGAAATCTATCATTCGTTGGAGTAGTGATGAGTTCTCCATCCATTGAGATTAAAGAATAATCTCCATTTGAGTAGACCTTATGTATTGAATAAGAACCTTCCCATTTTGGCTCCAGCTTGGGAGGTTTCTTTCCTGGTATCATTGGAGTTCTGAGAACCAATACCAATTCTCCCTTAATGAATGAACAAAGACGAACTTTTCTGTTGAAAGATCGTGTTATTCGATTCTGATAGACTTCCAAGTGGTCCAAGGTGCACAATATTTTATTGTCTAATCATTCCAATTCATCCAATCACTTTTGAGATTGTTCATCCGTAGATGACTGATCACAAATGGCTACCCTGAGTGAGGGTAATTGAACCGCAATGGGCAAGACTACTTTTGTTCCATATACCAATGAATATGGATTTGACCGTGTTGCAGTGTGGTTGGTGGTCTGATAATCCCATAAAGCATGAAAGAGTTTATCAGGCCATGATTTCTTATCTTTATCCACCATCTTTTGCGGTATATTTGAAAGAGTCTTGTTGAAGGATTCTATTTGGCCATTGTCCACTGCATTATACTGAGTGGAATGGTTGGATTTGATGTTGTATTCTTGATACAACTTCCTTACCTTGGATGAATAGAATTTGGTGCCATTTTTCATCAATACAGTATGAGGGACACCAAATATGGTAATGATGTTAGACTTGATGAAGCTAAAAATGGTTTTAGAACTAACATCTTTGAGAGGTATTGCCTCTGCCCATTTGGAAAAGAAGTCAGTAGCAGTAAGAATGTACTTAAACTTCTTGGATGTAGCTGAAGCAGAAGGTCCTACTGCATCCATTCCCCATGTGGAAAATGGACACGAGTATTTAGCTGTATGAAGCAACTATGGGGGTTGATGAATGAATTTGTCATGTACTTGTAAAGAATGACACTTCATTGTGAAATTAACACAATCTTGTATCATTGAAGGCCAAAAGTATCCAAGCCTTCGAATTTGATTAGATATTCTATGTCCAGACTGGTGGGAACCACAGACTCCTACATGCACTTCGTTCATGACAGTCATTGTCTCTTGACCGTAAATGCATATAAATAGAATTCCATCAAAACATCTTTTGTAGAGAATTTTCTCTAGGTGATATGGGCTATCAAAAAGAGTAAAATTGACCACACGTTGCCAGATTTGTTCTTTCTCAGCTCTATCAGGTGGAAGTGTTCCCTTTTGAAGGTATCCCCTGATAGGTGTCATCCATCCTGTAGTATGACTATATGGTTCAGTAATGGGACTAATTTTATTGATTTCCTCTATTCTGGCTTTAACATAAGGTGAAATTGTACAATGGTGGGCAATACTGATGATTGTCTCATCCCGATTTGGATCTTCCAAAGCTGTGGATGTATTAGCCAGTGAATCATCTTGATCATTTTTTGATCGTGGGACATAAGAAAATGTCAGTTCTGAAAGAAATTCCGCCATTAACTCTCAGACGTAATCATACAAAGGGGTTAACTCTTCTTTTCTGATGGCATAATCCCAATTTACTTGTTTGATTACTAGGTCTGAATCACCTTTCACTTTTAAGTGATTCACTTTTTCTTGAAGTGCCAACTCTAATCCTGTGATGATAGCTTGGTATTATGCTTCATTATTTGTATCGCCTCCCAAAAATGAGAAGGTATAAGGTAGCACTGCCTTTTTTGGGAAAATAAGTACAATTCTGAATCCGACTTTGTTGAATTTAGAATCTTCTATTTTCTTCCCTGTTGGACTTCTAGAAGCACCATCAAAATTAATTTCCCATGTTTGAATATTATCCTGAATAGAAAAGACTTCCTCATCAGTAAGTTCAGTATCTAAAGATGTATCTTCCATTGAAGGTTTACCAGGAAGGAAATCATCCAAGGATTGACCCTTTATTTCCTTTTGAGACACATACTAAATATAAAATTGCTACAAAATAACTACCCACATTTCTAGACGTCCTGTAAGCATTGGATGACTAAGGATGAATTTGAGCAGGTTATTACGAGATACCAATTGTACCTCCAGATGTTACAAGTAGTGTCTCAACTTTTGAACTGCAAAGATTAATGCCAGGAAGCACTTTTCAATACTTGAATATCGGGTTTCTGCTTCAAGCATAGTCCGATTGAGATAGTAAAGGTTGTTTTCATTCCCAGCATCATTCTTCTGGGCAAGTAAGGCACCCAATGATCACTCTAAAGCAGTCACATAGAGAATAAGTGGTCTTCCTTCAACAAGTGGGATTAATACCGGTGGACTCAAGAGATATTTCTTGAGAATATCAAATGCTTCTTGACATTCTTCAGTCCACTGGTAGGTTACTCCCTTCTTCATCAATTCAGTGAAGGGTAATCTTTTTCCTGCCAAATTGGTGATGAAACGCCGAATATAGGCTAAGTTTCCTTGAATTCCTCTCAATTATTTCAAATTTCGAGGAGGTGACATACCAAGGATTGACTTTGTCTTCTCAGGATCGACTTCGATACCACGATGGTGTACAACAAAGCTGAGAAATTTTCCTGAGGTTGCCCCAAAAGCACATTTCAAGAGGTTCATCTTCAAATTATGTTGTCAAAGTTTGTAGAATATGACTTCCAAATCAGACAATTGATTAGAATGTTGTTTGGATTTAACCACCAAATCATCCACATAAAATTCAACAAATTTCCCTAAAAAGGGTTTGAAGATACGGTGCATGGCACACTGATATGTTGCACCAGAATTCTTCAGGCCAAAGGTCATTACCTGATAGCAAAACACACCCTGAGGGGCTCTGAAAGCTATATATTCTTCATTTTCTGGAGCCATTCGGATTTGACTATACCCAGAATATCCATCCATGAAGGAAAGTGCTTCATAGCTAGCTGTTGCATCAATCAAGAGTTCTGTAATCGGTACTGGAAAATAATCCTTAGGACAATGCCGATTAAGAACTCTAAAATCAATGCAAACTCTAATTTTTCTATTCTTCTTTTTCACAGGGACAATATTATCCAACCACTTGGGATATTTAACTTCTCTAACAAAGTTATCTTTGATAATCTTATCCACTTCAGCTTCAATTTTGGAAGCATAAGCTGGGTGTGTTCTTCTTGCGGCTTGCTTGAATCCTCGATGGTCTTCTGGAAAACCCAAATGATGAGTGGAAACATCATGATCAAGCCCTTGCATTTCTGTATAGTTCCAAGAAAATATATCTTGATTTTTCTTTAAAAATGAAATATACATTTCTTTCTCTTCAAGTGTCATGGCCACACTAATTAAATTGGGGTGTGGATCTTCTTTTTTACCCAGATTTGTTTCTCTGAGTTCATCCACAGTGGTAGAGATACCCTCTTCAAATGCTGGAGGAGCATCCCTAAGATCTTCCTTTTCTTCTTCAACATATGCTACTTCTTCTATTTCTACTTTCATAGTAGATGATGAATCATAATTTCCATGGTCATGAGAGATGTTAAAATTTGAACATCTTGAAGAAGAGGCTTCCATTTCTGACCCTATTGATGATGAAGGGTCTTCCTTGGCTAATAAAGAGTAGATGAGGGATTGAGAATAAACATCATCATTCACATCTAAAATTTCTATAACTTCTTCTAGCCTAGTTGGAGAAGTATAGACTTTCTGGATTGTAGTGGATGAAATAAAAACATCTCCATTTGAGCTTTCATCATTGCCTAGTGAATCACCAACTTCTCCCATGTTGTCTGGCTTGATTGTCATAATTGACATTATGGAAGTTTCCATAAGAGTATTTGGATTCGGGTCTATCCTATCAATTTGACTGATAGGAAACATATAATTTGTACTCACATGTTTGAATGGGTTTACTGGAATCTTTTCCAAACCATATGGAGCATTAACCTTGGTAACCTCCCTTATTGTGGATTTCTCCTTACCCTTCATGTGATATAATTCCTCCTCAATGTATTGAGATTCACATGTTTTGAAAGGGGATTTATCACCATACAATGTTTCAATTTGACCAGAGAAACAATATTTGAGACATTTATGGTATGATGAAGGGATAACTGCATGTTGATGTAGCCAAGGTCTTCCAAGAAAAACATTGAAGGTTGTATCATGATCAATAACCATGAAATATGAATTGGATACAAGGTCTCTAAACTGAGTTCTGAGTGTAATCTCTCCCAATGGTTCTTGTTCATTTTTATAATATCCTTGAAACATCGGAGTAGAAGGAGATAAATCAGATTCGGTGAGGCCCAATCGACGAAGTATACGAATGGGGATGAGGTTGACTCCTGAACCATTATAAATGAAATCTCTTCGAATGTCCACACCATTGACCTTCCCAGATAAATACAAAGGTCTGATATGTCCATGCACGACATCATCTTCATCTTCATCTATAAAAGATATCAATGCATGGAATTCTGTAGGATTATTCTCTAAATGATAGACTTCATCTGCAGCAATTTCAGTTTCGAACTCCTGAGGACTTGACAAAGACTCAATGAGTGCCTCCCGAAGATCCTTAGATAGATTCAAGGCATCCAGAATTGATAACTTGTCCGTTACTTGGTCCAAATGCTTCAAGACATCTTATTTTTGATCCAAATGTCTGTGTTTCCCAATAGGAATATGTGGTTTCGTAGGTGCCTTAGAAGTTGATGCTTTGGAAGTAGATGCATCTTGTATCGGGGTAGGAGTTGGAAATACTCATGGATTTGGAAGATTAGACCGAATAGGTCTATTTACTTTCTGAGAGGAAGAAGGTGGAACCTCTAACCGATTCTATAGAATAACTATACCAAGACTGAATCTTCCTTGCGTGGAAGAATTTTCTTGTTCTTGTTGAGCCTGCTGAAAGGCTTTACCACGAGTTTCTGCTGCATACACAGTTCTAGCAGGGGTAGAATTGGAATAGTGGTTTCTGGGATATCCACGTCTTCCTATGTATCCCAGACCTCTGGAACTCCCTCTATTTTCTCTATTTGATACAGGGAACTCAGGCTCCTCAAGATCGAAGATATGAATGGAATAAGGATCTGGTAAATGAATCATGTTAATATAGCCAAAGGTCAACTCTTCATCTAATGAAGATTCTGCCTGATTAGCCCGTTTAAGCTGTGTTGTTTGGTAGGGCGGTGCCCATGGATTTGAAGTAGATGACATAAAATCTTCCAGATTCAAAGACAACCTAGGCTTTGACACGATCTCATATTCTTCTTATGGTTTCTATTTCATTGAATTATGTCGTTTCTTTGAGGATTTTCCCTCTGATGAAGAGGGTTTTGTTGTGGCATTCATAGTAGAAGACACAATTGGTTTCTTCAATTGCGTTCGAAAAATGGCATGATTTCTGTTGATCGTTTTTCTGACCATCCAATCATCATATTTTGGCGCATTTTTATTTTTGACTTCTTTCCACTGGCCTTCTTCCTTTGGATTTGTAGCAGTAATACATGATACCTGAGCTGAAAAATCTTTCTATTTGACTTGTCCCGAGTCCGCCATCTTTTTTAGGAGGTCTTTATAGACAAAACACTCCTAAATGGGATGCCCCAACATCTGATGAAATGGGAAATAATTAGGAAAGTCTTCATCTCCTTCCTTGTTAGGCCTTTTAGGCCTTGGAAATGGAATCAAATAATTTTCTAGAGCTGAAATGAAGTAACCAGGAACTTGTTCATTTCAGAAAGATTAAACTTTGCTCTTTAGATCCTCAAATTGTTTTCGTCTTTGATCTCTTTGATCATCCTGACGAAACGGACTCTGTTTTTTATGCTCAGGAGGTGGATCCCTTTGATAAGATGAGGGTTTTTAAGTAGAAGCAGGTACATGTGCTTGTTTAAGTGTAACTGTAGCAGTCTCTGCTTTACCCATTCTCCTTCCTGGAGCTGATGGAATTACACGAGATTTATCCTTAGTCTTTATAAGAGAGTCTTCAATCTGTTGAGCGATTTAAGTAAGGTCTCAAAACCCTCATATATATTTCACAGGGATCAATGGTGTGTGTAATTCATCACGCAAATTTACCACACAGATTGCCAACAATTCTTCTTTAGGGAGTTCTAAGATTAGGGAATATGTTAATCCATTCTAGCAAGCAATGAAATATGAAACTCTTTCATTCTCCATTTGATTACAATTTTTAAGATCAAAACCTATTGTCTTTGGAAATGTTGAGCTGAATTGAAGAAGGAATCGTTGACGGAGATCCTCCCACCCAGTAATTGACCAAGATTTCAAGCTTGTATACCAGACAAAAGCAGGCCCTTGTAATGACTGTACAAAACACCTGAGCTTAACTGCTTCTTATTGTTTAGGGGTTCCAATCATAGGATCTCAATGAGAAACAAAATGTGTTATGTTTTTCTCCCGGTCTCCCAAACCATTAAATATTGGGAATGTGGTACTTGTAAAATTTGATGGGGGAGGAATTGCATTAACCCATTCAGGATAAGATCTCTTTTCTGGTTGAACCGGTGCACGCTTTCCTTCCATAGCTTCCAAACGAGCTGTTAATGACTCAATGGTAGTCATTAATTTTTGAGAAAAATCCGGTTGAGCTTGGACCTATGCAGGTGAAATAACTGGAGCTTGGATAGGTGTGGCGACCGGGACTTCCACTGATGGTAGTATTGCCGGTTATTGTTGCACCTGACCCATAGGATTAGACCTGTGAGGGTGTACTGGTAAAGGATGATACTCTTGATCCATCTCAGTAACCGCAACAAATTCTCTTGGCTGACTGAATCCAGCACACTTACGAGGAAGACTACTTTGAAGTAGTTCTGCATTCAACCTCCTTAATTCTTTCATTTCATCCTCTTATTGTGCGAATCTTTTCTCTAGTGAGAGTGATTGGCCTTCTCTAAAGGAAGGGTATATAACCTGATTCTTCCCTTTCCCCTTGTTGGATTCCTTTCGAAGAGGGGGGATTTGGTTACTGGAAGAAATACCCAAATTCTGGGTAAGCCTTTGATTTCTTGTACGCACACCTTCTTCATTTGTGTCTGTGTATATAACTTATTGAGCAGGAACTTCCTCATCTGATCCCTCTAGGTGAGCCTCTTGTTTTGGAGGATTAGTAACAATGGCATTGATGACATTAATTGATGCATAACGCATTGCATCCCTTCTATCGGAATTTCTGTGATACTGTCTTTTTCCATGTCCCTGATGAGACACTGCCTTCTGTTGAGTTGATCCCTCAGGAACTTCTTGACAAACCATAATTTGGAGGGAATCTCATGATAATTAAGCTCTTCGTTCCTCTTGGGGATTCTTCCCTAATCTAGAGAAGACTGACTTTCTTTGAGGAAGAGATTGAGGATTTGAAAAAGTCCCCATTCCGGTGGATTGGGGTTGTTCCTGCTATTCTTTCTCAACTCCTCGAATCCTATTTGTTGATTCTGAGGGTTGAGCTAAAAGAGTCCCCAGTCTGGCAATCTGGAGTGTCTCTTGAGCTGCTACATCTGAGACTTTCTTAAAATCTCTTCTAATCTTACGAACTTTAGTCCGGAAATTGGCTGGATGCATCAACCTACAACCACTCAAATTACCTGGTTCAAATGACCATTGGATGATTTCTGACACTTATGTCACTTTATGATGTGCACTCTCTAAACGAGAAGCATGTTTGATGTTCTCTTTTTCCTGATGCAAAAGTAATTCGACAACTTGTTCTTTGTATTCCTAATTTTGGGAAGAACTAGTTGAGGCATGTTCTTGAGCAAGCCTTTGATTACAAATAAAACCAATTGGTTGTGGCCGGCCATGGGCAATAACATTGCATGAGATCACTTTCAGCGGGCTTTGTTGACTGGAGAGTACAGTGAAATGTAGTCTTCCATGACCACCCCATCCCCTGATATGAATACCAGATGGGGCATTGGTAATTAACTGGAACAACCTTCTTATTGCACCAAGGCATGAACGTTGAAGGGCTCTCTGCTGATTTTAAGCCTTCGGATATCGAGAAACTGAGATAGATGCCAAATCAATTTGGCATTGTAACCCCTCTATTGTCTTGATAGGATTTTCATATTCATCATAAGATAATATTTTCTTTTTCAATTGACAAAGATTTTTTCACATGTTGAGATGAATATCGTGAATAAAATCTTCTGTCAACATCTCTAGAATGTCATACTGAGAGTTAGTCAAAGGCCAAATGATGATTGGTACTTCACCGTTCATCAATTGTTTTCTCATATTCAGCATTTCCCCTTTATCATTCGATGAAGATTCTTCTATCTGATTAGACCAAAGCTGGTGCTTCTTTGTTGCTTAATCAGATTCAACAATATTGGTCGATAATTCATTTACCAAATTAGAAGATTCATGACTTAGGGGTGGTTCGAAGAATGACCTACACCCCGGGCTATCTTCTGGTTGAGAAATTATTTCACCTGCTAGCGGTAAATCATCAGACATGACTGGATTCACATTTTCAAGTGCATCAAGATAAGAGGGATTTCTCATCACTACATTGTCCATTGGATCATTTTCCAGGAAATGTGAATTACTACTACGGAGAGTAATTTCGTAGCTAAATTCATCATCATAGGGAGGACCACCATGGTGGGTTATAGCAAAAGATGAAATATTTTTCTTCTTGATCTTCTAGCCACGCAGAGGTTTATCAGGACTCTCATCTAAAGATGATACTTCAAGATCAAATGAAATTTCATGAAGCAAGCTTTCATGAGGAAGTGTCTAATGCAGACCTTCGGATTTAATGTTCCCACTATTGGGAATTGAGATGGTAGAATCTTGAGTTGCAACAGATAATTGTCTGAGTGCATCAAGAATTCTAGCATCAAGCAAGGCCTTATTACAGATTGTATCTTGATTTCTTGATTGTTATGGATGGGTGTTTTTCATAGACGCCTTCTTACTCACTTTGGAAACCACTTTTTGACGAAAGTGGTTATTATGGGCAGGTGTATGTGCCTAATCCGGAGAAATAATCAGGTTAGGCTGATTGTCTCCACTCAAATCAGGTGTATGTTCCTGACTTGGTTGTCTGTATGATATGGGGGAGTATACCCCACAACCCTCTTGGACTGGAATAGAGGTGTGTATCTGTTCCGGAGTGAACTGTTGATGTTTCACTCCACTGGTAGAGATATATTTTCATTTCTCTCCCTGTGATGCTATTGAAGCTGTTATAATATCCTGGCAGGCATCCAGAATATAAGCAGGGATTTGCTTCTACTCCTTCACTATTGTTAGAATGTGCTTGGTGAATTCAGATTTTAGAATGGGAATATACGTCCATTCCATGATTGGATTAGGTGTGTGTTCCTGCTCCTGTCCTCCTTTTCCTGTTAGTGAGTTCTGACAGTACTTGTGTGTGGAGGCATAGAGTTGAGTCTGCCTCCTGTTTGTCATTGGGGCTTTCCAATTGACTTCTCCGGGTGCTACCAAATAATAATGTTGGTAGGATTGATCAATACTACCAGGTTTATGTGTCTGCTGATTGCAATCCGCCGAATGTGGTTGATGAACTTCCTTCAATACTGGAAGATGAGACTGCATGCAGAATTGATGAGTGTAAGCAGGTGTATGTGCATGTTTACCAGTTGTCAACACATTGGGCTGGCGGGCTTCATCGTATGTAGTCAGAAGAGCCTGCTGACTAGCTGATGATTTATAAACAGGTGTATTTCCCTGTCTATAGTACTCTACCGGAATTGTCTGGCGGGAATCGCGTGTTGCTTCCAGACGAGTTTGTTGGACAGTGGAATTAAAATGGACGGGTGTGTGTGCCTGCTCGTTGCTTTCCACCAAGTTAGGTTGGTGGACTTCTCGGAAAATGGAAGAGATAAGAACCTGATCACTGTTTACCGGTCATCGCCTCGGGTGGATCGTCTTGCCTGCTCGGGTTCGAGGAACCTGAGCCGAACGCCTGGAGATGACACCCTCATCATGTTGAGGGCACACTGCCGCACGATTCTAGCGACGATTGTTTATGGGAGCCCTCAGGAAGGACTTATGTTTCCTTGAGTTAAGGCCTTGAGTGACCTTCTCATTCACCTTCTCATAATATGGGAGGTACTAGTGATTGCATTCTAGGGATAATGACCCGAAACGGTTGGAAATGGTGGTTGGAACCACCTGCTTCTTGATTGTTGGTCGTCGTTGTCCGGACGACCAGGGTGAATTATTGACTTGGAGGGCTTGTCGAGCAGCCTCCAGAGTCATAATGGTACCATGTTGACGGTATTCCATAACCAGTGCATTTGATACCCATCATTGAAAACGCTGAGTAGGTGATGTCATCCTTAGAGCGGACGACGATCCAGTAGGAGTAGCAGCAGAGGTATTCACATCAAAGGCATTCACAAGTGTGAACTTAAGAGAAGCCTGTTCTGTAATGCAGAATATCTTGGAAAAGAGTGCATGTTTGATATAACATAAATAATCAAGATAAGTTCATCCACTACATCTTTTGGATGATCACATATGTTATTGATTGTTTTTTTTTCTCTCATCGAGTTTAAATAGGGTCCTAACAAATAAGTAAACCATAATTTTAACTTGGTTAAGGATTCACGTAGGGTTCACCATTTTTTGTTTACTCTGGAAACGAGGATGACCTTTTTTGTTTAAGGTTCAAACATTCCAATCGGTTTCTAATGGTTTTGTTCATAGAACCGGAAACATCCAATGATTCTATATCCATTTGTACCTACTTTCCAAAGGTAGGTGCTCATTAGTTGTGGACCGATGAGGCTTAAGAATTTTCATTGGTAAAGAGGATGGGAGGTCGGACTCATCACACCTTTTTTGGGGGGAATTATTTTCTACTCTGGGACTCTCTTTATAGATTTAAGTTATGTTCGTGAATCCTTATTACACTACCAAGTATAAAAATGAGATTTCCTTAAAATCTGACAATCAATGATTAATATGTATGAGATTTAGAGAATCTTTTATATGTATTTTAGGTTATTCATTGATAGAGAATCATCTGTATTTGTTATAGATTCTTAGTCAATGGTATCCTTCAACACATTATATAAATATCTCTTGGTCATTATGATAACCATACTAGTTTTAAAGCCACTCAGTGGGGCACTTGAAGTTTATTGTCGTTCAGAAGGACATGGGATATTTCAGAGTTGGGATAGTACCCGCAAATGGGCTAACTATGTATCCTTGTCAGAAAAGGAATCAGAACCCACGTAGTTCGGGAATTAAGATATAGTTTAACGTCATATGGGACAGATGAGAATTAATGGGTGGTGGGCTTGAACCTCAAAAAGGCTTCCTATGTACTCCACTTTTAATGTAGAGATCAAAGTCCACAGAGTTTGGTTGGGAATTGCAGGGATTACATATGATTAACGGCCCAAAGAGATGTGTCGTGGTTACTTTTACACTCTAATCTCATGTGTGTCATGATCGATGTGAGAAAAAAGAGGCATCAGCAAACCTGACAATTTGTTCCACGAAAGATGCGGTCACAAGGAATGATATGGGGCTTATGTATGTATTATTTCCCAAATAGATAAATATTAGGACTTAATTTAGAGAAGAATCCCCGGAACAAGGTCTATAAAGGTATATGTGCTTTATGGATATTTGGATGCTAAACATGGGGCTTACTCCTGAAGAGGATGCCCAAATTAGGAGCGGACTTGTGATTGGGTTTTATTCCTGAGAAGGAAACCCAAATCAAAATAAGTTATGACTGGTTAAGAGAAATTATGATTGGGACTTACTCTTGATAAGGAGGCCCAGGTTAAGGGACTTGAGAACTGGGGATTACTCCTGAGAAGGAGGCCTAGGTTAAGGAATTATGATTGGGACTTACTCCTGAGAAGGAGGCCCAAAATTAAGGTAACTTTAAGACTGAGGCTTACTCCTGAAGAGGATGTCCATATTTGGGAACTTGGGGCTTACTCCTGAGGAGAATACCCATGAATAGGGGACTTGGGGCTTATTCCTAAAGAGGATGCCCGTCAAATCTTCTCATATTAAAGGATGAGGTAGAATGAATGAAATCTCTAACCTTAGTGACATAAAGATATGTAAATCACTAGGTTCTAAGAGATGTTCCACAGAATTCATTTCAGATAAGGAAGCCAACCAAGGGATCATGCCATAAATGGATTTGAGGAGGATTCTGAAGGCTAAATCTTAAAGAGGAGAGGTGGATTTAAAGAAAAGAGATGAATAGACAGGAGGGGCACCCAAAACAAGGTAGGTGTGTAGGTCATGTTTGGGCACGTAGGTCATGGTCACGCAGGTATATCTGCGTGACATAGGTGTACTTGTGCGACGGTCAACCCATAGGGTAATACTTGGGCAAGGCTTGGCTCAAGCCCTTAGTATTATCCCGAAAGACCTTTAAATGAGTGGCGGGAAAGTTCTGTTGAAGGGATAGGGCGGCGCGAAAGTGTCATCATTTCCCTGAAGGGTTATACACTTAGGCACGTAGGTGTTGATGAATTTCAACACTTAGGCCTTGTTCCCCCTCTTTAGATCTTCCATTCTAGGTATGAAATTACCTTAGAAGTGTTCGGAAGGCTTTGAGAAGAGACTAGGGTGCCGAGAGCTAAAATCCGAGTTTCTGGATTTTTCTTCCTCGAAATGGGGGTCCCACAAGGGGTATTTATAGGCCTTTGAAGACCTTGGGTGAAAATAACTTAGGGCGCACAAGTCACCTGCGCGACCAATATGAGGCACGCAATTATACTTGCACGGACATGATAAAACTTGCGCGGCCCAAGTGTAAACAAATCCATGTTCATTCCTTTGTCAATTTTTGATGTTTCTTCAAAGGATGAATCACTTTGTGTTAAGGTATTTCCCTTTTTCAGTCATTAGATTCTGTGATGGAAAGGAGCGTCATCATGGAGCCATTAGAAACCGAAAATTATTTTATTATAAAATAATATTTCTAGCTTTTCCTAAGGTTCCCCTCACCCCTCTAATAAAAGGGAACTCCCCCTTCTCTCTAATTCACACCTTCAAAGCCATTTGGCTCAGCAAACACCTACCCAAATACCCTCTCAACTGTCCTCCCTTCATCCTAGAGGCCTTCCTTTAGTCAAAAAGTCATCCTAAGGAGCCATTTTGATCAAATCAAATGGAAGAACCCGAAGAAAGGGTAAATATTTCATCACCTCTTTCAAGTTACTTTCTTCTTCCACTTCATCTTTATTTGTTGTTTCCATTCTAAAATAATAACTACAGTATCGTATATATATTGTGATGTTATTATAAATATGGTAAAACCATATAAATTATTCTATCCATCCTTTGAATTACATGTCACCATACGTGCGTATGTACAGCTTACCGTCTCCATGTCGTGGTGTAATTGTTATTCAATACATTATTATTTGGATGGGTATAATAATGATGTTTAATTGATGTAAATAATAAATATAAAATGATAATGATTCTTTATATATGATATACCATCCAATTATATATTATTTTAATATCAAAATAATGATATTGTCGCTCGTGCGTACGTACGGATTACCGTCTCCATGAACACGATGAGATTCATTCACCATCATATCCATTCAAGAATAATTTTAATTAGATGATTAAAAATAATTTTTAAAGACTTAATATCATTCTAAACATGAATAAGATACATCCTATCCATAACAAACATTACTTACTTAACAAATCATATAAAGGAAAACGAATCAGTTAACACCTGAAACGATGATAATACTAAGATACTATTAAAAAAGAAATATTAAAAGATCATATATGATATCATATTAATGTATATAATTCTTATATAGTTTAATAACAATTATTTCACAATAATACAGGAGTTTAACCTACCCTCAACCAAGGAAATGTACAATGTAAGGGTTAATTTCTCAATCTCATTATTATCTGAGATTTTCTATGTGTAAGTACTTTCTAAGAAATATTTATTATCCATTCCCATGGTTCATAAAACATATTTCAAAAATGATTCTTCTAAGTAACTCTTTTACTAAAACATCATTCAAAATGTTAAATATTTATTCTTCTAAATCATTCTCATTAATGTCCATGTTTTCAAAATTATTTTTAAGGATTTATTTATATAGACATGAATGTTTTTAAAATGATAATTCCTTTCAAAAGTTTCAAAGTGGTATGGGACACTTTGATTCAAAAATTTCTTTAAATGTATCCTTTTCAATATTGTGTGAATTTTAAATTTTTTCCTGAAAAAGGGATTATTCCTCTCAAAGAGTTTTACAAATCATTTTCATCTATGTCAACATCCTTTGATGGATTTTTAAACATGTTTGAAGTTGATTTATTGTGATACAAATATTCCATATTATATTGAAGGTTTTGTGATACGTTTGACTGTGGATGTGTTATTTTTATACCATTCATGATTTATGGATAAAGTATTGGTATTTCATATGCTAGTTTTAATACAAATGTTTATGTTATATTTAAACCATTTCATATGAGGAATGCATTGGACTTAGTAAGTGACGGGTGGAGCCCGCTATAGCTCCTCGATGCATCCGTAGGTATCATGAGACAAACTAGTGTCTTGGCACAAGGCCTTGACAAAATCTTATTTGTAGTCTTGGAACAAGGCCTTGACTATGTGGTTACGAAATTCTGGAATTATGCATTCCATCATTATGAAAGTGGCTATTGATATTGAATTTGATTATTCGACTAGTAGAATATCCATGTGAGTAAGTAAATGGATTTATTTTGATTTATATTTTCCATATTATGATTAATTTTATGTTGAAAAGGCTTTTGTTTTAGTTTTATACATTTCCTTAAATGTTTATGCTTATTTATGAAAGTTTCCGCTATATTATTATCCTTACTGAGCATCTGAGTTCACCCCTTTCTATGTTTTATTTTTTCCAGGATGCAAAGAAGTATATTAAGACTGACATGCAGGGATAGTCTATGGGATATCAGTGTTGTACATGGAAACAATGTTGTTGTAGTTTTCCATTTTATGATGTAATGTAAACCTTATGAATGTATCTAGTACTTCCAAGGCTACTAAACTAATCGGTCTTCCAAGACTTGATATTTTGTGATCGTTCCAATGATACATAATAATGAACTGACTCTGGGTAACTAGGGTCAGGTCATTATATAGTAAATAATTTTTAAGTGTGAAATAAAAAAGCAGGATTGTTATAGTTAGTATCGGAGGATAGGTTTAGTTATTTTTGGGATTAGGATTAGAAAACCCTGATGAATTCCTTAGGTATAAGACTAAGTATAATAAAAATATCCCTAAATTTGTGTGAGTATATATTAATTTGTTTATCAAGAAAATACATCCTTTTTTGGATTCGAACAAGTAGAGGTGGATCTGGAACAGATGTATCTAGGGGTAAAACGCAAAAACACCACTTTGATCTAGACTCGAATGAGAACCGGTGCACGAAAATGGGCCTTTATTAATTCTTGGTTACGAAACTCCTAGGGTATATGCCTTGGTAAATTCATAATATTTGTATAGACCATTGTTAAGGGAATAATAAAATTCCCCTAAGAGTATATATTGGGAAGTAGATCATGGATAACATATATTGAAGCATATAAATTCATAAGTTAAGGAAATAAATGTAATTTATAAGTTATCCCTTTTTTATTGGATTCCCCTTTATGTGTTACCCATAAATTTCCTTTAATTCTAGCCAATGTCCTGTAATAGGAGTACTCGGGCTAACAGCCGATGAGAAGATCAATGTGATGACTATTCTAATGAGATTCCCAATCCGATGGGAGAGGGGATCAAAAACATTGTCACGATAATCTCTCAGTTAACTCAAGTTTGGAATAGAAACATGGGTTAAGTGGAATGTCCAACCCCCCTAATAAATAATAATCCGTAATTGAGAGCTTCATGAGATAAAGTCCTCCTACTGTTAATGGGTCATCTGATCCCTTAATCACTGAATAATGGATAAACTCCATTGAAAAGATCTTATCCATCCTTCAACGTTCTGAATAAGAGAAGGTTATTCTGGTTGCTTATCATATGGAGGATGAAGCTGATCAATGGTGGAAATTGATCTAAAATAAGTAGCCTGAGGAAGAGATCAAGGTGTTGGAATGGAAGGATTTATAAAAAATGTTTTTTAATAAATATTTTCCTCGAACCCTCCGACTTAAGATGGAAAGGGACTTCCTTTCCCACAAAAAAAAAGATGATTAATACATCAGAGTAGATAAGGAAAATTTCACAAGGCTTTCATGATACGCCTCTAGATTTTTCATTACCTTCGAATTCAAGGTTGACCGTTTCTTTGGTGGGATAAAACCTAGAATACGGAAAGCTCTATCAATCCATGACTTAGATAGCTATGAGTAAATTGTCCTATGTGCCCTTAAATTCGAAATGGAGATCGAAAATTTTCAGGGGTATCATGGGGATAAGAAGTGGAAAATGGAATTTAATTTTATAGGTCCAATGGATAAATCCAATGGTGCTAAGAAATTCCAGCACCACGCTTTCAAAAGGTGTGGAAAGAAGCACCCTGAAAATTGCCTAAAGGGGATGAGAAAATGATTTAGGTGTGGAAGAGAAGGGAACCTAGCCATTAATTTATGAGAATAAAAACCCACTCCTGTGATAGAGGAGAGGAATGCCCCATTCGACCCTCAACGCATTTTTCATTGCTTCAACTACAAAGAACCAGGGCACTTTGCAAACAAGTTCCCTAAGATAAGGGTTTTCGGAGCCAACCAACAACCTCCAAGGTAGTAAGGGAGATATTTTTTCATCACTACTACTGAAGAGAACCCTGACAATGAAGTGTTTATAGGTATTCTAGTTATTCATTCAATAATAGAAAAGTTAATTTTATATTATGGTTCTACAAATTATTTTATATCCCAAAACTTTAGTAGAACAATCTCAACACCACCACAAATCATGGAAGTAAAGATGTCAGTGAGAATGAAAAATGGGGAAATCATTGCATCCCATGAATATAAATCCTCGCCTGTCAAAATTTGTGGATTAAACTTCCCAAAGAAGCTCTTCATACTCCCTCTTGTGGAATTATATACAATTATTATCATGGATTGGTATTCCCTATATAGAGCCAACATAAATTTTTGTGAGAGGGAAATCACTCCCCTTATGGAGAATCGACCCCTGATTATGTACAAGTGCAAGGAGGATGATGAATATTCTTTAGCACCATCATCTCAACCATGGATACTACTACCCTATGAAAATACGTATCTTGATCAAATGATTGAGTCTAAGTAAGAAACCATCTTTAAATACATGCCTATTGTGAGGGAATTCACTGAAGTGTTTCTTGAGGAATTGTCTGGTCTTCCTCCTAGAAGAGATGTTGAATTCTCGATTTCTCTTATACCTGAGTCTTTTCCAATATCCAAGATTTTGTATAGAATGTTTGTTTTAGAGCTTTAGAAACTAAAGAAACAACTATAGGAGAATCTGGATAAATTATTTATAAGCCCAAGTGCTTCACCATGGGATACACCAGTCATCTTCATCAAGAAGAATGATGGGTTAATTCACCTTTACATTGATTGTCGTGAGCTCAAAAATTCATGATAAAGAACAAGTATCCTCTACCACGAATTTATGACTTGTTTAATCAAATAAGTGGATCACAATACTTATCCAAGGTGGATTTTCGGGTGGGATATTACCAAGTAAGGGTGAAGAAGGAGGATATCCCCAAGGCTGCTTTTTATACACGGTTTAGGAAATATGAATTCAAATTAATGCCTTTTAAACTCACTAATGATCTAGAAATATTCATGTACATGATTAATATAGTTTTTAGAGATTACCTTGACAAATTTGTGATAGTCTTTATAGACGATATTCTAATATACCCCAAAACCAAGGAGGAGAATGAGGAGTATCTAAGCATTGTACTAGAGACCTTGTGAAAGGAGAAGCTCTATGAAAAGTATAGAAAGTGTGAGTTCTAGTTGAAGGAAATATCATTCTTGGGTTATGTGATCACAATCAATGGGATATATGTGGATCCCTCCAAGACAAATGCAATTGATGGATGACAAAGGTCAACATCTGTGATAGATACCCGTAACTTCCTTGGGTTAGCTAGATATTATTGCTGATTTTTGAGAAATTTATCATGATTGTCAAACCCTCTTACCAAGATAACTCGAAAGGGAGTAAAGTTTTCTTAGAGTGATGAATGCGAAGATAGCTTCAAGGAGTTGACAAAGAGGCTTATCACTATGCTTATGCTCATACTATTCACAAGAGCATAACTTTTTGTGGTATTTAGTGATTCTTTGAAGAAGGGCATGGGTTGTGTGTTGATGAAAAATAACAAATCCATTTCATGTGATTCAATTCAATTGAAATTTCATGAGAAAAAATATCCAACACATTATCTGGAGTTGGTTATAGTAATATTCTATTTAAAAATTTGGTGAAATTACCTATTTGGGGAGAAGTGTGAAATATATACAGATCACAAAAATCTTCAAGTATATATTCACATAGAAAGAGCCGAATATGCGCCAACAAAGATGGTTAGAACTGATCAAATACTATGACTGATCAATCCATTACCAATCTGGGAAAGAGAACAAAGTAGCGGATTCTCTAAGTAGAAAGTATCCAACAACTCTTTCATTGATGATAATTGAAAAGGATCCAATATTCTTACATTTGATGAAGATGGACATGGGAACCATAAAGAATGGACCATCATCAATCCTTTCACAAATTATTGTTCAACCATATCTTTTGGAAAGGTTAAAGGATGATCAAAAGAATGATGTGGGAATTCAGAAGAAAGTGAAAACTATTAGAAAATGTAAATCCTTGGAGTTCAGTTTTAATGAAGAAGGAATTGTGAGATTTGGGACAAGAATATGTGTTCCATCAAATCCATAGTTAAAGAATGAACTTTTGGATAATGCACATAGTTTGAATTTATCCATTCACCCAGGAAACACAAAGATGTATTGAGATCTCTAATAGCATTATTGGTGGGATAACATGAATAATGAGATCACTGAGTATACATCAAAGCACATGGTATGTCAGAAATTGAAGGCTGAGAGGTATAAGTCCAAGGGGATGTTGCAACCATTACCCATACCAACATGGAAATGGAGAACATCACCATATACTTTGTCACCATACTTCCGAAGACATCCAAATGAAACAATGGTATCTAGGTTTTTGTGGATCATCTTACAAAGACTTCACACTTCATTGAAATTTGAAAGGATTTGTTTTTATATCAACTAGCATGGATATACATTAGAGAAGTGGTAAGGTTTCATGGAGTACCACTATCGATTATATCCAATAAATATCCAAGATTCACCTCTAAGTTCTGGAAGAGTCTCCAACATGCTATGAATACTGATTTGTAATTCAGTATAGATTTTCATCCTAGAAATGATGGCCAATCTAAGAAAACTATCAAAACACTTGAGGACATATTGAGACCATGCTCAATGGAATTCAAAGGAGGATGGGATCAATATATTCCTCTGGTTGATTTATCTTACAATTACAGTTTCCACTCAAGAATCCAAATGGATCCTTATGAAGCCCTTTATGGGAAGAGGTGTATAACACTGACATGTTGGGATGAAGTCGGGGATAGAAAACTCATAGGTTCCAAAATGGTCAAAGAAATGGTGGATAAAGTTAAGACCATCCATCAGTACATTAAAGCTTCTCTGATTTGAAAAAAGAGATATGTTGACAATCGTCGACAAGACCTAGAGTTTGATATTAGAGACACTGTATTCCTATGCATATTACCATGGAAAATAGTTATGATATTGGGGAAGAAGGGAAAACTTAGTCCAATGTACATCGACCCTTTTGAGATCCTTGATCACATTGAAGCAGTGACCTATCGACTAGAACTCCCACTAAACCGATCTCAAGTACACTATGTATTCCATGTATCATTCTTGAGGAATTAAAAACCTGACCCATCGCATGTACTCAATCTAGAGGAGGTACCATTGTAGAATGACCTCTCTTATGAAGAGAATCTGGTGAATATCTTAGATCGTAGGTAAAAAGTTCTATAAAATAATACAATGCCATTTTTCTAGGTGTTGTGGAGTTACCACAAGTTTGAAGAGGAAACGTGGGAATCAGAGGAAGTGTTGAAGCAGAGTTACCCTAATCTTTTTTAGCATGGGAAAAGGAAATTTTGAGGGAAAATTTTCTTTAGGGGGTAATATTGTAATGACCCAAACTTTTATTAATGAAAATTCCTCTTGATCTAATTAAATGTATTATTGTGTAAAATGGTTACATAAAACTCTTTCACTTCCTTGGTTTTATATTTTTGTATTTTAAAATACCGTTAATAATTTTTACTATTGCTAATATAGTTGTCGAATAGTGATCACATGATTAGTATAAATATAAGGATTTAACAAATCCAATTTACTCAGACAAAGGAAGTGATGGCCTCATCCAGTAGAATTTCTCCATACGAAGCCCATTTTTCAGATCTTGGAAACGAGGTATTGTCACTGGGCTTCTCTCTTGACCAAGCCCAAGCAGAGCTTCAACACGTTAAGCTTTAATAGAACTGTCTACAGGAGAAGTGGAAGTTAATAGAGATTACCACCCGAGCGATGTTATCCGAGTCGCCCTAAGAGTCGGTCACCATCGCACACCTTACACATAGGTCATATGTGGGTGTTATAAGGGGTTATTTAACAGGACCTTAGCACTATGATTATATGAATTATTTTTATATAAATAATAAACATTCATTTTGTCATTGTTACTTTGTAAATGGTTTTTAAATCACAAATAGTATTTTTATATAATATTCTATTAAGAAATATATTTTTATGAATTAATGGATATTTGAATTAAATAATATTTTAATAAATTATTATTAATAAATTAATTTTTATTATATGTAAATTATCATATAATTTTTATGAATATAATTGTAATTTTTCTTAGGTTTGAAAGTTGTTTTTTTCAAAACCATGAATTTCTGATAAATGCCAGTTTTTATTTTAAAATTGAAAATTCACATATTTAAAAAATTATTTATATAAAATGAATATCATTTTTGGATTGAGGATGTCAAAATTATCTAACAGTGAATTTTTCATAATTTTCTGAGATAGTCGAATTTTTGGGTTAAAATTAAATACTCTTTAATTATATGGTGTGTTTCATGACATCATAATGACCTAATAGTGAAGTACTAAAATAAGATAAAATGGTTTTCGGACAATATATGATTTTACTTTAAAATAATGTGATTTTATATTTTTTTTATTAATTTTATAGTGCCTTAGTGGACCCTCTAAGACTTATAAAATATTTTATGTTTTTAAAAAGATTTCATTGAGAGTGTGACTCACCATAACATAATAAAGCCTATATTTTAAGAAGTTTGTCCATTTTCCTTATAAAATAATTTTTTCCACTCCACTTTGGAAAAAAACATTATCAAAAAACCATGGTTCGGTTTGTGGTTTTGATTTGTTTAATGTGTAGTGTCTAAAACCTAAATAATAAAGAATTCCCTCTCCTTTCCTATATAAACAAACTAAATCTCCCATTACTCTTCACTTAAAACCTTTGTAGGTCGGCCAAACTCTGACCTATTTCTTATATAATCCTCCCAATGTGCCTCAAGCTCCCAAGAAGCCTCTCTAAAACCTCTTTCAACCCTTTGGGATCACACTTCCAATTAAGGGATTTCTTCCTTTCTCATTTTTGTCCAAATTTATATATGTTGTTATACCATTTTATTTTCAATTAAAAATTTTGGGGTATTATTTTTTACCTCCCCCATACTTCACCCTTTTTCTAAATTATGATATACCTCTTTCTCTATCATTAATTCCTCCCATGTACACCTTTTACCATGCTGAAATTCTGTAAGGAATTTCTCTCTTCTCATTTACATTCAAGAAATTATTTTATATTATTCATATAAATTCCATTACATATGTTGGTATATAAAGTTCCATTACCCCCTTAATTTACATTTCATGTATAAATGATGAGATACCCCTTTCTCTTTCATCAACCCATTTTACGATTTCTATTTGACCACGTTATGCTGCCGAAGTTACACCAAAATTCCCATGCCAAAATAATTGTATAAGCTATTAACATACCCATTTCTCTATCTAGGGTATTCAAATTTATGCACATGTACTTGTTGATTGAGGACTTAAATTTATGTATTCCACGTCTCTTCTTCGTGGAATAAATTATGATGTTTAATTAATCCATGTTGTATGATCTATGTGGAACACTAATGCATAAAATGAAATGATTAAGAAGGGTACACCCTGTTAGTGCTCCAATTCATTGGGTAAATATTAGTATCATGATACGTAAAGTGAAATAATGGTTTACTCATGATAATTCAAGTGAAATTTGGGTTTACTCATGTTAATTCAAGTGCAATGAGGGTTTACTCATGCTCCTTGTGCAATGAGCATTGGATCATGCTAATATCATGTTAAATGTTATTACCACATTTCCATGTTATGATAATCATGTTATATCATGCCTTTATGTACATGTTTCTCTTGTTCTCCATTTATATTCCTATTTTCTAACATGTACTATATTCTTTAGGTTATGCCTTTTTTACTCCCTTACTAGGATTTATATCTCACCCTTTTCTTATGCATGTCCTCTGGTTATCTAATGCAATGATAAGTATGATGGAATGTTGTGGTCATGTCAAATAAGTTTTCAAGAAAGATGTGGTGTTTTATATTCTAAGTTGTTATTTAATGTTCCTAATTTCCCAAGACACTAGACCTCTCGATTCTCAAAGTTGTCTTAATTGCATGTTTATGAAGTAAATCATGTTTAAGTGTGAAATAGAGTGTAGGGTTGTTATATAATGTAAGGTAATGGATCTATGTGGACTGACCCTTTTCATGTTTCTGAGGATTGTGGTTCTTAGAGAATGTTTGGAAGTGTTATGGAGGGGTTTGGGTACAATATTCTGGAAGTAGGTTGAATTCATATCCTTCAAAGTTACATGACATGAAAGGCTGGTTCACAACTTGTGTATACATGGTTCATGAAGTGTAAATTTTTGGGGTAAAATAATAAAAGGGGATGCATGTTTTGGAAAAAATTTAACCCTTAGGATTACACAATGTGAATGGGGAATACAGGTCATGTTAATCCCCTGTGCATCACATATATAAGGGTGTAGCTGCCTAGATTTTTCACAAAACCTACAGCCTGCAGTGCCTCCCTCTCTCATTCCAGGTGACCAGAAGCTCCCTCCCTTATCACATTGAGATCCCTTTTATCGGGATCAATCCTTGGGCTTCTATTTTTTATCTATGGTGAAACAAGGGGATTTACACATTCGTTTCTTATGGTTTCTTCTCATTTGTTCTTTTTTTCCACCTATTCTTATTGCCACATGATAGCTATTGATATCCCATGTTTCTAATGTAATTTTATTGGTTTTTTAGTGATGTTATGGTGTGTAATACTTGAACGGATTCAGTTCATATAGAAAAGGTGATCGTAGATATACGGCATGGTTCATTCTCATGTGA
This sequence comes from Viscum album, assembly GCA_963277665.1. Taxonomy (NCBI): domain Eukaryota; kingdom Viridiplantae; phylum Streptophyta; class Magnoliopsida; order Santalales; family Viscaceae; genus Viscum; species Viscum album. Next base: position 1,539,843,311 of record OY728125.1, on the reverse strand, counting down.
AGAACGTTGACAACTTTTGAGGTAGGGGATTTTTTGTTTCTCTATTTATTTACCTGAAATAATAAATTGATAATTATTTATCCCTTTTTTGGAAATGAATCTAACCTAACAATTATTTAACCATATTGATAAATTGGATAGAGATCGTAAGTTGATCATGTTGTTGCTTTATACCATGATAGTGGTTTGCCTCTTGTTTTTCTAGATAGTGTGATATCTATGGTTTAAGATTTATTGGAATGTTTTTATTCTTGGATTAGTATGTCCAAATTGATAAATAACATAAATATAGAATTAATTTATAATTAATTGGATTGAGAAATTAAAGAATAGGTATATTTGAAATTTGGTGGTTAATTTAATTTCATGATAATCAAATTGATACAATGTGCATGATAAGTTGAAATTGGTCTTCTATATTATTAACGTAATTTATATATAATTTCAATCATTTTTAGGCTTCATGATAATAATTGAAAAGTAATTTTAATTTATAATGGTTCTTATCTAGGTTTTTGAAACCATAAATATATTTTAAGATAGTTTTTTGCCTTTAATAGCTTGTTATTGCATAATGTATTAGGTTTCCTATAGTTGGAACCTATAAATAATGAATTAGATAATTCAAGATGGAATATGAACCAGTTGTGTGATAAATATAATTTTATAGGGCCTAAGTTTTCCGTTTTCTTGAGATGGTTGAGTGCCTTGTTTTGGATCCATGAGAGATCGTTTTCATAAGAAGGCTAAATGCCTTGTTTCGATGGTCCAATTGGCTTATTGATTGCTTGATTATTCCTACTAATTTTGTGATGTCCTATGGATAAAATCCTTGTGATATGATCTTGATACGACTGATCTTGGGATGGATAATATTGGTTGGGGATGCCCATATATGATGTGATCCCAGTATGGTTAAGCCTGGGATGGGTGATGTGATATAATTAGGTAGGGAGGCCCAGATGATGTGGAAAAAAATGACTTTTGTGATATATATATGCATTGGTATGTGAATATGGGTTTTAGGTATGGAAATAGAGGTGATGGAATGGGTTAAATATAGTCTTACCCATTGATGAGATGTTCAGATCTAGTATGCTTTCTTATGAATCTATTTAATAGTCAATGGGAGAGTTGCTTGTTTTATTTTCATTCCTTTCCCCAATACTTGTGGTAGATGGATATGATTGGTTTCATGTTTCCACTTGGAGGTAGATTAGGATAGTTTTCTATAGTACTAGGTTTATGGAATAATTATAATAATTATTGAATAATTATTAACCCATGGGTTTGGTTGATGATCGAATGAAAATTCTTGAAATATGTTAATCTTAATAAACCATGGACTTGGTTTGGATTATTCCTAGAGTTCATGTACTTTACTCTGATGATTAATTTAATTAAATATAATATAATGTGGAATAATGTTAATATTTAATTAATGGATGATGAAGTAATTAATGGAAGAAAATTCTCAAAATAAAATAATTAATTAATTTAAATATTTTATTTATTCTTGTGTTCTTATAGGACATCTAGTATTAACATGGGAATTCAAGTGTATGAGCGATGTTAGCTGGAGTTGATTTTAAGAATAGGTTATTCCCATAGTGTGGTTGTGAACTATATTAAATAATTTATATTTTGTGATTTCACATGCTACAGCACTAATAACAGTTATGGATACTAAAACCCATTGGACCCTAGGAGTGTGTTTTCTCCAACATCCCAATGGTAGAATGGATGGTTGACTACTCCCTCTAGCCTCACTCTCTTCTCTTGGTAGATACTTATGCGGTTATGGACAACGGTTAGTTTTCCCAAATATTTTTGTAAAGGGTTGTGATGGATTGTGTTTATTTCACACACATGTATTACCAAATATATTATCTAAATGATTGTTATAGGTTTGGTGGGTATAGTTTTTGATGTCTTGAGTTACTTGGTGTATGGGTTGTAATGGATTGAGGTATAATACCTGATGTTTGATATACGTCATAAGGGATATGGTGGATCCCAAAAACCACTTGATTACTATTTATGGATATATGGATGGGATAATTTCATGATGTGGTACATGAGATACATGTTGTGGTGCCTTACCCAGGTGTTTTTAGGCTAGCTTACTTTTGGAGAGATATGGCTCAGGATGTGCGATGTTGGGGTGGAGAGAAAAAACTAGTGGGTTAGTGGGAGCGGTGTATCCTTGATGTTTCATTACTATATTATATGCTCTCTTGTATGATATACATGGTGATATATATCCATGGTGAGTCAATTAACTTTTTATACATGTTTAGGTGATGAGTTAGTTTCACTATTGTTCATTGTTCTTTAGCATGCTTTCTTTGTATTTTGCATGAGAGGCTCTGGGGAGGATCCTACCAAGTATACTATTATTATCACCCTACATATATATAAAAATTTTTCAGGTCATCCATAGAAAGTTATAGATTAGGAGGGATATTACTAACTCATAGTTTTATAGGACCTTTTTGAGATTTGTGGTGGAAGTCGTAGTTACCTTTTTGGTACTTTTAGTTTCCTTTCAGTTGTTTTACTGCTGTATGAAATTGAATGGTTGCACTTGGAATTTATTATATATATATATATATGAGAAGTTTTTAGCTATTGTTCCCTAATTATCTCTCTATTTTTTATGTTTATCTTATAGGGTAATGCCTCCCTTATGCATGCTTATTATACCCTCAGTGCTAGACTCCAACTTGGAGCCTACTGGAGGCGGGACTCGGGTAGTCACCATATCTCTCCCCTCATTGTGGTATATTTGTGAGGAGGGGTCATGAAAAATTGAATTAAATTAAATTTATCCCAAATTTTGAATCATCACATAGAAATTTTTTAATAAGTTTTATCTTATATATTTATTAAAAAAATCATTACCATGGTAAATTTTTAATCAAGGTAAATATAGGTAAAAATAAGTAAATTAAAGTGGCTCGAATTTTGATTAATCGAATTAAAAAATATACCTTATATAACACCTCTGTTATTTTTTAAATTCATTCCCACATTCCTCACCAACATTTACTCACCTAACTCTAATGTGATTCCATCTTTACCCCTCACCTAACTTTTGTTTCCAAAGAAATGTCCCTCTTTCTCAACTATAGAAGGATCTCACTTATACCCACATAAAACAACTATATTCCTTCAAATAATTCTTAAAACCTTACCCATTTTACCTATACTATAAGGATATTCAACTTTTATCATACCTTGGATATAATAAAGTGTCCCAACTCCTCCGTTTCTAAGAAGTATTTCAAGAGAAGAACCAAGTTCTCAACATGAGTACTATCCACTCTCGAACCTTTTATTCAATAACTTTCTCCTCCAAACCAATTATAACCATAATAATATAATTAAATAAGTATAATTAGTATACTTAAATTTTATTATCTTTATGTAACAAACCTTATCTTTCTCCCTCCCATCCAATGGAATATGAAAATGTTTCTTGTGTAGTCTACATACTACCCCCTCCTTGAATAATGCATTCCTTTTTTCATCACCATCCTAAATGGATGGTTATAAGAATATATTTAAGGAATCAATATTATATTTATGACATGAATACTATTTTATAAAGATAATTTTAATATTTAAATTATTTATTAATATACGACATTTGTTTCATTGAAAATTACCAAAACAATATTGTCACTGATTTTATCTTCCTGAATCATAGAAAAAATTCTCATGGAATGAAATTATAAAATTATAAATAATTATGTAACATCTATAATAGTACCTTAAAAAATTCATAAATAATGAAATTTGTATCAAATAATGGGTGTTTTGATCGACATTATGAAACTTGTATAAAATAATGAAGGTTATTAACATCTGGTGATGAAAATAATCAATAACTAACTAAAAATTGTATAATGAATAATTATAATTAATGTGTAAAAATTGTATTAGTAGTGAATAAAATTATGAGAAAAATTATTAATATGTTTATGTTTAGTATACATGAGGTTAAATCCATTTTGTGTAAATTAGGAGTAATAGTAAGGCTTTTCTCATCTCAATTTCCTTTTTTTAGACATATTCCATTTTCACCACTTATTTTGTTTTATCCAGTATATATAAATCCATATGTATTTATTTTATCAGAAATTTTATTAAAATTAAGTGGTTTGAAAATCCATTTCATTTTCTCCCTGTCAATATTTTTTAATTCAAAATTTAATGAATCCTTAAAGGCTTGTGATAACTTAATTTCTATTCATTATGATATGGTCGTTCTTCTTGATGGTTATTCTTATATGTTGAGAGAAATATACCATATTATTGAATTAAATTTTTCTTAATCTTGTGTTTTTAGGTATTTTCGTTTCTTTCTCATGAACTATTTTTGAAGGATTGTTACGCCAATTCTTTTTCTTTAATGTATTTATTTCTTCATAAAAATGCAACCTTTTTAAGAATAATTCTTATACTATTTTACAATTTTTTCTGCTCTATAATAATATTAATTCTTCCCACAAATATATTATTTATTATTTTGAGACCGAATTATTAATTATATAATGTGAAATTCTTATTTATTGTTACAACTTTTCAAAAAGAAGTTTTAGTATCTTTTTTATGATGTGGGTTTCAATAGGGGTATTTGAAAATATTAAAAAGGAATTTCCTTTTAGGTTCATATATTTTATCCTCCACTCCAAATTTATTAACATATAATTTATTTATTTTCATGGTTCAACTATTGTGAATTTATTCTTAATATTTTCTATAAAAAATTTCCAAGAACCTTGTTGAGAATTATTTAAAAAACTGATTCACAACTTCTCCTTTTTAGGAAAATATTCATCTATATTATTAAATCTATTTATTTATAGTTTCACCTCTATTTTCCTCTTTAAATAAAAAATATAATTGTCTGATGGATTTATGTTTCATGATAAACCCTATAAATTCCCTTATGAGATTACTCATTTTGGGTGTCAATCGATCTTCTCTTTATTCCATATTATGTGATGATATTTAGAAATGATGTGAAACCCATTTCCTATCCATGGGTTTTTCATGATATAGTATATTATTGATTTCATATGGAACACATATGTATGAATATTGATAGTTGTGGTTCTATATCTCCCTCCATTTCATTGTCTATTGATCTATATCTCATGAGATAAAAATAGGAAACAAGTTATGGTGCTTGAATCACTAATGGATTATAGGAAGTGATTCATAAACCACTATATAATGGGTCACATTATTATGATGCATGAACCACTATGCAATGTCTTCATATGTCAATGTTTTTTAAATATGTCAATATTATGCTACATTTACATGACATGCCACATTTTTTGTTGTATTCTTATGATTGTACTCCATGGATCAAGTTTATTGTCTCATGTTTCCTAACTCTTATAAAATGGTATATGTTTGTTCTTTTGATATTACATGTACTTATATCTTGTTTTTTAGATAAATATTATTATTATTATGTATTATTTTTAATCATAAGTTTCTCATATTCTCATGGTTTCTCAAATTCTTATGATCTAATCCTTTTATAACTCATTGATAAGTTTTCCTTTACTAATTATTTTAACTCACCACTTATTTTGTTTTCCATTTCTCTAAGATATTATATGAATGATTATGTGTAAAATTATTCCTTTCATATATATGTTGTGATAAATATTGAATCAATGATGTGAAATGATATTTTAATGAATCAAATCTATAAAGAAACTAAAATTTTGGTTCTCGAGGTTGTGATTTTATTTTTGAAATGTAATGTTTACACTATAAAAAAATTGTTAAGTAAATGTATGTTTAGCTTAGGTCATCTTACTTTATATAAAATATAGTATGTAATGTTAGAGTTGGTTTCCCGAGAACTAACTATTTGTACTTTGATTACATGAATTTACACTTATTATATATTGTTCATTGTTCTTCATGACTATAATATAATGATGTCCTGGAATATTTGTTGCATTAATAAGGTCATGGTAGATCCCTGCTATGATGAGAACCTTGAAATGTTGTAATAATTTTCTTAAATAAATTTCTACAGTTGGATGACATACTAGGATAGGACACATAGTATACAGACTGTCATGTGCGAGTACTCGTAAGAAGACGAGACTCTCTCTCATGGAGTTCGCATTTGGTATTCTCCAAGATGGAAGATTATGAGAACAGACTCGCCAGTAGTAATTTTGTATGTCTTGGTGTAATCGGACATTACTATCTTTGAGTGTGTGTAATGGTCCTTAGACTGGAATATTATCATTAACTCATGTCATGACTCGTGCACTTAGATTTGCTGACAAAAACAGTCATGAAGACAGTTGGTGGGAAGTAGGGTATGTTGGGTGCATCACGAATGACATGTTGTTAATGGATATGTTGATGAAGGATTTGTCCCTTTCATATTTATGGAAGTATATATCTTGGGCCCTTTGATTGAAATCTAACTATTGCCTAAATTCCATGGCCATGGTGTAACGACGAGTTTATTTCTAGAAGTCAAAGAATGATAGATCAAGAATATAGGTTTATGACACTACCATGAAATTTGCTTGATGAGATATTGAGACAAAGGGATTAAATTACATAGTAAGAATTCATATGTGGTGACACGTCAATCTAGCATCAACTTCTTTCTCCTGGATTCCTTGACCCGTTTCTAGATAGTAATCTTGGACTTTACGCAAGCCCACCTAATTCCAACAAGAAAGAGGCCTAGAGGGTCACACACTAACTGTATCCAAGTATCTCAAGTAGAATAAAGATTATTCTCGTACATGGTTTAATAATTATTCAAGGAACCCTAAATATTTTTAATGATGGAGGAAGAATAAAATAAAAACAAGATATACACGCCGTGTATTAATGATTACACGTCGTGTAGTTTTCATTTTGGAAAGGAAATGAAAAACAAGTACACGTCGTGTATTAATTATTACATGCCATGTAGTTTTATGAAAAAAACAAGTACACACCATGTATTAATGATTACACGCCGTGTAGTTTTTCCAGTCGGGATTTTGATGAAATAATATTGTTTTATTAAATGATATTTATTATAATAAATGTGGGTTCATGTCAAGGAATTAATGATTCGACATGTGGGGTATTTCAATAAGAGTTAATGAAATAAATAAAACACGTAACGTGCTTATCTATTGTCGTAACTCTATAACCTCAAACACGATTATAAATATGATCTAAGGTGGACAACGCAAGAAAGGTTTTCTCCACGCTAGCACCCAGATAATCCTTTGGCGAAGTCCAGAGATACGTAGTTCATGTGTGGATCACTGCTAGAGGAAGTCTATCCTTGGCTTCTGTGACGCAATGACGAATCACATCGAAACATGATCAGAAATATCAATGAACAAAGATCACCAAAAAGGTACTACTTTTCAATTAATTAAATTAATTATAATCAACCTATGATGATCCTCGTTTGTGGTTCTAGTACTATCCTTCTTCTTTGTCTATTTCTGTGATTTGGTCTGTGGAGGCTGGCGTTTATCATCGTATTGATCCCGGATTGATCACTGCTAATGACAAAAGGCCAAGTGGTCACATTCACCCACGAGCTTCCACTGCGCCTGGAACCATAAAATGGTATTAGAGGGAGGTTACAATATTGATTATAGTTATTTATTTTTCGTTGATAATTTACGCATTTATATTTGATTCAATTCAAGATAAATCATTCTATAAATCTGAATGAGAAAGATTTGTTCTTCCTCCTTTGTTTCTTGATTCACATCCCAGAAAATACCTTTTAATTTTAATTTTCATTAAACTCAAAATGAGGAAATCATCCAGAGGAGCCTCTCTTTCTGTATGTACAACACAAGAATACACGGCTTGTAGTGAAAACTACACACCATGTACTTAGGTTCAACGAACCAGTACTGGTCCGCCAAACCACGCCGTGTGAATTGAGTATACCTAAGTATTTATTACACCATGTTGACCATAACTGAACAACGCATGGAAACTGGAATACACAGCGTGTATGTTCAATCAACACGCTGTGTAGCCCAATCCGGCCCAAGTGAAACCATGTACAAGGAGAGGTCACATACCGCGTACATAGGATGTCAGGCCAGTAACCGCATAACAAGTAAGTACACATTGTGTTAGATTAATCTACATGATGTGTACTCCAAAATTTCCAAAGTACAGAAAACACACCAAATCCCCTGGTGTGTACTTTGGATAAAGGCTGAAAACAAATACACGCCGTGTAAACATAACCTACATGTCGTGTACTTTCCAAAATAGAATTTCACCAGGTTTCCTCCAAAGTAGAAGGACCCATACAAGGAATATGGATGAGAAGGATCTCAAGGAAATTCATAAAGGAATTTAAGATAAAGAATTGATTAATAATAAGATTATAATTAACTGAATTCAAGCGTGACTTATCATAAATTAAAGAACGATTAAAATAATTTGACTTCTAAATATGAATAAATGTCATTGCATTCTATGGATGATCATGATCTAGATAAATACCCTTTATGTGTGTATGGTTTCATTTAAATTTATTTAATTTAAATTCATTGGCCTGCGAGCCTTCTTCCAATAATATGTAGGGCCTACGTGCCCATGGTTTCTTTAATCTAAACTCCATGTAATGGAGGATCTCTTAAGTCATAGGAGATGGTCCAAAACCTGAAGATGAGGAGAAAGAAACCCAAGAAGATACAAAGGTGGACAGGTGGGAGCTACAAAACATGAACCATCAGGTTCAAGGTGGTTTTCCCTAGGTCACGGTTAGCTTATCAAAACTGCTAGATAAGCTAACCAATAGAATCTCATGATCATGCCATATTATTTTATTTCTGTCTGATTGCATGGTTTATTTATTTATGTATGTGTTTTTGCGATCACATAATTAATGAAATAAATAAGCATGCAAAGAGGGAATAAAATAAAAACTGGACTATGTGTAAACATTATCAGAACATGGTTAATCACATAAGCAAGCATCACTTGATATTAACAAGAATGTGATAATGAAAAAATACACATAATGAATAAAATCCCTCAAATACCGTATTAACTCAGAGAAAGCCTTCAGTTACTTGATTAAGGGAAAGACTCAGTAAAACTATGTGTTTGACCAACCCTTATTGGGACACTTACTTTTATAAAGGAAGCTCTTATGAATGTTTTGGGTTGACTTAAACATTTTACATAAAGAGGATTATCCCTTTCTATACTTGTTGTAAAATGGAGGAAAGTGTTGAGGAAATCCAATTCAGGATTTCAGGATTGGGGAGTCCACTCAACTGATCAAGGAACTGTAAGCTCACAGTTGGAAAAGACCTACCTACCTAAATACCTTCAAATAGATTGACCAATCCTTTTGGGGTTATACGAAGGGGAATATGGATCATTTCCGCTAGAATTTCATGGAAACTGGACATTCCAAGTTCAATAGTGAGGGCCATTGGGACTTGATAAAATAGTGAGAGAATTAATAAATTCATTTATTATTTTTCGCAAAATTTAATCAAAAGGTACTGATAAATGTGCTCTTTTAATTTTTAGAATCAATATGACAAACTCATCAACCACATTTTCTCTATAATCAATTCTGGATAAAGACAATATTCTCACCGGCAGTAACTTTCAGGAATGGTTTAGGTTCCTTCGGGTTATCCTACGCCATGAACGAAAGTTTTACGTGCTAGAGTCCTCACTTCTTGATTCGCCCGCCCAAGGGGTGAGTGATGAATATTTCCTAGTCTATGATCAACATTTGAACGATACACTCAATGTTCAATGTTTGATGATATCATAAATATTTAGTGAGCTCATGAAGTCTCATGAAGACATGGATGCCTATAGCATGCTCGAGCACCTCCATGGTCTATACCAGGAGAGAGCAAGACAGGAATGGTTTGAGATCTCCAAGGCTCTATTCCACATCAAGTTTGGAGTGGGTTCCCCATTTGGGTCTCATGTAGTCAAGATCATTGGCTACATTGAGTGCTTGGAGGTTCTAGGGTTTGAACTCCTCAAAGAACTGGGTACCGATCTCATTCTTGCATCACTCCCCCAGAGCTTCTCTAACTTTGTTGTAAATTTCAACATGAGAAACATTGAGAATTCTCTATCTGATCTCCTTATCCTCATTCTCCAAGTGGACAATGATATGAAGCATGAAAAGCCTTATGTCCTTATGGTGAATAAAAGGAAAGGGAAGGAAAAGAGCTTTAATCCCAAATCTTCTTCAAGGACTTCCAAGAAAAGGAAGATAAAAGGGGAGGCAACAGAATAAGAGGTTATTTGTTTCGCATGTGGCAAGAAAGGCCACTGGAAGAAAAACTGCACCCAGCCAAGGAAGCAAGGGGAAGCTTTAGGTGCATTTGTTATCGAATGCAATATATCTATTTATACTAATTGGGAATTAGATATTTCTTGTGGTGTTCACATATCTATCCAAATACATGAACCAAGTAGATTCAGAAATATTGACTTAGGTGAGGTGGATCTGCGAGCAGCCAATGGAGCCAGACTCACTGTTGTAGCTGTCGGAGACTACCACCTCACATTGCCTACTGGGATGATCTTGGTATTGAAAGTATGTTATTGTGTACCTTCTTTAACCAAAAACATTATTTCAGTATCAAAATTAGATATTGATTGATTCATCTTTATGTTTGGAAATGAATGTTGCTACTTTTATAAAGATAGAATTTGTTTTGGTAGGGCACATTTATATAATGTCCTTTATGTGCTAAACTACACAAACCAAGTAATGGAAATAGATGACAAATTTAATTCACATGACTAATACCACACCCAACTTTAGAATCACTTGCTAGGTCATGTCAATGAGAAATGTTTGACAAAATTACATCAAGATGGGTATTTAGATTCTTTTGAACTAAAACCACTTGGTGTATGTCATGCGTGTCTGAAAGGCAAAATGACCAAAGCCCCATTTAGTGGGAAAGGTGAAAGTGCTGAAGAGCTTCTATAATCAGATCACACAGATGTGTGTGGACCATTTCTAGTTGAATCAAGGGGTGGGTTCTTGTACTTCATAACTTTTACTGATGATTTTAGTAGATATGGATATATTTACTTAATGAGGTATAAGTCAGATTCTTTTGATCAGTTCAAAGAATAAAATAATGAATTTGATAACCAGCTTGGTAAGAATATTAAAAAACTCCTCTCAGACAGAGGAAGAGAATATATTAATCAGGACTTCATTGATTTCTTACGGGAGTTTGGGATTCTATCTCAACCCACTCCTCCTTACACGCCTCAGTGGAATGGTGTAAGTGAAAGGAGAAACCGCACCCTGTTGGACATGGTGAGATCAATGATGATTCATGCGAGTCTTGCATTATCCTTTTGGGGATATTCAATACAAACAGTAGAACACATACTAAACCAAGTACCAAATAAATTGATAAATGGTATTCCATATGAGTTATGGAGTGGATGAAAATCCATGTTATCAAATTTACATGTGTGGGGTAGCGAAGCATTTGTTAAGGCCTCTTCAAGTAACAAACTTTCAACCCGAGGAAAAAAGTGTATCTTTATATGATATCCCAAGGAAAAATGGGGATATTAACTTTACAACCCCTTAGATAAAAAGGTTATAGTGGTAAGACACGCCATATTCCTTGACAGGAATCACATCTCCAAAAGAGATAATGGGAGTGAGATAGACTTCGATGAAGTCAAGGCTCAAGATACACACGAGTTGGTATAAGAATAGATTCCACAAAATCTCATGGAAGAAAAATCTGTTCTAGAGACACAAGAACTACGTAGGAGCACAAGAGAGGTGAGAGAACCAGAATGATATGGTTTTCTTGTCACTGAGGATGGTGACTCATTATTGGTTAACAATGATGATCCTCTTACCTACAAGGAAGCAGTTGAAGGCACAGACATTGCCAAGTGTCTAGAAGCCATGAATTATGAAATGGATTCCATGTACCAAAACCAATTCTGTATTTTGGTAGATCCTCCAGTTGATGTAAAGCCTATTGGTAATAAATGGGTATTCAAGAAGAAACTGGACATTGAGGGACAAGTCAGCACCTATAAGGCATGACTAGTTACAAAAGGTTTTAGACAGCATCAAGGAATTGACTATGATGAAACCTTTTCACCTGTTGTGATATTTAAATTCATCAAAATCTTATTGTCCTTTTCTTCTTACCATGACCATGAAATTTTGAAAATGGATGTCAAAACAGCATTCCTTAATGGGAACCTCTAGGAAGATGTCTACATGACACAACCTGAAGGGTTTGTGACTACAAAGGATGCCAACAAGGTATGCAAGTTGCAGAAATCCATTTATGGATTAAAGAAACCATCAAGGTCATGGAAATTTTATTTTGATGAAGTCGTAATGGAATTTGTCTTTGTTAAGAACAAATGTGAGCCTTGTGTCTACAAAAGTTTTAGTGGAAGTGCATTCATTTTTCTAATAGTATATGTTGATGACATATTACAAATTTGAAACAAAGTACCTGTATTACAGTTAGTTAAGGTATGGTTGGATAAATGCTTCTATATGGAAGACTTGGGTGAGGTAGCATATATTCTTGGGATCAAGATCCATTGTGATAGATCCAAGAGAATTCTAGGCCAAAGTCAAAGTACATACATTGACAAGATACTGAAGAGATTCAGTATGGAATAGTCCAAGAGGGGATTGTTTCCAGTGTCACATGCCATTCATCTTTCCAAGAAAATGTGTCCTCAGACACATGAGGAAAGAAAGAAAATGGCAAGGATCCCTTACTCATCCGCGATTGGGTCAGTCATGTGTGTTATGCTATGTACAAGTATAGATGTTGCTTATGCATTTAGTGTAGTAGGAAGCTATCAAGCTGATCCATGAGAACTCCATTGGATGGAAGTCAAGACTATCCTTAAGTATCTGAGGCGTACTACTGATATGTTCCTGGTTTATAGAAGAGATGAGGAACTATTCATCATAGGACATGTAGATGCTGGTTTCCAGACTGATCAATATGACATGAAGTCACAAACTGGATATATCTTCAGTTTCAATCGAGGATTAGTGAGTTGGAAGAGCTCAAAGAAAGGTGTGGTCACAGATTCTATAGTAGAGTCTGAGTATATCGCAGCTTCTGAGGCAGCTAAATAAGTAGTATGGATGTGAAGCTTCATCCAAGAGCTAGATGTAGTACCTGGAATTAAAGATCCTATCACACTCTATAGTGATAATATTGCATCGGTGGAACTTTAAAAACATTCAAGGTCACATCAGCGGACAAAGCACATACTTCGGAAGTATCATCTCTCCAAAGATTTTTCTCAGAGAGGTGAAGTTGCAGTAAGAAATATTTCCATGAGAAATATTTTGTTTTTTATGTTATATAAATCATCAAAGGAATAATTCACTACACACGACACTATACTGGCTTTCTTTACACACAATCGCAACCTTCCTCGATAGCTTTCGTCGTACGCAATACCGAGTTTCACTAAACAACGATATGTTATTAAAATATTATTAAAACTAGCCGTTATGAATAGTAATACCCACTTTTTGAAATTTTTTAAATTTTATTTTTCAAAATTGACTTCATTTTTGGATTCTTAATATCGAAATTAGCCTAGGGTGAAATTTTGGTATTTTTCTGAAAACTTTCAATTTTTGATGAATAGTGAAAACACTGGGTTACTATTTAAAAACCGACTTTTTATTTAAATAATTATTTATTTTATTTAAATTTATTTTAGGTCAAAATTGATACATAATACCTATATAAGGTCAATGTAATTCGTCGGAGTAATTTTATATTAATTTTAGATATATAAAAAGTTTATTGAACTTTTCACCGTCTTTTACCCACCTCCTAGGAGAATTTGCAAATTTACATAAAACTTAATTTTATCGCTTCTATGAGTGGAATTTAAAAAATCCGAGAGAAACAGTTGATTTCAGTAAGTAAAATGTGGTTCAATGAGATGAAAATAATTTTTGGTGAATAGTAACTTTTTACTTTTATTTACCATGGTTAAAAGTAAATAGGGTAATTAAGAGTAAAAATGATATTATTATTACCCTAAAACAAGTCCTAATTCTGTTTGATAAGTTTAATTCGACAAAAAACAACCTTGTAATAAAATATGACCATTTAGGCCCACTTGGATTAGATTAGGACATTTATTATTAGTTTATTTAAAGAAGGGTTAAAATAGTTAAAATCAAAGTTTAATAAGTAAATAATTTTTACTATAGGGTTATACATGCGATAAATTCAACTATAAATATTCATTAGAAAGATAAAAATATTTCCTACATAATGGTATTTTATTTGTAATTTTTAGACCTTAAATAATTTAATTTATATATGACACAAAGATGATGAAGTAATTATCTTATTAATGAAATATTGACATAATTGATGTTATAAATACCCAAATAAATGTAATTTGAGACTTTTTATGAATTACACTAATTTTATAGGTTAATATTACATGTTAGTATTTATTTAATTAACTGTTTTCGAATTAATAATTCTTTTATGATTTTCAAAAAAATCAATTACTAAATCGTGTCAAAATTGACATAAAATATTTTTTAAAACAAATATTATATTATTAATTGTTATTTTATTACTAAAAATCTAAGGTTCGGCCAAATGACTTATATAAGGTTATATATATTAATAATAAACAACTTGGGGTTCGTTTGGCTTGTTATAGTAAGTTTATTAACCTTATAGTGTAAGAACACAAAAAGACACGGTAAAAGTAAAATTATTTAACTTAAAGTTAAATCTAAATGATAAGGTTAAAATAGGAACCTAAACTTGTCTAAATTCTATTGGATGAGAGGATTTAGACCCATACCCACATTATGTTAGAAATAAATCAATTTGGAGCTATTTAAAACCGAATATGACTTTATAATAAAATAATATTTTTATTTTTTCCAAAGTTGCCCCTCTCCTCCCTTATAAAAGGGCACCTCCTCCCTCTCTTCCTCACACCAATTTGAGCCTTCAAGATCGGCCAAACCATGCCAAATTCTCTTCTAAACTTCCCTAGAAACATCCTATAGGTCCTGGTCTTATTCAAATACCAATTTTAGTGCCTTAAAAGGAGGTCTCAAAGAGGCGCTTCAAAGAAGAGGTAATGTCCGTTACCGATTCTTTCAACTTTATTTCTTCTTCCACTTCTTCTTCTTTAGTTGTTAATTATGAAGTAATAACATAAGTATCATTAATATATTGATATGTTTTTATAAGTATGAAACAAACCTATTTTACCATCTATCCATCCTACGGAAAACGAAATCACCGCGCGTGCGTAGGTACGGAATACCGTCTCCATGTCGTGGTGTAATCTATTTTCCATGACCACCTTACTTGGATGGTTATAATGGTGTAAATAATGACAATATAATATTATTTTAAAGTGATATTGATTCTGAAATATTATACATACACTCCAATACAATTCCACGATCATGGGAACGATATCATCGCTCGTGCGTACGTACGGCCTACCGTCTCCACGATGTGATGCGACTCGTTCTACATGATCTTCATTGCATAATGATTATATAAATCAATTGAATGAATTAATATGATATATATTACACTAATACCATTATAGAAATGAGTTATCTATAACCAAAAAGAAGAATAAGAATTTATTCGACAAAACACGCATAAGAACAAAAAGCAATAAACACCCGAATAACAAGTAACAATGAAATATTATTAATAAGAAGATAAAAATATGACCATATATGATATCATAACAATGAGTATGATTCTGGAATAAGTCAATTATATTATTTAAATCATTATACAGGAGGTTCAGACACTTACGAAGCAAATCGGACCTAAGGTAAGGGAAAATCTCGCAATCTCAATTTTTATCCGTGATTGTTTATACTTCAGAATTTACTGGGGAATATTTATCATCCACATCCATGTTTCCTAAATATGTAATTTTTATATCCTTATACAATAGTTTATATCCAATTTTACCCTTCGGTGAGTTTTTAGTAAAAGATATGAAAGGAATCTTTTGTCTTTTTTCGTACGAGGTACTTTTTGACTTTTCCGACAAAGTACGAGAAGAATGTTTTTTTTAACTTATACGGAATGAATGGAATTTTAAAACATTATTTCTAAGAATATTCCTTTACAAGTTTTCAAGTTTATTTTTAATCAACTTATTTTAGTTTAAAATTGTATGACATGTTAAGAAAGAAAAAAAAAATTGAAGTAGAAAGGATATTTTCCTCAAGAATGGAGTTCAAGTGTTTTATCAAAATTATTTTCCATCTAAGATAATATAGGGTTATGTTTCTATCCCTATTTTTACATTGATTTGATTATGTTATAATGTAATTATTTTTATGATGTCATTTTATCTTATATGGATTATGTTATGATGGAATGATGTTTAAGATTCCCATTTTTATTACATGGGTTATGCAATGATGTATGATTTTTGATTTTGTGGCACACATAAGAATGGTATCATTATGAGATGGGTGGGACCTATATATCCCTCCAATGCATTTGGTAAAGATTTTATATCTCATGAAATAGACATGGCTGGAACGGCAGGTTAACCCGGTTCAGTGAAACAGGACTGAAACGAGGAATGAACTTGGTTCAGAAATGGACTTTGTCCACTAAGATAGTCTTGGAAATGATTCTTGACTAATAATAAATGATTCTATATGATTATGTGTGTATTACACAAAGCTTCATGTTTTAAGTTATGATTATTGTGATTACATTTCACTACCATTATTTATCCCATGTTATGAAATTATGATCTCTTTTTCAGGTTAAGATTTCCAAAATGTTATGTTCTTATGAATATGATGTGATTGATATTTATTTTGTTTACCCTTACTGAGCATTTGAGCTCACCCTTTTGTATGTCTTCTTTCCCCAGGTCAAGAAGAAGGTTATTAAGTAGGATATGCCAAAAGGGACTCTAGATATGATGAAATAAATGGGAGGCAATATAGATGCTTTATGAACCAGTTGTTTATGTTTCCCAGTTTCTAAAGACACTATACTTATACGGTCCTTTCACGGTTTTGTTATATTTTTTAATAAGAGTACTTCAATTTTGAAGTACTAACAATGTATGTAAAGTATGGGTCGTTATATTTGGTATCAAAGGAAATGTATAGTCAACCTTTAGAAACTAGGATGTGAAAGCCTTAGTAAGAATCATAAGGATAAGTCTAAGCATAGAAAAAAATCTTAGTGTTTTAGAAATGGCCATGAATAACCTAGGATAAGACCTTAAGTGTGAAATTTTAATCTTGATTATGTGGTTTTCCTATTATAATTAGTGTTGCTCACACGATTCTTCTTGGTTTTAGTCAATGGATGGAACCCGAAGGAACCGTGTTAATGTGGAATGCGACGGGCAATGCAATGATTGTCCCCCTGAGCAACCAAACGTTATGGGAGATGGAATGCAAAATCTTATAGCCATGTTCACACAAATTTCTCAAGCTATGAATCATGCAGGACTTCCAAACGAGCAAAGGAAGGAGCAACATTCTGTTGAATCCTTCATGAGGTAGTGTCCACCTTCATTCAGCGGGTCTACTGATCCATTAGTTGCTGAATAATGGATTAGTAGTACTGAAAAGATATTTTCAGTTCTTCAATGTTCTGAACATGATAAAGTCATCTTAGTAGTGTATTGTTTGGAAGGTTATGCTGATCAATGGTGGAATCTTATCAAGAATACGAGGCAAAGAGATGAAATTGATTTCATATAATGGGACGAGTTCAAGAACTTATTTTTCAATAAGTAATTCCCTCGTATTCTTAGAAAAAAGATGGAGAAGGAGTTTCTTGAAATAAAACAAAAGTATAATGAATCTGTTGGTACCTATGAAGCAAATTTTATAAGACTTTCAAGGTATGCTTGTGGTATTATTATCCAACCTGAGAGTAAGATCTATTGATTCTTTAGTGGCTTAAAACCAAGTCTTCGAAGGGAGTTAGACATAAGGGACTTCAATAGCTATGATGAAATCATTCGATGTGCTCTCAAAGTTGAGATAGAGATTGGAGTAACCCATCAGTCATATGGGTTTGATAAGAAGAGGAAAATGGAATTCAAAGGAAAATCTAAAGAGCACACTGAAAAGAAGATAAGTTTTCCCTTATTCTCAAAGTTTGGAAAGAAACATTGAGGGAGTTGTCTTAAAGGGACAAGTAAATGTTTCAAATGTGGAAAAGAAGGTCATCGGGCATTTGAATGTTGCAATGATGGGAAGAAGATTTCTAGTGATGTGAACAAAGAAAAGGCTACACAGAGTGCACCTCCTACACATCAATGTTACATGTGCAAGGAGATGGGGCATTATACCAATCAATACCCAAATCCAAGGGTTGATGATGATGGTCAACGTCAACAAACTCTTAAGGCTAAAGACAAAGGAAAGTCACATGCAATTTCTATCAGCGATGTGGAGTACGATAACGAAGTGGTGAAAGGTACACTTACCATCCACTCTAAAGTAGAAAATGTTTTATTTGATTTTGGATCCACCCACTCTTTTATTTCTGAAGAATTTTCTAAGGGTATCACTGTATTACCTCAACAATTAGATGTTGAGTTAGCTATGACAACACCTAATGGCACAACAGTCACATTAAAAGTTTATAATTATTCTCCGATTGAAGTTTGTGGGGAAGTGCTTCCTGCAAATCTTGTGATCCTCCCTATAGTGGAATTTGATGTGATTCTTGGCATGGATTGGCTTTCTCTATATGGAGCTCATATCAATTGCCAAAGAAGGGAAGTCACATTTCATATTTCAGTTCAATCTATGATCTTCTATCGATGCAAGGATGAACATAACCTTCCAGTGGAAATTTCTTCCATCTTATGGGTCTTGATTCCACTAAATGAAGGTTATTTATCTCAAATGGTTGGTGAGAAACTCACGATTAAGAGTATGCCCATTGTATGGGAGTTTGACGATGTCTTTCTGGAGGAATTGTCGGATCTTCCACCAAATCGTGAAGTTGAGTTTTCAATAGAACTCGTACTGGGTGCTTTACATATTTCAAAGACACATTATAGAATGTCCCCAATTGAGTTGCAGGAATTGAAGAAGCAACTCCAATAAAATCTTGATAAGGGGTTCATACGCCCTAGTGCGTCACCTTGGGGAGCACCTGTTCTATTTGTTAATAAGAAAGATGGATCAATGAGACTATGCATTGATTATCAAGAACTTAACAAGATCACTATCAATAACAAATATCATCTCCCATGTATTGATGACTTATTTGACCAACTACGCGGAGCTCAATACTTTTCCAAGATTGATCTTCATTCAGGGTATCATCAATTAAGGGTAAAAAGGGAGGATATACCAAAGACAGCTTTCCGTACAAGGTATGGACACTATGAATTTATAGTGATGACATTTGGTCTTACTAATTCCTCTACTATCTTCATGGATCTGATGAATATAGTCTTTAGAGACTATCTTGATTAGTTTGTGGTAGTCTATATAGACTATATTCTTGTATATTTAAAGATCAAGGACGAACATGAAGATCACTTGAGAATTATATTGAATACCCTGAGAAAGGAGGAGCTTTATGCCAAATTTACCAAGTGTGAATTTTGGCTTCAAAAAGTTTCATTTTTGGGTCACATAATCTCGGAATAGGGGATATCTGTGGATCCAGCAAAAACAGAGGTTATTGAAAGATGGTCGAGACCAACAACAGTAACTGAGATACGAAGTTTTCTTGGTTTGGCTAGATATTATCGACGTTTTGTGAAAGATTTATCACGGTTATCTAATCCACTCACCAAGTTGACTTGGAAAGGAGTTAAGTTTGTTTGGACAGAGGAATGTGAAGAGAATTTCAAGGAGTTGAAAAGAAGGTTATCCAGTGCACCTATACTCACACTTCCTTATAGTGGAGAAAGGTTTGTGATCTACAGTGATGCATCCAAGAAGGGATAGGGGTGTGTTCTAATGCAAAGTGATATGGTGATAGCTTATGCCTCACGACAGTTGAAAATCCATGAGAAAAATTACCCAACTCATGATTTGGAGTTAGCTGCGGTAATCTTTGCATTAAAGATTTGGAGGCATTATCTTTATGGAGAAAGGTGTGACATTTATACTGATCATAAAAGTTTAAAGTATATTTTCACACAAAAGGAGCTGAATATGCGCCAAAGAAGATGGCTGGAGCTGATTAAGGATTACGACTGCTCAATCCATTACCACCCTGGGAAAGCAAACAAGGTGGCAGATGCATTAAGTCGACAAGACCATGCCAGTTTATCCATGATGAGGATCACAAAAGATCCAATATTTATGGATTTACAAAGGATGGATCTTGGAATTATAATGGAAGGGGAAAAATATTATCTTTCTCAAATGAATGTTCAACCATATATACATGTGAAGATTAAAGAGGCACAGAAAGAAGATGTAGAGTTACAAAAGAAGGTGAGAAATGTTCCTGAATTCAACCTTGATTGTGATGGGATAATAAAGTTCAGGAATCGGGTTTGTGTTCCTCCCATCCCCGAATTAAAGAAGGATCTGCTGGATGAGGCTCATAGTTCTTCATTCTCTATTCATCCTGGAAGCACGAAGATGTATAGGGACCTGAAAGAGTACTTCTGGTGGGATGGCATGAAAATAGATGTTGCTGAATATGTCTCTCGATGCTTGGTTTGTCAGCAAGTTAAAGCTGAGAGACAGAAGTCTAAGGGAATATTACAAACATTACCCATACCTGAATGGAAATGGGAAAACATCACTATGGACTTTGTCACCGGACTTCCTAAAACATCCAAAGGCAATAATGCTATCTGGGTCATAGTTGATCGTCTTACAAAGTCTGCACACTTCATTGCTATTAGAGAGGATTTCTCTCTGGATCAGATTTCCATGATATATGTAAAGGAAGTGGTAAGATTGCATGGAGTACCACTTTCTATTATATCTGATCGGGATCTGAGGTTTACCTCAAAGTTCTGGTGAAGTCTTCAGCATACTCTGGATACAGAGTTGAGTTTCAGCACTGCTTATCATCCTCAGACAGATAGTCAGTCTGAGAGGAAGATTCAAACTCTAGAAGATATGTTGAGAGCTTGCTCTATGGATTTCAAAGGTGGTTGGGATCAACACCTACATTTGGTGGAATTATCTTATAATAATAGCTTTCACTCCAGTATTCAGATGGCTCCTTATGAATCTCTCTATGGAAAGAAATGCAGGACTCCAACTTGCTGGGATGAAGTTGGGGAAAGAAAGCTATTAGGACCTGATCTTGTTGATGAGATGGCAGAAAAGGTCTGATCTATTCAACAACACATAAGAGAAGCTCAGAGTCGACAAAACATTTATGCCGAAAACCAAAGAAAAGACTTATAGTTTGAAGTGGTTGATAAAGTGTTCTTATGAATATCTCCCTGGAAGAGGGTCATGAGATTTGGAAATAAGGGAAAGTTGATCCCTAGATATATCGGTCCTTTCGAAATACTGGATCGTGTTGGGAAGGTAGCTTACCGATTGGCGCTTCCACCAAATCTCTCTCAAGTTCACGATGTGTTCCATGTATCTCTCCTGAGAAAGTACATACCTGATCCTTCACATGTACTCAGCTCAGAAGTTGTACCACTGGAACAAGATCTTTCTTATGAAGAACAGTTGATAGAGATTCTCGATCATAGTGAAAAAGTCCTACGGAACAAGACCACTCGCTTGGTGAAAGTTTTTGGAGGAACCACCAATTAGAAGAAGCTACATGGGAGCTTGAGGATATGATGAGGGAGAGGTATCCTCATCTGTTTGTTACAAAGTGACGAATTTCAAGGGTGAAATTCATTGTAAGGGGGGTAGAATGTAACACTCGATACTTTTATGAGAAATATTTTGTTTTTTATGTTATATAAATCATCAAAGGAATATTTCACTACACACAACACTAGCTTGGCTTGCTTTACATGCAATCGTGGCCTTCCTCGATAGCTTGCATCGTACGCAATACCGAGTTTCACAAAACCACGATATGCTATTAAAATATTATTAAAACTAGCCGTTATGAATAGTAATACTGACTTTTTGAAATTTTTTAAATTTTATTTTTCAAAATTGACTTCATTTTTGGATTCGGAATATCGAAATTATCTTAGGGTGAAATTTTGGTATTTTTCTGAAAACTTTCAATTTTTGATGAATAGTGAAAACACTGGGTTACTATTTAAAAACCGACTTTTTATTTAAATAATTATTTATTTTATTTACATTTATTTTAGGTCAAAATTGATACATAATACCTATATAATTTCAATGTAATTCATTGGAGTAATTTTATAATAATTTTAGATATATAAAAATTTTATTGAACTTTTCACCGTCTTTTACCCACCTCCTAGGAGAATTTGAAAATTTACATAAAACGTAATTTTACTGCTTCTGTGAGTGGAATTTCAAAAATCTGAGAGACACGGTTGATGTCAGTAAGTAAAATTTGGTTCAATGAGATGAAAATAATTTTTGGTGAATAGTAACTTTTTACTTTTATTTACCACGGTTAAAAGTAAATAAGGTAATTAAGAGTAAAAATGATATTATTATTACCCTAACACATGTCCTAATTCTATTAGATAAGTGTAATTCTACCAAAAACAACCTTAGGAATAACATATGACCATTTAGGCCCACTTGGATTAGATTAGTACATTTATTATTAATTTATTTAAAGAAGGGTTAAAATAGTTAAAATCAAAGTTTAATAAGTAAATAATTTTTAATATAGGGTTATACATGAGATAAATTCGACTATAAATATTCATTAGAAATATAAAAATATTACCTACATAATGATATATTATTTGTAATTTTTAGACATTAAATAAGTTAATTTATTTATGACACAAAGATGATGCAGTAATTATCTTATTAATGAAATATTGACATAATTGATGTTATAAATACCCAAATAAATGTAATTTGAGACTTTTTATGAATTCCACTAATTTTATAGGTTAATATGACATTTTATTATTGATTTAATTAACTTTTTTCGAATTAATCATTCTGTTATGATTTTCACAAAAAATCAATTACTAAATAGTTTCAAAATTGACATAAAATAGTTTTTAAAACAAATATTATATTATTAATTGTTATTTTATTCCTAAAAATCTAAGGTTCGGAAAAATGACTTAGATAAGGTTATATATATTAATAATAAACAACTTGGGGTTCTTTTTTCTTGTTATAGTAAGTTTATTAACCTTATAGTGTAAGAACACAAAAAGACACGGTAAAAGTAAAATTATTTAACTTAAAGTTAAATCTAAATGATAAGGTCAAAATAGGAACCTAAACTTGTCTAAATTCTATTGGATGAGATTATTTCGACCCATACCCACCTTATATTATAAATAAATCAATTTGGATCTATTTAAAACCGAATATGACTTTATAATAAAATAAAATTTTTAGTTTTTCCAAAGGTGCCCCTCTCCTCCCTTATAAAAGGGCACCTCCTCCCTCTCTTCCTCACACCACTTTGAGCCTTCAAGCTCGGACAAACCATGAAAAATTCTCTTATCCACTTCCCTAGAAAAATCCTATAGGTCCTCTTCTTCTTCAAAGACCAATTTTAGTGCCCTAAAAGGAGGTCTCAAAGAGGCGCTTCAAAGAAGAGGTATCGTCTGTTACCGATTCTTTCAACTTTATTTATTCTTCCACTTCTTCTTCTTTAGTTGTTCCATTATGAAGTAGTAACATCAGTATAATTCATATAATGATATGTTATTATAAGTATGAAACAACCCTATTTCACCATCTATCCATCCTACGGAAAACGAAATCACCGCGCGTGCGTACGTACGGAATACCGTCTCCACGCTGTAGTGTAATCTATTTTCCACCACCAACTTACTTGGATGGGTATAATGGTGTAAATAATTACTATATATTATTATTGTAAAGTGATATTGATTCTGAAATAGTATACATACACTCCAATACAATTCCACGATCATGGGAACGATATCATCGCTCGTGCGTACGTACGGCCTACCGTCTCCATGATGTGATGCGACTTATTCTACATGATCTTCATTGCATAATGATTATATAAATGAATTGAATGAATTAATATGATATATATTACACTAATACCATTCTGGAAATGAGGTATCTATAACATAAAATAATAATAATAATTTATTCGACAAAACACGCATAAGAACAAAAAGCAATAAACACCCGAATAACAAGTAACAATGAAATATTACTAATAAGAAGCTAAGAATATGACCATATATGATATCATAACAATGAGTATGATTCTGTAATAAGTCAATGACATTATTTAAATCATTATGTAGGATTTCCAGACACTTACGAAGAAAATCGGACCTAAGGTAAAGGAAAATCTCGCAATCTCAATTTTTATCCGAGATTGTTTATACTTCAGAATTTACTGGGGAATATTTATCATCCACATCAATTTTTCCTCAATATGTAATTTTTATATCCTTATACAATATTTTATATCCAATTTTACCCTTCTTTGAGTTTTTAGTAAAAGATATGAAAGGAATCTTTTGTCGTTTTTCGTACGAGGTACTTTTTGACTTTTCTGACAAAGTACGAGAAGAATGTTTTTTTAACTTATACAGAATGAATGGATTTTTAAAACATTATTTCCAAGAAGCTTCCTTTAAAAGTTTTCAATTTTATTTTTAATCAACTTATTTTAGTTTAAAATTGTATGACATGTTAAGAAAGGAAAAATGTTTTTGAAGTAGAAAGGATATTTTCCTCAAGAATGGAGTTCAAGTGTTTTATCAAAATTATTTTCCATCTAAGATAATATAGGGTTCTGTTTCTATCAATATTTTTACATTGATTTGAGTATGTTATGATGGAATTATTTTTATGATGTCCTTTTGTGTTATATGGATCATGTTATGATGGCATGATGTTTAATATTCCCATTTTTATTACATGGGTTATGCAATGATGTATGATTTTTTATTTTGTGGCACACATAAGAGTGGTATCATTATTAGATGGGTCGGACCTATATCTATCTCCAATGCATTGGGTAAAGATTTTATATCTCATGAGATAGACATGGCTGGAACGGCAGGTTAAACTGGTTCAGTGAAACAGGACTGAAACGAGGAATGAACTCGGTTCAGAAATGGACTTTGTCCACTAAGATAGTCTTGGCAATGAGTCTTGACTAATAAGAAATGATTCTCTATGATTATGTGTGTATTCCACAAAGATTCATGTTTTAAGTTATGATTATTGTGATTACATTTCACTACCATTATTTATCCCATGTTATGAAATTATGATCTCTTTTGCAGGTTAAGATTTCCAAAATGTTATGTTCTTATGAATATGATGTGATTGATATTTCTTTTGTTTACCCTTACTGAGCATTTGAGCTCACCCTTTTGTATGTTTTCTTTCCCTAGGTCAGGAAGCAGGTTATTAAGTAGGATATGCCAAAAGGGACTCTAGATATGATGAAATAAATGGGAGGCAATGTAGATTATTTATGAACCAGTTGTTTATGTTTCCCAGTTTCTAAAGACACTATACTTATACGGTCCTATCATGGTTTTGTTATATGTTGTCATAAGTGTACTTCAATTTTGAAGTACTAAAAATGTATGTAAAGTATGGTTCGTTATACAGTTGGATCTAGTCCAAGTGGGAGTTTTTTAGAGTTGGTGTCCTGAGAACCAACTGTTTTTACTTTGATTACATGAATGTACACTTATTATATATTGTTCATTGTTCTACATGACTATAATATAATGATTTCTTGGAATATTTGTTGCATTAATAGGGTCATTTCAGATCCCCGCTATGATGATAACCTTGAAATTCTATAACAATATTCTTAAATAAAGTTCTACAGTTGGATGAGATACTATGATAGGACACATAGTATAGAGACTGTCAAGTGCGAGTACTCGTAAGAAGATGAGACTCTCTCGCATGGAGTTTGCACTTGGTAGTCTCCAAGATGGGAGATTATGAGAATAGACCCACCAGTAGCAATTTCTCATGTCTTGGTGTCATCATACATTACTATCTACGACTTTGTGTAATGTTTCTTAGACTATAATATTATCATTAACTCATGTCATGACTCGCGCACTTAGATTTGCTAACGAAAACCGTCACGAAGACAGTTGGCGGGAAGTAGGGTATATTGGGTGTGTCACGAATGAGATGTTTTTAATGTATAAGTCGAGGAATGATTTGTCCCTTTCATATTTATGTAAGTAGATATCTCGATCCCTTTGATTGAAATATAATTGTCGCCCAAATTCCATAGCCATGGAGTGACGACGAGTTTATTTCTGGAAGTCAATGAATGAAAGATCAAGCATATAGGTTTATGACACTTTCATGAAACCTGCTTGATGATATATTGATACAAACAGATTAAATTACATGGAAAGCATTCATATGATGTGATACGTCAATGCGGCTTCAACTTCTTTCTCTTGGGTTCCTTGACCTGTTGTTTGACAGTAATCTTGGTCTTTAGGCAAGCCCACCTAATTCCAATGAGAAAGAGGCATAAAGGGTCACACACTAAGTGTATCCAAGCATCTCAAGTAGAATAAAGATTATTCCCATACGTGGTTTTATAATTATTCAAGGAATCCTAAATCGTTTTAATGATGGAGGAATATTAAAATAAAAACAAGATATACACGCCATGTATTAATGATTACATGTCATGTAGTTTTATGAAAAAACAAGTACACTCTATGTATTAATGATTACACGCCATGTAGTTTTTCCAATCGGGATTTTGAGGAAATAATATTGTTTTATTAAAGGATATTTATTATAATCAGCATGGGCGCATGTCAAGGAATTAATGACTCAACATGTGGGGGTTTTCAAAAAGAGTTAATGAAATAAATAAAATGCGTAATGTGCTTATTTATTGTTATAACTCTATAACCTCAAATCCAATTATAAATATCCTCACAACCCCAAAACATTTCCTTAATCGTTTTGCACAATAATTTTGGAGAATTCTCTCAAGACCGAAATAACTCCTTCCTATAATAATGATCTCAAGACCGAGATAGATCCTCCTCCATCGGATCTAGATGATCTAAGGAAGACAGCGCAAGCACAGGTTTCTCCACACTAGCACCCAGATAATCCTTTGGTGACGTGCAGAGATAAGTGGTGCATGTGTGGATCACTTATAGAGGAATTCTATCCATGGATTCTGTGACATAATGATGAATCACATCATAACGTGATCAGAAATATCAATGAAGAAAGAACACCAAAAAGGTACTTATTGTCAATTAATTAAATTAATTATAATCAACCTGTGACGATCCTCATTTGTGGTTCGAGGACTATCCTTCTTCTTTGTCTATTTCTATGATTTGATCCCTGGAGGATGATGTTTATCATCGTATTGATCCCTGATTGATCACTGCTAATGAAAAAAAAGCCAAGTGGGCACATTCACCCACGATCTTCCGTTGCGCCCAGAACCTTCATGTAATGTATGTGTTTTTAGAACTAGTCTTGAGAGTATGAGTTGTTGGAAACATAGTTGGTATCAGAGTAGGGTTTCATTATTTTTTTAGTATTGAGACTTGAAATATTAATGAGAACCCTCGGGATAAATATATATTAACATCTTAAAATTTTGTTAAATTAAAGAGTGTATGGTTTCTTGAAAATGAAATATCTCTATGGATAAAATAATTTGATGTATAATCAATCTCAGATAAACCTAAGTGTAATAACACTCAAAAATTTTGGTTGGGTATTATCTCAATCATCACTTAGTGAAAAATTAATGGGCCTAATTTAACACCTAGTTTGATACTCCTAAGAGATATTGTTTGGTTGATTCACATAATCTTATGAATGATTATAAATGATTTAAATAGAATTTTATGATATAATATATAGCTAATTGGGTTGAGAACCTAATTGGAATTTTGACATGTATAACCTAGATTGAAACATAGAGATTAATATTTTAGGTTATGAATATCATTTATGAGTCAATTATTCTATGTTTATAATTATGTTTTATACATTTATTAGCTCAAGTATTCTCGTACCACAATTTTCCTTTATTTAAAGTAATGGTGAAATCTTAGAGGAAATGTGTTAAAAATGGGCGTGATGGATATTACAGATATTTTATCATATAAAAACCTAACAAGATAGGGGCTAGAGTGAAAAATCTCATAGAAATGCTTACTCAAATCTCCCAATCTCTAAATAGTAAGGAAACCTTATTGATATACAAAACACACCAAGGAAGTAGTAACATGTTATCGAGTTCTTTATGAGAAAACATCCACCATCTTTTAGTGGGTCTTAAAACCCACTAATTTATGAGAAATGGATCAATGTAATTGAGAATATATTTTTTATCCTACATTACATGGACCATTAGAAGTTCAATTTACTGTCCACCATTAATAAGGTAAGGTTGACCAATGGTGGACTCTCTTTAAGATTATGATGAAGAGAGAAGAAGTTGACACTATGGAATGGGATATGTTCAGTAAAATATTCTTACTAAATATTTCTCTAAACTCTTTGCATAAATATAGAGAGAGTTTCAATAGTCAAAAAAAGGAGGATGAATTAGTGGGTACTTATGAAATGAACTTCACAAGACACACAAGGTATGTATTTGGCTTCATTAATAATCCTGAAAGTAAGATCGATTGTTTCTTTTGTGTCCTAAAACCAAGTCTATGAAATAAAATCTATAATATACTTTGGTATATTTGAAAAAAATGTTCGATGCGAATTTAAGTTGTAAATGGAAGCTAGATACTATCATTATTTTGGACAAAATAAAAGGAAAATGGAGATTCATGGAAACTATTATGAAAAATATTAGGTAGTAATGAAATTATAACTACCAAATTGAAAAAAGTGTGTGTAATAATCCATCGAAAAAAAGCCCAAAATATTTAGGATGATGTTTTACTTATGGTAGAGCATGCCATCATGCAAGTAATTTTCAAAATAAGGTAATGAGTTTGATCAACATAATAAAGGATGTAAAGATCCAAACTATGTGCCACCTACACTACAATTCTTAAAATTCCTAGAGTTTAGTCATTATTAAAACAAATTCCTCTATCGATGGTATAATGAGGATAATATACATGATCAACCACTAGGACCAAGGGAACATGGAATGGGATATTCAATCATTACTACTTGATAAGGTCTGGAAAATGATGTGTAATAGGTACACTTATCAATCCACCCAAAAATTTCAAATTTCATATATTTTAAGGACCTGACCTTATTACATACATAATCTTGAATTTAGTCAAGAAAACAAGTCAGTTTACATTGAATATCTTTTCAAGTATAGAGCTTTAGTGAATTAGGACAATACATTCATAACATTACACATTATTACAGAGTGGATACCATAAAAACAGTTTCCATTTTTTTAAGATATAAAACATTAAAACCTAAAACAAGAATCCTTGACAATTCGTCAACATTTAACATGGATTCCTTCTTAGTCTTAAACATCCATTAACCTATGAAAATAATTTAAAAACTCGGTATGAGCACAAAAGCTCAGTAAGGGATGAAAAGGAAGTAAAGAACACATTAGTCCACGAATACTCGTAACGTATGAAAACGTTTTCAAAAGACATGCTTGTCACCCATATATAATTACTTTGTGTAACAGGAGATTTACAAAAAATCCATACACAAAATGAGAACATAAATATAATAATAAAGGTATCTTGGGGTGTTAGTTACATAATCTTGTAACCATTCTTGTCTACCTTATAATTTGTAACCCACACGGCTACCTTACTTCGTGTAACCATCACAGTTACACTTGGAGTAACCATACGGCCGACCTCCAACTTACTCATACTCAATGCATTGGAGGGAAATATAGGTCCCACCCTTGATCATAAACATTTCCCAAGATTCAAAACATATCTATACAACATGAATAATAGCATAAATACATTACTTCTGAATTTTGTAAAACATAATTTAAAAAGAGGATTTTTAAATAAAATCCCCTTATAAATATCATACAATTGAAGAGAGACTTAATAGAGTGGATGGAGTATGTATATATACTACAAATACACATAATAAAACATAATATAAACAGAACCCATCACACAAAAAATTTAAATAGCACATTAATAATGAAGTAGAAGGTTAACCCAAAGAATACAAATCGGGTTAAGAATTCCCTTACCTCGGGTCTGTCTTACTTCCAACTTGTTTAAACCTCTTGTATAATGGTTAAAAGAGTGTTATTGGTATTTTAAAGAAATATTTTAATTTTTATAACATCTTATATGATCATTTAATAACATTATTTCACCCCTTTAATGGTCAGTATTTTTCTCTTTGCACCGTTTTTGGGTGAGTTCTTTACATGATTTCTATGATTGGTTCATGATGGACGTTCTTGCCGTTTGGAAGTGAAAATCCAGAATTGTAATGGAGTAGTACTTACATATATCCAGTAACATAAATTATACCATTTATCATTTCGATGTTTAATATGAGGATGCTTCATAAGTTAAAACATTAATGATGTTCGTTCAGATCATTTTAGTGGTTCTTTGATAATAACAACCCCATTTTGTCTTATAAATAAGAACCATGAGTACAAAATAATTTCAGAACCAATGGTGATTCATAAAACATATATAATAACCTGGTTCAACCATATAAGTGTTTTCATTACCAGACTTGAAAGAATTAATGGAAATTGAAATCACATCGTCCACGATGTCGGTAATTCGACACATCACGAACAATGTTTTTTATTCCTTAAATAAGTGGGGGAGGATAAGATTAATGATGAGGAATTTTACATAAACATGATATCATCCAGAATATACATTATTTATAAAGATTTCATGCATCTTAGGTAAGGAGATATGAAGAATGAATAAGGAAGGAAATCAAAATAAAAGAATAAGTGAGAAATCTCTTTCAAAAATTCGGCAGCCCAATGGCTATGCGACAGGGTTTTAGAAAACATTAAGAAGAGAGGGGACAAGGGTCTCCCATCCAGAAATGAATCATAATACATAATAGATCAAGAATAAGAAGGAAATAAGAAATGGTATGGAAACATGAAAGTTATACCACATAAAAGAGAACTTGAATAGAAAAATAAAGAAATTGAGAATATTCTTACCTTGTAGAGTAACCCTTAGAACATAAAGGTTGGGACCTTGGGGGCTTGAGGAAACCATGGGGGACTACTATGAAAGTAAGAAGGCCAGAGCTTCAATGAGGAAGAATTTGGAATGAAGCTAATGAAAGAAAGAGTTGGTATTTATAGGAAAAGTGAGGGATTATTTTAATAGTTTTCAAGGGACACCTCATGTCTTATTTAACTGTACATAAGTTTACTAGATTTATGACATCATTATTACATCATTAATGATGTCATTAACACACCGAAACTAAAAACTGTATTTTTTACTATTTACTGAAAAATCAATTGTTTTAGAAAAATTCCCAAAATTCACTATAACCATTTATCGACATGTAGAATTCAAAAATGAAGTCCATTTTTTGAAAATAATTTTCTAAATATTATTAATTTAATTTTTAAATAAAATCATACTTAATTCAAAAATTAACAATTCTAATTCTATAACAACTTTTATATCACGATGAAAAATTAACCAAGATGTTATTATCTTAAAGCCTTAAGAAAATAAAATAATAATAAAATTTACTATTCATATTACTATTCATAAGGTTATGTTACTATTCACCAAAAAAAAAGTTGGTTCCAATAGACTCCAAATAACATACTGAACATAATTGTAGATGACAGTTTTTTGAAATTCAAAACATAGTAGTAGAAAAGTTATGTTTTAAAGGCTATTTATAAATATCTACTTTAAAACAAAGTTCCATGCATTTCTATTTATTTTTAGAAAAACTTGGGGTGTTACATATATGATTCTTATTCTACCCACTCCCTTATACTTAGTATGTTTTTCAAAGAGCTTCAATTATTCTATATTGAATTATTTGAGAAAATTCATTATAATATGATGGATGTATCCCAAGTTTATAATCTTCTTTGATATAATTTTATGGGATTGTGCTTCCTGAAAATATTATTATTCTCTGTTTATTATAATTTAATGTTATTTCAGGAAATTATTAGCTTTATATACATTTATCCCATATAAATTATCAGAATAATAATGTTTCTTTTAATGTCTCAAATAAATATATAATCATCCATTAGTATAAGGATAACTATGAACTCTCAAGGATAAATAATTATATTTTATTGGTCTTAATACCCAATCATGAGGGGTGTTTAGCTAAAATTAGTATAATAAAACTCAATATTAGGTAAATGAATGTTATGAGGGAAAAGAATAAATTTCCAAATCTTACCCAAGTTAGTAAGGTTAATATCTCATTATAAATTATATTTTGATTAGTTTTTATCATTTTTATACCATTAGTTATTTTTATTAGTGATTAATAATTAAAATTTTGAGGAATAAATTTATTTAAGAGGTGAGAATGTAATTCCCCTGAAATTAAAATACCATAGATTTACTATATATTTCCTTACATACAACACTGAATGAAAATAAACTATGTTAAAATTAAAATATGATCATTATAACATAGTTATTTAATAAGTCAGTATAAATATAAGTAATAATATTATTAAATAAATACATAAAGTAGAATAAATGACATTATGTATTAGAATTATTTCTTATGACACTCGTTTTTTCAAGTTACGAAGGGAGGTAGCTTCTCTAGGGTTTTCCCTAGACCAAACCTAAGATGAACTTCAATAGGTATGGATTGAGAAAAATCATTAGATGATAAGTTCAAGCTTGTGTAAATCATTATGAGATCTATTCTAGTTGAATTAACATCCATTATGACAACTTCTATTTATCTTATCCTTGTTTTTTATTTGGAAGTTTTGACGGGTTACATAAGTAAAAGTTAGAATCATATAAATATTTAATTATCAATATAATAAATTTTTTATGTATCACTTTTATTTTTACATATTTTTCATTTATAAATATAAAAATAAATGAAAGTTCATATTTTAATAATAATTCATTGATAAAATTCAATTAAGGTAGTAAAATAACTAATAAAACCATTTTAATGGTTATAAATATATTTTACTAAAAATTTCCTTTTAATCCGCTGAACATTTATATTTTTAAAAAAATAAATATATATTCAAATAATGATAAAATATATTTTTAATATTAATAATATATTAACACTAATTTAATTAGTAACTTATATGATATAATAATAATAATAGTTAATATTTAAAGTCACTTTTTTATAAAAAAAACAATATATTTAATGTTTTCATTTAAAATATAATTTTAAAATATTTTAAAATTGAATTAAATTAAATGTATCCCAAATTTATAAGCATCACATAAAAATTTGGTAATATGGGACATCTTAATTTTTTTAAAAAAATAATTACCATGGGGAATTTTTAATCAAGGTTAATAAGGGTAAAAATGGGAAACTTAAAATGGCTCAAATTTTGATAAATTAACATGAAAATTAAACCTCATATAAGACCTTTCTTAGGTTATAAATTGATACCCACATGTCTCACCAATATTTCCTCACCTAACTCCCATGTGATTCCATCTTTACCCCTTACTTAACTTTTATTTCCAAGGAAATGCCCCTCTTTTTCATATATAAAAGGATCTCACATCTACCCTCTTAAAACAAATAAATTACATAAATTTCTTGTTGAAACCCAAACTATTTTTCATATCCTATAAGTATATTTGTCATTTTTCAACCCTTCGTTTTAGGAAAGTTCCTCATGTCCTCCATTTCTAAGAAGTCTTCCAAGAGAATAATCAAGTTCTCAAAATGAGTACTATCCACTCCCAAAAATTTTCTTATCTAACTTTCTCCTACAAAACTATTCTAACCATAATAATGTAATTAAATTATTATTATTATTACACTTAAAAAAAATTATTATTGGATAAACCATTATTTATCTCCCTCTAATCCAATAGAAAGTGAAAAAATCACTTATGTTGTGTGCAAACTACCGCCTACATGAACAACATATTCCATTTTCAACACTTCCCAACATGTATGGTGAAAATAATTTATTTAATGAATTATAATTATATTTATGACATGATTGATATTATAAAAAATAATATTAATATTTAAATTCATTATTAATATACCACCTTTAGTTCATTAAAATTTACCAAGACAAGATCGTCATTGATTTTATCTTCATGAATCCTAACTAATAATTTCATATAATTAAACTATAACTTGATAAATAATTAGATAGCATACATTATAGTAAATTAAATAATATAAGAATGATTAAATTAGAATAAAATAATGCGGATCGATATCAAAATTACGAAACTTGTCTGAAATAATCAAGGTTAATACCATTCAATGATGAAAATAAACAATAACAAACTAATAAGGGTATAGTGAATAATTATAATTAAATTAAAGGATAGGTAGTTGTTACTAATAAGGTTCTAGAATAGGTTATTAAGAGGTTTATTTTTATTATACAGTATTTTAAATCACATTTGTGGAATTTATGAGTAAAGGTAAGAGTTTTCTCATCTCAATTTTACTTATTTGATACATATTCCATTTTCAAAACTTCTTTTATTTTATTTGGTATATATAATACCACATGAATTACTTTTAAAATATTTTTTTAAGCTCAAGTTATTTATAAATCCATTTCAATTTCATTTATTCAATGTCTTTTAATTAAAAAGTTACCAAATCTATAAGGGTTTTTGCGAACTCAATTTCCACTCATTGAGTTTCGATCATTATTCTTGAGATATATTATTATATTTTTGGGGAAATTTACCCTATTATGGAATTATATTTAAATTAATCCCTTATTTTTTAGTATTTAAAGTTATTTCTTATGAACTTATTTTTTAAGTATGTTTACCTTAATTATTCATCTTTGATAGATCTATTTCTTCATAAAAGTAAAACACTGTGAATAATAATTCTCTTCCTCTTTTTTATTGTTCTTCCCCCATGTCCATAGTCATTATTTCCACAAATTTTTTATTTATTATTTTGAAACCCAAATATGTTTTATCACATGTGAAATTTTTATTTCACTTTACCTATTTTCAAAAGGAATTTTTAGTATCCTTTTTACGATTTGGGTTTCAATAATAATATTTTAAAACATTAAAAAAAAATTCCCTTTCACATACATATATTTTATCTTCCACTTCCAATTGTTTGACATAAAATTTATTTAATTTCACAATTTTTCCAAGGTCGCGTCTTCAGTCACTACTCCCTTATTCTTCACGGTGATGCCTTCATGTGGGCATTGGTGATCAGTAGAGAAGATCCTGATCTGGGTGATGGAGCTCAAGTTTTCCAGGGTTGTTTTAGATCTAGTTCAGATCTGTTCCGATGGGTGAGCAATGATGGTTGCTTTAGTGATATCATGGAGATGTGGTTGTGGTGAGGGATTGGCGAAAAACTCGATTGATAGTGGGACTCCTTCTCTGGTGGTGTTAACATGTCGGTTTTGTGATAGTGGGGGTGAGATTTCACTTGATGGTCTTGTTTGCGGTGAGATCTGGTGCATTTCAATCAGTGAGGTCATCATGATCAGTGGTCACTATGTAAAATCTAGTCTACATATGCTCTTCGGAGCAAATATGACTGAATTCGGTCCTTGTCATCCTTGGGGGTGTTTGCACCGCGACGGGGTGGCAAGATTCGAAGGGTGTGGATGAAGGCGATGGTGTGCATAGGTCCCTTGGTCAGGGTGATGTAGAGGTGCTCTGGTGAGGTGGTGGTCCGCTGGTGCAGGGGTGATCAAGTAAGGACATGGTGGTTGATGCAGATTAAGGGTGGTGTCCTTGAGGTGTATACTGTTGTGGCGTTGGTGAGGTGGAAGGCTTGGGCTTCATCTTATTTCACTAAATTTGGACTTTTTTTGGGCCTTCATGGCCATTTGGACATGCCTTTACTGTTTTTTAATATAGAATGTCTACCATTGAACTTTTTTTACTCATATCTAAGGTTGTTTTCCTCTGGCCTTTGGGCATGTAATGGGTTATCCCCGTCCCAATTCAAAAGGGTTCTTTGTGTTTCTATTTTTAATAAATAAGGTCTTTACCCTAATATTTTTTAATTAATTTCATGGTTCCATTATTGGTACTTATTCCTCAATAATTATTGAAATTAAATTTCTAATCACTTTCTTGAAAATGATTTTTGAAAGTGACTCCTAAAATTTCATTTTTATGAAAAAATTAAGATATATTATGAAATGTATTTTTTTATGATTTCACCACTATTATCCTATTTAACTCCAGAATATATGTCTCCTATAGAGTTATGTTTCATGATTTTCCCAATAAATTCCCATACGATAATACTCATTTTGGTTAATTGAATTTTTATATAGATTAATCTACTCTTGATGTCATATTATGTGATACCATTTAGAAATGATATGAAACCCAATTTATTTACATAAGTTTTTCAAAATACTATGTATGATTGATTTCATATAGAACATAGAAGTATGGATGTTTATGGGTGGGGCCCTATATCTCCCTCTATTTTATTTTTTAAGTTTCTATATATTCTAAGATAAAAATGGGTTGTGAGTGATGATTCTCAACTCATTAATCAGTTATAATAAGTGATGCCTGAACAATCATATAACGGATCATATAAAGTGATCCCTCAACCAATATATAACTTTTATTACGATTGTGATATATAAATCGCTATTTAGTGACATACTATGTTTATATTTGTTCCATATTTCCTTATTATTCAACCTTTATATGGCATGCCACATTTTTGCACTATATTCCAATGATTATGATCCATGGATCATGTTTATTGTCTCATGCTTCCACACACTTATTTCATAGTATATTGTTTCATTTGAGATTTCATTTCCTTCTATGTTGAATTGTGGAAAACTCTTATTATTCTATGTTCTGTTTAATCGTATATTTTTATCATGCTCATGTTTTCTCATATTCTTATGAACAATCCATTTTATGAAACATTGATAATTTATCCCTTACTGATTGTTTGAGATCACCCATTATTATGTTTCCCTTTTCACAAAGATATTATATGTTAGAATATTTGTAGAAGGAATTATTTCATATGTATGTTGTGAGAATTTTTGAAGTAATGTTGTGAAATAATATTTTTATTTAGTTAATCTATAAAGACACTAAACCTTTGATTCTCAGGGCTAAAAGATTATTTGTGAGATTTAATGTTTAAAATCAAAAAATAATGTCAAATATATCCAGGTTTATCTTTTTTCACATTACTTGGTATCAATGATGGTATGTAAAATATGTCTTTTTAGAACCAAACTTGAGAGTATGTTTCTTGGTAATCCCATCACTAGTGACCACCATCACACTATACAACACTCCAACATGTCTTGAGCTACTCTAATAAAAATCCCAAGGGACCCTCGTATGATATCCAAGACTAACAGTTGTCTAAGTCCCAATGTATAACCTAAAAGACCATTTTTAATGAATGGTACTGCTACTATAGTACCCTGTTATAGTACCTACTATAGCACTAGCACTACTATGACACTACTATAGTACCTAGAAAATTCACCCCTACCCTGACTTGAACTTGAGTTTTGTATATAATTAAAAGGTGACTTTACCACTCAGGTAAGCCCCTAAATACTTGTATATATACTATATTTTGAGGAGTTTTATAAGATATTTTTGGGTACGTGGATAAAATATGGAAAACACAAGATATTCATAGGATATGTAATATATTTAGATGATACGTAATATATTTTTCATGGAGTTTATGGAATGTGGAAATTTCATAGAGGGTATAAGATTTTATTCCAAGTTATAATCTTTTATTATTAGTGAGAAATTATTTTTCAAATGAATTTAAGGATTATTCCTTTAAAAATTCAAGGTTTCTAGTAGTTAATTTTCCATAAGATAGGTTTTTAAAATTAAATCATATAATGATAAAGATATTTTTTAGTATATTAAAAATCATTATGCTAAATGTATTTATTCTAGATTCAAGATAAGATGATTTCAGTGATTAATACTGAGAAATAATGAGTTTTTATTTCATCAAGAGAAAGAACATTTCTTGATGTTGTTTTAGGAAAACAAACCAGATGAAATTAGTTATTTTATTTAAAATGAAATAATTTATATATATATATATAAATTATAATTCTTAAAAATTTAATGGAAGTTTAAAGAATTATATCCCACTATTAGTTTTTATAGTTTTCCATTTTGAGAATATGGAAAATATTTCGTGTGATATTTTGATCAAATTTAAAAATAGGATATTTTGCACAGATTTTTGGAAGTTTGTGTCTGATTGAATTCACATTATTTAATGTACTAATTATGTGGTACACCTAGAAAAATCTCAGAAAAATATAGGAAGTAGAATTAATACCAACCCTTTCATTAAGTTTCATATTCATGGTAACCTATAAAACTTCTCATATTAGTTTTCTGAAGAGAAAAAGTGGTTGTGAAATATCAAAGATCTAGGAAAAAAGGATGTTAGAGATTGATTATATTGTAATATTTTTATATGATAAGAAAAAAAAAGAGATTTTATCCATAAGATAATTACATAATCATATATGTTTTAGTTTGATAGATGAGGCTTGAATAAAAATAAGGTATTACACAGTCATATTTGTTTTGAAGAATGAGTTCAATAAGATAATTTAATTCTAGAATTATATTATTCTGAGAAGAGTTTTCATTGTTTTATTTTTTTAGAATATTAAGACTCAACCCTTGTATTGAGGTGTAGATATCATCTGGCTTGAAGAAGAGTAATTCTTCAAACATGGACATCAAAGAAACATACAATCAGGAGCTATGATATAAGCAGATTATCATACAGATCATAGAGATATCATTCTATCTATAAACTAACTAGGACTTCACCAAAGTTGTGAAAAAAGGAGAATAAGATATAGTATCCCTATTATCTACAATTTTTATTTCTAAATAAATTTTAATAATACTAGTGAGTGGTATTACTACTTGGTACATCAAGACACCATTACCGTATGATCCTTGGATTATCCCTTTGTGGTGTGTGAAGAAAAATACTCATGTACTGTGTATGATTTATATTTATTCATTTGTACTTGATATTCATTGAGGTTTTATGATAATTATTTTAATTGATAGGTTAAATATTATTCTTAATAATATTAGAATGAGTTACTAAAGGAGAAAATAGTTGAGAAAATAATAAGTTCAAATTGGGAAACAGCTAGATTCACCCCCCTGAGGGTATCTCAGGTTTCAATAGAAAATAAAGAATATCTAGGAAGATATCTTTCTTGAGATTCATGGATATAATATTTTTTATGAATGTGGGGTTAATTAATAAATTGTAGACGGTATAACCTTATTCTCAGTTTTTTGATGATCAAAATGGTTTCTGTTAGTGGATCAGTGAGATTTCTGGTTGATTGTGAGAAGTGAGTTCTCTATTATGTAAAGGTTGTAAACAAGGAGGGTGAGTATGGTCACTTGAAATTTTATGGAATAATATATACACTTATTGAAACCAATACATTATCACATTAACATTGTATGCTCTTTATATTATACTATTTTAGGTGAACCAAGTAAAATTTCTTCTATCCCTTTATGTTTTCTTTATCATAACATATCTATTTTGAGGGATAGATAGGTTACTACTAACATTGGAACTATATTGTTGGAAAAGGTCATTCGAAAAGATTTTTGTACCCTAATTCACCCCCCCCCCCCTCTTATGGAATTTACCGTTCTTATCACCCCCTCTTAATTGCCTGAGTGGTTTGAACCTAACCCATGTGACACCCCAACCCAAACCATTGGCATGGGAAGGATTAGAATTACACTAACCCTATGTGAAATTCCCTAGACACCAAAGGTTATAAAATTTAAAAGTTTTTACTAGATCATGGGGGATTATTTTCCCATAAACAATATAACTTTCCATAAACAAACTAAAATGAATCAAATAGACACGATGAATGATATAATAACCAATAATAATTCAATAACATAATAAACTAGAAACATCATCAGAGTTATAGAAATAAAAAACACCTAAATTAAACAACAAATAAAGACCTAAAATACTCTAAAATAAATAAAGACACCAATGTGGTATCGTGACCAACTCTACTATCAAATGTCTCTAATCTCTAACTCTTAACAACATGACTACAGCCTCATGGTTCTATACTAGTGAATAATGAGACATTTCCCTTATCTATGTCATGGTAAAAAATTTATACTCATTCCCTAATTTCATATGTTGTGGTGAGTATATCATCTCATTAGGGAATCCACTAATAGATTCCCACACACTCCACTAGGATAAGAATTAGTTGTCTAATATTTAATATACAGTAGTATAAAGAAATATAAATAATTTTTTCTATATAAACATATAAAATTAATGATAAAACTCACACCATGTATATCTCCCATGTTATGAACGCATACCCATGAAACTCACACACCCAATGCACATTATTCTAAAGGCGTCTCATTCAATAGCTCATACTTTCGAGTAGTACTCATCCCTATGGATCCAAGTCATTACATATAGGTGAATTACCTTGAGTCCCAATTGACCCCTCTGTAGAGTCTAACATGGAGAGTCCTTTTCTATGTGCATCACGAACTCTCACTATTCCATGTCGATGTACACACCCCAAAAAATTAAAATAAATATCTCCTTTTATTAATTTATCAACCACATCATGGGTGAAGTGTGATTATATTTGTTTTAAAATCCATAAAACAAGGTTTTATAAAATTAAATTATCTAAAAAACCATTTCTCACAACAACGATTCATTTCAAAAATCAAATCCTTCAAGTTTTTTATAGAGTAGAGAGGGATAGATTCCACATACCTTATATTTGATTGTATAATACAATACATGAGGAATATCATTGACTTATTAGGAAAATAATTTGTAATCATGTAAAAGAATGCTTAAATTAGATCCAAATCAAGGATAGGGATGATTATTATTATTTTAGGGTAAAATAGGTTATAAATCATATTTAATATACCTAAAAATATCTCCCTATATTTTCCCCTCAAAAATGGTTTCCCTTACTAAAGATCGGTGGTAATTTCAACTATTTAAAAACCAATGATGAATAGAACCATAACCTAGGCCATAGAGTATTTCTCTCACCTAAGATATTTTGGTTTTCCCACACAAGACAACATTGTGCCTTGCACCCTGGTATATTTCAAATTCCCAAGCCATTTTATTGTTACCATGGCCACTGCTTAGGAATTTTGGCCGGGCCATTTTCCCCAGGTAGCCCTCCCATCCACCACACCCAAAAAAATGGTAGTATATATGGAGTTTTCATGTATTTGTGACCTGGTGACTCCCATAGTTAAAGTTACAAAATTCTTGAGACCACATCCTTCACCATGGATGGTCCTAGGACATGGTGAGGCCCAAAAAGACTGAAAACTACTTCCTCTATCCACCCTCCCACCAACTCTTTTCAAACACAAAAATAACCAACTTAATACATAAAAAATTATAGTAATAAGAACATACCACAAACTATGGGTGTCACATTTTACCCACCATTGGGATTTATTCCCTTAGAAAATTGGAGGTGGGTGGTTTTTTGGAAGAGTTCTAGACACTGCTCTAGCATAATATTTCCTTGTTCCCATGTCTCTTCTTGAATATATCCATGTTTCCATAGAACATGCACCAAAGAGATATTACTCCCCCAAAAGACCTTATATTCTCTTTACATGATGTGAATTTGGGTGTTAGAAAATAAATATTTTGGATTAAGAGTTACATGGTCCCAAAAAATAACATGTTCAAAATCAAGCTAGTACTTCTTTAGTTGAGAGATATTGAAAAAGTTATAACCTGAACTAAATTTCAATAGAAAATCTTGAAAATAATAAACCTCACCAATCCTTACTACAAGTATTTTAAAAGGACTAAAATAATGAGTAGACAACTTTCATTACTTACCCAAATGATGATTACCTAAAATTACGAAACTCAAAAGAAGACATGGTCATCTGCATCAAAATATTAGGGGTGACTTTGATGATCTGAAAAGGATTTTTGAAAACTCTAGTTTATCTCCATATTTTTCCTAATCATATGAATCTTCTTAGTAATCTCATGCATGAGGCTATTTCTAGTTAGTGTATTTTCCCAAATATCGACCCAAAAAAAGTGGAGAATGACATGGATGGTCATAAAAAACCTCATACAAGGCCATATGTATTGTTACCTAATAGTTACTATTGTATGAAAACTAAACTAAATGAAAGTGGTCTTCTGATGAATCACCTAATTATATCACACAAACTCTGAGTATGCCCTCTAATTTCTAAATTGTAAACTTTTATTGGCCATCTATTTGGGGGTGATATGTATTTCTCATGGGAAACATGGTTAACAAAAAATGTTAAGAATACTTCCAAAAACCTAATGTAAATATGGGGTCTCAAATGGATACAATGAAATTGGTTCCCCATAAATATTGGTTGCTTCCCTAATAATTAAATTCACCAACTCATCTATTTTATTCATCTCCCAAATCTGAATGAAAAGTTCCAAATTCACGAGTCAGTCCAAAATCAACCAAATTGAACTATTTTTATGAAGTGTCTATGACTCACCTATGAAAAATTTCAAACCAATATGATTTTATTTCCATAAAGGTATGAGAAATGGATACATCATTTTTACTGTTCATTGATGTTTGGATTTCACCTACTAAAAAGTGATACATATCACAACATACTCAACCACTTTACCTTTTATACCCAACCACTAGAAATGGTCATACATTTCCCTATACAATTTTTGGGTACATGAGAGGATTTCCCACTTTAAATAATAACATAAATGAATGATTTTATTATGCAAAGATGGAGTAACAACAATTAGGTCTCATAAGAAAAACACCAAATTTTCATCTTCTGTCCGAAAATCAATGTTATCCCCACCTTTAAGGTTTGAGATTACTTTAATAAAATCAGGGTATGTCTCTTGAGCCTCCATGATTAACTTGACCAATTCAGGAATAATATTAATCAAAAATAAACCCATAGAATTATCCCACTCATCACATTACAAGTGCATGTATGAAATCACTCGCATTGTCTACTATTGGTCGTATACCTCTATAACCACTTGATTATATGACTTATGACTTAAATCATTGGCCAACGAATTTTTGTTCTAGGGTGTGTACATAAATTCAAAGTAAAAAATTTGTAGATATTCCATCCAACATCATTGTCTTAATATAAGTTCCCATTTTAAAAATATGTGCTTCAGGATTTTTTGATCAGCAAACATGGTAAAATTTTTACCAAAGAGATAGTTGCACTATGTTTTTAAGGCATGGAGCACTACAACTAGTTCTATATCATGGGATGTATGGTTATTCTCATGTGTCCTCATTTTTTATGAGTTATAGCTATGGATTGATATTCTTTCATGATAACACATCCCAATATATATCTAGATGCATCAAAGAAGATAACATAGACCTCACCTAGTTCTAGAATGATAAGGATAGGGGTTGAAGTAAGCTAAGACTTTAGTTCAAAGGACTTTGGAAAATTTTACCTCCAACAAAAAATAATTCCATTCCTTTTCAGTGAAATCATGGGAGGATAAATATGTGATAAATCATAGAAAAATATTTGATAATAGACTACTAATCATAGAAATTGTGTGTCTCAAAAGTTTTATTATGTGGTTTCCAAGAAACAACAGCCTTGTGCTTCTTAGGATTGACCGATATGAAATTTTTCAAAGTGATGTTCCCAAGGAAGTGAACTTACTATATAAAAAAGTCTCACTTTTATAATTTATCATAAATAATATGACCTATTAATATACTAAGAATAATCTCCAATTTCCTTTCATGATCTTATTTAATGCAAGAATAGTTAATATGTTATAAAAAATACCATGATGAAAGAATCCAAGTATCATATAAATTTATGATTCATCAATTCCCTGAATAATGTGGGTGCCTTACTAAGACCGAAGGGAATGATAAAGTATTTAAAGTGGTTTTAATGGATTCTAAAGTATATCATTAGAATATCCTCTTTCCTGGATAGAATTTATTGATACCCTTCAAAGATCAATTTTATAATAATATTTGGATCCCTTAAACAGATCAAAAATATCATCAATTCAAGGAATAGGGTACCGATTATTTATAAAAACTTGATTCAACTTATGATAATCAATGAAATGTCAAAGATTAATATCTATATTTTTAATAAATAGAACTATAGAGGTCCAAGGTGACATACTTGGTCTTATGAATAAATTTATTTCTAAATACTCCCATTAGAAATTCAACTCTCACAACTCTGTTGGATCCATTTTATATTATGGGAGTGAAATAGGATTCTCTCCTGGGAGTAGGTAGATAGAAAATTTCTATTCCCATTTAGGTGATAGTCTAGAGAATTTTTTTAGAAATATGTTAAGGAATTGAACTAATGTTCCAATAAAATATTCATTTTTAGTTGCATCAAATAACCCCAAAATGATTTTTTCCAACTAATA
The DNA here is from genome assembly GCA_963277665.1 of Viscum album. Classification (NCBI taxonomy): domain Eukaryota; kingdom Viridiplantae; phylum Streptophyta; class Magnoliopsida; order Santalales; family Viscaceae; genus Viscum; species Viscum album. Next base: position 1,539,798,526 of record OY728125.1, on the reverse strand, counting down.
TTAGATGGTTCCAACCATTATCACTAAAGTTCCTACTCTGGTTTTATTAGATCCCATTCTCCCTTGAATAGATTGATAAATCCTTATTCACATGTAAAATTCATTTTTTGAATTTTACGGTCACTATAAACATATAATGATAATAGAAAATATATTCCCAAGATAGGATCGAATATTTACATGTCTAAGATAGTAAGGTACCATAATAAGTGTACTGATTCAATTGTGATGGAACATGTCATACATTTAAACCCACTACAATGTCATTGTCCAAGAGGTGTCCTGAATCTCATAACATGAGGAATCATTTCCACAAACAAGATAAATTTTTTTATCACAAGAGAATAAATAAAATAATGGGATGTACTGGTTTCAAAGAAAACAATCATCAAGGTATAGTCAAGAATAATGGTACCTCACACCATTAAGAGACTAAAATACTTAGTCGAAATGATCTAATCATCTCCAAAAAGGTGTTTATATACACCCCCTAATTGATTTCTACTTCCTTGATAAGTCAGTGCATGTTTAGGTGTTGGGGTATTCCTATAATCCACATGAGTACCTCAGTATTTTGGGTTAGAAATACCTTGATGAGATCATCCAAGTTAAAAATTATAATCCCGAGAGATATCATAATTGTCACCACCTATTGGATTTGGGATATTTTCGTAGCATTTCTTAAGATTCCCCTTCTGACCATTATTTTGATAGAATTAAGGATGTTTCATACATTCCCTCTTTACATGCTATAAAAAACCACATTAAAAACAATTTGGTTGGTTATTGGGATGTAAAGGGAAAGAAACTAATCTAGTGGATTGGTTCACCAGTACTTTGCTGCCCTAAGAGTAGCTATCCTTTCTCAATGTATTCCTTACATTGAAGTACCAATCTATTTTTGGGAGGAAAAAGGTGTTTCCTCTAATTATTTTTCAAGTGATTCCCCTCCTTTACACTAGATTCATGTTTACCGTGTCTATATAATTTTTGATGTAGAACATAACCACTTAAGAATGAATGTCCAATCATAGACCCACTACGAACATCAGTTCCTCGATTGATTCACATGTTATCGCTTTTGATGAAAAATATGAAAGTTATGTAAAATGGGATATATATTTTATAATTGAGTGGTTTACTTTATTCATTTAGAAGAATGTGGTATTTCACAACACCTAGAAGGAATGAAAATAGAATTTTTTTGTTAAGAGTTACTCAAATCTATCCTAAGTGAGTCCTTGGTTGACTTTATCTAAAATAGACAGGCTCCACATTTATCATACAAGATCCTCAGGGTTATACATAATAATATTTACTTTGATTTTATCTATTGTTCCAAGGAAATAATTGATTTTATTCATCAACCCAATCCATGATTATTCTTTCTTTGGTTTTGAGTTACCCTACAAGATTGGTTGGTTTTGTCTTTGAATTTCGAGTGATTAATTCACATAATATGGTTCCTCTATTATATTTACCTCAATAATAACCTATAATTATTTTATTATACTCTAAAAAATCTATTGTTTCACCTGTGGTTTAGGATGAACCATGTTCTTAGTAGAATCACCTTCCTAGTTATTGAGTCACCTAACTGGTGGCATCTTATCTGTAGTCATAGAAAAATCACCACTCAATGATAACTTAAAACTTTAATCATACCTCTTTGGAATATACCAAAAAATGAAGATATTTATTATAAATATCATATGAATGATGAATTACTAATGGGATGTCTATTTACTAATTCATGACACCAAACACTCGTCAGATAAACCCATGATGATAAGTGGAAAGCTGAATAGAAGTTCTTAACAAAACATTTATACCCAGAACACCCTAATAACTTGAAGTTCATTATAAAAATGTCATATACATCTTTCTATGCTATAAATTTCAAGTTCTAACATATAAAATCTCTTTGAAACCATATCTAATAATGAATAGTACCAAACTAATACCATTTGTAGAACCGTGATCTAACCCATTGGATTGGGTAAGACCATAATTACACTAACCTTAGTTAACATCCCCTTAACACCAAATGCTGGAAATAAATTCTAAGATCATTACTAAATAATGGGGGGTGATTTCGCCTTAAAAAAGAATACATTCCATAAAAACTCAAAATAATAAAATGAACATGATGATGATATAAAAACCAATAATAATCCAATGGCATAATAAACTAGAAACATCATCAAATTTATAGCCGTAAAATGAAACATGAAGTCTATACTAAAGAAATACCCCAAAGACATCAAAATAACAAAAGCCACAGATATGGAACCATGACTAACTACACTGCCAGATATCTTCAAGTTCTAACTCCCAATAATAAGACTATATCCTTAAGGTGGTCTTCTAGTGAAGTGTGATACATTTCCTTTACATGCATCATAGTTAAAAAAGGTCTATATTTACACCAAAGTTCATATTTTGGGGATGAGTATGTCAACTCTCTAGGAAATCTACTAGAGGCTTCCCACATGTTCCACTAGGACAAGAACAAGTTAGTTAACATTTAATATAAATTAGGGGAAAGAAATATAAATAGTTTCGATACATATAAATATACAAGCAATGATAAAAATCACACCATATATCCCTCCCATGTTATATAAGCATATCCATGCAACTCACACACTCAATGAATATCCTATAAAATTAGTCCCAATGAATGGACCATACTCACAAGTTATACCAGTTATTTTGAGACTAATCCATTTCTTTGTAGTAAATTCCCTTGAATATCAATTTACCCATTGACCAAGACTAGCATGATGAGGCCCTTCCCATTATAATAAAAAAATCACACCATTCTATGTTAATTTTCACACAATAAAGAAAATTTTATATTAAAACTCTCTGTTTAGAAATTTATCAACCATTCCATGGGTGAATCCCACATACATTTTATTTTAAAAAGATATAAAATAAGGGGTTTTAAAATAGAATTATCCAAAAATGTATTTCACACAAAAAAATTGATTTAGGAAATCAAATCCTTAAATTTATAAGAATATTAGAGAGGGAGAGAAACCACTTACCTTGAGTTTGACCACAAAACAAGAACAAAGAAGAAGAATAATGGATACCTAGGGAAATCATCCAAAATCACATGAAATGGAACCTAAAACAAGATATATATCAAGTAGATGTACAATTTTTATTATTTTGTGGTGGAATGGATTAAAAATCATATTTAATATCCTAAAAATATCTCCTCTTATTTACCCCCTTGAATGTGATTTCCCTTCCCAAATATCAATAGTAGTTTCGGCCATTTCATAAACCTTGATGATCAGAACCTCGCCCAGGGCCATAGTGTGGTGCACTCTATCAAACCGTTTTGGATCGCCTGTACAAAATAGAACCACTCCTTGCACTAAAACATGGTGAATTTTTTCAGGTTGTTTCATAATGACCACACCCAACTACCACACCCAATCCTTGGGAATTTTGGTTTAGTCATTCCTCATAGGAGGACCTCTTAAAGACCCATGCCCAAAAAATGACATGAGATAGGGCGTGATGATGTACTTCTTGCCCGGTGACTCCCATGCCCAAAGCACCAAAACACTCTGGACCATAAGATTCACCATGGATGGTACCACAACATGGTAAAGCCCATGGTGAAGTCCAAAAATTACAAACACCGCTTTATTTATCCATCCTCCTCCTAGTTATTCTCATATCCAAAAAGGAACTAACCTAATATGTAAAAACTTACAATAATAAGTATATACCTCATACTAGGGGTATGAAATTTCATGTTCTCTACTACCAGGTATAGTTCCTATCATCCCTACATAAATGATATTATCCATATTGACTCACTACCTCACAACTTTAAGAGGCCTCGTGTTGGGGGAAGATTCCCATATAGTAATTTTTTAGCACATGAAGCCCGCCTCAACCCATGAGGGACTAAGAACTCAACCTAAAGCCATGATGCTTATCAACCACATGGGAGGGTATTTAGTCCCATGTCACAAACCGCATGGATCTTTGTACTACTTCATTAAAAAATAATTTAATATGTTTCAAAAAATTTATAATATAATTTTTTTATTTATTATTACTTTTTTTGTTAAAATCATAGTACTTTTTAATTATTTTTCCCTTAATTTTTAATTATTTTTTCCTAAATTTTGTTGAATTTATAATTTTTATTTTTTTTTTATGTTTTTTAAAATATTTTATAAGTTATTAAAGATGTATAACTAAAATTAAAATTAATTTAATAAATATTTTATGATATTTTTTTCAAATATTTTTCTAATAATTTGTTACAAACTTTTCAAATATTTTATTAGTTGGATTATATCTTATTATAATTTTTTAATTTAATAAATTTTAATATTTTTTAGTAATTTATAATAAACATTATTATTTATTAATTATTATTTTTATTAAAATACTAGTAAGTTATATATATATTTTTCTTTACTTTATTATTTTTTTTAATTTTTTTTAATATTTTAGTTAGGATGGTGCCTAATTGGTAAACACTATATCATCTTACATTAGAGACCCAAGTTCAAATACAAGTAAGGGATTATTTCTAAAGTTACTGTAGCATTACTTTAGCAGGTGTTGTAACAGAAAAACTATTTAACTGGATTAGGATTTCAGGATAAATAATGGGGTCTACGAGCCACAGGGCCTTCAGGATATCAATGGCCTTTGGTCCACCATTCAGATTTCAGGACATAGGTCCTTTAAACCACCATTTATGGAAAGTAGTTGAAATGATGGGATCATAAAAAATAGATCAATGCAACATATAGGTATAGTATGGAAACACGCAGTCACTACTGGGTGGGGCCTCAAAAGAGGGATGGGAACACTGGAACCTATCAACCAGTCACCCGCCCCTATAATTTTTTGATATGGGGAGAATGGTTTCCCTTCTAGTGACAATCGAATAGTGGTATTAGTCAAATAATGTGGCATAATAGGCAATATTTTTATCGAGACTCCATGAAAGGAATCGCTGGGTGGGAGGCTCGAAAGAGAGATGGGTGTTCTGGTGCCTATAATCCAACCCTCTGCCCGCAGTTATTTTGAGTGGAAGGGTTCTCGTCCATAGTTCGTTAGAGGGAATCACAATTCCTCTACTCTTGGAAAATGGTGATGTTGTTCTTAGACAAGTGGCATGGTTCAATGACTACTATAAAGGGCTATCAAGGCATTTGACTTGTAACATGGCATGATGCAGGCTGATCAATTCTGCCTTCCAGCCACATGCTAGGCCTTTGAGTCACTAAGCCTTAATTCTAGTGGTCCTTTGAGCCTTTATATGTAATAAAATAGGGATGGTGGGTTCCTTGTATTCTTTTAAGGGATGGATGAGGCTTGATCCACTAGGGTGACTAGGTGTGTGTGTGTCGTTTGGTTTCTTTTAATCCCCTCTTCATATAATAATTATTTTTTATTATTATTTCTAATAATTAATTAGTTTTTATAAATGCATCAATTAATTTCAAGATGATTTATCTAATATTTTTATCATATTTTATTAGGTTTTATTACTAATATTTTTCCTTATAATTTTATAAATTTTTTATATTCAATTAGTTTTATAATTATTATTATAACTTTTATTATATTTAATTAATTTTAATAAGTTTTAATAATCTATAATACAGTTTATTATTTATTAATTATTTTTTATATGAAAATTACTAATTCTTTTAAATTATTTTTTAGAAAATTTATTTTATTATTTTTAATATATTATAATATTATTATGAATTAAATATTAATATTACTTTACTAATTTATATAATTATGTTTAATTAAAAATACTAATTTTTTATTACTATATTACAATAATTGGATTATAGAAATAAACACAAAAAAAATTATAATTTAAAAAATCTAAAAAATTAAATTAATTTTAAAAAATAAAATCAATATAAATAATAAATTATCTAATAATAACACAAAAAATAACTATTTTAAAAAAAATTAACTTTAGAAAAATACCTATTAATTGAGTAAAAATTATTGTAATTGTAAACCAAATGGTAGACATTGACCCTAAGGATATTTTCTTGTGAAAATTAAATAGAAACATGGAAATGGACTTTCTTTTATAAGGGTAGATGTTTGAGGGATGTGTGTTTTTATAACAGAATGTTTTCTGATGGATAATTTTAATGGAATAATATATGTTTCAAATACTTATTTGTGACTAAAAATTGAAATATATTTCATTAAAAATGGTTGGTATTATCCAATGATTAATTATCCATCACAAACAATCCATTTTCATGTTTAACTTATCCTGCCTTTTCAAAATTTATTTGTAACAAAATGAATTTTTCATAAATAATCCTCCTCCATATTTTATATATTTATTTAAAAACTAATTATGAAAAATGAATAAATAATTAGTAATTAATACATTTTTATGCATATTTATTTTCTCATAGAAAATATATCTTATTGGCAAGATGAAATTCATTTCGTTCGAAAACTATTTTTTATGGACTACAAGATCATTGAAATAATCACCAAATTTGAAATTAGTTGTGATGTAATTGATTTTCATCATAAAATATTATCAACAATGCATTTATTTGCAATGAACATGTAGTTCATCACAAATAATATATCAAAAAAGTCATTTTCTATAGTGATGATGTTCTATTTTTATATATGTATCATATTTCTATATAATGATTCATTTTTCTCATATGTTCATCATCTTATGATGTAAATCATGATATCACTTTAACCTCCATTTTATTATTCATTTCATATCACTTATTTTTTTCCATACTAAGTTTTTAGCTCACTATATCCTTTATTTAAGTATATCCCTAAGATTTCCCATGCATTAAGATGTTAAAATTAGTTCATAGGACTATTTTCATAAAGAATTGAATAATTTTTTATATATTCATATGTAATTAATATTTAATATGTAGTTAATTTCAAAAAATACTAGACCTTTGATTTTTGGGTTACATTTCACAATTGATTTATTATGTGTAATCATGAGAATATGATTTAAAAACATTATATATAAGATACAATTAATTTTATCGATCTACCATTATTTGGTTCACATTGGACTTGTGATCTAATAACCATCCTATCATAAATGATTATAAATTTTATTGATGTGATTTTTTTATCCTCACTTCATTTTTATTGAGTTGATTTTGATTGTCAAGAATCACAGTTTAAACCACTTAGAAAACTTAAATAATTTTGAAGATATTATTGATTATCTTGTTGATAAACTAACCCTAATAATGTTATAGGTATTTTAATACAATTTTCAAACATTTAGTTCGATTAGTTTAAGAATTTATCCTAAAAATTATATTATATTAACTTGTTCACATAGAATATTTTCAAACTATTATAAATTTATTTTTCTATATTTTTTCCAATGATACTTCCTAAAACAATGTTTATTAGAGATAATTATATGTTTAAAATAAATTTCTCATCCATGAAATTTAGTTTTTCAGAAATAATTCCTATGGTTATTCATCAATTGTTATCAAATAATTATCTTTTTATAAAATTAATTTCACTCCCATTTTTTAAAACATGAAATTTCATTCATTAATCTTCTCAATTAAGAATTTTATTTCAATTTTATATAATTTAATTCTTTAATTTATCAATGGTAAACTTCATTATAAGTAATTATCCAAAAAATCATTTCTTATGTAAATGGTAAGAGAAATTTCTATTCATAAAGCATATATTAAATTTCAAAATACTTCACCACTTATGTCCTGAATATTACTAAACCAAACCAATATTTGGGGAGTCACTTATGAATTTGAGGGAATAAGTTAAATTGATTTTACATCATAATTACCTTAACACTAGCTTCCTAAGATAAAATTTACATAATTTATTATCCTATCCTGTTAGGGTTATGATGTTCAAAAAATAAAACAATAATTAAAGCATTAATATGAAGATGAGGCATTGGTGTAGTAGTCAAGTGGGTGGAATGGATTTCCCATCTCTATGTGGTGTCAGGGGATGTTCAAGGAAAAAATCAATCAATGTAGATTCAAATGATCATGCGGTGGTCATTGAATAAGACATTTTCCATTTCCAATGAATTTTACAACCTTACATGATTATTGTTCCTTTGGTTATTCCCTATAAGTTAGGTTACAAAGGTTGGAAGAAGAAATAAAAGGTTTATTTATGAATACCAAAATTATATCATGGCTGATTATACCACATGGTGGTTTACATCATATTGGTTTTATAAATTATTCTAATCTAATGGATTTATATAACAAAGGAATATGGATCTCTCTATACACCACACTTTGTAAGGAAAGGACCATACTATGGTCCATGGAATATTAAAGGAAGCCTGTGAAAATATTTTTTGTTTCATAACTAGCTTTGAAGACTCACAACACTACCTCAAAATCTTTAAAATGTTTTTTGAAAAGAATATATGCATTTTAAAGGTTTTGTCCTAAATACTTTATCTGTACCTAGATCATGTGAGATAATACACTAAGTGAATTCATTTATCCCTATGTTAGGGTGGCTAGTGACATGGTACTAGGTTTATCTTTGGGGAATGACTTACCTGCCTCACATAATATCATAATTCATGATCATTATTCCTCCATAATACTAACATGACATGCCAATAAGTTGAATGTTTCCAAAAATTAATGATCAAAAAAATATGAATCAACTAAATAAAAAATATATAAAATTAATCTCTACATATATATATGAAATAATAAAATATTAATAATCTACATGTAACACATTAAGGTAATCATGTAATTCCAAACTGAATCAACATAACTAGAGGGAGTATGTGATATACCGATAATGTCCCTACCATCAATGACTTACTTCTCTACTACCTCATAGTGTCTGAACATACAAATCCACACCGGCTCTCACCTATCCAGTGCATTATCAACCACCGCTAACTAAGTACCTATCATACTTTAAATGTAACAAGTTGAACTTCATGCCCACTAGAAATTCCATGAAGAGTGTGAGTGTATATATACTCAGTATTTAGCCACCAATATGCCTCAACTCAATAGTGAATAATCAGGCGTATGTATGAATATCTCATTTATATATGTAAAATAAAAAAAAATTACAAGTAATTAACAATCAAAACATGATAACAGTAACCAATAAACAATCCATAGTCCAATATTTTAACACCCCCATTTGAGGTATGTTCCTTTATATTATATATTTTAAATCATTTTATGGGTTTAATTTGGGTTTGGGGGAATTGGTGAGGGCTCGGAGTGTTTGTAAGGTTTTAACCTATTTTGGATCCACCAAGAAAAGAAACACATTATGTTGTGGGAATGTTGTGTTGGTTATTTCCATTTTCAATATAAGGATGCCAAAATTATGAGCTGATAGGTGTGGTTCGGCTCATGTATCCTTGGGAGACCCATTGGAAGAATTGCCAAAAATACCTCACAACACTGTGGTCCATCGCATAGTGAGCCTAAAATATCTAAGCCTCATACACCATGGCATATTGTTTTTCCATTTCATGTCTTCTATATGTTTTCCATTCAAGGGGACCATGACCATGGTGGATCCACTAGGTTGTGGTGACAGCTAAATCCATTTTGAAATGGATGATTCTATCTTGGGAGAGGAGTTATTAATTTTAATATGTTCTTCTTAGGAGGGATTTAAATTCGATTTTTGACCAAAAACACCTCTTATAACCCTTAGTTTTTCTTTTTTTCTAGGTGTTTCATATATTCCTTTTTTACAATGAGATTTGGATTCCTTCCTACCGGTCGTTTGTGGAGTTTTCTTGGGAGGATGATTTTTGGTGTGGTAGTGCTTTTTTCTATCTCATTTTTGTGTGTGAAATTGATCATTAGAGGTAGGTTGATTCTCTATCTTATCCAAATTTTCTATAATTGTAAGGCTTAGATATTAAAATTCAATTTCTTGAGATTTAAATAACACATTGGATTTTTTTTCTTATTGTAAACCCCTTTACTCAATAGTTTTTGAATCATGAAAATTGAATGGTTTTTTGAAAATTCATTTGGTTTATGGTTTTAAAATTTTGGTCTTTTTTAATTCAAGAAATATTTTCAATTAAATGGTTCAAGTGGAAGAATTATTTTTTTGTGTGAAAATAATTGGAATGAGAACTTGGATTGAAAATATTTCATGCATGGTTAGTGTGAATTCGTTTTCATTGGATGTGACCCCAAATAAGGGGTGTGGTTCCATACTATAGTCACTTGAAGATTGGTCACCTAATGAATACTTGGTGGATCAGTGATTAACCACTCATGAGTATAGGGATGTCACCTATCATGAATGTGTGTGTGAGTAATGGATGGGATTTTGGTATTCCTAGTGGAATTAAATGATAAATAATGAATTGATAAATTGTTTCTGATTTTAATTTGAAAAGTTTTAAATTGATAAAATTATTCGATGTTACTATAATTTGTAAAAAAATGTTTTTTAAACTATGAAATAACTTTTTCTTATCATATTTACATATGTGGGAAGCTTTTGGTGGATTTATATTTGGGTTTGTTTACTCACCCATGCATATTCACTTTTTTGTTCATGAAGACATTGTTCTTCGTGACATTAGTAAAGTAAAGGTCATGTGTTTCTTTATTGGATCATCATAATGCTACTTCCACTGGATGTTTGGAGCTTGGAGTTTTTTTCTTGTATTCGTTAGAGGGATTTCACATCATTGTTGCAGCATCAGGATGACTTCTGGTTTTCTTTAGTCTCTTTACAGTACTTTTTCACCACTAATCTTATATTATTATTTTATTGGTTTTTATTTTCATTTTTATTATTTATACTCATGAATCATACATGTTTTTTTTGTCTTATTTTGTTATGTCTAGTTGTGTTTTTTTTATAAAGTGAAAATAATCCCCCAATTTTTAGGTAAACCCTTGGCATTTATTACCGGTCTTTGGTGTCTTAGGGATGTCACCTAAGGTTAGTGGCACCTCCAACCTAGCCCATCACAAAAGGTTAGGTGGGGATGTTATAAATGATATCATTCTTGGTTAGTCCTTCATTATGGAATGGTAGTGAAGAGAATTGAAATTTCGAAACATGAAATGTATAGCATAAAAATTCATAACCAGCATCTTTATATTGAAATTAAATTTACCAAAGTGGTCTGGGTGAAAAAAGTGTTTTAGAAACCTATAGTTTTGTTTTCATCTAATCGCCATGGGTTTAATCAATGAGTGTAGCATATCATGTATTAGTAATGAGGCTTACCATTTGGACTACATTTTTCATATTATGATTGATGATTTTTGGAAATTATTGATAATGATTGTTGTTTTTTATGATTTGGAATATCAAAATCCTTCAGTTTCAATTGAGTGATGAATAAGTGGTGTTTTGTTCTATATTTAGAGATATTTCACCAGTTAGGAGGCCTAAAACCTTCTAGAATATGCATAAGAGAATTTGGTTACACCTGAACCCCATGTGAACCAACTTATTGTTTAGATAATATTTCAATAATTTCAATTTGTTAATATGGAAAATTTGAATGATGAACCTTGAAAAGTGTATCATTCTCTGTAGTTTCAGAAATAGAACCCACCAACCTTTTGGGGAGATTCAGAACCTGTAGTAGGGAACTGTAGCAGTGGCGGACTATAGAAGGGATGGCACTATAGCGGCGGAGGCACTATAGCAGGTACTGTAGTGGTGGAAGTACTATAGCAGGTACTATAGAAGCATGGGTAATGTAGTAGTACTGTTCACTAAGGGGTCCTTTAGTCCAAAAAATGGACTTTCAAGCCTTTTATTCAGGCCAATTGGCCTTGGGACTTCAGGCTATGTAATGGGTCTCCATCTACTCAGTCTTAAAGAGTTATTTACTTTAAATAATAAATTGCGGCTTCGGCCCAAACCTTTTAAAAAAATGAACTAGATTTTTTATTTCCTCAGTACACCAGCTGATCTAAAGATAAATTTATCAGTCTACATGTTGGAGTATCTCTCATGCCAATGGTGGGATTTTTTTTTCCATTCTAAATTCAACTAAGAAATATGTGGGAAGGATTTGAAGAATTTTCCAATTAAAAATTCTACCCACACACCTTCAAGATATCCATAATGACATATTTATTCAGTATTAAGTAATAAAATCTATCGGTGATAGAATATGAAACCAAGTTTATGAACATAGTTCGTTTTCTCTAGAAGTAGTTGCTAGTTAATCCTTGAAGGTACACATATTTGAGTCTACACTATAATCAGAAATTAATTCTAAGATATTTGTGCTTTCTATTATGGATTATATGGAGATGGCTAATAGAGATATAGTGGAAGAAATTGATATCTCTAGAAATCCTATGTAACGAAGTGAATTGGAATCCATGGTAATGGGTGGGAACTATAATTTTGGGAATAATATGAAGAGGGACCCCTACTTTGAAGGTGTTTAAGAATCTCAAAATCAAACCACTAAATCGTTTAACATTCCTCTAGGACCCAAAATTAATCCTAGATGTTTCTAACGTGGTACATTCGATCATATGAAGTGAGATCCTATGAAACAACCTGGTGCATGTCTATCGCATCCATGTCATTATTTTTGGGCATTTATCCCCTTATATTCCTTTCCTGTCTTTTCCCTCTAGGTTCCCCCATTAACCCCCTTGAATTTTGAAGGAAATGGAAAAGTTTTGGGTGGCCATAATAGGCCTCACGATTTGGACGCATGGTTTACTAAACTATGCGGATAAACCGTGCACATGTGTCTAGGTCATAAAAATATTTTTTTATTCAAATTTTTTCCTTTTGGTATTAATTATATCTTACCACTATCTTCCCCCATTCAACCCTAGAAGTCAGGGAAGGCTCCCAAGATCCCACAAGTTTTTTTGGAACCCAATTTGGATGGGGTTTTTGGTGGTGTAACATCAAGATTATTCAAGTAAGTGAATTCCTATCTTGTTCCTTCCATTTTCCTTAGTATTTCATCCCTAATTCTTGAATTTACAAGTTTGTAGAAACTAGGGTTTCATACCTAAGGTATAATTTTTTGTTTCTGGGTTCAATCTTGTGGATTAGGGTTTGTTTTCATCCCCTTGTGGTGCGGTGGTGGTGCAGTTAAAGTTTCGCACAAAAATTTTGGGATTTTGACATATAAGGTAGGTGATTCCATGTTCAAGTATTCTTTTATGAGTTAGTTTTATTTCTTTACCTTCCTATAATGTTTCTTACTCATTTTGTGTGGTGTAAAAATTATTTTTTATAGAATTGGTGAAGCGTTTGATTCTAAAGTTTCATTTTCCTTCAAATTGTGTGTTTTTAATGTGTAACTCATGTTGTATCATTTTAGGGAATTTTATAATATATGAAAGTGATTTATTAAATGTTTTTAGTTCTTAAAATACTATTTTGGTATGGTATTGGGGTGCATTTGTCCTTGAAAGTGGGTTTTAAAATGGATTTTTTGTGCAAAGCCTTGTTTTACTTCTTGAAAGTGTTTTATGAAAATTTTAAATGGTTTATTGAGTTTCACAAAGGGTGAAAAATATGTTGGGTATTGATTGGTGTGTTTTTTATTCTAAAATGGTATTCTTATGTGAAAATAGTATTTTATAACATGTGGAACTTGTTTGATCCCAAAGAGTGAAACTCGGGTATCTAGGTGGTGGACTAGGACTAGTATGCTAGTGATCTGATAGTGGTATCATCCCTATTTCACTTATGAAGTTTGATGATGGCAACACTAACTAAACTTTGATGATGTTTGGGGACCTCTTTTCTATTGGTTTTTTTCCTCCTAGTGTCTCATGCACGAGAAGGATATTGTTTGTGGTTACTTATAAATCGAGATATGAGGTACCTAGGTCCCCATAACTAGATAGTGCCTAGGGGTGTTCCTATGACTAGTGCAAATTGGCTATAATGTATTTACCATATTCATAGGGTTTGTTTTGTTGGAAAATTAAGTATAATGTGTGTTTTATTTAAAAGTGTACCTTCTTCAAAGTTTCCCTCTTGAAAACTATTTTCATTAAAAGTTTCACCTTTTAGAAATTTTTCTTGAATTTCTTTTTTATAAAAAAATTGAAAACTTTTTTGTAATAAAATGTTTATCACATTGAATATTTTGGGTATCATCCAATTGGGATTACAATCACAACTAATTACACCTTTGGGTGTAATTAGACATGATAATTTTTGACATAGGTAAGGGCAAGGTCCTTAGAGACGGTGGTTCGGGTTGTTAGCTTCTTTTCTGGGTGAGGTGTTTTGGAGAAGGTTTGGGGGTGATTCACCTTGTCATGTGGTGGTTCTTGAGTTAGGATTTTTTATACTTTTGAGTTGTAGACCACTTAGGTTTTTGTTTAAAACTGTGTATTTCAATTTTGAATTTTATTAAATTCTTTTTGGATTAAATTTTCAGATTTGGTTTATTTATTGTTCTTGGTTGTTTAATGCTTCTAAAATCTGGTAAATAATTATTAAACCATTATTTATGATACCCAGGAACTTGTTCCAGCCCATGGGGATAAGGAATTCCCTTCGGGCCTTGCCATGGACTGGGTCGGGTGTCGGTTTGGATGGCGACCAGATCTGGTTCATGATAAAATGGTATCTGAGAATGGTTAATCTATTTGGGTCATATTATGTTGGATGATTATATTTAGATAGGAGATAATGATATCAAGGCTAATATTTCTAGTTGTGAGTAGTGTGCCTAGCCAGTTCCTCTCATGACAGACCTTGAGCCACCATGGGATGTTGGGATTTTTGTTTGACTTCACTTCTAGGTGAGACATGTGGGATGAAGATTGCATGTGGGCATTGGGTGGGGGTGAAGTAGTTGTTTATTTCATTATTATGATGAGTTTGGATTATTTATCTTTTAAATTATTGCTTAAATTTCTCAAAACTATTGTACTAATGTTTTCTCTTGTGATTTTTACCTTTTCTAGCAGCATGCCTCCCTAGAAATCTCTCATGCTCCCATAGGAGGAAGTCGAATAGAGTTCTCCTTCATCGCTTGATTAGAGGTTGGTAGAAGATATGGTCCATGCTATCTAAGCTCTAGGATAGGAAGAGGATCCTTCTCCTACTCCTACTTCAGTAAGAGAATATGAGTCTAGTCCTAGGAAGGAAAAATCCCAGGAGTTTCTAAAGAACAAGCCTCATACCTTCTGAGGTAGCATGGAACCCCAGGAATTAGAGGAGTGTCTTGAGAAGATCAAGAACATGATCAATTTCCTTGACACACCTAGGGAGGTTAGGGTGAAATGTACCTCATTTCTGTTAGAGGTTCCCATCTGCATGTGGTGGTAATTAATACTTCAAGATGGGAAGCATGAGTACATGATCTTGAAGGACTTCAAGGTTACCTTCCACAACTAGTACTTTCTTGAAGTCTTGGATTATGCCAGATCCCAAGAGTTTATGGAACTCATCCGAGGGGTTCAGTTAGTAATGGTGAATGAAAACCGGTTCTCCAAGATAGTTTGATATGCACTGAAAATGGTGTCCATTAAGTAGATTAAGGCCTAGAAGTTTGAGAGGGGTATACGGTCGTAGATCTATTCTCAGGTATTCCTGTTCAAGATGAAGACATATGTGGAGGTGGTTGATTGGGATTGTATAGTGGAGATTGATCAAAAATTGAGGTATAGTTTCTATGGTATAGTATCAGTGATGGGTAGTAGTAGTTCATCTGAGAAGCGAAAGGAAGCAATGGGAGTAG
This sequence comes from Viscum album, assembly GCA_963277665.1. Lineage (NCBI taxonomy): Eukaryota > Viridiplantae > Streptophyta > Magnoliopsida > Santalales > Viscaceae > Viscum > Viscum album. Next base: position 1,539,782,778 of record OY728125.1, on the reverse strand, counting down.
GGGAAGAAGGGGGGTGGTATTTCAGGCCATCCTCCTAGGTATTTCTCATCTATGAATTCTGATTTGATGTTCGTCATGTGCCACTATTGTGGGAGTCCAGGGCACACCCTACCTACATGTACATCTCCTCTATGGCATTTTTATCAGTGTGGATCTATGGGGAACTTACAGTGTTTTTAATAGGTGATGCATCCACTACAGAGTGGGGAAGGATAAGTGGATTCTAGGGGAGTTTCAGTTCTTCTAGAGCTATCTAGAACAGTGGGATCCCAGGTTAGTGGCCATGGTGGTAGGGTCAGATCATCTTCTAGTTAAATACAGTTTAGGGCAGAGCCAAAGGATAGTGGTAGTTACTAGGCAGAGATGAAAAAACTCTATGTTGTGGATCAAGTTCCAGCGGGATCGGATGCAGGGCCTTCGACCGTTCAAGGTACCATTTTGATTTCATCTTCATTAGTTGTTGTTATCTTTAACATTGGTGCTACTATTTATTTTATCTCCTTCTATATTGTGATCCTACTGAATTTTCCAACCGATTTTTTGTCTTTTTTGATGGATTTGGTGTCATCATTGGATAAGACGAAGAAGCAAGGTCTCTGGTTCCCGTCATGTGCGCTTTCCATGTAAGGGGTTGATAAGGAGTGGGACCTCCTGGTCTTGGATATGGAACTTTTCTATGTAATCCTAAACAAGGATTGGTTAGTGCACTTTCAAGCACATATTGATTGTTATAGGCAGTAGGTGAGTTTCATGGCATTTTATGGGAGTCCTCGGGTTTTTCTTGGGGAATGGAATACTCGATTGGGTCGTGAAATACCTTCACTACTAGATTTAGATAATATTGTCTTCCATTTATCATTTCTCATTCTAGAGGATGATGGTCATGTTTCTGAGGGTGGATTACCTCATGTATTGGATTAGTTCCCAGAGGTATTTCTAGATGAATTTTTAGGCTTTACCCTAGAGTGGGATGTTGAGTTCTCGATTGATTTGGAACCAGGAACATAACCGGTATCTCTTCCCTCATATCGTATGGCCCTTACTGAGTTGAGGTAATTTAAGATGCAGCTGGACAATTTGGAATCCAAAGGATTCATTCACTCGAGTGTCACTCCTTAGGCCACTCTTATTCTTTTTGTAAAGTTGGTCGATGGATCCCTCCGGTTGTGCATTGATTACTTGAAACTGAATAAGATAACCATCAAAAAAATATCCTTTTCCTAGAATAGATAAATTGTTTGGAAATATGAAGGTGGAAAAGTGGTTTTCCAATATATAATTGTGTTCAAGTTGCCATTAAGTTTGGGTGTGAGAGGTGTATATTTCAAAGACAGCTTTCTAAAGTAGGTACGACCACATTGAGTACTTGTTCATGCCCTTTGGATTGACCAATTCTCCAACAGTATTTATGGAACTCATGAATACGGTGTTCCGCAATTATTTAAACTCCTTCATCATGGTATTCATGGATGACATCCTAGTTTACTCTAGATCTGAGGAAGAGCATGAGCATCATTTTAAAATCATGTTGGGCACTCTATGGGATCATCACCTTTATTCAATGCTTTCCAAGTACACCTTCTGGATCAGGAAATAGATTTTTATGGGTCATTTCATCTCAGAATAGGTGGTTTTGGTGGACCCTAAGAAGATTAGTGCAGTTATGTCATGGGAACAGCTGAAAAATGTGTTCGAGATCAAAAGTATCCTCGGCCTAGAAGGTTACTACAAGTGGTTTGTTTGGGATTTCTCTTGGATTTCTTATCCCATGGCCGTACTCACACAAAAAGGGGGGAAGTTTTAATGGGGCCCAGAATGTTAGGAATCCTTTGATGAGTTGAAGCGTTGGTTTACTAACATCCCATGTAAATATTTCCAGAATCTAGAAAGGGCTATGTGGTATATTGCGATACCTCAGGTATGGAAATTGGGTGTATGCTAATGCAGGGTGATCACGTGGTGGCTTATGGCTCTCTCCAACTCTAACCACATGAAAAGAATTATGAAAACCATGACTTGGAGTTGGCAGTGGTGATTCATTCTTTAAAGACATCGCATTACTACCTAGTTGGGGAGATTTTTGTGGTCTAATCTAATCATAAGTGCTTAGCCTACATATTATCATAGAAAGATCTCAATCTGAGGTAGTTCTATTGGATCAAGTATTTTTAGGGGTTCAACTTTGATATCATTTATACCCTGGTAAAGGGTAACGTGTTGGATGACAGCTTGATCAAAAATGTACCAGTGCAGGCTTTGAGGAAGTCCAGTGATGAGTGGACTCTGATGGGACTCTTTGATCAGATTCTTGTGGAGACCAAGGAGCACAGTGGAGGAGCGTTCTTGGTGAGAATTCAGTTAACTCCTTCACTTTTTGAGTTTATTTTAAGGGATCATCCTAGTGATGAGATATGACATTGGTCGATGCAGTTCCTTCATGTTTGGGAGACATCTTCTGATTGGTCTTCATCTCCCAAGGGAATCTTGTGTTTATAGGGCCGTTCAGTGGTATTGTTGTATCTGAGGAAGGTGGTGATGAAGGATAGCCACCAATCTCAGTGGTCCGTTCATCTTGATTCTACAAAAGTGTATTTTGATGTTCTTCAGCAGTTCTAGTGGCCAGGTATGAGGCATTATATAGATGATTTTGTATCGAGGTGTTATAAATGTCATTAGGTGAAAGTAGAGCACAAAAGGCCCTCTAGTTTTCTCCAGCCATTACCCATTCCTACTTGTAAGTGGAATGAGGTCACCAGGGATTTCATTGTAGGATTACCTTGTAAACCTTTGGGTAAAAATTCTATTTGGGTAGTGATTGATCTTCTGGCCAAATCAGACCACTTCATTTTGATCAGAGATATAGCTAAAGTGGAAGAGTTGGGCCGATTGTATATTTAGAAGTTGGTAAGGCTTCATGGTGTATCGTCAGTAGTTTTCTCAGATAGAGAAACTCTTTTTACCTATCGGTTTTAGGAAGGCCTTCAAAAGGCTTTCGGATCACATATTAAGATGAGCACGGCATACCATCCTCAAATGGATGTCCAAACATAGTGGGAAACCTAGATTCTGGAAGACATGCTTCATGCATGTGTCTTGGACTTTGGAGGTTCGTGGGATAGCCATTTGGGATTGGTCAATTTTTCTTATAATAATAGTTACCAATCATCTATTTGGATGGCTCTTTTTGAGTAGCTCTATGGTCGTCTATGTCGCCCCCCATTGTGTTGGGATGAGGTAGGTGAGACCTCACTGTTGGTGTAGATCCTTGTGCAAGAGACATCTGAGAAGTTCAAGATGATTAAGCAATTGTTATTGATAGCTCAAGGTTTCCACAAATCTTATTTTTACTAGAGGTGTTGAGACCTTGAGTTCTTTGTGGCTGATCAGGTATTCTTAAAGGTGGCCCCTCATTTGGTTCATTTCTATTTGGGAAAGAAGGGAAAGCTAACATCAAGTTATGTCAGACCTTTTGAGACCACAGAGCGCATTGGAAAGGTAGCATATAGGTTATCATTTCCCTATCAGTTTACATCTATTCAGAACATATTCCATGTCTCCCAATTTAATAATTACAATCCTAATCTGTCCCACGTGTTTAATTGGGAATATTTGTAGATAGAGCCTGATTTATCAGTGCTTGAGTCAGTGAAAATAGTGGATTCCTAATAGAAGGTGCTTTGAGGAAAGTATATTCCACTATTCCGTGTGCTTTGGAAGAATGGTAATTATGTTCATTAGAATTGGGAGTGAAATTCATGGGTGGAGCAAGAGTACCCATTCTTATTTTCTGATCAAGCTTCGGGTTGAATTTCTGGGGTGGAAATTTTTCATGGTGGGAGAATTGTCACATCCATGTCCTTCTTTTCAGTTATTTTTTATCTTAATTCTTAGACTATATTTTTCCCCCTAGCCTCTCCCTTGAACCCCCTTAAATTTTGAAGGAAATGGACAAGTTTTGGGTGGCTAGAACAGGCCGCATGGTTTGGCTACACAATTTACTAAACTGTGCGAACAAACCGTACACAGGTGTCCAGATCATAAACAATCTTTTGTTATTCTAAGTTTTCCTTCCAGGATTAAACCCATATCACCTATTTCTTCCCCCATTCGACCCTAGAATCCATGGAAGGCTCCCAATCTTCCTCAAGGTCATTTGGAACCCAATTTTGAAGGGGTTTTGGTGGTGGAACTTAAAGATTCTTCAAGTAAGTGAATTACTCTCTTGTTCCTTCCATTTTCCTTATGGTTTCTTCCCTCCTTCTGGAAGTTACAAATTTCTAGAAACTAGGAATTCATACCTAGGGTATAATTTTGTGTTTATTGTTCAATCTTGTGGATTAGGGTTCATTTTCATCCTCTTGTGGTGTGGCGGTGGTGTGGTTGAAGTTTCGTACAAAGATTTGGGGTTTTGACATTGAAGGTAGGTGATTCCTTGTTTCAGCATTCTTTGATGAGTTATTTTTCTTTAATAAACTTTCTATAAGGTTTCTTACTTATTATTTGTGGTGATAAAATTATTTTTGATAGAATTGGTTAAGCGTTTGATTCCAAAGTTTCATTTTTTCTTCAAATTGTGTGTTTTTCATGTGTAACTAATGTGGTATCATTTGAGGAAATTTTATAATATATGAAAGTGGTTTATTAAATGTTTTTAGGGCTTAAAATTATATTTTGGTATGTTATTAGGGTGAATTTGTCCTTGAAAGTGGGTTTTGAAATGGATTTTGTGTGAAAAGCCTTGTTTTACTTTCTGAAAATGTTTTATAAAAAAATTAAATGGTTTATTGAGTTACACAAAGGGTATAAAACATATTTGGTACTTTTTTGTGTGTGTATGATTCATAAATTTTATTATTATGTGAAAATTGTATTTTATAACATGTGGAACTTGTTTGAGCACAGGGAGGGAAACATGAGTATCTAGGTGGGAAGACTAGGACAAGTATGCTAGTGATCTGGTAGTAGTATCATCCTTATTTCACTTAGCAATTTTGATGATGAAAACACTGACTAAACTTTGATGATGTTTTGGGACCACTATTCCATTGGGTTTTCCCCTCTTAGTGGCTCTTTTACGAGAAGGATATTGGTTATGGTTACTTATACACCAAGATACGATATACCTAGTGCCCCACTACTAGCTAGTGACTAGGGGTGTTCTCATGAGTAGTGATCATTGGCTATATTGTATTTACCATATTCATATGGTGTGTTTTGTTGGAAAATTCAGTATAATTTTCGTTTTATTTAAAATTGTACCTTCTTTAAATTTTCCATCTTGAAAACTATTTTCATTAAAAGTTGCACCTTTTAGAAATTGTTCTAGCATTTATTTTTTATAAAAACTTTCAATATTTTTGTCTTAAAATTTTTATCACATGGAATCTTTTGGGTGGCATCCTATTAGGATTAGGCTCATACCCTACTTACAAATTTTGTTGTAATTTGACATCATATTGTTTGACACTGGTAAGGGAAAGGTCCTTAGAGATGGTTGTTTGGGTTGTTAGCTTCTTTTCTAGGTGAGGTGTTGTGGAGAAGCTTTGAGGGTGATGTCCCATTGTTGTGTAGTGGTTCTTGAGTTTTAATTGTTGCTTCTTTTGTGTTTTTTCCTTCTTGGGGTTTTGTTTAAAACTATTTATTTCAATTCTGAATTTTATTAAAGGCTTGTTTGGATTAAATTTTCAAATTCGTTTTATTTATTTTTGTTGGTTATTTAATGATTCTAAACTCAGGTAGATCATTTCCAAACCATTATTTATGATACCTATGTAGTTTTTCTATCCTTTAGGGATAGGTAATTCCCTTCGAACCTTTCCATGGACTGGGTCAGGTGCTGGTTTGGATAGAGACTAGATATGGTTAGTGATAATGTCACAATTGTAATCATAGAGGATATCTCCAATGTTATTTCTCTAATGCAACAGATTCAGTTATTGATCATACATATCATGTATCTTATACGTCTTTTTCTTCAACTGGATGATCATGTCAGAATAGTTCTCATCTTGAGAACTGAGAAAATTAGGGTGGTTCTAGAAGCATCCCAACTCATCATAGAATTCAATCATATAATGGAATCAATAAACAATGGGGAGTGGGTAAGTAGTTGTTTGGTGTTGTGCAGATGATCACATAAGAATACTCAGGTTATTTAATTTTATGAGGTACCATTCTTCTTAACTTTAATTTTATGAAAGTTTTTTTATAATAGTGCATCTCACTCTTTTATTTATTCACATGACATTGATAAAATGGGATTTCATATCGAGATGATATCACACATGATGATTATATAGACACCTCTTGTATAGTGGGAGTACAGGGGATTTAAATTTGTAACTTGTTTTATATCAATAAATATAGTCAATTTTGATTGGGAATTTTTTAGTTTGGGCATATATGTCTTCAAATTGATCATTAGAATGGATTGGATAGTTTATTTCAAGTAACATATAAATTATTATTCATGATGAGTACATTTTATATATCCTTTTGGGTTGTTACATCTTTTCAAATGGGATTGGGATTTCAAGGCTAGAAAAGAAATGCCTTTAGAAAAAATGGGTGGAACTATTTATTATCAATTACAGGATGCCACTTTTGTGACTAATGATATAATTGATACTAGAAATTTTCCTAATATTATGTATCATTATCCCAACATGTTTCATGATAATTTGATTGGTTTTACACCTAAAAGGGGAGTGGTATTTTTTCTTAATATCCTTTCACAGAAAAACCCAATTTCACTTTCATTGTATACAGTAGAACCAATTGAATTAAAGGAGTTGACCATCAAATTGGAATAGTTAGAAAGTAAATTATATGGCCCCAGCCTTAAAACATTACTTAATCTTTAGTTAAAACAAGAATTCACATTGAGGATATTTTTGTGTTTAGAGTTTTAGAGAATTAAGAAATAACTATTACATTACATATCAAATATTAAAAAGTATAAAATTCTACTCTAACCATTTTTTCACAACAAATAATACTCCTTAAATAAAACAAAAATTATTTTCATGATATAAATCTTCTTTAATTCTTTTTTTCTCTTACACTTCTTTATAACCTATGAAAAACATTTCAAAAACTTGGAATGAGAATAAAAAGTATAGTAAGGGTTATAAAATAAGGAAAGAAAACATTAGTCCACCAATTCATAAAAATCAATGAAAACATTCTTTTCACTCATATAATATAATCTCTTTAACATACCTCATGAAATCATATGATTTATGAATAACACAGAGAAATCATAAATTATAAAGCTAACTTTTGGCATCCATAACATACTTACATTGTAGCATTCACAACTATATAGGGAGTTTATTTTGGAATAACCATCATATTATATTCCCTAAATATCTTAGGATAAATGTTAATGTTTACCTCTATCATGTTACCCAATGCATTGGATAGCTATCTCGGGCTCACCCTCCCTAGGTTTATCATGGAACCACCCATATTCATAAACAATTCCCAAGAACCATGACGTAATCATAACACATAAAATAAGAATAATGTAAGGATAACACTTCTACATTTCAATAACAAGATATTAGTTCAAGATATTGACATAATCAATTCATTTTAAAGAAACAAATATAAAATATTTAAAAATAATATTTTTTAATCAAAGTGTCCCATACCACATTGAAAATTTAAAATGAATGCCATTTTAAAACATTAATGTCCATATAAATAAATCCTAAAAACAATTTTTAAAACATGTACATTAATGAGAAATATTTATAAAAATAATTCTTTAAAACTTTTAGAATGATGTTTTAGATAAAGAGTCTCGTAACACTTGAGAAACACTTAAATAAAAATAATTAAACAATGACATGACAAAAACATTAAATATTCTGAGAATATAGAAATTCATGATATAAAAAGTCAAAAATGTTTTATATACACTTTATAGGATAATAAAGGTCCACAATATCAATATATGCCTCAATGAAAGGATATTGAGACGTAGTCCCTTATGAAAATTAGGCAGCCTAACAACGTCACCTTAAAATTCAGAAAATGAGTTGATGGGAGAGAAAAGGGTATCTCATCACTTAGAAATAAAATGTATAGAAATAAGGATATATAATAACATATTCAAACACAAGAAAATGTAAATTAAAATACATAACATAAAGAAGTCTTTGACTAAAAGAGGAGGGTGAAAGGTTTCCTTACCTTATGTCTGATTCGTCACGTATGATCCTTGTTCTTCATGAATAATAGACTTAAGTTAATTTCTAATTTATTAAGAAATTTATTCAAGTTTATTATTAATTTTATATCACTTATTTCCATGTAATAAAAAATACATAATTATTTAAGTTAATATCAGTCATTCTGTCGATATTCGGTACTTGATTCAAAAATGAACTTGTTATAATTACAAATTGTCCATGATGTCAAAATTTCATTATATCCAGAATTATATTAATCCCATAAGGTATAAGATATATAATAAGGTTAATAAAATCAGAAACCCAAGTTGATATAAATTAATGAGATGCACTAGTATCAAATGAATAAGTCACAAAAGATGAATATATAGTGATGGTACCTCTCACTATTGTTGGACCCAAATCAGCTTCCTCTTAAAACACTTTTACTGCATAAAGAAGCTTTATTCTGGATATATATGGTTATAACCCCTTAGTTATTGGATAATATGATTCAAACTTAGTACCTTTTAGTGATGATGATTTTATACCACTATGTGGTGTAGAAAAGATATGGCAGAACTTCTTTTGGTGGTCTAAGTGAAAACATGAACCATAAATCTTCAGTGCCCAGTATAAACTCGCCTCAAATTTCTGACCTTTTCACACTAAAATCACATTAATGGACCTCTTCTAGACACCTCGAAATTTATATATAACACATCCTATTGAGATCCATCATGTGACACATCATGATTCAAATTTCCCTTAAAGGGACAAATAGAACTACCACTGGGAGTAAGAGGAACTCCCATCAACCCTGACTTACCAGTCAGGTCAAGCTCATCCATCAATGCTCTATCCACCACGTTATTTTAAGAAGTTATATTTAGCATGAAAAACTAATATGAAATATCAGATTGAATACCCATCATATAACTTTATGCCTTTACTTTTTCATTTTTCACCACCCCATGAAAAAAAAAACAAGTTCAAAAAAATGGTTCGCATACAGAGTCAGGATCTCATCACCATGTTAGAGGTTTGGAAACACAATATAATTTTCCAAAAATAATCAACTATGGTATAACTAGTATGTAATTAGGGATATGAAGTCTTTCCCCTCTAATACATCATGTTTATTGATTTTAACCATCGAATATCACCACCTCCTACTAGGCCATTCAATCTTGAAGGTATAACACTTCACATTTATCAAATCAAGTGTACCGAAGCCTGAATGAGAACTGGTGTGGATACTTTTCCCAAATCATGGACAACATGCACCATTATCTCAATGAGGTTCTGGAAAACTAAAGGGCTCTCTTGATCAGGTTCATCAACAAATCCCTCCTCAAGTTTATTCAAATGTCTTATTGGAGGAATAATACTGCACAAAATCAATAGACAACATGAAAACATCATCTTGGATACTTAGGACATCAACTCAATCAAGAGAAATAGGAATATCTATTACATTATATAGAATCCAAAATTCTTAGATTTTAAAACGCTCATATCAATTTGGGAAAAACTATCATCATATTAAATTATTACTCAAGTAAAATATTTCCAAACACCCATTATAACACCTCAAGCTTCCACGGTATTCTTCTCTCTGAATAATACAATAGCATGTGTTGTACGCAACTTCGAGTTCTAACACACCACAACCAATTAAACTAGCCATTATGAATAGTAATGTCCACTTTTAGAAATTTTATAAATTTTATCTTTAAAAATGGACTTCATTTTTGGATTATGAATATCGAAATTAGCTTAGGGTGAATTTTTGGTATTTTTCTGAAAAATTTCAATTTTTGATGAATAGTGAAAAACACTGAGTTATAATTTAAAACCGAATTTTTATTTAAATAATTATTTATTTTATTTAAATTTATTTTAGGTAAAAATAGATACATAATACTATATAAGTTCAATTTAAATCATTGGAGTCAGTATATAATAATTTTAGATATATAAAAATTTTATTGAACTTTTTACCGTCTTTTACCCACCTCTGAGGAGAATTTGCAAATTTACATAAAACTTAATTTTACCGCTTCTGTGAGTTGAATTTAAAAAAACCAAGAGACACGATTGATATCAGTAAGTAAAATGTGGTTCAATAAGATGAAAATAATTTTTGGTGAATAGTAACTTTTTGACTTTTATTTACCACGGTTAAAATTAAATAGGGTAATTAAGGGTACAAATGATATTATTATTACCCTAACACATGTCCTAATTATATTGGATAAGTTTAATTCAACCAAAAAAACCTTAGGAATAAAATATGATCATTCAGGTCCACTTGGATAAGATTAGGACATTTATTATTATTTAATTCAAAGAAGAGTTAAAAGAGTTAAAATCAAAGTTTAATAACTAAAACATTTTTAATATAGGGTTACACATAAGATAAATTCGACAATAAATATTAATTAGAAATATAAAAATATTTCCTACATAATTTTATTTTATTTATATTTTTTAGACATTAAATAAGTTAATTTATTTATGACACAATGATGATGCAGTAATTACCTAATTAATGAAATATTAAAATAATTGATATTATAAATATCCAAATAAATGTAATTTGGGACTTTTTATGAATTCCACTAATTTTATAGGTTAATATGGCATATTATGGTTGGTTAAATTAATTTTTTTAGAAGTAATAATGCTATTATAAATTTAGCAAAAACAAAATACCAAATAGTGTCAAAATTGACATAAAAGAGTTTTTAAAACAAATATTATATTATTAATTGATATTATCTTCCTAAAAATATAATATTCGGCCAAAAGGCTTATATAATGATAGGTATATCATTAATTAACTACTTGGGGTTCTATTGGAAGTATATAGTAAGTTTATTAACCATATAATATAAAAATACAAAGAGACATGGTAAATGTCAAACTATTTAACTAAGAGTTAAATCTAAAAGATAAGGTTAATATAGTGACCCAAACCTCTCTAAAACCTAAAGGTTGAGTGGTTTTCTACCCATACTTACATTATACTTTAAATAATCCACTTTTGAGCCATTAGAAACTGAAACCTATTTTATTATAAAATAATATTTCTAGCTTTTCATAAGGTGCCCCTCACCCCTCTTATAAAAGGGCACTCACCCTTCTCCCGAATTCACACCTTTAAAGCCCTTTTTATTGGCCAAAACCTACCCAAATACCCTCTAAACTGTCCTCATGACATCCTAGAGGCCTTACTTTAGTCATAAAGCCAATATTAGGATCCCTTTAGATCAAATCAAAAGGAATAACCCGAAGAAGAGGTAAATATTTCATCACCTCTTTCAAGTTCCTTTATTCTCCCACTTTCTCTTTATTTGTTGTTTCCATTATAAAATAATAACTCTGGTATATTATATATACTGTGATGTTATTATAAATATGGTACAACCATAATCATTAATCTATCCATCCTTTGAATGACAAGTCACCATACGTGTGTACGTACTGCTTACCGTCTCCTCATCGTGGTGTAATTGTTATTGAATACATTTTTATTTTGATGGGTATAATCATGATGTGTAATTGATTTAAATAATAAATATAACATGATACTGATTCATTATATATTATATACCATCCAATTATATATTATTTTAATATCAAAATAATGATATTGTCGCTCGTGCGTACGTACAGATTACTGTCCACGAACGCGATGAGATTCATTCCCCATCGTATCTATTCAAGACTAATTTTCATTAGATGATTAAAAATAATGTTTAATGACTTAATATAATTTTTAATATTAATAAGATACATACTATCCATAAAAAAACATTACTTACGTAACAAAGCATATAAAATAAAATGAATCAGTTAACACCCGAAATGATGATAATACAATGATATTATTAACAAAGCAATGTTAAAAGGTCATATATGATATCATATTAATGTATATGATTCTTTTATAATTTAATAAAAATTATTTCACCATTATACAGGAGATTAACCTACCCTCGACCAAGTAAAAGTACAAGGTAAGGGTTAAGTCTACAATCTCTTTATTATCCGAGGTTGTTTATAAGTAATTATCTACTAGGACCTCTTTATCATTCACATCCATGTTTCTTAAAAATGTATTTCAAAACATTATTAATGTTTTATAGACTATGTATTAAAGTCATTTATACCCTTGTTTGACTTTTATAATATGTTTATAAAGTAATCTTTTTGTCATTTTCCAAACAAGGTACTTTTTGACCTTTTCGACAAATTTAAGGTAGGAATGTTTTTCTGGCATATACGGAGGGTGCAGTTATTTTATGCCATTATAACATCATCTAACCTTCCCTTACAATATTATAAGAATATTTTCAAAATAAATGTTTTATTTTATAATTATATTACTTTTAAATTATTTCAAAATAGAAAGAGATATTTCTCAAAAAAATGTCTTGATTTCATCTATGTCAACATACTTTGATGGATTGTAAGCTTATTTGAAGTTGATTTATTATGATAAAAAACATCCATATTTTATTGAAGGTTTTGTAATATGTTTGAATATGGATGTCCTATTTTTATACCATTCACGGTTTATGGATAAAGTATTGATATTTTGTATGCTAGTTTTAATACGAATGTTTATGTTATGTTTAAACCTTTTCATATAAGGAATGCATTGGACTTAGTAAGTGATGGGTGGAGCCCACTATAGCTCCTCGATGCATCATTAGGTATCATGAGACAAACTGGTGTCTCGGCACAAGGTCTTGACAAAATCTTATTTGTAGTCTTGGCACAAGGCCTTGAATATGTAGTTATGAAAGTCAGGCATTATGAATTCCATCATTATGAAAGTGGATATTGATATTGCATGTGATTATTCGACTAGTATAATATCCATGTGAGTAAGTAAATTAAATTACTTTGATTTATATTTACCATATTATAATGAAGTTTATGTTGAAAAGGGTTTTGTTTTAGTTTTAAACATTTCCTTAAATGTCCATGCTTATTTATAAAAGTTTCCTCTGTATTGTTATCCTTACTGAGCATCTAAGCTCACCCCTTTCCATGTTTTATTTTTCCCAGGATGTAAAGAAGTATATTATTACTAACCTTCAAGGATAGTCTATGATATCTCAGTGTTGTCTATGGAAACAGTATTTTTGTAGTTTTCCATTTTATGATGTAATGTAAACCTTATGAATGTATCTAGTACTTCCAAGGCTTCTAAACTAATCGGTCTTTTGAGACTTGATCTTTTGTGATCATTCCAATGATATGTAATAATGCACTAACTCTAGGTAACTTGGGTCAGGGCGTTACATTTGGTATCAGAAGATGTTTAGTAAAAACCTTGGAATCTAGATTTTTATAAACTCTGATTAGTGCACATCACCCTAAGATATAATTTGGGGATTAGTATAGAAGAACTTCCTAGAATTTTGGTATTATAGAGATTTTGTGAGTTTTCCAAGAAATAAATCCCTGTCTGGATACGAGTAGGTAGAGGCGGCTCTGGCACAGATGTACCTAGGGGTAAAACCCGAAAACATCGCTTTGAACTATACTCGAATGGGAACTGGTGCACGATAATGGGCCTTTCTTCACTCTTGGTTACAACACTCCCAGGGGATATTCTTAGGATAATTCTAATTTTATTTATAAACAATAATGGAGGGTTTATGAGTATATACTTCCCCAAAGAAAGAATTTTTTATGATTATGGATTATATCCATAAACTTTTCAATTTATGTTAAGTGTTTTACAAGTTTGGAATTATGTATTTCGATTCATAAACTAATATAGTTTATGTCATTGTTTAGAAATGGAACCTGGTGGAAGTAATAGAAACTGTATCAATGCACGCACTGTATGTAGGGATTTCCCTCCTTCTCAAGATAATTATAGTGGAGCTGGTGATACAACTGGTGCTGATCAGCTTATCACCATACTGGGACAACTCACTCAGGTTATGAATAATAACCTTACTTGTATGGCGCACCCTGATCCACATAATGGATGATCAATGTTATACCAATTCATGAGGAAACAACCACCAACATTAAATGGGATTACAAATCCATTATTGGATGAGAAATGGATAAATTCCTTAGAGAAAATATTCCATTCCTTGGGGAGTAGTGAAAGGGAAAAAGTTGTCATGGCAGTTTACCACCTCACTGGAGATGATGATCAATGGTGGTTATTGATTCAAAACACAAAGGAATATGATGAAGTATCAAATATTAAATAGAGGTAGTTTAAAGAGATTTTCTTAGAAAAATTTTGTCCTCGTGACTATCGAGTAGATTTGGAAAGGCAATTTCTGAGTCTGAGGAAAAAGAAGGATGAGAATATCGCAAAGTATGAGGCTAACTTTACAAGGTTAGCGAGTCATGTTGTAGATTATATACGTAAACCAAGAAGTAATATTGATTGTTTCTTTGATGGGTTAAAATCATTTCTCCGTTGAGCATTAGTCTCACAATCCTTCTCATCATATGAGGATATTGTCTCATGTGCTATCAAGACAGAAAAAGAATTATCTAATTCTTACGAGTTTAAAGCAAAGAAAGAGAAGAAGAGATCTTATGAACACTCTGGAAATGGAAATTAGGGGAAGAAGTTAAAATTTGAATATCCATCCTGTAGTAATTGTGGGAAGAAACACCCCAGTAATTTCCTGAAGGGAATGGGAGTCTGTTACAAGTGTGGTGAAAAGGGCCACCAAGCTCATGATTGTAAGGGAAAGAAAGAGGTTGTCGATGTTTAATGCTACAATTATAGAGAAATGGGGAATTATGTGAATGAATTCCCTAAGCATCAGGGTAAATTACCTCAAAAAAGGCCAAGGGATCAAGTCCAAGCTTATGTTATCACTACTGCTGAGGTTGAAGATCTGAAAGACATAGTGGCAGGTAATTTAATGGTTTCCTCAAGTTTATAAAATGCTTTATTTGATTCTAGATCATCACATTGTTTCATATCTTCCCAGTTTGCTAAGAAAATTAGATATTTCCAATTTGATTTAACAAGGGATTTGTCAGTCAAAACTCCTAAGGGAAGTATCATTGCAACAAAGTTTTGTGAATCAGTCCCCATTAGGGAATATAAATGTTCTTTATCTGTTGATATCATTGTCATACCCATGATTGAATTTGATATAATCCTCAGTATGGATTGGAATTCAGACCATGATGCAAAATTTTATTGTAATAATAAGGATGTTACTATTTTTGATGATGATAATAAAGAACACCTCATCTTTAGAGCAGAATCTTCACCACCTAATTCTTATCTAGATCCACCCTTAGTAGCTCAGCTAAATTAAATTATTGGGGAGGAAGAGAATGAAATAATTATGGGTGAGGAAAATAATGTTCAAATAGAGTATGTACCTATTGTGAAATAATATGTTGATGTGTTTCAAGAAATTTTACCTGGACATCCTCCAGAATGAGAAATTGAGTTTTCCGTTTATTTAATTCCTGTATCAAGGCCCATATAGAAGACCCCTTATAGAATGGACACTATGGAATTAGTGGAACTAAAGAAACAACTAGAGGAATTGAGTAATAATGGATTTATTCACCCTAGTGTTTCTCCATGGGGATCCCCTGTCCTTTTTGTTAAGAAGAAATATGGATCTATGAGGTTGTGCATTGACTATATGGAGATAAATGCTATAAAAATAAAGAACAAGTATCCCCTACCTCGCATTGATGATTTGTTCGACCAACTTCATGGAGCTCAATAATTTTCAAATATTGACCTTCGATCTAGATATCATCAGTTGTGTGTGAAGAAGGAAGAAATTCTAAGAACAGCATTTTCAACTAGGTGCGGGCATTACGAGTTTACAATAATTCCTTTTGGATTGACTAATGCACCCTCTGTCTTCATGGATCTAATGAATAGAGTTTTCAAGGAATATATTGATGACTATGTAGTGGTATTTATTGATGATTTCTTGGTATACTCCAAAAGCTAAAAATATCATGAAAATCACTTGCACATTATCCTAAAGACTCTCAGAAGACATGTTGAGATCATGATCACTTGACTTTCAAGGTATGTGGGGTCAATATTTACCTCTGATAGAATTTTCCTATAACAATAGATTCCATTCAAGTATTCAGATGGCACTATATAAAGCATTATATAGAAAGAGATGTCACACCAACCTATTGGGATGATGTTGGTGAAATAAAACTCATAGGACCAGAACTTGTGGAGGAAATGATGGAAAAGGTGAAGGTAATCCAAAACCACATCATGGAAGATCAAATTAGACAGAAGATCTATGCTAATAAATGAAGGAAGGATTTGGAATTTCAGGTAGGATATCATGTTTTCTTGAAGGTATATCCATGGAAGGGTGTTATACATTTCGGTAAGAAGGGTAAATTAAGTCACAGGTACATCAGACCTTTCGAAATTCTAGAACAAATTGGGGTTGTAGCTTACCGTTTGGAAATGCTGCCAAGTCTCTCCAAAGTTCAGGATGTGTTCCACGTATCATTGTTGAGAAAATACATGCTTGAACCAACGCATGTACTCACCAATGAGGAATTAGAACTAGAACCCGATATGTCTTATTGTAAAGAGCCTGTCAAAATTCTTGATACAAGAGAACAAGTGCTGAGAAACCAGATGACTCATATGGTAAAAGTTCTATGGAGAAACCATAAGATGGACGAGGAAACATGGGAACCTGAGGAACTTATGATGAAGAACCACCCGAGTCTTTTTATGCAGTAATATTCTAGAAATTTCTAGGATGAAATTATTTGAAGGAGGGGAGAATGTAACGCCCCAAGCTTCCACGGTACGCTTCTCTTTGAATAATACAATAGCGTGTGTTGTATGCAACTTCGAGTTCTAACACACCACAACCAATCAAACTAGTGGTTATAAATAGTAATACCCACTTTTTAAAATTTATAAATTTTATCTTTCAAAATGGACTTCATTTTTGGATTCGGAATATCTAAATTAGCTTAGGGTGAATTTTTGGTATTTTTATGAAAATTTTCAATTTTTGTTGAATAGTGAAAAACACTGAGTTATAATTTAAAACCGAATTTTTATTTAAATAATTATTTATTTTATTTAAATTTATTTTATGTCAAAATAGATACATAATACTTATATAAGCTCAATTTAAATCATTGGAGTCAGTTTATAATAATTTTAGATATATAAAAATTTTATTGAACTTTTTACCGTCTTTTAACCACCTCCTATGAGCATTTGCAAATTTACATAAAACGTAATTTTACCACTCCTATGAGTTGAATTTAAAAAAATTGAGAGACACGTTTGATATCAGTAAGTAAAATTTGGTTCGACAAGATGAAAATAATTTTTGGTGAATAGTAACTTTTTACTTTTATTTACCACGGCTAAAAGTAAATTGGGTAATTAAGGGTAAAAATGATATTATTATTACCCTAACACATGCCCTAATTATATTTTATAAGTTTAATTAAACCAAAAACAAATTTAGAAATAAAATATGATCCTTTAGGTCCACTTGGATTAGATTAGGACACTTATTATTATTTAATTCAAAGAATAATTAAAAGAGTTAAAATCAAAGTTTAATAACTAAAACATTTTTAATATAGGGTTACACATAAGATATATTCGACTATAAATATTCAGTATAAAGATAAAAATATTTCTAAATAATTTTATTTTATTTATATTTTTTAGACATTAAATAATTTAATTTATTTATGACACAATGATGATGTAGTAATTACCTAATTTAAGAAATATTAAAATAATTGATATTATAAATATCCAAATAAATTTAATTTGGGACTTTTTATGAATTAAACTAATTTTATAGGTTAATATGACATATTAGGGTTGGTTAGATGATTTTTTTTTAATTAATAATACAGTTATGAATTTAGCAAAAACAAAATACCAAATAGTGTCAAAATTGACATAAAAGTGTTTTTAAAACAAATATTATATTATTAATTGATATTCTATTCCTAAAAATCTAAGGTTCAGACAAAATACTTATATAATTATAGTTATATAATTAATGAACCACTTGGGGTTCTCTTGGTAGTATATAGTACGTTTATTAACCATATAATATAAAAATACAAAGAGACATGGTAAATGTCAAACTATTTAACTAAGAGTTAAATCTAAAAGATAAGGTTAATATAGTGACTCAAACCTATCTAAAACCTATTGTTTGAGTGTTTTTATACCCATAACCACCTTAGACTTTAATTAATAAACTTTTGAGCCATTAGAAACCGAAAATTATTTTATTATAAAATAATATTTCTAGCTTTTCCTAAGGTGCCCCTCACCCCTCTTATAAAAGGGCACTCCCCCCTCTCTCTAATTCACAACTTCAAATCCATTTGGATCGGTAAAAACCTACCCAAATACCCTATAAACAATCATACCTTCATCCTATAGGCCTATCTTTAGTCATAAAGCCAACCTATGGACCCCTTTTGATCAAATAAAAAGAAACAACCCGAAGAAGAGTTAAATATTTCATCACCTCTTTCAAGTTCTTTTCTTCTTCTACTTCCTCTTTCTTTGTTGTTTCCATTATAAAATAATAAATCTAGTATCTTATATATACTTTTATGTCATTATAAATATGGCACAACCATATTCATTATTCTATCCATCCTTTGAATGACATGTCACCATACGTTTGTACGTACGACTTACCGTCTCCACGTCTTGGTGTAATTGTTATTCAATACATTATTATTTGTATGGGTATAATAATGATGTGTAATTGATGTAAATAATAAATATAACATGATAATTATTCTGTATATATGATATACCATCCAATTATATATTATTTTAATATCAAAAGAATGATATTGTCGCTCGTGTATACGTACAGATTATCGTCTCCATGAACGCGATGAGATTCATTCCTCATCGTATCCATTAAAGACTAATTTTCATTAGAAGATTAAAAATAATGTTTAAAGACTTAATATAATTCTTAATATGAATAAGATACATCCTATACATAACAAACATTACTTACATAACAAAGCATATAAAGGAAAATGAACCAGTTAACACCCGAAATGACAATAATACTAAGATATTATTAACAATGCCATATTAAAAGATCATTGATGATGTCATATTAATGTATATGATTATTGTATAATTTAATAAAACTTATTTCACCATTATAAAGGAAGTTAACCTACCCTCATCCAAGGAAAATTACAAGTTAAGGGATAATTCTACAATCTCTTCGTTATCCGAGGTTTTTTATACGTAATTATCTACTAGGACCTCTTTATCATCCACATCCATGTTTCTTAAAAATGTATTTAAAAAAATTCTTAATATTTTATAGGCTATGGGTTAAAGTCATTTATACCCTTGTTTTAATTTTATAACATGTTTATAAATGAATCTTTCTGTCATTTTCCAAACAAGGTACTTTTTGACCTTTTTGACAAATTTAAGGTAAGAATGTTTTTTTTGACATATACGGCGGGTGCGGATATTTTATGCCATTATAACATCGTCGAAGCTTCCCATACAATATTATAAGAATATTTTCAAAGTAAATGTTTTCTTTTATAATTATATGACTTTTAAATGATTTCAAAATATAAATAGATGTTTCTCAAAAAATGTTTTGATTTCATCTATGTCAACATCCTTTGATGGATTGTATGCTTATTTGAAGTTGATTTATTATGATACAAAACTTCCATATTGTATTGAAGATTTTTCGATATTTTTGACTGTGGATGTGATATTTTTATACCATTCACAGTTTATGGATAAATTATTGACATTTCGTATGCTAGTTTTAATACAAATGTTTATGTTATGTTTAAACCTTTTCATATGAGGAATGCATTAGACTTAGTAAGTGATGGGTGGAGCCCGTTATAGCTCCTCAATGCATCGGTAGGTCTCATGAGAAAAACTAGTGTCTTGTAATAAGGCCTTGACAAAATCTTATTTGTAGTCTTGGTAAAAGTCCTTGACTATGTGGTTATGAAAGTCTAGAATTATGCATTCCATCATTATGAAAGTGGTTATTGTTATTGCATGTGATTATTCGACTAGTAGAATATCCATGTGAGTAAGTAAATAGAATTATTTTGATTTATATTTTACACATTATGCTGAATATTATGTTGAAAATTATTTTGATTTTGTTTTATACATTGCCTTAAAGTTTCATTCTTATTTATGAAAGTTTCTGCTATATTGTTATCCTTACTGAGCATCTGAGATCACCCCTTTCTATGTTTTATTTTTCCTCAGATGTGAAGAAGTATATTATGACTGACCCGCAGGGATAGTATATGGGATCTCAGTGTTGTCTATGGAAACAATATTGTTGTATTTTTTCATTTTATTATGTAATGTAAACCTTATGAATGTATCTAGTACTTCCAAGGATACTAAACTAATCAGTCTTTCAAGACTTGATCTTTTGTGATTTTGTCAATGATACGTAATAATGCACCGACTCTGATTAACTAGGGTCAGGGCGTTACCCCCATGGTGACTTAAGGCTCCCAATAATGAGAGTTTTCTAGAAACTCACTCACACCTACCCATTAGGACCTAAAAATATTACCTCCTATCTACCATGACATCCCACAACTATATAGAAACATCAAAGAAATATGAATAACCTTCCCTCTGATACCACTTTTTTTTAAAACATCCAAGATACCTTGGTACATCGGTATAAAAACCATCTCTAACATAACTTAAAAGTTGTTCCTGATCCCCATAGGTTAGATATTAGCACCTAACGTCAATAATAAATCAAATGGAATGATTTTTTCAAAAAAGTTATGATAAAAAATAGATGATAAATCAATACACAGTCGGTAAGAAAAATGATCCTCAAAGAGAAAGTACCATCAATAGAAAAATATACCATATAATGTATCTACCAAAAAATGTTACATCTCCATCAAGAAAAGATCTCATAATACCTATAAAATAAATGGACTATATCCCCACTGGTCACCACCATCACTCCAGGTCCCATTCTCAAGAACACCTTCCACCTTTAAGTGGAACTTTCCCTTTACATGGACCATTTATAGAAAAGTATACAAACTCAAAAATTCAAGGTAGGGTGTCATATAAAAACCCATTAGGGTATCATCAATCATTCTATAAGTAGTTCCAATACAAATAAACCATTTATGATTTAATTTAAATAAAAATAAGGCATGGAAAATCATTTTTTATAATTTCAATCAAATATGATTTCAAAGAATATATATGGAAGATATATCAAAAACACGATTCAATAAACATTTTAAAAAAACCAAGGTAATTAATAATAGAAGTTCTATAATAAACTAAATTCAATAATAAAATTAAAACCAAGAATCACGTTCATAATCCTTATGATTAGTAATTTATAGTCTATAGGATCCTCACAATTCTCAGTCAATCATCATGGATCAATGTGTGTACACATTTCCCTAGGCTTAGGCCATAGGGATAGAATCAATCAACACCCCATCAATAAAATCATGTCAAAATAGGTTTATTTATATTTATCATCAGAAATCCATTTTTAGGGAGTTAGATTCCTAGTTTTCTTGTCTTGATCACCCACTAACTACCCAAGCCCACATGTGCTTCAATCAATCATCAAGCATGGGTAAATAAATCATTTGAATTTAATTCATCATTCACAGTTCAAATTCCCAATTTTGATTTCAACATGGAAATTCAATTTCAAAACCAAAACATTGGTTTTCATCAAGTTCATTCCTTTAAAAATAATCTTTTATTTTAGTCCATTTTTCTCAAAAATCAACAATAATTCATTTCAAGCAATATTTTCTCAAATCACAACATATTCTCAAATTCTTTGAAAATGGGTTTATTTCAAAAATTTCTTGCCTTTTAAATCAATCATTGAATCATCACAATTAAAGGTTTATAAAATAGTTGAAAATACATTTCAAACTAATAAATCCATCATGGTTTTAATTATAGGTAAAACCCCTTACAGAACCACACACCTTTAATAACAAGATCAACCAATCAAAAAACTAAAACAATAACACCAATAGAAAGTCAAAGGGATGGAATAGAAAAAATAAATCCCTAGAAATATATATCATCAGATAAAGCTTCCAATCCATCAACATTATGAGTATTTTTCACTCTCAAAGATAGAGAGAAGTAAAAAAAAATGATTCCATATGAGAGAAGATTCACTTACCAAAGACAGATCAATCGCATATTTTTGTAATTTAATCCAAAAATAAGAGAGTATGGAGGATAAAAAATTTCACTTGAGTGTCTCTAAAATCCTAGGATTTGAATGGATTTAATAGGGATGATGTTGAAATAAAAATTGGCTTAGGACATCTAAGTGTGGAAAAAATAAGTTTTTCCTGAAACCCAAGACACCGCGGCATAAGGATACTAAAAATAGGGTAGACCACAGCATAGTAAAGGATACCCCACCATAGTCTCTCAATACTATGATTTAGACCAAAGTGCAACACTACAATCACCCCTCGATCAACCAACCTTCAGAATCTATGACGTAGGGCTTGCCAAGATATTTTTTAACTAGGGTAAGTCTGTGACACAACCCACACACTACATCAAAGCAACCCACAAAATGGTAGAGGTTCCACTTGCACTACCACATCATAGCTATCTTTTTCACCACATATATACCTGATTTGGTAGAGGCATAAAAACTCCCCATGCTAAAGCCTGGTGGTCCACACTACAGCCATGCTAAATTTGGAAGTGGCATCAAAATTGTTTATACTGAAGTTAAATCTCCCGCATCATAGACATGAACACTCCATGCCATAATATTAATCCTCCATGGAATAGTCCCTTTTAGAAAATAATAAAAATTACAAAAACTTCTTAGAGACTAAGAATGATACCCAAACAAGATGGGAATCAAACCAAGGGGTAAGTAGTACCTGAAAGTGGTAACATGATGTTACAAATTAGATAAGTAATAATAGAGCATTACAATTAGTAAATCTTTATCTATTTGGTCCTAATAAAATTTCAAGCCTTGGTGGAAAGAAATATACTTTATATATTATTGATTATTATAGTATATTTACATGGGTTTACTTTCTTTCACATAAAAATTATACTTTAACTATATTTATTTCTTTTTTTAATTAATCTCAAAATGAAAAGTGTTATATGGTTGTTTCTATTTGTAGTGTTAAAGGAAGTGGATTTCATTATTTATAATTTGAAAAAAAAAATATGAAAATAGTTATTATTTTAATAATTTTTCTTCTCCTAGAAAACCACAAAAAAATAGTGTTTTAGAAAGGAAAAATAGAATTCTTATTGAAATGACTAGAACTATGTTAAGTGAATATAATTTTCCTAGATATTTTTGTATTGAATCCATTTTTTATGATTTTTATATTTCAGATATAATTATTATTATACCTTTGTTAAAGAAAACTTCTTATGAATATTTTAATGGTAAACCTAAAGTTAGTTATTTTTGATTTTTTGTAAATGTTTTATTTAGAATTCAAAGATAATTTAGATAAATTTGATGCAAAAAATGATAACCATGTGTTTATTTTTTATTATAATAATAATAAATATTATAGAGTTGGTTATAAAAGAATTAGGGGTATTGAATAATCCATTCATGTTATGTTTGATGAAAATAATATGAAATTAAATTTTTATTCTGATTTTTTTGATTATCAGTTTAGATATTTTAACTCTAGTGAAGAAAATCATCTATATAAGGGTGAATCAATTGAGTGGTACCATACTCCTTGAATTTATACAAAATCATGGAAGATTCATAGAGATCATCCTATTTAAAATTTTATTGGTAATACTAATTTTAGAATTAAAACATGAAATGTTGTTTTAAATTTTTATGCTAATTATGCTTTTATTTATAATTTTGTTCCCAATAATTTTTATGATGATTTAAATGATTATGATTGGATTTTTTTCATGCATGATGAGATTAATAAATTTTCTAGAAATAATTTTTGGTCTTTAGTTGAACCACCTTTATATAATCATGTTATTGGAACTAAATGGATTTTTAGAAATAAAATGGATGAATCTGGAAAAGTTGTTAAGAATAAAGCTAGACTTGTTTCTCAAGGTCATTATTAATAATAAGGTATTGATTTTGACAAATGCTTTTCACCTATTTTTTTTTACACTTTCCACTAGGGTGCGCCCACTTGTGATGTATTTACATTTTCTCAGTGTTTCATTTTTTTCCCTACATTCCTACTTTCCAAAGGTGGGTGGCATTCATCACTTCTTTAGAGATGTTTGATCCTTGATTGAAATAGGATGATGAGATATAAGTCCCTACTTCTGTGGATTCCTCCTCAAAATTATTAACCTATTTTGGATCTCCCTTAGAGATTAAGATGTTGTTCATGAAACTCATTCCCAGTTCCATATCTTTGTGGGCTTTGGTTCATTACATTTCTTCTATCAGGAAATTCCAAAGCAACAAGTCAGGGTAGAAACCATCGATCAAGAGAGTAGTCATGTTGTGTATCGATGGCTTGTATGGATACTAAAACATTGGAAAACATGTATTCTTACTCATCATAGTGATTCTCAAGGGCACAAAAATCTAAGGCTACACACGTCGATCATGGGGTACCTTATGCTAGAGTCATGTCTATGAGTTTTTTCTCAGATTCCCATGTTCAACACGAGGTATGTTACGAGTTTAAAATCTAGTGAAGATAGATCGGACTGATCAGAACACTTATAAAGGTGGATTAGATAAGAACATCCCAAGGAGAGAGTGCCAAGAGAGTTTATCATATGGATAGATCAGAACACCCAATGAGGTAAAACCTGAGCTGGTGTGTCTCATGAAGATAATGCTTCACACCGTGAAGGCTGATCTAGACACCACTGAGGGTATATCAGAGAATGTGGGGCCCAATGAGGGGGACACCAATGTTTTCCACTAGTTGGGATTGAACCTCAAGGATTCTTCTTACATACCTTTTTTAGAAGATATGGATCAAAACCCATGTAGTTTGAAGGGTGATTAGGGGCTTACACATAGATATCTTCCCATCATAAGAGGAGAACTCTTGGTTGGATGAAGGTAGAATTTTTGGGTTCTACACATGGTTAGAAACTTGAGGAGATGATGTGACCCCACTGTGATAAGGTTGAGGTGATGGAGTAGATTGTTGGGGCTTATGCGTGGTCATGTTCCTGAAGGAGTGGCATGATCACACCAAAATGTGGAATCCCGGGTAAGAATTAGGATGGATGATGGAGGGTTTAATGAAGTGAATGGGATGTATGGGATGGAACTAGCGTGAAAATGATGGTGTTGGGATTGAACCTCGGGGAGGTTTCCTACATATCCCATAAGGATGGGAATAAAATTCCATGTAGTTCTGATGGGGGTGATGAGACACCAAAGGAGGTGACTCTTGAGAATGAAATGCATGGATAGGGACCCATAGGAAATTGAACCTCAGGGCTGGGGAATGATCCTCCTGAGATATAGTGGCTCTAGGGAAAGACCAAGATTGAAGTGAGTGATGGGATTGAACCTTGGGGAGGGTTCCTACATATTCCAATGGCTAGGCATCAAAGTCCACATAGTTCAGATAATGGATTTAGGGATTACACATGGTCAGCTACTTGTGGACCTAAAGGAAATGCAACCTATATGTAAGGCATGATCCTCCTGAGATATAGTGGCTCTAGGGAAAGACCGTGATGGAAGTGAGTGATAGTATTTAACCTTAGGGAGGATTCCTATGTATCTCAGTGGCTATGAATCAAAGTCCACATAATTTGAATAGTGGATTTGGGGATTATTCATGGTTAGTTACCCGGTGGACCTTAAGGAGATGAAACCTTCGGGTAAGGCATGATCCTCACAAGATATAGTGGCTTGAGGGAAGGACCAGGATGTAAGTGAGTAATGGGATTTAACCTCAGGGAGGCTTCCTACATATCACAGTGGTTGGGATTCAAATTCCACATAGTTAGGATAATGGATTTAGTTCTTACGCATGGTTAGCCACTCGTGATGGTGTAATCTAGGCCTTACTCTAGGATGGATGCATATACAAGTGATGATATGGATACCACTGAGGGTGGATCAGGGAAGTGCGCCCCTAGGAGTGGGGATCTGAATTTTACCTTTGGTTGGGATTGAACCTTGTGGAGGCTACCTATGTACCCTGTTTATAAGACAGGTACCAAAACCCACATATTTCAGTTATGAGGCACATAAGGATTACACACTAAGGCAGCCCAAATGGATTGATAGTCACTGTTAATCTCAAGTCCCATGTGAGTATTTATCGGTGTAAGAAAAAAAGAGGTAGTAGTAGACCTAACAATCATGTCAAAAAAGATGTGTCAGTGAGGAATGGAGTGGGGATTACGCATTGAATCGGTCTATAGAGATGGAGGGAGGACCAAGGAGGATGTATTACTATATTAGGTGGATTACATTCCCTTTAAGGAAGGTCTCATTCCATGCCAATCATTAAAATAACACCCTATAAAGGTGTGTGTCGTGTCTTATGTAGATACTTCTTGAGGTGTACAAGGTGACAAATCAAAAAAGGAAAGAGATAGTGAAAGGGCACTGGTTCCTATACCATTTTTGACCCTCTTAGACTTTCCATGCATGTGGAAATCATAGTTTAATGTCATGTTTTGAGGAAATAGTTTCTTGGAAGTTTAACATCCTATAACTCGGATGATGAGGACTCTCTCATCACCCCTTGGACTTACATAACTATTTCCTTTTAACCCTCAATGAAGGGAAGACACCAACAATGCTGGAATACAGTGGTGTGGAGGAGTGGTCAATTTTGGGTTCCATGTTATCATAGTTATGCGCATAAGAAATAGTTGTTATCATACCTATGTGAAGAAGCATTAGTTAGAGAAACGCATCATGAGACACCATATGAGGAATCATGAAATCACTCTGCACAAGCCTGGAGGGCTGCATGGGAAAGGTGTTTATGAAGAAAGGGGGTTTTTCAAGGGGAGATTCATGAAGGGAAGGTACTTCTCAAAGGGAAGGTTCTTCGCGAGGGTAATGTGATTCAAAAAGACAAAACCATCATGGATCATGCACATGCCTTAGTATTGGATTTATCCATGAAGGTTTAATGCTTCACGGAGCCTCAAGCAACCTGAAGGGGCTCCCTCATTTGTGAAGGGAAGAGGACTTCATGAAGGGAATCCCTACTATAAGTAGGGGCCATGAAGAACAAAGGAATGAACAACTCACGATGCTCCAGTACCTTGAGCGACCCATTTTTCTCTCAGGTTTTGTGATGCTCAGGAGATTCGCAAAATGGGTACTCAAAATGTGAATGGTCGAGGTAACAATCATTATGAGATGGTGTGATCTAACTATTTATAGTCCATGGGGTTCTTGGTGTTCATGGGTCTTTCTGTGAAGAAAAAGTACACTGTAAAGCGATCGGGATCCATCAGACTCCTGAAGGTACCACCAACTTCCTTCGCACTCATGGTGATGAGGTGCTCACGGGGCATGCTGTAAAGGAAAAAAGGATGCCACAAAGAGGTCTATCTCCATAAAACTTCATCTGACTCATGAATTTACCATCAACTTTATCTGTGGTGGTTCACGGTGCTCATCAGACTCACAAAGGTTCTATTAGTTTCCTCTATGGTCACAGTGTCCAGGGATCTCCATGGAGGAGCTTCATGAAATAGACCCCTTGGATGAATTTTGGGGTTGTTTAGGTTTGGATTTTCTCTGAACCATCCATGGATTTTTCCATGTCTTTAGTATCATGATTTTTAGTACCAAAAAATTCCCCCATTATAATGAGAGTTTAAGGGAAAGTGGGTCGGATTCTGAGGGTTTATCACCAAAAAACTAATCAGATCGTAAAGATAGATCATGATGCATGCGGGGTGTGACACACGACGATAGGCATGGAGAACCAAGCATAAGGACCCATATCTATGAAGAGTCCATCAGTGCTTGGGAGGCAAGGGCGGCCTCTCTGGAACCCTATAAAACTGAAATCATATACGGGGGCCACACCCTAGTATCCTAGTGATGAAAATCTAAAGTCAAGAGCATAGGAAACCATCACTTGACTACTTTAAGTTTCCTATCTCATAGATTCATGCTTGTTGTCTGCACAATCAAATAGACTGACACATCCCTTGTCTAAATAGTCCTCATAGTGGAGGGAATGCTGCTGGTGCGGATGGCTGGAGAACCCAGGGGCCCTTTACTAAGAGGGAAGTTGGCCCATATGGAGCCAAGTATCCAAGCTAACCAGGGCATGGTTTTTGGTGGGAAATAAATTGTGATTCCTGGTGACCCCACTATTGGTGTGGAAAATAGAGTTGGATAGGAAAACATCATCGAAATAGAATGAAGAGATAAGGACCAACCTAAATACATGGATCTTGACCCATCAGATATGATACCAGAGGAGGATCCCAGAGATGAACTCCTGGATGACTTCCTAGAATATGAACTTGTTGATCTGGTAGAGTTAGAGAAATCTAATTTTGATGGAATCAAAGATAGTCAGAATACCTGACACAAAGTATGGAAATTAATCAATTGATTCATTGAAAATAATCCAAAATCAGATTGGATAATCTAAATGGGTTCACTTAGCCATTAGTTGTGTGATCCATATGCTGGAGGGATGGATGCACGAGGTCTACAAATTCTAGTCTGGGACTACCTTATCAATGAGGTATGGGAGAGCAGCCAACACTTGGAAACTCCTTGGTGTCGGAAGAAATCTGAAAATGTTCAGAAGTTCCATAAGGTTGAATAGTAAATTCAGCGCCTCAACGAGCAGACCAAGGAGTGTTCCATATTCATCATGCATCAATCAGAACCCAGCAAACGATTGAAGGCCCAGCTTATGAAAGCCCAGGAGTAGCTGGAATAGGTGATCTATCAAGGTAATGATATTTGAACCGAACAATATCAAATGAAAACCAGAGCTAATGATCTTTTCTCTATAGTTTTTGACAAGGAGACAGAACTCGGGAAGCGGTAGGAGACTCTAGAATCCACGTTCCAAAAGGTGGTGGCATTGAATCATTCTATTGAAGGGGAAGATCCCTAAGGACCGTGTTTTGGATAGACTTATGAAACATACTCCTTTTATCTTTCTTGTTTATTTTTAACTGCATGAATTACTTTAATTACCGAACCTCAATCATATATGTGAAGCAACTAACAATCAATCCCTAAGCTCGCATGGATCATGCCCAGTGTGAGAAACTAGGGATGACCACATAATCATTCACTTTGTATGAGATTTTTATCTAATCATGAAATAATTAGGTTTGGTTGTTGTTAACTTATCACCCAGAGTGTTTGGGATGAGAGATTCTATGACTAGAGAATAGGGCTCTCAGAGCAGCCAACCTGTCTTTCCTAATGTGCTCTAGTAAATGAGCAGGATAATACTAGGGGCATTGGAATCTATCCAAACAAGGGGGAATGTGAAGTTTAAATCAAGATACCCGTAATTCGAAACACAATAATAATGGAATTGTGATATAGGATAACTATTTACCATATTAAAAACATAGTATCCATATTACTTATCCTGAAATGGGTAAAAACAAATGAGGGTCAACTGCTGACTATGTTTGAAACACAGGACCTGTCTTGAATTTTCATCCAAATTCTTTTAGGGTGTTAGACCAGGATAGTAGGTGAGACAAATCGTCATGGGTCCAGGCCATTAGGAGGTATTTTTGGATGTGAAAGATGATGAGGATATAAATAAGGGGCATGCAAAGTGTGAAAGTGGAGTGATGGAATGTTTGAAAGGGTTCCAACACTCTTGAAATTATTCCAACATGGCTCGGAGCACATTTTTGTAGGTGATTTGGTGTGAAAAAAGATAAAACCTATCTTCCAAGGGAGTTTCATCTCAGATGCTGAGTCACAACTGAAGATGTGAAGATTACAGTGGATGAGTAGCACTATGGGAGAGAACCTCTTAGGATGAAGGCCTATGATGCTTTTCATTTTTACTTCATGCAAGTGAGGAAGATTCATATGTAGTTTAATTTCATACGGTGAGGATGATTCATATGTAGTTTAATGTCATATGGTGAGTAAGATGCATGGAATAGTTTAATATCATATGACCAGGATGTTTCACATAGTTTAAGGTCATACTGTATAGACCCTGGAAATAGTTTAAAGTCATGTTACACGAACTATAATTTTTATTCCTATAATGTTTTTATGGAATGGAGGAGATGAACCCGACATGGATGAACCAAAGGATTATTTCACACTATAAAAATACTAAAGAACATATGGGAAGGAGTCATATGTGATGTGGTGAGAGACAAAACCTGACATGAACGAAGGCCAAGGAGGCTCACGTGTTGCATACACACCTTAAGACAAATAAAGGAAAAAAGGGACAAAAAGGGTTAATGAACCCATGGATGGGCCTGAGACAAAATATCTTAGTGTCACTACATATTCTACAAGAATGGGAATCAATCCATATGTAGTTATTGAAGGGAAATTTCACCGTGTAGGTCTGACCCATACATAGAGAGAAGTGACATTAGATATTTCTTGTTTGTTCTTTTTTTGTGTTTTTGACTGACTAAACCAGGATGAAAAATCTGGGTGTCACTATGGTAATCAAGCCTTGTGTAGGTCTTGACTGGTGGCATGGTTGATGACCATTGCCAAGACTTATTCCCTCTCAAATGAGAACACCACAACGCTGCACCATTTTTCATCGTGCGACCAGGATAATGATGTCACAGTTTAAGGTCATATAGAAGGACCAAACAATGCATTTTAATGTCATACAATAAGGAAACAATAGTTTAACATCATGTGGGATATAGAATCACAATTTAACGTCATTTTGCTCAGATGAAAGATATCTTAGTTTAAGGTCTTAGAACTCAGACCACAAGGTTTTGCATCATCTCTATGTGGGTATGACTCTACCAGGACCCATAATCCCACATGTTCCATGATCAGTGTGAGAAAAAAGTAGTGATGTTAGGATTTACCCATAATATGAGAGTTCACAAAAATTTAAATGATATACTGGGTGGTAAAATCCAATTATTCAAACATTCCTACTCAGCGTGTGCGGATGCACAAATGGATAACACCAAGGGTGTTGGAAATCCAAAAGAACGTGGGAGGGAAGGAAAATGTGAATCACAGCATCCAATATTTGGTACATAATAAGGTTGTATTAATGATGGAGTATAATTTCTTTCCATGTTTAAAATCACAACATCTCTATCATGTGATCTAGGTTGGGAACAAGTAATTGAGGGTTTGTTGCTGACCGTGTTCGAAACGTAGGACCTCTCTCAAAATGTCATTTGAAATCTTCTAGGGTGTTAGACCAGGATAGTAGTAGAGTGATAAATCCAATATTTTAATCATTTTTTATATTTATTTCAATGATTTAATACAAACCAATTTATCAATATTATCTTATTGCATCAATTTTTTATTTATGGTGTGTTTTGATCAAAAATTGTGAAAGGTGCTTAATTCTGGATTTTTGAATGATTTCCCCACAATGGTATTTTGGTCATAACTTTTAAAAAATTTATCAAATATGAGTGATTATTTTTCTTTTGGATTACTTTATTTATTTTCTTAAACTTTTTCTTAAGTAAAAAAATCTAATTCGAACAACTAAAGGCCCGAAAAAATCAATGAAATTTGAAATTCTTCTAAGCGGATAGTGTGGACCCCACCTATATAATGGAAGCATAATTCTGGATACAAACCTCCAATTGAGTTTATTCCACCTTTAATGGAACTATGTCTCATAGTTATATTCGTAAAATAAATTTCATAGAGTTATGTGATCATTAAGGTGGCCTTTGAATGCAATATATTGAAGGAATCTTCCTATAACCTTTGTCCAAAAAAAGTAACAGTAAATAAAAAATTAATAACTCCTATATATAGAGGTAAATTAAGTTTTAATTTGGATTGTGAATGAACAAGATATTAATGAACATATTTTATGAAGGATGTAATGTGTGAATCATCCATTTATTAAGCAAAAATTGTGAAAAACTTTCAGAGGAAAAATTCTACCTATAAAGGGAGGGGAGATCCTCCCTCTCAAATAATTATATTACATTCCATCCCATTCCATATAAGTCATCGAGGATAAGATATCCACTAAGGGAAGTTAGATGAAAATATTCCCCTTTTCTTCTTAATTTATTTGTTTTCTCTATTTTTGTTTTATTTTTCAATTGTAATTTATATTTCAAATAAATTCATGCATTGTTTTTATTTTTGTGTTAATATTCTTATTTTATTTTCTTCTTCTCATATTACAATCATGAACTATAATAATCATGATCATGATTAACTAATCCAATGAATATATTAGGGGAGTAATTAGGTTCTTGAACCTGAGACCATGTTTTTTATATTCTTTAAGTAAATTCTAAGGATAATTTATAGTGGGTGTAATCCTCGTTGTGGTTGCCTAAAGTTTAACTTCTTAATCAATAACCATTTTCCCTCGATTAAGGAGGTTAATTTAAGGTTTTTTTTGTAATCACTAAGTAGATTTTTCATTCATAATCAGGGTAGATTGAGGTGTGCATGAATACAATGGAGTGTGTTTACTAAATATATTTGAATCTGGTCAGTGAAGGTGCTCCTTGAATATTCTCTCAGGAGAACTTCCTTTCTTCTTTAATTCCATTCTATTTAGCATTTCATGTTATTTATAATTTAATTTTTCATTTAATTTATTTTATTAAATTACATTTATCTAATAAAAAATAATAACAGCAACAAATTAATTGGTTCTTAGGTGAATTATATTAAGTAGGTGAACGAACTGGGAAATCTTCTCAAGTGAGATGATCCTGGTCATCCACTATGTTGCAAGAAGAAAACATAAAAATTCGCTTTTTCCATGCCCTATGATAGGCATGCATCAAAACTGGAACATTTTTTGGGGATCCAATCAGTTATTCATTTAATTTTTCTATTTTCACATCTTAGGTAGATTTCATTTATTTTTATAAAAACCTAAAAAAAATACTTTCAAGATTTATTCAAATTCAAAATATTATGCATGGATAAATTACTCACGAGTGAAACAAGAAGAATAAGAATAATATGAAGATTATAGTATATATCTGTTAAAATAACTTAGATATATCGTAAAACGACTTACAAGAATGGATGATAGAGAATTTGATTATGTTTGTGCATTAATAGATCAACCCAATCCTGATCCAAAGCAAGAACCTGAGAAAGTGGTGGAAGAAATTTCACCACTTATCTTTTAAATTGAAGAACCTAAGGAGACAAGGGAGGAAGACTTGCCTGATGGTGAATGTGAGGAACTCCCTAATCTCCCCAAGCCTTGTAAGGAAGAAGAGCAATCACCATTGAAGGAAGAAACCACCCGAGTGGTGGAATTTTAAGTCAAGGTGGAGGATCCTGACTACCACCCTCGATATGCTAAGAGTCTACTCCATGTGACACCCCAAACTTAAATTCTGTAGTAATAATAGTTTTAATTATTACACTTGTCTTAATTTCCTTTTTATATAATCAATTCCCGCAAAATAAAAACAAGACTTTTTATTCATTCAAAACACTGGAAATGGATACATGGAAACAAGGCCTAAGGACCATAACTAACCCAAAATTCCTACAAGTATGCCAATCATGATCACCAGTAGACCCCACATCACCACAAATATGCCAAGAGAGTAGTGGATTTCCTTCAAATCTTCCATGACTAAGAATGTTATAACCAGAACCGTAGGAATCGTACTGAGAGTTAGAGGGATAAAGAGCAACATATTTGGTGTCTCGGTGTTTGAAGTTGGAATGCCCTAATCACGTTTTTATAAGACCTAAAATTTGACTGTTTCCAATTAGGTGACCGTTGAATTTACAATGGATATAATTATATCCATTGGATATTATAGATTAATTATTTATGAATATTGAAAATTTTGAAGTATTTTAAATATAATTTAAAGTCATTAACTCTTATCTATATTTTATGATTTCAAAACTTAATTCAAGAACTTTTCTTTAATGTCTCAAATATTTTATACATTATGGTTTTATAAATTAATCTTCTGTATGATAATTATTTCTTTTTGAACTTAATAAGTAATGATTTTTATAAGTATAAAATCACCTTGAAATGTTCTAAGTAATTGAGTGATTTAAAGTCCTATCATTAAGCACATTTAATTGAACTTATCTTTTGGAAACGTGACATTTGAAATCGCAATGTTTTGGTACATATGTATACTTTAATTCAAAGAAAAATATGCATTTTGTTTTTGAATTTGAAAATAATTTTTTTATATGAATACTTTTATTAATTAAAAGTTATATAGTTTTATTTGTGTAATATAAACTTATGAATAAAACTAATTTTATGAAAGTAAATATATTATATATATGTGTAATTTTATTATATTTTAAATATTGTGCTAATAAAAAAATATTAACCCAATTGGCCAGCCATTTATAGTTGGGCCGAGGGAGGCAGATCACACTAGGTGGATGAGCCTAGCCCTCAGCCCAAGCCAAGGTCGGACCAAGCATGGGTATAGGTACCCCGAAGGATGCATGGGAGCAAGAGTGCTTGAGGATTCCATATAGGCATGAGGTCGCGGCGGAGCATAGGTAAATTGAGGCCTACGGGGGGCGGGAGCCCATGTGTAAGGCTCCCTTGGGTGTGTGCTATGATTTTTGAGTTTAGTATCAGAGCCTCGGGCTTATAAGAAAGTCTTGTGTGCCTCCCTTATTTGATGTGAGACATGTTTTTTCAGGTGAAAGGCAATCTGGGTCATTGGATTGTGTCACATGTGATCTGGGTTGTCGATCCCGATCTTGCGTTCGACCATCAGCGACCACAGAGTGCTACCGCATTTTTTATGAACCGTTTGATCAACATAAGATCTACTCATGACTGTTCACTCAGTTTTAAAATCTCACACCTTTCCTCATTCGTACGATCTTATTCAAGATCAAATCTCAATTGTCCTTCATTTTAAAAAAACCACAGACACATCCCGACTGTCCAATCCGATCTCACCTAATTCGAACCGTCCATTTCTTCCCCGAATTTCTATTCCACGTCTTCCTATCCATCATACTCAAACCAGTGGCCAGCCACTGGTTATTCTTTCTCCTTTCTTTTTTTTTCTTCTCCCTCGAGTATCCCCATTGTTTTATGGCCTTGCGGCCTTGAACTATACCAGTAAGATCCTCCAAAATCCCCTTTTTTTTATTTTATTTTTTTTAGTTTAATTTCTTTGGTATTGGTTTTAGTTTTCCACAAACTTTATATATATATATATATATATCTGTGTGTGTGTGTGTGTGTGTGTGTTTTAATCACCGGTTGATTTTGAGTTCTCTCTTTAACCAACATCTTGGGTTTATTTTATCTCGGTCAAGTTTTAAGTCTTAGTTTATATTTTTATTTATGAGACGTTATATATATATATATAATATATGTACACTAACTATTTAAACTAGGTATTTTTTTCACCCGTGATTAATGGTTTTCTTCCTCTCGACGTGCAAACATCCACTACCCTACCTTTGTGCACTCCTGAAGTCAAGTAAGGGATCAACTTGTTATGTTTTCATTGTTGTAAAACTCTTATATCCTTGTGTATATACAAGTACATATGTATATATATATATAGTTTCATATTACTTCTAAGTCTTAACTCATGTTGGGTTTTCTAAATGTGTTTTTGAGTATATAACACATACAAGAGGTTTCAAGCTTCAATTTCTACATGTGAACCCTTCATCTCTATTTTTTTCTTCACGAATATATGTATATGTATATAATTTTATCTTAACCTGTTTTGGAATTTCAAAAAAATGTATGTATATTTATATATATATATACAACAAACCATTTCGGGTTTATGATCTTTGAAGGGTGATATTTTATTTTAAGTGTTGTTCTCAAAACATAAAACACGTGCAAGGGGTCTAGTTCCACATGTTTTCTTTTTAGTATACTCTTATTTACAATTCATGTATGTATGGTTATGTGTAAAAGTATATATTAATTTTAATTACAATTTAGTTTTCACAAAACCTATCCTTATTGATTTAAATCATGTTTATGAAGAATACAACAGTTGCAAGAATTTATTAAATCTTGTTTTGGGTTATGTTGATCCCAAACATACACTTTATGTATATATAAATATTTTTTCCATAATTTTCAAATCCACACGAATAAATATATATATTTCGAACTTGATTTCTCAAGTAATTGGTATGATGGATTTCATATTCAAGCATAAATATACATTCATGCATGAGCTCACATGTTTAAATATTTCTTTTATGCATGAACACTTCACGGAAAATAATCCATACTTTTTATTCCAATTGTTCCATAGGAAATGCCTCTTATCCTTTAAGTTTATGTTTTAATCTTTTATATAACAATTAACATTTCATGGATTAAATGAGTATCTCAAAGTCAAAACATATAAACATGATTTTTAAAAGGGAACATTCTTAAGGGTTTAATGCAAGATTTGTTATTTCATGTGACAACCCATTATTTTATGTGTACAAGTTCTTATTACCTATGCAAGAGTATGTTTTTTTAGTTCCTGCACGTCATTGTTAAATATGGAACTAACAAATCTAGTTATTTTTCACTTGATGCATAATTTAACTAAACTAAGTGAATATATGCAAATGATTATAGATTAAGAACTTAAGTTTTCTATGTAACATGAACACTATGAAGATGATACCATGATAAGACATATGAGGAATGTATTGGGCTTAAAATGATGTAACGGGTGCGCTCGGAATTATAAAGTGCTCAAAGGAATTGGGTAAAGTGATGAAGTCTCATGAGTTAATTTAAATGATGAGTGAACATGATACTAGCTTTTTTCACAACTATGTGTGGTAGTTAACCACAATTATGTTGGGTTTCTACCCATATGGTCTTGGCGCAAGGCCTTGACAAAGTCCAGCATTATACATTTCCTCATTATGGAATAGTAAATGATCAACCAAGGGATTGTGAATCCTTATCTAAGAATATTTTATGATAATGGAAGTGAAATAATAAGTCATAACCAATTATTCAAATTGAAAGTTATACAAGGGAAAAATATCTAATGTTAAAGCCATGTGATTTTCTTTTTATGTTTAGATGAATCATGATATGAATGCTTATAATCAAAACTATGCTTTTGGGGTTGGATTGATTAACTTATAAACTATGCACATCTCATTTCTTACATACACATGCACACTCTGATTCATGTTTTTGTAGAAAGCACAGTTATGTTTTATGAAAATGTTCTTTTGGAAAAATTTCTACAAGTAACCTTAAAAAATATTGATGTTGTGACTCGAAATGTAATATCTTCCTCTTAAGAAATTGTTTTATGATTGTTTTCAAGGTGGTAGTTTTAAAAAGTGTAATTTTCTTCAAATGTTTAAAAACCCCTTACTAGGCATTTTTATGCTCACCCAACATTTTAATTTATGTTTTATAGGATTTTAGCAGTTTTTCCAAAGCCTTGGGTACTCTTTGTGATGACATCTTAGCTCTGCTATGTTTTTAGAAGAAGTGCTTCATCAGCATCTGATTTTCCAAGAACCTAAACTGAAATGATCCTCTATATTTATACAAGAAGTGAAATTTTTTGTAAGCCTGTTTTAATGAAGAAAATTGCACACCATGTTTTAGGTACCGATTTCAGACTTCTAGGGTCAGGGTCGTGACACTCCAATAGTCACTTACCACTTAGGAATAGATTGAATCTGAATCGAATCAGGGATTTGAACCTTTATTTGACCTTTTCTCTTCTGATTTTATTGAATATTAATTGTACATCACTCCCACTAGTTTTGATTATACATAATTATACATTCATTTCCATGCCTTGTAACAATAAGAATAAACTAGACACGCACCTATTGAGTAATAAATGGAGATCCCTGATTTCAATGATCATGCATTAGAGAAGCCCCATCAAGAAATCCATGTAGTTGAACCTAAGGAAATTAGATGAGAGGAATCTTTTATTGAATCCCCATGAATCCATCACTAAAAGATGAGATGGTTGAACAAATATAAACCAAGGAGGATGATGGTCCAAACTTCATCCTTCCCCCTCCATGCAAGCTATAACTCATTGTGAAGTGGGTTCTGGTGTAATCTATCCATGGATCATTCCTGACCCAGAAGGATGAAGCAAAAGTAGGTAAAATCCACATGTGGTGGTTCAAATCAAAGAATCTTCATCCACCATCAGACTTTGGATAACAGTTGGTACTGCCCACTGGAGGTAATAAAATTTAGGGCCCACTTAGGGGATCATACCAAGAATTTTCTTTAAATTATTTCTAGGAATTTAGATTTTAATTTCATTTTTTATTAGTGTAGCATGTATCCCCCTCCCTCCTATCTTTTTGAACTATAATGACATGATCCTGGTGTTTAATTGAGTTTTTTTCTTTTATATGTTCATGATGGCATAAGGAAGCCTCAAATAGTAGAAGATAAGGACTAAGATTCTTGGGAAAGGGAGTTAATTTTAATTGTTTAAACTTTTATAAATTCCTTAAATTTTTTTGTCCAATTCATGTTTTGAGCTTTAATGATAAGAATTTCATGCGCACACTTGAATTAATGCTTTACTTGACTTACCTAAGAGATATGATTTTCTTAGGAATCTAATGATGCCATGTTTTAAAATTCAATGTTAATGATATTGAATGAGTATAATGGAAACTTTAATGTTTAAAGTGAAGCATGGATATTTAAATGATGACTTGTTATTTGAAGTAATTGATTGATTCTTGTAAATGAAATTTCCCTACCATTTTCATGATTTGAATTTATGAAATTCATGTGAATTTATTTGTTATTATAAATCATGCCTTGAGTGATTTTCCAATATCATATATCTTATTCCCAATAATATTTCTAGACCAATTTATTCCAATTTAATCTTGATCATATTTCTTGAGCGATCTTGGAATATGTCACCGACCAGAACTTTCATTTTCAAAGCTCTGACTGTGAAAAAACACATTTAAAATGATTGAGTCATCATTTGAAAATACCTTATCCTTAAATACCACTTTTACATAAATACTTATTTAATCCCATATAAACCATGAATGACCTTTATAGGAATGATCTATGTTTCAAGACATTTTTATCCATTCCTACTATACTCTTGGTATTTGCATGATATTGTGAAGTTAAAGTGTGAGGTTAAAGGGAATCATGATGGAAGGTATGAAATGCATTGTAAGGAAAATGTTTGGGGTGCTTATTGTGGGAATTTTAAAAGGTTTGGGAATCATTCATTGTACTCTATTGTATTTCCCCTATTGATTAAAAAAATTAAAATGAAAAAAAGAACCAAAAAATGGTAAAAATGGGTTATGATTTGGGTAAACCAAACAATCACCATTAATAGACCTATGATTTATATAATATGTGGTTAGGTAGTGGATTTGAGGTTTATTCTAAATCATAACTTTTGAAAAAAAAGTTTATTTGAAAAATAAAAAAAATGAATAAAAGAAAAGAAATAAAGAGGGTGTACAAATCATTCACTATGATTAATTTGATCATTACCTTACTTTGAGTTTAGGGGAAGTGGGAGTTTCTACTTTGAAGAGTATAATTTAATTACACTTTTATTTTTTATATCAGGAATTTTACTTAAGAGATAAACCTCCTCTTTGAACCTTAATTTTTAAAGCATCAAATCCTACCAACCTTAATCCTCAAAGTTATTTGAACCTTAATTGCAAGTCCTCAACATTTTATGTGTGTTTTGTCTTTACAAAGTATATAAATTAGTTCATTTAAAAGAATATGGATAAAGAGAATTTTCTAATGATATGATAATAACTCCACTTGAATTGTATCATGAGATATGAGAGAAAATATTCACATGAAGTAAATCATGATTTGTCATATTTAATAATAATAAATTGATAAACTTTAATGAATGAAAGGAGAAGTTCATTAATTTTTCTAAGGGTAAAAGTAAAATACATGAATTTATTGATTCTTTGAAAAATTAGAGCTTAAATTGATATCTTATGCATAATTTTTAAAGTTTTACATTGAATTTATTTTGATTTTATTACTTTCAAAATTGAATATTGGTAACATTGATGTCCTCTGATTTCCATGTTGAGGTTTTATACTTCAGGGTAAGCATGGTTTAAGTGTGGGGGAATTGATAGAGCCAATATTTTAATCATTTTTTATATATATTTCAATGATTTAATCCAAATCAATTTATCAATATGAGCTTATTGAATCAATTTTTGATTTATGGTGTGTTTGAGCAAAAATTGTGAAAAGTTCTTACTTCTAGATTTTTGATAGATTTTTACTGGAAGGGTATTTTGGTTATAAGATATAAATTATTTATCCAATTTGAGTGATATTTTTGATTACTTTATTTTTTTTTCTTAAATTTTTTCTTTAAGAAAAAATCTTATTCTAGAAACTAGAGGCTAGAAAAAATCAATGAAGTTCAAAATTCTTTCAGGTGAACAGTGTGGACCCTACCTTCGTAATGGAAGGATAATTCAGGATACACACCTATAATTGAGTTTATTCTAATTGTAATGGAACTAGGACTCATAGTTGCATTCATCCAATAAATTTCATGGAGTTATGTGATCATCAAGGTGGCCTTTGAACATAATATTTTGAAAGAAGCTTCCTATAACCTTCATCCAGAAAAAGTAACAGTCAATAAAAATTTTATAACTCCAACATTTGGTGTCCAATTAAGCTTACATTTTTAGGGTTAACGCACAAGATATTGAGGAACAACTTTTATGAATGATATAATGCATGAACCATCCATTTATTGGTCCAAAAATGCCAAAACTTTCAGAGGAAAAATTATGACTATAAAAGGAGGGGAGATCCTCCCTCTCAAAGAATTCCATTACATTACATCTCATTCCATATGAGGCACTGAGGAAGAGATATCCATCGAGGGAGGCCATCCACCAATCTTCCCCTTTTCTTATTAATTTATTTTTTTCTTTATTTTTGTTTTAGTTTCAATTGTAATTTATATTTATAATAAAATCATGCATTGTTTTTATTTTTGTTTCCTTATTCATATTATTTTATTATTCTTATCTTACCATCATGAACTATAATACTCATGATCATGAGTGACTAACCCAAGGAATATCCTGGGGGAGTAATCAGGTTCTGAACCCGAGACCATGTTTCTTATCTTCTTTGAGTTAATTCTAAGGATAATTTATAGTGGGTGTAATCCTCATTGTGGTTGTCTAAAGTTTAACT
The DNA here is from genome assembly GCA_963277665.1 of Viscum album. NCBI lineage: Eukaryota > Viridiplantae > Streptophyta > Magnoliopsida > Santalales > Viscaceae > Viscum > Viscum album. Next base: position 1,539,741,202 of record OY728125.1, on the reverse strand, counting down.
TCTTAATATATAAGCATTTTCCCTCCACTGAAGAGTTCAATATAGGGTGTTCTTGGTGATCTATAAGTATAATTTTAATTCATTTCCAGGGTATATTGAGGTGTGCACACATACGATGGAGTGTGTTCTCTAAGGAGATTTTATGATGGTCAATGAAGGTTCTCCCTAAACATTATCTTGGGAGAACTTCTTTTCTTCTCTAATTCCATTATATTTAGCATTAAATGTTATTTAGAATTTAATTTTTCATTTCATTTATTTTATTAAATTACATTTTTTTAATAAAATATAATAACAACAAAAAAGGAAGTTTTTTTCTTAGGTGAATTAGATTAAGTAGGTGAAGAAACTGAGATATCTCCTCAAGTGAGGTGACCCTGGTCAGCCACTATGTTGCACTGGGAAAACATAAAAATAATATTTTTCCATGCCCTAAGAAAGGTGTGAATCATAGATCCATGAGGCAGAGCATTCATACCATTAGGGGGTCCCTTCCGATGTGAAAGATGATGGAGACCAAAACAAGTGGATTCATGAAGTGTGGAAGTGGACTTAGGGAAATGTCCCTGTGGAATCCAATGCTCCAGGTATCGTATCACCACACATTCAAACATCCTAGTGTGGAATACCCACAATAGAGATCATACTTTTCCTCAAGTATCGGTTTTCTAAGGTTGTTGCAAATAGTTTAAAGGTCGTGTTTCTCAAACCAAAATCTCTCAGTTTAAGATTATAGAGTGTGGTCCATAGGTGCCCAGTTTAACATTGTGCGCTTGTGATATACACATGCAGTTTAACGTCATGCGGTGAGGATGATGATGTCACACAATTTAACGTCATGTGACTAGGACATGCACATCCCAAGGGAGAAGTATGTGGTGTAGTAGATGATTCAATAGGAATGAGGATTGAAGAGACCTAGACCACACCACACATTCTCAAAGGGGAACCCAGTCCAAAAGGGACAAAGGGGGTGAAAATATATGGTTGGCCTTATGGAAAATATGTCTAGGCATCACTACATATCCTTCATGGGTAGGACTCAAGCCACACTTAGTTCTTGAACATTGTGTAGTTTACCATCATTCGGTCAGGATGAGGTTAAGGAGAAGTGCCCCAAAGGGAGGTATATGGTGCATCTATTGTAAACTTGATATGAATAAGGAACAAAGAGGTCTCAATAACATCACTTACTCCTAATAGAAACCTAGGAAAAGAGGCCAAAAAAGTAAAAATGAAAAAAAAATGAAAGGCTTCATGGCTAGACCGCAGATAAAAGGTCTAGGCATACCTACGTACCCCATAAGGATGGTAATCAAGACACACGCATTTTTGGGAGATGGCATGGTATATGGACAATTTAAAAAGGGATGATATCCTCTCAAGCACAAAAATTGGGATTATTACATATTTTACTATCATACAAACTAGGAAACTTAAAATCTTAGGTTAAGGTTGTAGAGTTCAAACTATATGATGAGGATTCCAAAGGGGAAATATGTAGTGTGGTTCCATAAAGTGACCTGACATGAATGAGGACCAATAAGATCCACACCACACCACACACTCCCAGGGGAAAACCCATATATATTTTTAATTCATAATCCTTGTACTTAAATTCTTAGTTTAATATCATGATATTGGGACGTAAAATCCTATTTTAAAGTTATAGATCATAATCCATAGGATGGTGCAATTATTTTATATGGGAAGAAACTGTACCAGGACCCCTAATCTCACTTGATCCATGTTCGGTGTGAAAAAAAATAGCAAAGAGGATTCTTAAGACACATAGAAACACACAATAGGGGGACAAGGAAGTCAGGTTAAGGGCTCCCCAACAATGTTGATCATCCTTCTCATCACACAAAGGTTTGGGGAGAGGTAAAAATGAGGGTGTTTAAGTTCCACCTAGACATAAGGATTTGAAAAGGGATGTGAATCACTGCACTCAGTGTTTAGGAAACATTGAGGGTGGAGTAAATATGGATGAAAAATGTTGACCATGTTCGAAAACACAACATATATATTGTGTAACATGGGGCGGGAACAGACAACTGAGAGATGGCCTCTGACCATATTCAAAATGCAGAACCTTCCTCAAAATTTCTCCCAAAGTCTTATGGAACATTGGACCAGGACATTATGTGATCCATAATGGTCAAACACCATACCATTAGGGGGTCCCTTCAGACATGAAATATGATAGAGACCCAAACAAAGGGACATGTGAAGAATGGAGATGGGATAAGAGAATGTCCATGCATAATGAGACACTCTAAGCTCTACACTACAGAGCATCTGGGTAAGTTAATGACTCATATCAAAGGTCGAGGTATTCAAATCCCTTCTTAAGGGAATAATACTTAAGAGGGGTCATAGATGTGGCATGGTAATGGGCAAATTTTAAATGAAGTGGATGAGGGATAAAAGAAGGTTGATCAACCATGGGATAGACCTAAGGAAAAAATTCATGGGTGTTCCTACATAACCTGTAAGGATGAGAATCAAGCCACACATAATTCTCAAATTTTGTGTAGTTTAACATATTACAGCAAGGATGAAGGTTAGGAAGAATATTCCTAAGGGAACTATATGGTGCGGTTGTTAGAGCCCAACATGAATGAGGACCAAATAAAGTCCATACCACAGCATGTACTCCCGAGAGACAACTTAGGACAAGGGGACAAAAGAATGAAATTATGGCTGGGTCTAAAGACTAGGTTCCTGGGTGTTCATGTGTATCCTATAAGGATGGGAATCAATCCATACATAGTTCAAGTAATTCCTTGTAGTTTATCTTCATGCGGTAAGGATGAAGGATCAGTTTAACATCATATGGGATAGGGCAGTTTAAGGTCATGGAGGACAAAGGGGAACTTTCTGTTTTAATAAATTCTATGTATTTTAACATCTTGTAGGTAGGAAACAATAGTTTAAAATCATGTGGAATAGGTCAGTGCAGTTTAACATCAAGTTTCTTGGATAAAAGATATCTTTGTTTAAATTCGTAGAGCTCAGACCACAAGGTTTAAACTATCAACATAGGGATGTGTAGGTTGGTTCCATAAAGAAACCCGACGTGAATGAGGACCAAGGAGGTATCAACACCACACCACACAATCCCAAGAAAAACTTAGTTCATGGGGGTTGAAAATTTGATATGGTGGTTATGTGGATGGTCTTAGGGACAAAATTTTTGAGCATCTCTACGTATCCTTAAAGAGTAGGAATCAAGACACACGTAGTTCTTGTAATTATGTGTAGTTTAACATAATGCAGTAAAGATGAGAAATAGTTTAATGTCATGTGGGATGGAGTAGTTTAAAATAATTCAGGAATTGAGCATTTTTACATCCTCCAGCTCAGATGGGAAAAGGTTCCTCTATAAAGTACTACTTGAGGAACTTGGAATTGGTGGGAGCAGTAATACTCTCGCCATATATGGTGATAAAAGATTATGAATCACTATGGTAAACCTTGTGAATGATATATAATCCTTAAAATTTAGTCTCCAGCTTTGGTGGCTTCCTTCCAGGTATTATCGGCATCTGATTGCGTTGTCGAGTGTGTCAAATTAGATGTTTAGTTTACTAGAATTTCTACAGTATAGCAGTAATCCTAGGACGTATCTCAATGGATCCTTAGATCATTAATTAAAAAATATGGTTTTTATTATAAAAATTTAAGGGGAATGGGATTTTTGAAAACATGGGGTTTGATAATTTAATATTTCAAAGTAAAAAAAATAAAGTGATAAAACAAAGTGGAAATTAACAAAATTAATTAAGCATGATAAACCTAGGGAATTATCTTGATGCTCATCCTTCATCACTTCAAGATAAATGGTATTGATATTTTAATACTTAGTTTGTAACACCTAGTACCATAATTTTATTGAGTTTATTCTAGGATACCTCCTATGGTTCTGTTGAAAACACACAATGATTCACCGGATACCACCGATGAATATGTGATTTGTGTTCAACTTCATAACTGAAACTCACCAAGCCAACACATGAAGAACTCGATGTACTATCCAGGTTTGTATGTTATTTCTTTTTGATACCATGAAATAAATTTACATGGACTTTATATTGCTTATGTGAGTTAAATTGACCAATATAAAACACACAAACACCATAATTGAAAGAGGTAAGAAAAAAGGATGAACGGTGTGTGAAACATCACATGAAAGGGTACCCCAAAACATGATCATATGAGTTTGATCATGAAATAATAGTACAAAACTCAATTAAAAAATAATATAGGATGAATGAAAACAACATAAAACCTGAAATATAAAAGACCATTTATAATAATACAAACATGAAGCTCGAGATTACATCACGTTCCCCCTGGGTAATCACGGGGAGTTTTGAACTCCATGGGAGGGGAGGAAGAAAGAGATGTTGAAGTAGCACTTTACATGGCCTCCATAACTTCTAGGATTTATTATAGGAATCCTTTGAGACTCCAAAATTTCAGCACCTTTCCTCATGGTAGAACTCCCAAATAGGGTGCCCAAGGTGTAAATTTATAGGCAAAATGGGAGGTGGATTTGGGAACCCAGGTTTAGAGAATCCTCTTTTTCTATGGTTTTGGGTATCTAGACAGTCATAAATAACTTTGGAAAAAACTAAAAAGTTTTTGGAAGACACATTTTCTATCTCCATTTCAAATTTTAAGTTCAAATAATTAATATAATAAGAGATATGGATAAAATATATAGGAAAACTTTTGACTCTGTGTAGATTCATTCTATTGGAAAGATCGGTTATTTTAGGCTACTTAATAGACTAATTGGGATTGTGTTCCTTAATTAAAGTTTAATACCATGGAGAAATGGACCGGATCACAAAGTTTAAGCCCATTTAGATGCAATTATTTCTTGGATCGTGTAAAATAGTAGACATGTGTTCATGGGATTCCATGCAGTTTGGCCCATTTTCCTTCTGCATCATCGTGGACTCTCTGAATCACCTCCACATTCAATGAAATCATCAAAACAAGTGAAATTTATCTTTTTAATAGTGAAAATAAAAAATTATTTAATCAATAATGTAGCAAAATTTGTTATTATAATTATAATTTTCAATACAAAACCAGTTTAATACATTGATATAAGGGTGAAATAAAATAGTGAATCATGGTATGATCACGCCCCCACACCTAAACATTTTAACTCCTAGGAAAAGTATAATATCCTAATAATGTCCCATTTCTAAATCAAAGGTGTGAAAAAAATCCAAGATTCTTTTGAAATGAAATTCATCATGTCTCATTTATGAAATCAATTTTCCTATCATTTTTCTTCTCTCGTATTCGAATTTGTTCAACATCATTTTTTCACTCATGCAACATGTCGCAACCTACCTCACCTAGAAAATTTCCCTCTTCACTCAAGGAACATATGAAAGTGGATTTATTCTATTTCCCAGAGTTCATGTGATCTTACAATATTCTTTACAAGATTCTCAGTTCTCTACCTGTAGAATCTAGTGTTCTACTCAAGAGTAATTATAATAGGTTGTTCTAAGGTTCAAGGGTTGGTAGGATTTATTGTTTAAAAATATGAGGTAGAAGACGAGTGTTTAATCTATTATGTACAAAACATTTCAAAATTAAGAAATTGTTCACAATGAATGTACACACTCAATCCCTCACAAAGTGTATCACTTCCAACTCACTATCCCCATTGTCTATTTGTGTGTGTCACCGCTGATCAGTGAATAATAATGAATAAACTTCATCTTTTCTCCATTTTTCCCTTTTTTTCTATTTTTTTTAATGTACAGAACTATATTTTTTTACAATTTTCATTAGATATAAAGAGTGAAACTTTTGTAAAACAATTATACCATATGTATTGTTAACCCACTTCCCAAGGAAACTGTATGCACCCTTAATATCAACCCATAACAATGATTCTCTCCTTATAATTTGCATGGAAACACCCTCTCCCCCACTCTTTATAAAAATAAAACAAGAATATACACAAGATATGGGTAGGTAGGGAAAAATTATCATGTAATGTGTCTACCAAATAGGCATTTAATGGTCTCTAAGGCTTAAGAAGGATAAAATGTCAAGGTGGCAGAAAATATAGGTTAATTGTACAAATGGATTTTCAATTAATGATTTCCTCTATCATGAATGTAGCATACTTGAATCGTATGTCTTTAAACAGAATCAAGGAAATTTATAGTTTCTCTACATGACCCAAGACCCTCAATAAAGTTATTAAAATTAATAATATGAAATAAAGGGCTAAGAATGTATCTCGGGTAAGGGATTAAAATATTGGTCAGTGCTAATGAGGAAAAGGATTCAAAAATCCACTAACCACCTATGAATGATTTGAAAATAAAAACTCTTGAAAAATATTCCATATCAACATTCATTTGAAAAACATTTTTATGAAAACAATGGAATTTTACACACAACCGACTCGAGCATGAAAAATTATTTTTTATATACTTTTTAAGATTAATTTTTATCTAAAAACACAAAATAGCAAAAAAGAAATCATAATTGTAAACAAATTTTTTTCATTTTTTTCATTTTTTTTTTGTTTTTTTAGTACTAACTATAATATCTTACCCTCCCCCAAACCTAGAAATTACATTGTACTTAATGTAATTATTTTAAATAAATATACATGTAAATAAAGGTAGGGAGAAAGGAAAGTCTACTAAGTGGTGTCATATGTGGCATCTATTAGTTGGATTTACTCCACGAGATACTTTGGAAAATCCTCATAGAATTTTTCAATCCTTTTCCCATTCACAGTAAACCTATGTCCACTCTTCTCATGAAAAACCTATATAGCACCAAAAGGGTAAACATTAGTAATAATATAAGGACTGATCCATCAGGAAAAAACCTTACCTGGGTGGAGATTTAGCCTAGAATTATACATGAGAACCTTCTCACTGATATGAAACTTCCACTGATGAATCTTCCCATCATGGATATCCTTATTCTTATCTTTATAGATTTGGTAGTTCTCATATGAATCACATCGAATTTCATCCAACACATGAATCTGCAACTTCTTATGCTCGCCTGCATCTGATAGATTCATATTACATTGTTTAACATCCCAATATGCATGGTGATATACCTGTATCGAGAGGTGACAAGCCTTTCCAAACACAATCCTATATGGTGAAATCTCGATCAAGGTTTTAAAAGTTGTACGGTATGCCCAAAGTGCATCATCCAAGCACAAAATCTAATCTTTATTATTGGGTTGTATGGTTTTTCCTAAGATTCTCTTAACTTCCTAATTTGATATTTCTACTTTTACATTAGTTTGGAAGTGATATAAAGTGGATACTTTATGAACAACCCCAAACTTATAAAGCAAATTTTTCATGTTGTGATTGAAAAAATGTGAACCCTGGTCACTAATGATGAATATCAGAAAATCAAACCTACTGAAAATCTGGGTCCTCGCAAAAATCAACAATAACTCAAGATTCATCGGTCCTAGTAGCCTTTTCTTCCACCCATTTAAACATGTATTCAACCGATAGAAATATGTACATGAATCCAAATGCATTTGTAAAAGTCCCCATGAATTCAATTCCCCATGCATTGAAGATCTTAGAGAATAACATGGGTTATTGGGGCATTTCATTCCTCTTGGAGATATTCCCTATGAATTGACATCGAGTATATGACTTAAAAAACAAATGGGAATATATATACAATTTTGGAAAATAAAGTTATGAGTCAAGGACCTTTCAAGTTGTAAGTTGAGAGAAAAATTGGCCCCCATAATCCAAAGTGTGGCAGAAGGTCAAAATAGAGGTGAAATCATCGTCAAGGACACACCGACGAAAAACTTGGTCACTAAAAATTATACACAAATATGGGTCATCCCAAATGTACCATCAAGAATCATTCTTAAGTATATGGTATTGTGAAGTTAAAAAATCATTGGGGAACCTATATGTTGCTAAAAATTTCACAATGTCCGCATACTAGGGGTAAGGTCCACAACATCACAAAGGTTCTCATGAGGGAAGAATTTTCTAATGGGGATGGGGGAGTCAACATGATGGTCTAGTGGTGCATAAATCCTACTAATAAGGTTATATACCACCTTTTACACTCATCTATTATCCCTAATCTCAATTTTAAAATCTTGGAGGAGGAGTATCCACCAAATGAGGTGGGGCTTAGCTTTAGGTTTCTTTAGGAGAAAACGAAGGGCAGCATGATCAGAAAATATTGGGATCTTTTACCCAATAAGATATGAATGGAATTTTTAAAATGAAAACCCAATAGAAATAAGTTTTTATTTAGTGATTTTGTAGTTTTTCTAATAAGATTCAAGGGTACTTGAGGCATATGCAATGACATGAGGAAACTTCTCAACCCTTTGTGATAAAACTGCCCCAACCGCAAAGTTAGAGGCATCACATATAAGTTCGAAGGGAAGATCCCACCTTGGTGGTTGGGTGATGGGAGGTGATGTGAGACTCATTTTTAGTGAATTAAAAGAATCCTAACATTTTTTATCAAAAACAAATTCATATTCCTTCTACAATAATCGAGATAAGGGAAGTGGTTTTAATTCCAACACTGGTGGTTTTTTTATTGAGGGAAGATATTTAGGGAGAGTGGGATCCATGAAACTATCTATCTACTCATGTTTATTATCTAAGGATAGATAATATATTAAAATTATATTTACATAATCATCTACGGTTATGGGTACCTTATAATGAACACACTCATCAATTAAAGAAAAAATTTACACTTTTCAGAACCCACACAACACTCAAAAGATGAATCAAAACTCAAATCATCCAGGGGTGAAGAATAGTAAAATGAATCAGAGTATGGGTTGAGGATATAATTTTGTGTGTGTGTGTTATTTGAGATCACTTCCATCGAATAGATAGGAAGAGTAGAGTGCTCTTAAACAGGGTGTTTCATAGCCTCAAGGATGTTAAAACTAACCTTTTCTCCACCAAACTCCATGGAAAGTGTACCATTATAGACATTGATGATCGTCTTTGTTGTTTCCAAGAATGTAATTCCATGTATGATAGGGGCATGTCCTTTGGTTCGGGTATCCTCCATCTTAAGAATGTAGTAGTTAGCGGGGAAAATGAGATTCTTCACTTTTACGAGGACTTCCTCGACCACTCATGATGTGTGTGTTGTGCTCTGGTTGGAATGTTTCACTATTATGTATGTTGGTTGAATCTCTCCAACCTGGAAAGAATTATACACAGAGTAAGGCATTACATTAATTGAAGCACCTAATTTTATCATATAATTTGAAAAGAATGTCTTCCCTATGGTGCAAGATATCGTGAAAGTTTCTAGATCCTTGAATTTGGCTGGCATAGCTAGTTAAATCAATGATGAGGCATTCCTTCCCAGGTTGACTCTCTCATTCCCATTCATCCTCCATCTGTGGGTGAAAATCTCTTTAAGAAATTTTTCATATCAAGGGATTTTTTAACTACATCCAATAAAGGAATGTTAACTTGCACCTTTTTAAATGTATCCATTATTTATTTACAATTTCATTAACAAATTTATTCTTAGATTTATAGAACCTTTGGGGGAAATTAATAGGAATAGATTATTCATGGGAATCCTCAACGATAATTGGTTTACCCTTTTTATTTTTTTAATTCATTGGAATCTTTTATGGGTGGATAAAGAGTGTTTTCAAGAGGGGGAAATATATGTTACATAGATTAATTGGACGAAGAAACTTCCTTACCACTACGAAGTGTGATTGAACAAACATTACCTTTTTATTTTGGATTAGAAACAAGTTTGGGTGGTAGTTATCCAGAACCTTGCATCTTAATCTCACCAATGGTGTTTTCCAGTTTTCCCACTTGAGTTCGTACGTCTGGAATTGCTGATTGTGTAGTCTATTGGAACTAGAGGTTCTAGGTTTTCATTTTCTTCACCATGTTCTCAAGGCTTGGTTTAGATTTTGGAGGAGGAGGATTTTTTTGAGATGTTGAGGTATAAGAAGGTTTCATACCTTGGCCTTGTTGATACCAATTCTTCTTGGGGTAGCTTGGGTTTTTTCCTTATCTATGTTGCAGTTATGTCTGCCACCTAGGGTTTGGATTTGGCCAAAATGGTTCTTTCTTGAAGGTTGGTGCTTGTTGGAATGGATGTCTAGGGAATACTGTTGCACAGGACTCAGATGAATCCTGAAGTTGCGGACACTGGTCAGAAAAATGAGTGTTATCAGAACAAATACCACAATGTAATGGAATAAGAGGAGAGTGTGAATTACCTTTTACTTGATCTAATTTCCATATAATGGTATTAATCTCATCAATTTTTTTATCTACCTTTTTTCTAGGGATTAATGACTTACCTTATTAACTCCTTGGGTTGGTGAAATTGATCATGTACCAAATTGTTGTGCATTTTGAGCCATGTTGGCTATTAAGTCAGGAGCAGCAGAATGAGTTTTATCAACAAGAGAACCACCAGCTGCAGTATATATCATTCCACGATCCATGGGTATAATTATCTCCTAGAATTATTGTATTAACAGTTGTTCACTAATCTAGTGATGGGGGAATATTGAGAAAAGTCTCTTGAATCTCTCCCAGTATTCAATAAGGGTCTCTCCTTGTGATTGCCTAATGCCAGATATTTATTTCTTAACTGATTCAATTCAGGAGGAAAGGAAGAAATTCTCAAAAAGGAGTCTTTTAAGGTCATTCCAGCCCTCAATTGTGGTAGGAAGATAGTACATCTATTCTTTGGATACACCATCAAGGGAGAAAGGGAAGGCCCTAAATTTAATGGGTTCCTCATATACATTTTAGGGTTTCATTGTGAAGAACACTATGAGAAACACCTTGAGATTTTTGTGAGGGTCCTCATTGGGAAGACCACGGAATTTGGGAAGTAGGTGGATGAGTCCCAATCTCAGCTCAAAGTTGGCTACTTTTTTGGGATATAGGATGTATGCAGGTTGGTACTCCACATCGGAAGTGATCAATTCTTTTAAGGTTTCATTATTTGTAGCCATGTTTTCTAGGGTTTGATTAGGTTAAATTTTTTATTGGTTTAGGATCACTTGAGTTTCCACAAGGGGTTCCTCATTGTTACTTGATTGACCTACTCTAGATGACATGATTTATGAGTGAAGTGTCTTTTCAATTTTTGGGTCAAATTCAAGTATTTTTTCTTTTTATGATCGGGTCACGCAAATAAGCTGTGAACTTTTTTTTATTTTTTCCCTTTTTATGATTGAAGATGGATAAAATAAAATAACTTAAGAAGAGTAAAAGTACAAAAGTAAAGATAATGTTATACTACATAATGGGAGAGATAGAAGAATAAGAAGAGAGATAGAGAGAGAAAGAACACACAAAAACAAACAAAAACCAAAACAAAACCAATATATTGGAGTGGATATAAAAATTATTAATAAGTAAATAAAATATTAAAATGGAAAAAAATGATCTTGGTTCCCCAGAAATGGTGCCAAAATTTGATCGTGTTGTCGAGCGCGTCAAATTGGATGTTTAGTTTACTAGAATTTCTGTAGTATAGCAGTAACCCTGGGTCGTCTCTCGATAGATCCTTAGATCATTAATTCAAAAATATGGTTGTGATTATAAAAATATATGGAGAATGGAGTTTTGGAAAACTTGGTGTTTGATAATTTTATATGATAAAGGAAAAAATAAAGTGATAAAACAAAATGGAAATTAACAAAATTAATTAAGTGTAATCAACCCGGGGAATTCTCATGATGCTCATCCTTCATCATTTCAAGAGAAAGGTTATAGATATTTTAATCTCTAGTTTTTAACACTTATTACCATAATGTTACTAATTTTATGCTAGGATACCTCCTAGGGTTCAGTTGAAAACACACAATGATTCACCAGATACCGCTGATGAATGGGTGATTTGTGTTCGACTTCATAACTGAAACTCACCAAGGCAACACACAAAGAACTCGATGTTTTTTCTATGTTTGTATGTTATTTCTCTGTGATAATAATAAATAAATGTACATGGCCTTTAAAATTATTATGTGAGTTCAATTAACCAATATGAACCACACAAACACTGCAATTGAATGAGGTAAGAAAAAGGGATGAAAGGTGTGTGAAACATCACATGAAAGGGTACCCCCAAACATGATCATATGCTTTTTAACATAACATTATAGTACATAAATAATTTAAAAAAATAATAGAGGGTGAATAAAAATAATATAAAACCTGTAATTAAAAATATCATTCAAAATTATACAAACATGAAGCTTAGGATTACACCATGTTCCCCCCAGGTGATCACGAGGAGATTAGAACTCCATGGGAGGGGAGGAAGAAAGAGATTTTGAAGTATAACATCCCATGGCCTCTATAACTTATATTATTGATTAGATTACTCATTTTTTACTATAAAATAGAAGCACCTTTCCTCCTGGTCGAACTCCCAAATGGGGTTCCCAAGGTTCCAATTTATAGGAAAAGTTAGAGGTGGATTTGGGAACCCTGATTTCAAGAATCCTCTTGGTCCATGGTTTTGGGTAGACATAATGTCTTAAAGCGCATTGTAAAAAACTAAAAAGTTTTTCACCATCACCTTTTATATCTCCATGTCAAATTTTATGGCCAGATAATTAATATAATAGGTGATATGTCTAAAATACAGAAGCAAAATTTTGACTCCGTGCAGATTCATTCTATTGCACATATCGGTTCTTTTGGGACTCTTAATGTATGAATTGGGCTTGGGTTTATTCATAAAAGTTTTATAACACATATAATTTGATAGGATCACAAAATTTCATCCCATTTGGATTCACGGATTTCTTGGATCATGAAAAATAGTGTACATGTGTTCATGGGATTCCATGTAGTTTGGTCCATTTTCCTTCCGCATCATCGTGGGCTCTCCGAATCACCTCCACCTTCAATGAAATCATCAAAAAAAGTGAAATTTTCCTTTTTAATAGTGAAAATAACAAAATTATTTAATCAATAGTGCAGTTCAATTAGTTATTATAATTATAATTTTAAATAAAAAACCAGTTTAATACATTGATATAATGGTGAAATAAAACAGTGAATTGTGGTACGATCAACGTCCTCAAAGACAATACTCTATCACCTTGTATAAAGGAGTGAAAAAAAACTTTCTTATTAAAAAACCATGACTATATTGTTTTGGTTCCTCTCCATATTTTTAAAGGATCGATTCTTGTTCTCATCAAGGTCTTCTAATTCATCCATTCGGGCTTATGACACTACTATGTCTGATGTTCGATAATCATAGACAGCTATACAGAGTGATGGAAACTGAATATCGATGGGTAGGACTACCTATATTTCATACACTAGAGAATATTGGGTCACCTGGGTGGAATTTTGAGTTGTATTCTGATAATCCCAAAGAGTTTTGGGGTGATTTTCTGACCAACTCTTCTGGTTTTGGCCCACCATATTCTACGGAATGTTATAGAGGATCTTTTTGAACACCTCGATATATCTATATGCTTGTGAATGGTAGCGAGAAGTGTGGTTGGACCAGATTTTGTAATTTTTGTGAAATTTCTTTAGCTCAACTGCTTGGAAATTGGTATTTTTATTGGTGAGAATAGTGTGAGGGAATCTGAATCTATATATGATATTGGAGCTCACAAACTCAACAATAGAATAGGAATTGACCTCTTTGAGTGGAATTGCCTCATTCCACTTGGAGAAGAAATATTTCCTGGTCATAATGAACCTACATTTGAAATTTTTTGATAGTGGATATGATCCCATGATATCAAGTCCCCAAACTGCAAAGGTCCAAGAATACATAGTGGTATGGAGTGGCTCTGGTGGTCGATACACAAAGTTGGCATGGATATGACACATGTGTCACCTCTTGATGAACTCAATACAATCATGGATCATGGTAAGCCAAAATTAACCCAAACTTTGAATGTAGTGAGAGATTTTTGACCCTACCTGATGGGATCTGCAAGAACTGGCATGAACTTCTTACATAACCTAGGGAATCTCATCTCCTTGAAATCAATGGAGGAGAATTCCATCAAACCCATGCTTGTAGAGGATATGTTCGAGGTAGGACAACTCTAGAGGGTGAACTATACTACACATTGATGGATTCACTCACACTCAACTATGTTTATCATGAGATTGTCGTGATGGAGGTTCTCAGAAAAAGTAATGGTTCAATCAGAGGTTTCTTCCCCTGTGGCAGGGGGGGTCTGGGGGTACTAATGTGGAAGCATTGGTAGTAAGGTGGATTAGTTACTAGTTTTCATCATTTTTCAAGGATATGGGAGAGATGACCCTTCGATGTTCCACATGGATAAACAGGTCACCTTGGTTAGGTTCTACAAGGGAAGTGACTAGACTGGACAAGGCATCGGCTCAACCGTTCTATGACTAGGGGACGTGAGTGGCCTCTTGTTGAGAAGGGAACCAAGCCATCAGCTAGCGGGTGTTCTGTAATAGGGGCACAGGCTCTAGCTTCCTGATGATATAATCAATGTTGATCTAATTGATTTCTATTCTGGAGTCCCCCTTCACATATAGGGGGGACCTCAATTTCGAGGTCTAACCTAAGACTAGTGATGAGATCCTGATACTCCACCACGTTATTGGTGCAACCCTTGGAAAATAAGAATGAATAGGTTAGGACATCCTATGTGGGTGTAGTCAAGATGATTCCCAAAAATACTTTTTTAGTAAGGGATCATTGATCCTTTTACCATTCAAACTCCATGAGGCTCCATCAAATTTCATCTACCAATATGGCATGACTCAATCTATTGAGAGGATTGTGATGGGTTGTTAGAAAATATAACATTTCCTGACCTTTTACAACTTTCTATGGGACGAACCCGATGTCGAACTGCTGAAAGATCACTACCCACTATGATAGATGGACTTTCAACATAGGGAAGTTTAGAATATAATTTAGTAGGCCTGCATAGGATACCAGCTATATCTCATGATGCTGAAAATAGTATCATAACTTCTTCACTAAAAAAACTAGTGTGAGGTATCTCTTCTTGATAGAGTATTATCTGGTCTCTATGTCGAGGAGCATGTGACTGAGATAGTACAAAATTTTCTTTTTCCCTTCGTTGTTCTTTTGGGTGATAAGGGCACCAAGGGATCATTCTAGGGAATTCAGATAAAGAACCAGTGGATTTCTGGAGATGGGTGGCATCAAAACTGGAGGTTGTAGTAGATACTGCTTGATTTCCTCAAAAGTGGTCTCGCACTCTTCATCCCATTGGTAGATTCCAACTTTTTTCATGAGTCTAGAAAGGGGATTACACTTACAAGCCATATTTTTTATGAATTGAAATATATAGGCTAAGTGGACTTGAAAACCTCAGAGGTCATTAAGGTTTCTCGAAGGTGGAATCTGATGGATAGCCTTAATCTTATCTAGGTCAATCTCAATGCCTTTGTATCTGATGAAGAATCCAAGAAACTTATCAGAGGTAACCCCAAAGGCACACTTTAATGGGTTCATATTCAAATGGCAGGAGGGGAGGAAGCCGAACACTTTATAAATATCTCTGAGATGGCCCTAATGATGATAGGATTTGACCACCAAATCATCCACGTATCATTCCACTAATGTCCCGAGGATCGGTTTGAATATGTGGTGTATAGTACACTGATAAGTGGCTCCTAAATTATTCAAACTGAAAGTAATTTCCTGGTAACAAAAGGTACCCTACGGTGATTTGAAAGTGGTGAAATATTCATCTTCAGGTTCCAGTCAGATTTTATTATACGCAGAATACCCATCCATGAAGGAGAGAGCCCAGAACCTAGTAGTGGCATCGATCAACATCTTTTTCACAGGAAGGGGAAAATCATCCATCGGACAGTGCTGGTTAAGATCCTGGAAGTCAATACAGACTCTGATCTATCCTTTCTTCTTCCTGATGGTAATGATGTTAGCTAACCAACTAGGGTACTATAATTCCTTAATGAAGTCAAATCTAATGAGCTTATCAAACTCGGTCGTGACCATGGTACTATGAGATGGGCGCATTTTTTCTAGGAGGTTGTTTGATCCCACGATTACTTATCGAGAGACCAAGATGGTGGATGGAAACCTTAGGATATAATCCTATAATCACATTATAAATCAAAGAAAATACATCTTGATGATGATTTAGGAAACACATATACTGTTTTTGTTCCTCTGTAGGTACAACTGCATTAATTAGTGTCGTCCTCAGATTTTACTCACTACTGATATTTACCTTTACCAAATCATTAATAGTGGTGTAAATTCCTTCCTTGAACATGGGTGGAGAATCTTCCAAATCGTCTTCATCGTATGAGGATAGAGTATCATTGAGGGGAGGAAATTTCTATGAATTGGATGATCCTAGAGGAATGACGGTGTTGGCTTGAGTAGCGGTGGAATCTTTGTCGAGAGACTCCCGCACCGCTGAAACCATGGAGATGAAAATTTTTTATCCTATTCCATCAGTCCTTTAACCAAGATGGCCATGCTTTATGATATCAAAGAAATGTTGGTGAGTTGGTTTATTTCAACTCAACCCAACTCAATGGAACAAGAAATTATGGTGCACTGCTGTTACCGTGGGAGAAATATCTTGATACCTAATAGGGATAAGAGGATTTGGTATAACATTATCCTGGTATGTATAGGAGTATGAGGTAATCTTCTAGAATTCTTTATACCTAGGAACACATTTCCCACCCCTTCCATAGACAACAAAGTAGTTTCCCAAGTCTGGGGTCATGGCCTTCAACTGGTGAATCAAGAGGATGAAAGCATCATCCAAGTATGTCCATGGTTTGACCACAGTGGTAGTGTGCTAAACCTCATTAGTCTAAACCTACTTTTCCTTTACCATGTAATAGTAGGTGTCCAGATATTGGGATTCACAAGTAGGGAAGGGAGATTCGTCATCGTGAAGCACGCATATTTGACCATAAATAGAGTACTTGAGGAATTGGTGATATGATGAGGGAACTGTTTCATGCATATGGAGTTAGGGCCTACCCATCAATTCATTGTAGGAGGTATCGTGTGAGATGACCATGAATTCAGTTCTAGAAATCAAGCCACTGAACTGGGTATTTAGACAAATTTTTTCACATGACCTCTACTTGGTCCTATCATAACCTTGAATTTTTAGGTCATAGGGACTTAGATCTGCTTCAAATAATCCCAAATTGTAGAATTTCTAGGTCAGGATGATATTGATCCTGGAACCTATGTCAACAAGATAGTGGTGGAATTCCATTCCATTAAGCTGGCCTATGATGTACATCAGGTGGATGTTCCCCTATATAGGATTGCCTTCATCCTCTCTTGAGAACAAGATGATGGCTCGGCATTCAGCTTGCTTGGCCTCCTCGGCATAGAAGGATTTGATGGCTGAAACCTCTGTATCGAATTGGAGGGGTATTTTCAGAGCCTCTGCAAGGGATTCATGTATATCTTCTAATAAGAAGAGGGCCTTGAGTATTGAGAGCTTTGTAGGAATGTTGGAAAGGTGCTTAAGCACATCATACTTCTGTGCCAAGAAAACATTTCTTCTAACAGGAAGTTTCTCTGTGGAAGGTGGTATGATAGGAACTGCTGTCAAACTGGCGAGTTCTGGCTAGTTCTAGGTTTTTCCCATTTCTCACTAGTTGAACCATGAAAAATAAATATCGATTGACTATTGAATGACTAGGGTCTATCCCCAACTGGACATTTATGATCATACCATGGTTGTGGTGACTCTTCTTAGTCAATTAGCACAAATGGTGGTGGAAAATAATCTGATGAGACAGGATGAAAGGAATGTGCACGATGAGCTCTACATTGAACCTATTGTCTGGTCTCGGTAGATTGTATAGCTTGGATGGAAGTGCTAGCCTGATCATTCCAACAATTCACATAGTTATGTCCCCATCGATGATTATGTCGACCAAGGACATTGGGAGGAATTTTCTGATGCTTATCATCTCTGGGAACCATGTAGGGGTCCACTAGTTCGATAGTATTCACTGAGGCATATTCCTAATCATGGATAAAGGAATCTTCCAAAACTGGGTGGATTCTAGGGTCTACTCCTATCTATGGGGGAATGAAATCTTCGAGAGTGCAAGACAGCTTTGACACTGGAGGGTGTATTTTCTTTCAATTGTGTTTTTAGCACTTTCTTTTCTGAGAAGAAGAAGCTTGATATGTGGATTCAGAAGCAGCATCAGAAGGAGGCGTAGTGAATTCAGGGAGGCTTGAGTTTGTTCAATCAGGCATGAATGACACCATGGGTGCAATTGGATGCTCTGTGAGCTAACCAATAGTCATATTTCTGAGACCCACAACTGTAGACCTACTGTCATTCACCTTCATCGTTGTTGTCAGGCTTTGAAGAAACACACGCCACCTATGCTGGGGTAGGACCCAATATGACTACATTGTTGTTGACCTGGTCCTGGATCCATTCCTTGAACGCATAGTATTGCATGAGTGTATTTACAAGGAATCAGTGATAGGGGTAGCGGTTGGTGTGATTAGTGAGATTAGACTCATGGGGCCTCCTTCACTTTGGAAACTTTAGGATTCCCTGATCCAAGGCACTTCAGAAATAATACGGGACTTGAGCCTCATCAAACGAGTAGATCTAGTTTCTTCATTCTAGGAAAAGGAATCTGGGATCCTAGACCTAATGAGGGGATAGATCCTAGTGAGGAGGTGGAACTTGATTGTCTCTTCTAGGTAGAGGTTCTTGATGGGGTGGTTTCAGCTGATTCTAAGGTGGGAAATGCTAAGCCTGAGGCTAGGCCTGAGGCTGTTGTCCTCAGTGAGGCTATGGATGTGGCTCTGTCAGTAAAAATTCTAGACGTATGTGGGCCTCTACCTATATAATGGTAGCAGTTTCATCCTTCGATTCTCTTCTTACAAGAGTTGTGGGAGGCAATGGTCATTCTTTTTTGGATTTCTTCAAGGCTTCCTCTAGGAACTAAGCCTTGTTAGAGAAATCCCAAAATCCACCTGGGAAATTCTATGTGATGAAGGAGGGAACCAATTTAGTCTGTACATTCCCCATGCACATCTTTAGCAATTGTTCTTGATTTAGTATCATATCAAGTGAGTATGTGAGGCCTTTCCACCTGGTGAAAAATTCTTTGACTCACTCATCTGGATGTTGTTTTCACTTGAAGATGTCATCAATACAAGTCTTCTACGTGGTGGAGCTGAACTGATATAGAAACTGCTTGTGAAGATATTTCCAACCAGCTATGGACATAATGGGTAACTGGTTGTACCAGATGAATGCAGGTCCTTCCAGTGTATGTACGAATAAACAGATCTTGGCTACCTCTTGCTCTGTTGGAGTTCCCAGCATGTGTCCACACCTTGAAATAAAGTGGTCCAGATGATGCAGCAGGTTGCCTATCCCATTGAATGGAGAGAAAATAGGGTTCCTAAAATCTAGGGGGTGGAATATCATCCACCCATTCTGGATACGGATTTCCATCAGGCAGGATTGCCACCTATCGTGTCTCAAGGGCCTCAAAGAGGATGATGAGATTGGCCATCGAATCACCCTAGAATGGATTCCTAACTTGGTGAGGATTTCTGACCAGTAGTGTGTTAGTGGGATCTTCATCATGATAGGTGGGCCCAATGACTCGTGGAGCGACTAGAGTGTCTTGTGGATCCAATCACTACAAAAAAAACTCATTTAGCAACGTTTTTTTTTCATTAGCGATGTTTTAAAGCGTTGCTAATTCATTAATCAATGTTTCCTAAAAATGTTGGTAAATGAGGTGTCACTAAATTAGAGATGTTTATAAGTGTCTCTATTTAGCAACATCGCATTTACTGGCATTTTTGAAAAACATCGGTAATGAAATGTAGCTAAATTTGAGACCTTTAGAGATGCTTGTAAATGTCTCTAGTTTAGAGACACCTCATTTACCGATGCTTTTTAAGTTCATCGGTAAATGACACCTCATTTACAGACATTTTTTAGAAAGTCTCGGTATGTTTTTTTTAATTTTTTTAGAAATGAGTTTTTGTTGAAAATTATTTTAAAAAATTTCCAGTCCCTCCTCACCTCGCCCCTCTCTTATTCTATTTCCCCACCACTCTTCAGTCCCCCCAGTCACGAAAAATTTAGGGGAGGGGGAATTTTTTATTATTTAAATGGGTTCTCCATTTTCTTTATTTTGAAAATGGGGCTGTCTAGAGCCACTTCAAGTGGCGCTAATGGAAAAAATCGTTGTAGCGCCACTTCAAGTAGCACTAGGCCGATTTTACCAAATTAGGTATCAGTGCCACTTAAAGTGGCATTGATCTCCTTCCCCACCTATAAATACTCATCCCCCCACACTCATACTCATTCCTCTCCCCTTCCCAATCTCTCTCCCTCCTTCCCAATTCCTCCTTCCCTTTCTCTCTATTCTTTTCCTCTCTAACATTGGATTTCCACTTTCTGGTCGTGCAGCCGCCACGTAGCTACCTTCCCGCAAATTTGAGGTAACTTTTCATTTACATATATGTAATATTTTCAATTGTTTATTTAATTGTTTAGTTAATCTAATTAGTTAATTAATTAATTATAATTAGTTAATTAATGAATTTTAATTAGTTAATTAATTGTAATTTGTTAATTAATTAATTCAAAGTTGTGAAGTTAATTAATTCAAATTAAGTAGTTAATTAATTGTAATTAGTTACTTAATTAATTGTAATTAGTTAACTAAATAATTGTAATTAGTTAACTAATTAATTATAATTAGTTAAGTTAGTAATTCTAATTAGTTAGTTAATTAATTGTAATTATTTAATTAATCAATTCTAATTAGTTAAGTAATTAATTCTAATTAGGTAGTTAATTAATTGTAATTAGTAAATTAATTGTAATTAGTTAATTAATTGTAATTAGTTAATTAATTGTAATTAGTTAATTAATTGTAATTAGTTAATTAATCAATTCAAATTAGTTAAGTTAATTAATTAAAATTAGGTAGTTTGTTAATTTTAATTAGTTAATTTATTAATTCAAATTAGTTAATTAATTAATTCTAATTAGTTAAGTAAGTAATTCTAATTAATTAATTAATTAAATATAACTAGTTACTTAGTGAATTCTAATTGGTTAATTAATGAATTCTAATTAGGTAATTAATCAATTATAATTAGTTAAGTAATTAATTTTAATTGGTTAATTAATTTTAATTAGTTAATTAATTGTAATTATTTAATTAATTGTAATTAGTTAATTAATTGTAATTAGTTAATTAATTGTAATTAGTTAATTAATTGTAATTAGTTAATTAATCAATTCAAATTAGTTAAGTTAATTAATGAAAATTAGGTAGTTAATTAATTGTAATTAGAGAAGTTAATTAATTTAAATTAGTTAAGTAAGTAATTTTAATTAGTTAATTAATTAATTATAATCAGTTAGTTAATTAATTCTAATTAGTTAATTAATTATTTCTAATCAGTTACTTAATTAATTATAATTAGTTAAGTAATTAACTCTAATTAGTTAATTAATTATAATTATTTAATTAATTGTAATTAGTTAATTAATTGTAATTAGTTAATTAATCAATTCAAATTAGTTAAGTTAATTAATTCAAGTTAGGTAGTTAATTAATTGTAATTAATGAAGTTAATTAATTCAAATTAGTTAAGTAATTAATTCAAATCCGTTAAGTAAGTAATTCTAATTAGTTAATTAATTAATTCTAATCAGTTAATTAATTAATTCTAATCAGTTACTTAATTAATTATAATTAGTTACTTAATTAATTATAATTAGTTAATTAATTGTAATTAGTTAATTAGTTGTAATTAGTTAATTAATTATAATTTGTTAATTAATTGTAATTTTTTAATTAATTGTAATTAGTTAATTAATTGTAATTAGTTAATTAATCAATTCAAATTAGTTAAGTTAATTAATTCAAATTAGGTAGTTAATTAATTGTAATTAGTTACTTAATTAATTCAAATTAGTGAAGTTAAGTTAATTAAGTCAAACTAGGTAGTTAATTAATTGAAATTAGTTAATTAATTATAATTAGTTACTTAATTAATTGTAATTAGTTATTTAATTAATTATAATTAGTTAGTTAATTAATTCTAATAATGTAATTAATCTATTCAAATTAGTTAAGTTAATTAATTAAATCTAATTATGTAATCTAATTAGGTAGTTAATTAAATCTAATTAGGTAATTAATTAAGTTAACTAATTCTAATTAGGTAGTTACTTAAATGTAATTAGGTTGTTAATGAAGTCTAATTAGGTAGTTAATGAAGTCTAATTAGGTACTTAATGAAGTCAAATTATATAATTAATGAAGTCTAATTATCGAAGTAGTTACAGTAATTAGCAAAGTTGTTACAGTAATTAGCGAAGTAGGTACAGTAATTAGAGAAGTAGTTATAGTAATTAGCTAAGTAGTTAGATTAATTAGTGAAGTAGTTATAGTAATTAGCGAATTGGTTACTGTATTTAGCGAAGTAGTTACAGTATTTAGCGAATTAGTTACAATAATTAGCGAATTAGTTACAGTATTTATCAAAGTAGTTACAGTAATTAGTGAAGTAGTTACAGTAATTAACGAATTAGTTATATTATGAATTGTTTATATAATATATTTTTTCATTATATTCTAAGTATGATAATGAATTTAGTTTGTCATCTACCTTGACCTCGGTTTTTAATTGAAGTTATGAACTTGAATTTAGTAGTTGAATATATTTTTTGCATATTAAGTGTTAGAGTTGTCATGAACTGAAATGATTGCTTGAGTAAAGTATCCTCGGATAGAGGGGCTTTGGTTCAAACCACTTACTTTCCTGGAGGCTTACCTTATCTAGGAAAGTGAATGGGGTTGGCTATCTATCTCTCCAGGCTTATTCATGTTGAGTTTTTCAATTTCATATAACTCTATGCTTTTACATGACGTGTTCATGTACCTCATGCATATGATGCATGTGGATATGTATGAATATGTTTGACTTACTATTTTTGGGTAAATAACACAAACTTGAAGGTTATGTAAAGATATTTACACATCAATATGGTTTGAACATATTGATTTGGTGGAGGGAATAGGATTCCAACATAAATTCTAGAAGAATGTAGACATAAATTGATTTTTTGATCATATTTGATTAATAACGAGGGTTTATTTTAGATAAAAAAATATGGATACTTATATTTATTGCAATGGACAAATAATTGAGACAGAACAAGGGTGTAGTTATAGTATACAGCCAGAAGTTGTTGTAATGCTTGGAGGCTATACAAATTTGGGGACTCTTCAAAGGAAAATTCATCGAAAGTTAAAACTGACGAGAAACCAAGCGATAGAATCTATCACATACAGGAATCTAAAATATGTTGATAGGTTTTGGCATGTGTCTTATCCAATAACTGATGATGAGGAATGGGAATACATACTGTCATTGGTTAAGTTTCTACCTACCAATCAAATGATGGAGTTATATGTGACCATAGCTTCAATGGAGGTTCTATCGACATTGGAAGTTGGGTCATCACAATGTCATGAGACTATGTCATATTATCCTGTTAGAATACATCAAGAAGTTACATCATCAATGTTACCTTCATTTCCCTTGGCTATAACTTCAATGGATAGTCCCCCGCATACAGTAGATGCGTTGGTCAATAATTTTGAGGATGATGACAATTTAGAAGAAGAAGATGAATAGGAAGATGAAGATGAAGAGGAAGCGCATGCAGAAGAACCATTAGTGCCCACTCATGTGAGGTTTAATCGACCATTGAACCATCCCCCACCATTGATTTCATGGTCAACAGAAGGCATGAATTACTTGCCAGAATTCGATTGGTCAGTTATTACTCCTACTTCAGAATTTCTAAGAATCATTGGGGGCATAGATCGAGTGTCAGATGAAGGCGTTATGTATGTTGGGAGAGAGTTTGAGAGTAAATATGCAATGAAAAAATGTGATAAAACAATATCACATTGAAATAAATTACTCTTATGTTTTATAAGAGTCAAAAAGGTCTTATTATTTGATTCGTTGTGACAAATATGATTCGAATTGTCCAATGCGTCTGTGATCTATAATTGATAACACATTTCACAGCTGGCGCATCACAAGATTTACTCCACACACATGTGTGAACCCAAGCTTGTCATAGGAACACTCTTCATTAGATTATGACTTTGTTTCAATAGTTATTGTTGAAATGATTAGAGCATGTCAAGATGTTTCTATTGTTCTAGTGATGGATCAAATCAAACAACTTTTTGGGTATCAGATATCTTATTGAAAGGCATGGGAAGTAAGAAAAAAGGCTATTGTGAAAGTGTACGGTGATTGGGATGACTCTTATAGAGTTTTACCACAACTTTTGGAGCTTTTACGCCACAATAATCAAGTGATCTATCGGTTACATACTACTGAATATGTTAACCAATACAACCAAGTTGATCAGTCAATGGTTGTTTTTGAAAGACTATTTTGGGAATTTTTACCATGTGTGGCGGCTTTTATACATTTCAAGTAGTTTATACAAATAGATGGCACACTTCTGTATGGAAAGTATACAAGAACTTTATTGATTACTGCCACACAAGATGGAAATCGATCCCCTCTACCTTTGGCATTTGAAATTATAGAGAAAGAGAACTTCTCATCATGGAGTTGGTTTCTGGAATGTCTTTGAGAGTTTGTTACGGGCATGGAAGGGATTTGCCTTATCTCAGATCGTCATCATGCAATCAAGGAGGCAATACAATCTGAGGGACTTTCATAGAGACCACCCTATGACCATCATCGATGTTGTATTTGAGACATTGCTTGCAATTTACAAAAGAGATTCAAGAATGAGTCGATGAATAAAGCAATCATAAAAATTGTTATGAATGTCCTTTTTTCCTATTAAAAATTCTTGTCATAGTTATGATCATATCTATTCAGATTATTTCTTTTATGATAGCATACGAGCCTCAACAACAAATATTGGAGGATCATCTTAAAGATATTCATAGAGTTAATCCGGAAGTTTATGATTACATGATTCTAATTCAAAAATAGAAATGGTCATTGGTATATGATGATGCGAGGAGATATAGTCATATGACGACCAACATCATAGAATTCATAAATGGATTTTTCAATGGAGTTCGAAAATTACTAATCATAGGTAAATATGAATATTTGATTATATGTTGCTCAAAAAATCATAATTATAATATACTATTAGTATAATGACTTAAATCTAAATTATAGGTTTGGTACAAGAGACCATCTATCATAGTGTGAAGTATTTTCTGGAACGGGGAAAGCAAGCTAAATATTTCTTGAATAGAGGGATGTGTTATGGACACCATTTCAAGCGCGATCTAGATATAGTTATTCAGGAAGCTGCAACTTATCCTGTCACCACATTTAATCTTCCAGAGCAATGATTTGATGTTGCTGAGCCCGGTGATGTTGTGGCTTATAGAAATAGTCATATCCAAGTTGCTTTATTGGAGAAGTGTTACTGTGAATGTGGAAAGTTTAAAGCACTGAGATATCCTTGTAGCCATGTGATTGCATCCTGTGGTTACATACACATATCTTGGGAGCAGTTTGTTGATCCAATTTATCAACTCGACAGTATCAACTCTTGCTACAATACTCCGTGGATTCCAATCAGAGAATATCAGAATTTTCGGCTCTCTAATGACACACCCACGCTTATACCGAATAACAGTAGACTTTGACCTAAAGGGAGGCCAAAGTCGACTCGTATTCGGAATGAGATGGATTGGCCTAGTGAACAGGAACCTGAATGAAGGTGCAACATATGCTTCCAGGAGGGTCATACGAAGAAACATTTCCCTAGACACATAGGGAAATCATCTAATGGTTAAAATTATTTTTTTACTCCATAATTTACTGTAAACACATTGTACGTGTAATCAATATTTGTCCATCGATGCATTTTGAAAGCATTCATAGCGAATATATATCATCAACATTTAAATAAGTGGTTGTTGTTTTAGAAAAATAACAAGAAAATTTAAGATAGAGGATTTAACAGAATCTGAGAATCATCTAGAGTGAATACTAGTAAAGAATAAATTGAGGATATAATAGAATTTGAAACTACTAGCCTAGAAAATGACAAGTAAAGAAATCAGGACAATGCTACATTTGAGGAGAAGCTGAGAAATCAACCTTTTTCAAACATTATGCCCCTCTCATCCTTTTCTTAAAAAGTGTTAAATAGAGTGATAAACCAAAATAATTTATATTTTTGAAAATGATTAAAACCTTTAGCATTGATATGTTGGTTTTTCAATCCTTGGATAAAATATCATCATATTCCAAATTTATCAATATGTTTTTAGATAATAATGAATATTGGAAGAAATTAAATAACATCAATCTTAATGAGTGTAGTGTCATTCTTTTAATGATGCTACCACTAAATTTTAAGCACCCTGTAACTTTTTTTTATTTAATTATGAATAGGAGCAAGTGAGAAAATGAAATGTTTTGTGATTTTGGAGAAAATATTAATTTGATACTTTAATCCTTGTTCAAAAAGGTGGGTCTTAGGGAATTGAAATTGACTTATGTCTGACATCAACTTGTTGATAGGTCACTAAATCACCCCTAAATTACTTTATTTAACTCATTACATTCTTCTTTTATACATTACATGATAAATTTCATACCTTAATTGATAAATGTGATGTTTAACATGAAATTAATGTTTTACTATTTGTACATTCAGATGGAGCAGCCACTATTATCTAGCCAGGAGACGCATGTGTCGCATCTTGTGTTGGCATGAGGACCTGTTCGACACCTTACTATTCGGAGAGCACATCGTTATCATCACGATGCGCCCCTGGTAGCTATTTATCCATTACTTAGACGTGCAGGATTTTATGGAGTCTCTATGTGTGACTTCAAGACTATTGACCATTATTTTATTGTGGCATTGGTTGAGAGATTGCAGCCAGAGACACACACTTTTTATCTACTAGAGGGGGAGATGACCATTACTTTAGAGGACATCACCTACATGCTTGGTTTACCCATCCATGGACAGGCAGTTACGGGTGCCACTAGTGGCAACTGGGCTGCCGTCATACAGCGACTATTAGGCATTGATGTCGTTGGCGTACGAGGTGTACTTGTGGGTTCGCGATTGTGCATGACATGGCTTGATGAACATTTCGCTGTCATTCCTGATGACGTAGACGAGGAGATGCTTATTAGAAACACACATGCATATATTATGCGACTTCTCGGAGGCATGTTATGCGTCGACTAATCCACCCTTTTGGTACACATGATGTACCTCCCATTACTTAAGGATCTTGATCTGACAGCTACATATAGTTGGGGATCCGTTGTATTATCACATCTATACAGATACCTTTATACCAGTTGTTAGGCAGATGCACAGTAGATTGCAGGTTGTATGGCTTTAGTACAGATGTGGTCCTTGGAGCATTTTCCATGCATCGCTCCTCGAGGTATCTCACCACTTGCAACAGAGCTATTTCAGGATTGTCCTCAGGGATGATGGTATGTTTACTTAATTAATTTCATTTATTTAGTATTTCTGTTTTTTTATAAACTTACAGTATATTACTCTTTTGTAACCAGGTGGAGTCAGTCTCAGAATAATGCACACACACCGAGACATAGTGTGCCTAGCTTTCAACAGATATTCGATGCATTAGTGCCAACTGATGTAAGTCAAGAAATACTTTTTTATAGAACAATATTAATTTTTATCACTATTTTAAGTTATTTCAATGTAATCTTACTAAAATTATCTTGCTAATATGTCACTTACTTTTTGAGTTTATATTTCAGGTTTCATGGACTCCATATATAGGCTATGTATATGTGTCACTTCCACCATACTGCACAGCTATGATCGGAGATCGTGCTGCAGTGGTGCCACTCATCCACTTCCATATCATTTAGTGGCACCATCCAGACCAGGTCATGCGCCAGTTCGGTTATATACAGCATGTTTGGACCTTCTGGATTTTCTTGCAGTAAATTGGATACCATGGCCGCCTCTCCTCCATCGAATGGTCTAAACCCAGAGGCATCGGAATTGGGGGGTTAATCTAGATATGTGAGTGATATTTCGGTAAAAATGATGCGTTTTCCAGATTTAATGAGATAGAATTGAACGGTTAAGCTGGATTTAGGAAGTTGTGGTGGCGTTCCCACCAAAACGAAAGTCGGTTTCGGCCTTTCTTCATATCCAGTATAAATTTTGATATCCAATTCACTGCAAAAAAAAGACAGAAGGTCCAAACATGGTGTGTTTATGTGGACCTTCTCTCCTTTCTTGCAGTGAATTGGACATCAAAATTTTAGAAAACCCGTGTGACAAGGATTCCCTTAACGAAAGGCGTTTTCGTCCTTTCTTCATATCCAGTTTACATTTTATAGTCTTTCAAGGTCGCGTACTTGAAACATTTTTAAGTTTCAAGTAGGTGGTTTTAAAAGATTATAAATTAATTTTGGTCATAATTTTTAATGAAATTATTTTTTTTCAACTATTTCTTATATATTTAATCAATTTTTAAAGTTTCATTTATATTGGTCTTATAGTTAATGTTTTATAGTCTTTCAAAGGCGCGTACTTGAAACATTTTTAAGTTTCAAGTAGGCGGTTTGGAAAGATTATAAATTAATTTTCATCAACATTTTTTAGAAAGTTTTTTTTCAAATATTTCTTTTATGTTTAATCAGTGTTTAAATTTTCATTTATATTAGTCTTATAGTCAACGTTTTATAGTCTATTAAAGTCGCGTACTTGAAACATTTTTAAGTTTCAAGTAGGCGGTTTTGAAAGATTATAAATTAATTTTCATCAACATTTTTTAGAAAGTTATTTTTTTCAACTATTTCTTATATGTTTAATAAGTATTTAAAGTTTCATTTATATTGGTCTTATAGTTAACATTTTATAGTCTTTCAAAGTCACGTACTTGAAACATTTTTAAGTTTCAAGTAGGCAGTTTTGAAAGATTATAAATTAATTTTCATCAACATTTTTTAGAAATTTATTTTTGTTTTCAACTATTTATTATATGTTTAATCAATTTTTAAAGTTTTATTTATATTGGTCTTATAGTTAACGTTTTATAGTCTTTCAAAGTCGCGTACTTGAAACATTTTTAAGTTTCAAGTAGGCAGTTTTGAAAGATAATAAATTAATTTTCATCAACATTTTTTAGAAAGTTATTTTTGTTTTCAACTATTTCTTATATGTTTAATCAGTGTTTAAAGTTTCATTTATATTGGTCTTATAGTTAACATTTTATAGTCTTTCAAAGTCGCGTACTTGAAACATTATTAAGTTTCAAGTAGGCCGTTTTGAAAGATTATAAATTAATTTTCTTCAACATTTTTTTGAAAGTTATTTTTGTTTTCAACTATTTCTTATATGTTTAATCAGTTTTTAAAGTTTCATTTATATTGGTCTAATAGTTAACATTTTATAGTCTTTCAAAGTCGCGTACTTGAAACATTTTTAAGTTTCAAGTAGGCGGTTTTGAAAGATTATAAATTAATTTTCATCAACATTTTTTAGAAAGTTCTTTTTGTTTTCAACTATTTCTTATATGTTTAATTAGCGTTAAAAGTTTCATTTATATTGGTTTAATAGTTTAAGTTTGATAGTCTTTCAAAGTCGCATACTTGAAACAGAATCCCACATCGAAAACACAGAATGTACTGTGCAGGAAAAAGAGAACCAGAAAACAATATAAATGAAAATTTTATTTATATATATATATATATAAACAAAACAAAACAAACAATAAAAATATAAATTTTAAATAAAAACAAAATAAAATAAAACAAACAAATAAAAATTATATATCTAAACAAAACAAAACGAAATAAAATTTTTAAACAAAACAAATCATAAAAAAATTAAATTAAAAAAATTATATATGAACAAAAGAAAACAAAAAATAAAAATAATAAATTTAAATAATTTTTTTATAAATAATTTATAAATAAATTTATTGTGGTTTATTTATGTATTATAATACATAATTATAAATTTAATACATAATTATAATATTATAATAAATACATAATTATAATATATTATAATAAATATAATAGATATTAATAATTTTAATAATGTTTATTTATATATTTATTTATATATATATATATATATATTTATAAATAAATTTAATACAGTTTATTTATGTATTTAAATAATTATATATAAAATTATAAATAATTATATATAAATAAAATTTATATTTAAAATTTATAAATTTATATTGAAATATGAATTATTAAAATTATTTATCTTTATATAAATAAACCTTATTAAATCTTATACAGTTATTATAATTACATATTTATTATAACTATATAATTATTATATTTATAATTCTATATTTATTATATTATTATATTTATATATTTAAAATAATTAGATATTTATTATAATTATATATTAATTATAATTATGGAATTTTTATATATATAATTATATAAATTATTGTAATTTCATATTTATTAAATTCATATATTTATTTTATTATAAATTTATTATAATTAAATATTTATTGTAATCATAAAATTATTATATTTATAATTATATATTTATTACATTATTATTTTTATATATTTATAATAATTAGATATTTATTATAATTATATATTAATTATAATTATGGATTTGTTATACTTATAATTATATAAATTATTGTAATTTCATTTTTATTATATTTATATATTCATTTTATTATACATTTATTATAATTAAATATTTATTATAATTAAATATTCATTACAATTATATAATTATTCTATTTTTTTATTTATTATATTTTTAATTATATAATTATTATAATTGTATAATTATTATATTTATATAGTTATTATTATTATATATTTATCATAATTATATACTTATTATATTTATTATATTTATAATTATAAATTTATTATAATTATGTAATTTTTATTATAATAATTATATGATTATGATAAATATATAATTATAAATATAATAATTATATTTTTATTGTATTTATTTTAGTAATTATATTTTTTATAATAAAGAAATTTATTATAAATATTATATTTATATATATGTGGGGGGTTGGGGTTGGGGAGCTGAAGGGGTTAGCACCACTTGAAGTGACGTTGTCCCACCAATTTGTTCAGCACCACCTCAATTGGCGCTGGACAACCCCATTTCCCCAAATAAGTTTAGCCCTACCCCATAAACCAAAAAAAAACCTTCTACCCAAAATCCCCCCCAATCACTCTTTTGTGCTCCAGTCACCCCTGCTCGGCCCCGCCATGCTCTAGCAGTCACCCCCACTCCCCTCTCCTTTCCTATGTGCTCCCCTCTCCTTGCTCGCTATGCTCTAGCAGTCACCCCTGCTCCCCTCTCCTCCCCTCTCCTTGCTCTCCGCGTTCCAGCAGCATTCAATTGGCGTTGGACAACCTCATTTCCCCAAATAAGTTTATCCCTACCCCATAAACCCAAAAAAACCCTTTCTACCCAAATCCTCCCCCCCCCCCAGTCACTCTTCTGTGCTCCAGTCACCCCCGCAGTGCTCCAGCAGTCACCCCCACTCCCCTCTCCTCCCCCGCTCACCCCCGCCACGCTCCAGCAGTCACCCCCACTCCCCTCTTCTCCCCTCTCCTTGCTCTTCGTGCTCAAGTAGTCACCCCTGCTCCCCTCTCCTTGATCGCCATGCTCCAGCAGCGCAGGCATTCAATCACCCCTGTTCCCCTCTCCTTTCCTACGCGCTCCAGCAGTCACCCCTACTCCCCTCTCCTTTCTCATCACGCTAAAGCAGTCACCTCCGCTACCCTATCCTTGCCCGCCACATTGCGCTCAAGTCACCCTATCGATACTCGCTCTCCCCACTCTAGTCTGTTGGGGCTTGGAGCCTGGCGCCACAGCGGAAGTCATTATTGCAGAAACACACAAGAGAAGATTTCACCCGAAGCCCTTTTATCACCCGAAGGCATTTTACACAACACACCCGAAGGAATTTTACACATCACACCCAAAGGAATTTTACACATCACACCCGAAGGATTTTTTTACAATGCAACACCGAACCATGAACATACCATATTTTTTGTACCGCTGATCATCACAACCGGGACACGCCGCTTGATCTCCGCAACCAAGAGGACTTTCGATACATGGCATCTTTATGAATCTCTTTGCACGTCGTCGTCGACAATTCTCTCTCCATCGTCGCACGTCATCATCTTCATGCACACACTTTAATTCGCCATCGTTGACACTCCATCATCGCCATCGTCATCACCTCTGCTTCAATCATCTTCATCATCTTCACTTCGCACCGATTACTGCAAACGCGGCAACCCCTTCGTCGCTCTCTCTTGGTGGCTACATCTTTTCCAGCCCACATTCAAAAAAATGCTACCACATCCTCTTATATAGACACCTAGCCCATATCTCCAATTAATGCGATCATCATTCATTATTATATCAATTAATATTGGGAATAACTCTTCATTAATGTTGGGAGAAAATCCTCCATTAATGTTGAGAAAATCCCACCATTAATATTTTCTCTCTCCTCATAATTCAAAAATTTAAATCATAAATCCCAATAATCTCTACCATGATTTAAAATTTAAATATTCTGCATTCATCTCCACCATCTGGGTCAATGTGATCGCTGACTCCACCAATCTTCGAATTTCACCCAATGAA
This sequence comes from Viscum album, assembly GCA_963277665.1. Classification (NCBI taxonomy): domain Eukaryota; kingdom Viridiplantae; phylum Streptophyta; class Magnoliopsida; order Santalales; family Viscaceae; genus Viscum; species Viscum album. Next base: position 1,539,708,426 of record OY728125.1, on the reverse strand, counting down.
CGGAACACGCCATATGACACCTACGGCCAAGAAGACTTTCGATATTCAAGCAACACCGCTGATACCGCTGCCATTTTTCGATGACATCTGAGTCCTTGAGTCCTGGATAAGATGCTCCTCCAGATTCTTTCCACTGTTTTCTACAACCAAGCACTTCAACCTCCCTTTGATACCACTGTTGTGGTGTGGAGACCGGCACCACAGCGGAAGTCGTCATTGCAGAAACACACAAGAGAAGATTTCACCCGAAGGAATTTTATCACCCGAAGGCATTTTACACAACACACTCGAAGGAATTTTACACATCACACCCAAAGGAATTTTACACATCACACCCAAAGGCTTTTTTACAATGAAACACCGACACCATTAGCATACCATATTGTTTGTACCACAGATAATCGCAACCGGGACACGCCGCTTGATCTCCGCAACCAAGAGTACTTTTGATACATGGCATCTTCATGAATCTTTTTGCACACCGTCGTCGACAATTCTCTCTCCATCGTCGCACGTCATCATCTTCATGCACACACTTTCATTCACCATCATTGACACGCCATCATCGCCTCTGCTTCAATCATCTTCATCATTTTTGCTTCGCACCGGTTACCGCAAACGCGGCAACCCCTTCGTCGCTCTCTCTTGGTGGTTATATCTTTGCCAGCCCACATTCAAAAAAATGCTAACGCATCCTCTTATATAGAAAACCAGCCCATATCTCCAATTAATGCGGTCAACATTCATTATTTAATCAATTAATATTGGGAATAACTCTTCATTAATGTTGGGAGAAAATCCTCCATTAATGTTGAGAAAATCCCACCATTAATATTTTCTCTCTCCTTATAATTCAAAAATTTAAATCATAAATCCCAACAGAGTCACCCTGCCGGGACTCGCTCTCCCCTCCGCACTCTAGTACCCCACCCCCACTGTCGCGCTCCAGTCCCGCTCCCCTGCTCTCCCCGCCGTGCTCCAGGCCCCCCAGTTACCCTGCGGCCCTCCAGTCCCCCCAGTCCCTCCTCACCCCGCCCCTCTCTTGTTTCCTTTCCCCATCACTCTTCAGTCCCCCCAGTCACTCTTCTGTGCTCCAGTCACCCCCACTCACCCCCGCTACGCTCCAGCAGTCACCCCCGCTCCCCTCTCCTTGTCTTCCATGCTCCAGCATTCAATCACCCTCATGCCCCCCCCCCCCCCCGCGCTCCAGTACCCACCCCCACTGCCGCACTCCAGTCCCCATCCCCCGCTCTCCCCTCCATGTTCCAGTCCCCCCAATCCACCCCCCCCCCACCCTCGCTCTCTCTACCATGCTCCAGTCACCCCCGCTCCCCTCTCCTTGTGTGTGTTTATATTATATTTCATATGTTTATATTTCATTATATAGATATATATGTTTATATTTTTATATTTTATGTTTGTGTGTGTTTATATTTTATGTTTATTTATATGGTTATATTATATATGTGTGTGTATAAATATATATGTGTACATATATATAATTATAATTATAAATTTTCACACACACACAAAAATATATACATATATTAATATATAAATATATAAATATATATTTTCATCCTTGAGTGTGTTCCGCTTTCACGGTTGAATCCAATTTTATATATATATATATATTTCATATGTTTATATTTTATGTTTATATATATGTGTGTCTATGTGTGTGTGTGTTTATATTATATATGTATATATATATCTATGTTTATGTTTTATATTATAAATAAATGTTTATATTTTATGTTTATTTATATTCTTATATTATACATATGTGTGTAAATATATATGTGTACATATATATAATTATAATTATAAATTTACTCACACACACATATAATTAGACACGTTTTATAACACTGGTAAAAATGTCACTAAAATAGACATGTTTTCTTAAAAATGTGACTAAATTTAAAATACATATGTGTTTTAATATATAAATATGTGCATATATATAAATATATGTATATATATATTTATATATTAGTTTTTATTTTTATATGTATTAATATATATATATATATATCTACATCGATATAGGGAAATGAGCTATATATAAATATATATTTTTATATATATGTTTATAGATATGTTTATGTGTTTATACATATTAATATATATATATATCTAAATATATATTTACATCTAAATATGTATTTACATCGATGCGTAGGAATGAGCTATATATATATATATTTATTTATTTATTTATATAGTGATGTTTCATTAAAACGTCGCCAATTTATCAACATTTTTGAGAAAACGTCACTAATTTAGTGAGGATTTTGATGAAACATCGCTAATTTAGCAACGCTTCTAAGAAAACATCACTAAATTAGCAAGGATTCTAAGGAAACGTCGCTAATTTAGGGACATTTTTTAGCAAACGCCGCTAAATTAGCGACGATTTTGAGTAAACGTCTCTAATTTAGCAACGCTTCTGAGGAAATGTCACTAAATTAGCGACGCTTCTGAGAAAACTTCATTAATTTAGCAGTGATTCTGAACAAAAGTTACTGATTTAGCAACACTTCTAAGGAAATGTCGCTAATTTAGTGATTATTCTGAGAAAACTTCATTAAATTATCGATGCTTCTGAGGAAACGTCGTTAAATTAGTGATATTTTTTCAAAAATGTAGCTAAATTAGCGATGATTTTGAGAAAATGTCGCTAATTTAGTGATGATTTTGAGAAAATGCCACTAATTTAGGGATGCTTCTGAGGAAATGTTACTAATTTAGCAACACTTTTGAGGAAACTTCACTAAATTAGCGATGTTTTTCAAGAAACATTGCTAATTTAGTGACATTTTCAAGAAACATTTCTAATTTAGAAACATCTTCAAGAAATATCGCTAAATTAGCGACATTTTTAGGAAACTTTGGTAAATTAGCGATGTATCCTGAAAAAAGTTGCTAAATTTTTAAATTTGTGATGTTTTTAAAAAAACATCTTTAAAAAAGCGTCACTAAATTACAGCCTTTTTTGTAGTTACTGGAGTGTCTTGTGGAGCCATTGGAGGAATAACCTAAACAACTATCAGGGGAACAACTAGAGTCGGGTCTCGAGGAGGATTCTCATGTTGTTTGGGAATATTTGGTGATGTATACTGTTTTCATTTTTCATAAGCTCTGGCCTCTACCCTATCGATATGCACAAGGTTGTCCATATCAATAAGACATAACTTTCTAAAAAGAACTCGTGGCTACCCCTGCTACCCCAGTAGAGGGCAGATGGAATCATACTTAGGATCATCGTAGTCCAAACGTTGCTTTTCAAGGTGCTTGATGAAGAGATCATCAATGAAATTCTTCTGATCTGTGAGCTATTGGAGAAACATATATTTTTTGGGATCATCCTCCATCTTCTATGTTAAACCAGATAGGATAGAGATCTTAACAGCCCTGGATTTTCCTTTACCCTTGTTGCGATCTTGACCGAGAGGCAGTAACTGAGAAGGTTCTACAAGGATGATTATCTATATGTGTTGGAAAGTGACAATACCTGGGTGATCCGGTATATGTTGTGTTATCCCAGGGGGGAAGGTCATTCTTTTCGGACCTTGATTCAGTTCTATTCTCCTTTAGTGGATTGAGGTCATCCATGTTCACTGTGACTACACCCGGAGGCACATCCTCGATATCACCTGGCAAGTAGAGTTGTCATAGGATGGGACTGAAGTAAAGAGTAGCATACTTCCCCCATCCACGGATCTGGATGTGTGGGGATGCCTCCTTAATAATTATTCAGATCACAGTGAAGCTCTGGATGCATCATTTTTGTAGGGTCTAGTGATAACCGGGCGATGTAGGGTGCTGAGCAAAGGAAATTGTGGCCAGGTCAACCATGTGATGCTGCTGGCTGATGTCTTCATAATGTTCCAATCTACTTTGGAAATCAAACCATTGAGTACGAAGGAAGAAATGTGTCACCTAGAAAGATCAGTGAAAAAAATTGACTTTATCCTGTGTGAGGTACTCCAAAATGTTAAAGTCTGGAGTCACGATCGTCCAGAAAATCTTAGGAAACTGGTCCGCTGTGATAATTTCCCATAAGATTATCCATTCAAAAATGGAATCTGGTGTTTGGTTGCCACATTCATTAACTAGGGATGGCTGAGGGACTGAAATTGGTACTGATGTGGACTACTGTGGTGGAGGAATGGCCGATGGAGAAAACAATGCATGATCTGATAAACCACTACATACTGGGTCATTTAATGGGGGAGGTAACGACTATATCATCATGTCCCTATAGGATGGGGTGCTGACCGTTGATTCCTGTGCAAGGGACGCAGTCATTGGTAGTGGGTCAAGCTTATTCTCATCATCTACCAGACTCTAGAACAAATCTCTATGATCTCATGTTGATTTATGTAATGAATCTGGAGAAGGTAGAGACGGCTTCACGGCAAGACCCTAGAAGGGAGCCAAATCTTTCACATTTTACATGAACATGTGGAGGGATTCAAGGATCTGGTACATCTCACTTTTTGGGAGGACTAATCTTACACCCTAAGTTCTTGCCTCAGATCCTAATGTAGAGGATTGGGGTTAAGGCTTCATCATTGAGTCATATTCTACTTTAGAATCTGGAAAGCGGACTGGATTGACAATGATCTGGTGCTTCTTAGAGTTCTTCCTCTGATGGTGACGGTTCTCCCTTCTTCCCTAGGATAGTTCCTCCGGGTAGGGTAGATCTTTAACATGAGGAGGACCTCTGTGGGGATTGTTTCTAGAGTGGGGAGGGCCTCTAGTTGATCTAGTTGTGACATGAGGAGGACCTTTGTATCTATCATCATTGGAGTGGGGAGGACCTCTACTTTAGTGATCTGAGGTGCGATTAGCACCCAAGCATATGTCGAATGAGACATGGGGTGGACCTCTGTTTTGATTGTAGGACACACGGGGAGTACATTTGTGTTGACCATCAATGAAGTAGAGAGGGCCTCCACTTGGATGGTTGCTGGAGCGGGGAAGACCTCTGTTAGAGCTGGTGAAAATAAGGGGAGGACCTCCATGTCGATGGGTGATGGGGTGAGGAGGACCTTCACCCTAGTCAATGCTGCCATAGGGAGGCTCTTCCATTGAGCTAGTGATGACATGAGGAGGACCTTCATATTTATGATCTGAGACACAGGGAGGACCTTCGCACCTGGGGTCATGGGCATGGATAGGACCTCAATGTTGTCTGTCAACAAAATGGGGAGGGAATCTATTTAGACTAATGTTAGCAACATGGGGAGGACCTCTATAATGATTACAAGAGAAAGGAGGACCTACACTTTGTCCAATGAAGGTATGGGGAGGACCTCCATATTAAATATCATCATCAGGGGTCAGCCCTTGATGGCTGCTGATCACACCGGTAATTGAAAGAATCAACCCATCCTACTCGTGGGGTGGATGAGGTTTCAATCTTGATCAGGCATAAGTGGATCCTACAGTGGTGGGGATCTGATAAAATTCATCGGTGGTGGAATGGCCCACTAAATTTGTAGAAGATGACTCTCCCTAACGGTCATCTTTCTGAGCATATGCTCGATGTTGGTGTTGGATTAGCTGGACCAGGGATGGCTGTGTAGTGGTATAGACCACTTGTTCTTCATCCTGAAGGGTTGGTAATTGGTGGTGCTAACAAGGCCTGGTGGGAGCACTCCTTGAAGGCTCCCAAGAAGTAGTCCTCACTGGTTTGACTCTAAAATCCCTTACTTCATTGGCATAGAGGAATGAGTAGTAAGATAATTCTGAAAAGAGAATCTTGAAATAGTTGAATATCATAGTGGGGAGTAGCGTCTCCCTGCATAGCCCTTAGGGACGGTACTAAAGATGAGGTGCAAAAGACTCCAAGTTCTGGAAGGCCATATCCCTCATGGTAATGACCCCCCTCTACTCATATAATCGGACAATAACATTTATCACCCCCTATGAACATGTCCGGAAGGTGAGACAGGGTGTGAAAGCCTGGTAGTTGTGGTTGTGATTAACTTCGTGGAGGAGGTGGAGTTGTGAAGAATTGACACATTTTCATTCCTCCTTCCCCTACGTCTGTGGGTGGGGGTGATTAGTTTCTTATAGCTTGGGTCTTGAAAAGCATGATGATTCATCCATCAGTACAGATAGTAGAAAATCAATTCCCAATTCCCTAATGTCGTTCAGTCTTCCACAGTTGGAGAGAGAGATCCATGCTGATAATTCCACATACCAGAATGCCCAAGGATTAACAGGCCTGAATTCTGGTGAGTTTCACGTTGGGCCCACTATTTTCATGGTGGGACCTATCATTGGATAGTACGATCTAGTGACACATTCATCTGTCAATGTCTCAAGAAATATTAATCCCCATAATTGAAGGAGAACTAGTTTACATCAGGTTCACCATTTCTATTTTTGACGCTTTTCTCCAGGGTGCACCCTCCTGTAGCATATTGACATTTTCTCAGCATCGCATTTGTTTCCCCACATCCCTGCTTTACAAAGGCGGGTGGCATTCATCACTTCTTCAGAGATTTTTTATCCTTGATCAAAATGGGATCATGGGATGTTGTTCCCTCCTTCCATGGATTCCAGTACAAGATTCTTCACCTAGTATAGGTCTCCATTATATATTAAGATATTGTTTATGAAACTCGTTCTCGGTGCCATATCTTTGTAGATGTCGGTTCATTACACTACTTTTGTCAAGACATTCCAAAAGGTTCAAGTCATGGCACTAACCTTCAGTCAGGAGAAAAATCATGATGGGCATTGATGGCATGTCTGGATGCTAAAACATTTGAACACCTATATTCTTCCTCATTATAGGTCTTCTAAAGTGTGAAAAAATATGAGGATTCTCACATCAATCACGGGGTACCTTATGCTAGAGGAATGTCTTTGAGGTTTTCCTTGTCTTCCCATGTTCAACACAGGGTATTCCTCAAGTTTAACATCTAGAAGAGACAAATCAGACTGATCAGAAAACTTATAAAGGTGGATCAGAAAGGCACATCCATAGTAGGGAGAAACTAGAGGGTTTTCCATATGGATGGATCAAAACACCCAATGAGGGAGGACCCAAGGTGGTGTGTCTCATTAATATAAGGTTTCACATCATGAAGGCTGATCTGGATACCACCGTGGGAGAATTAGAGAATGTGGGGCCTAATGAGGGGGACACCTAGGTTTTCCATTGGCTGGGATTGAACCTCAGGGAGGCTTCCTATGTACCCTATTTAGAAGATAGGGATCAAAACCCATGTAGTTCAAAGGGGTTATTTGGGGCTTACACATGCCTAACTACCTGTCGCAAAAGGAGATCTCTTGGTTGGATGAAGGTGGATTGTGTGGGGCTTAATCATGGTTAGCTTCCTGAAGAGATGATGCGACCCCACTGTGACAGGGTGAGGTGATGGAGCAGATGGTTAGGGCTTATGCATGGTTAGATTCCCAAAGAAGTGGCATAATCTCATCAGGATGTGGCATCCTAGTTCATAATTAGGATAGATGGTGGAGGGTTGAATGAAGTGATAGGGATGTATGAGATAGAACTGACATGAAAATTATGGTGTTGGAATTGAACCTCAGAGATCTTTCATACGTATCCCATAAATAAGGAAATCAAAGTCCATGTAGTTCTGATGGGGGTGAAGAGACACCAAAGGAGGTGACACGTGATAATGAAATGCATGGATGGGGACCTTAAGGAAATGGAACATCAGGGTAGGTGCATGATCCTCCCAAGATATAGTGGCTAAAGGGAAAGACCAGGATAGAAGTGACTGATGAGATTGAACATCCAGGAGGATTCCTACATATTCCTGTAGCTATGAATCAAAATCCATGTATATTGGTTAATGAAGTTAGGGATTACACATGGTTATCCACCCATAGACCCAAAGGAGATGAAACCTCCAAGTAAGGCATGATCCTCTTGAGATATAGTGTCTCGAGGGAAAGACTGTGATGGAAGTGACTAATGGGATTGAACATCAGGGAGGCTTCCTACATATCCTAGTGGTTGGGAATTAAATTCGATGTAGTTCAGATAATGGATTTACGGCTTACGCATGGTTAGTTGCCCGGTGGACATGAAGGATATGCAACCTCTGAGTAAGGCATGATCCTCCTGAGATATAGTGGATCAAGGGAAGGATCGAGATGGAAGTGAGTGATGGGATTGAACTTTAGGGAGGCTTCCTATGTATCCTAGTGGCTGGGAATAAAATTATGCATAGGTTGGATAATGGAGTTGGGGCTTATTCATGGTTAGCCATCTGTGGCAGTGGAAGCTGGGGATTACTCCTAGATGGATTTATATACAAGTTCTGATCTAGACACCACTTAGGGAGGATCGGGGAAGTGCACCCCTAGGAGAGGGACACAAAAGTTTACCTTTGGTTGAGATTTAACCTCATGGAGGTTTCCTACATACCCTTTTTAGAATAAAGGGATCAAAACCCATGTAGTTTGGTTATAAGGGGCATGGGGATTATGCACTAAGGTGACATAGATGGAGTCATGGTAACTATTAATCTATAAGCATATATGATTCATACTCGGTGTGAGAAACAAGAAAGAGCAGTAGACCTGAATATCACATCTCGAAAGATGCATCAACATGGAATGGAGCATGGCTTATGCATTGAAGCAACCCATAGAGATAGATATTGGTACTTGATTCATAAGGGAGTCCTGGGGAGTATGTCTTGTTGTATAAGGTGGATTCCATTCTCTTTAAGGAAGATATTATTTCATTCTAGTCATACACAAAACATCCTATCAAGGTGTGTGTCAGAGGTTACATAGATACTTCCTCCAAGGCGTACATGGAAACAAATCCTAAAGGGAAAGAGAGAGTGAGAGGGAGCAGGTGTCCATACTCTTTATAACCCTCTCAAACTTTCCACACATGCGGAAATCATATTTTAACATCATGTGTTGAGGAAGTAGGTGCTTGGTATTTTAACATCATGCATATCAAATGATGAGGAATCTCTCCACACCCCTTGGAATTATATAATGGATGCCTTTTAACCCTCGGTGAAGGGAAGGAACTAGTAATGTCAGAATATAGTGGGGTGGAGGAGTGGTCAATTATGGGGTCCATGTTAGCGTAGCTATGTGAAGAAGCAATAGTTGTTAGTGTACTTATGTGAAGAAGCATTAGGTAGAGAAACGCATCATGAGACACTGCATGAGGAATCAAGAAATCACTCCGCACAAACCTGGAGGGCTGTATGGGAAAGGCGTTCATGAAGCTAGGGGTCATCAAGAGTAGCTTCATAAAGGGAAGTTGTTTCGTGAAGGGAAGGTTCTTCACGAAGGGAATGTGCTTCGTGAATGGAAGGTGATTCGTGAAGGGAAGGTGATTCGGGAAATGGGAGCTCAAAAGCCGAAAGGTTGAGGTAACAATCGTTATGAGGGGATATGAGCCAGCTATTTATTGTCTATAGGGTTCGCTGTGATCATAGGTCTCACTGTGAAGAAAAAGGATGTCATGAAGCATTCAGACTCTATTAGACTCATGACAGTACCATCAACATCCTTCACGCTCACAATGGTGAGGTGCTCGTAGGGCATGATGCGAATGAAAAAAGATGTCGTAAAGAATCCGGGATCCATCAGACTTGTGAAGATACCTTAAAATTCCTTCATGGAAGTTTTTAGTGCTCGTTAGACTCATAAAGGTATTGTTTGTTTCCTTCATGGTCACAGTGTCCATGGATCTATGTGGAGGAGCTTCATCAAACAGACCCCTTGGATGAATTTTGGGGATGTTTAGATTTTTATTTTCTCCAAACCAAACATGGATTTTTCCATGTATTTACTATCACAATTTTTAGTTCCAAAACCTATTTATAGAATTGAATATATTAAAAAAATTAGATTTTTTTTCTTTCCAAGGTTTTAACCTATTTAAAATGGATGTGAAATGTTAATTTTAACAAGCTTTTATTTATAAAGATATTTATTTTTCTCAACCCCCTACATTTGAAAATGATAAATTTATTGTTGGTCTAAGTAGAGTACTCAAGAGGGGGGTGAATTGAGTATCTATAAAAAAAATTTGTTTAAAAAATTATTCTTAAAAGTTTCCCCAACAAATTTAAATACAGCCCAGTTAATCAAAGTAATTCGGTTATTAAAGTTTAAATATTTAAATAACTTCTCATAAGATTGATTAATTCTTAGTAATCTTAATATCAGTTATTAACATTACTTTTGAAGATATTCTAATAAGGAAAAACAATTATAACTTCTTTCCAAGATTAACTATCAAATTAAATTTAGTGATTTCTAACTTATACAATAAAATAGAGAAAACTAAATTAAACAGCATAGAGGATATAAAACAAGTAGTTTAGTCTCAAGAAGAGACCTAATCCACTCCACTTGGAGATCACCTTCCACCGAGAATTTTATATAAATAAACTTGATCCAGACCCTGGATTAGGGTTAACAACAGTACACAAGACTGTCCAGGTCACACGACCTCTTCCACAGTTCTTTGTGGGTATGAACTAACAGGTCACATAGGGACCTCTTCCACACTTATCCGTGGGAATACACAAGTGTAAAAATATGTATGAGAAATGATATCTTCTATCCTTTTGTTTAATGCAGGATACAATGTGTGTTTTTATACAAACACACACACACTGCTCGAAAGATAAAAATAATACACAATAGAGAAAAAATGATGAGATAAGGTTAGAAGTGCTCTAAGAGTCAGTCTATCCAGCTCTGGACTTCTAGGATGAAGTAGATGCAGAAATCGAGTCCTCTTGCGCAAAACAGAGTATCGCAAGTTAGCTAGATCTGGATCGTGTTCTTCATGGAGTTGATAATGCGGAAATGTTCTCGACTCTAAGATTATAGTATTCTTCGTGTGTTCTTCATAGGTGTTGGGTTTCATGTGTTGGTTCTTTGTTCATGAATGCTCATTGTTCTTCATTATCACGCACACACTTGTTTCTACATTATTACTATTTTCACTACCTTTCTTCTGGCCACACTGTTCTTTTTATTCTTGGAATGCATGTGTTGGAGCCGACAGGGTGCATGTATTCTTCACCTCGTACCTCATACTATTAGGTGAAATGTCTATAAAGAAACATTAATTATGTCAGTGCATTTAAAAACTTTAAATATGACTATTATAAATTAAATTGAAAAATGAAAAAACAGATTAAGAAATAGTGTCACAGTCTGTCTGGAAACGGTGTCTCCATGAAACTGTGTCTCCTTGAAATAGTGTCTCCTTCTTTTTATTTGAGCGGTGAGACATCTATGATTTCATAGTTTATAGAGATCAAGAACCGATAGCACAGATGTGGTGTTTGATCATAGTGTCTGGTCATGATGTCTGGATGGTCACGGTGTCTGGATGGTCACGGTGTCTAGATGGTCACGGTATATGGATGGTCACGGTGTCTGGATGGTCACAATGTCTGGGTCATGGTGTATGGGTCACGGTTTCTAGGTCCCGGTTTCTAGGTCCTTTTCCAGAAAAAAATAACCGGTGGCAGACTCAAAGTTTCTCAGACTTGGCCAAAATATCTGTCACAGACTTAAACAGTGATATTTATAGAATGAATTAAACTTAATCATTCATAAGAGAATTTCATTATAAATAATATAGTTTACAATAATTATTTAAGGCATAAAGAGACCAATCATCTTTACACATGATTTTAGATAGATTAAATATGATTAACAAGTTTTACAGAATGTATAGGATTTGTGATCATTAAAAAATGATTAACACATGAGGAGTCCAACAATCTCCCCCTTTTGATAATCACAAATCATGTGAGTGAGATATCTATTCTTAGGTAATGTGTCTCTTCCTTAGTTTTCATATAGAATACATATTTCTCCTTCTTTTAGGATTATCAAAAATAGTAAATAAGAAATAGACAAAAAAGTTCACAATTCATGAGATGGATAAAAAGTGTCATTACAAACAGTAAGTAACAAGAATATAGAAATCATCCCTAGAAAAATATATTAGTCACTATTCTTCATCACTATCTTGTCTTCTCTTTTCCCTTGGGAGTAGCATCAGAAGAGGAAGCCATAGGAGCAGAGGTAGAAGTGGAAGAAGGGAGTGAACCAGTTGATAGAGAAGGTAAAGGGAGTCCTTCAAAAATAGAAGGGGACAAGGTTGGTGCAGTGGAAGACTGAGGAAACTGTTGATCAAGGATAATCGGTCTGATCTAACTCAGAGCCTGAGAGAGTGACATAGATGTAGAGGCAAGGGCAGAGGATGAGAAGGTAGGAAAACCAGATATCAGGGGTGCAGCTTCAAGAGCGACAATGGAAGTACTCTGGACATGAAGATAAGGCCTCAAAAGCTTGATGAAGTCAGCAATGATCTCACCACCATACTGCATGGATTTCTCAAATTCATCCTTGTTCTCTATAAACTTATCCAACAAAGGATTGAAATATTTGATCTTTTGGACTTGAGTTTTGAAAGCTTGAGTGACAGGAGGAATTCTTATATTCTCTACAAGGTACTTGAAATGGTTGGTCATGTCATTCTTAGAGAAGATATGATTGAAGTATAAATCCACCTTATTAGAAATTTCTTGCTAAGCATCATTGGAAATATTGGAATGGATTATCACTAAATCAATAACTCTGTCACTGTTCTTGAAAACTTCATATAGAGATTCCTTGTCAAATCCACTGAACACAGATTGAAATTCTTCTTTGATAACTATTATGAGCATATCATCGTCTAAAGAGGGTTGAGAGGATTGTCTAGAAGTATGAGAAGTAGTAACAGTTGAAGTAAGGGATTTTAGTTGATTTATAACTTTCTGAAGACAACCCTTATACTCATCAGTTAACTTGTTAAGACCAATAATAATCTCACGCATCTCTTTAACAATCTGATTATTTCTTTAAGCTACCTTGTTAGCAAAGGAAGTAATATTAGGTTGAATTAGGGAGGATACTTCCAGTGGAATCTAACTAACAACATCCTCAACAAGATAAGAAATAGGTTATGGTCTTGATTTCATCACACTACTGGAATCCTGACCTTTCCCAATGCTTTTATACCAACGGTTGTAAAAATCGTTGGTATAGGCCCCCTTTCCCAACGGTTCGGCCAAACCCTTGGGAAATCCCACTAATGGTATGGATTTCCCAACGGTTTGGCCAAACCATTGGGAAAAATCCTTTTGTGGACACTTTTCCCAATGGTTTGGAAAAACCGTTGGGAAAAGTTCATGGCTTTCCCAACAGTTTGGCCAAACCGTTGGGAAAAGTCCCTTGGGTATGGCTAAGGGTGGGCACCTATCTTTCCCAACGGTTTTGAGAATCGTTGGGATAGGTTTTATGAGTAAATTGGCCGAATATCGTCGAATACATCAATATATAAATTACATATAAATATATATATATATATATATATATATATATTTGTCCTAATATATTCACAAAGTATACTCTAGGATAGTGGTAAAGTCATTGATTTATAATGTGGAGGTTGTGGGTTCAAACCTCTGCAAGAACTCATTTTTATATATTTTCCTTTCCCAATGGTTTACTCAAACCGTTGGGAAAGAAATAGGGAATTTTTTTTCAACGATTCAAGCGGAACCGTTGGTAAAACTTATGCCAACGGTTGGCCAAACCATTGGCATAGGTTAATTTTACTAACCTATACCAATAGTTCTTTGTAAACTATTGGGATAACTTTTCCCAACAGCTTACTTACCTACGGTTTGAAAAACTGTTGGTATAACATATACCAATGGTTCTGTAGGCTTTCCCAACGGTTCAGAACCATTGGGAAAGACTCCATTTCCAGTAGTTTCACTCTCTTCATATCTTCAACCATACCAATGAGAGTATTTACTTCATCACTGAGCTGTTTGGTCTCAACTCTGACTTCTTGAATCTCATGAAGCATCTTGGGATGAATCTGCCATATGATCTTTTCCAATAATAGGGTAGCATCTCTTTCACTCAAATTGGTTATAGGATCCAGTTGGGTATTCATGAGTTTTTCAACTCCAGCTAATAGGGTAGTTCCAAATGCTTTCAGATCATCCTTATTCACCAAGTTTGGAGGTTCTTGTGAAGGTTCAGGGATAGAAGATGAGACAGGATCAGGATCTTTGGCAGAGGCATCTTCAGGTGCAGATTCCAGTTTTAAATGAAACATAGTAGCCAGATCAATACCTTTTATTAAGACTTCCTGTGGATCATTCACATCAAAATAACTAGGTAATTTATATCTTGTATCCACTAATCTTGGATCAATGGGATTAGGGAATTCAACAGGTTCAAGATTCGGGTGTTTCTCCCCCTCAATAGGTGCATCTTTATTAGTACTAATAGATTTAGATCCCTGGTCTATTTACAAGATTTCATTCTTGATATCCTCACCCATTTCCTTTTTAGTCAACTGAAAGGCTTTCTCCATTCTCTCTTCAGCAGATGGAATAATTTCCGGAACAGCTTGTTCCTCTAGGTGTTCCTCAAGAACAGCTTCTTACACAATAGAAATATCTTCTTCTATATGCTAAACTACAGAATCATGTTCGTTTACCTTAGCAATAGATTCTTCATCAGCAGTATTTTATTCTTCCAAATCAGCAACATCTTCAGGAATAGGTATTTCCTTCTCAATTAAGACTTGAGGAGCAGATTCATTTTCTTCCTCAACCAGAACAGTTTCTATTGAAGGTACAACAGCTTCTTCCTATTTTTCCTCATCAGAATACTCAACAATATCATCTGGTTTCAAACCAAGATAATAAATATCCTTAGGTATTGAAGAGTGTTCCACTGGATTGAACTTTTCATAAACCCTCTCAGTATCTTCCACCCATGCTTTTCTCTATGGATTCCAAATGATTTTCATTCTATTTACTATAACTTTTGAGAGAAAGAATTCATAGTCCTTAATGGATTCTTTATATAGTCCAAACAACCCCTTTACATGAAGCATAGCTAAGATAATCCTTGAATAAAATAGGGAGGTTGACTTGGAGGTTGTTTTCTTCAACTCACACATATAGTGTATAACATATTTCCATATGTTGATCTTATGTCCATTTTTCATGAGATGTATCAAAAATATGTCATGATACTTGAGTGTAGCAAAATTACCTTTTCTGGGGCGAATCAAGTTCTGAACAAACTTAAACAGAAGCATGGTTTCACCATCTAGCTCAGCAGTAATGGCTCTTCTCTTTGTTTCATTCCCAGTTAAGCTTCCCAATGCTTCTTCCAAAAAAAAGATCACACTTGGAGGTGGAGGACCTCTCTGGTAGTCCTCACAAATACCATCATGAGGTATCCTAAGGCATAAAGTCCATAACCTCGAAGAAAATGTGCATCTATGGCCATTGATCCAGCTTCTTACAATATATCCATCTTCTAAATCAAAATAGAATTGAACATATTGATAAAATTGTGCAACTAATTTCAGATGAATAGGATTATACTCCTTTTTGAACTAATCCATCCATCCTTACTCTTTTAGAACTTTCAATACCAAAGACTTACTTAACTTAATCCACTTAGGTCATATCTCCTTTTCAGGTACAAATATTCTGTCTACCAGATTCGGATTCAACGGATCTTCGGGTGCTATCTTCGGCGTGATTTTCAACTTCTTCTTTGAACTGCACTTCTCAGGAGTTGATGACGATGGGCGTTTCACCATGGGAATTCAACGATGGTTCGAGAGAGAGGGAGGGAGAAAACTATAACGACCCATACTTTACATACATTGTTAATACTTCAAAATTGAAGCACACTTATTACAACATATGACAAAACCACAAAGAACCGTATAGGTATAGTGTCTTTAGAAACTGGGAAACATAAACAACTGGTTCATAAATCTTCTACAGTGTCTCCCATTTATTTCATCATATCTAGGGTCCCTTTTAGCATATTCTACTTAATATCCATCTTCCTGACCTGGGGAAAAGAAAACATACAAAAAAGGGTGAGCTCAAATGCTCAGCAAGGGAAAATAAAGGAAATAAAAATCATATCATATCTTTTTTAAAATCATAACCTGCAAAAGAGATCATAATATCTTAACATGGAATAAATCATAGAAGTGAAAATGAGATCCCCATAATCATAACATAAAACATGAAACTTTGTGGCATGCACACATAATCATGGAAAATCATTTCTTGTTAGTCATGACTCATTTCCAAGACTATCTTAGCGGACAAAGTCCATTTCTAAACCGAGTCCACTCCTCGTTTCAGTCCTGTATCACTGAACCGAAATAACCTTCCATTCCATCCATGTCTATCTCATGAGATATAAATCTTTACCCAATGAATTTGAGGGAGATATAGGTCCCACCCATCTTATAATGAATCCTTTCTTATGTGTGCCACATAATCATAAATCATACATCATCGCATAACACATGTAACAAAAATGAGATTCTTGAAACATCATGACATCATAAAACAAATCATATAAGGTAAATGACTTCATAAAAATAATTCCCTCAAAACATAATCAAATCATTGTAATAATAGGGATAAAAATAGAACCCTATATTATCTTAGATGGAAAATAATTTTGATAAAACATTTGAACTCCATTCTTGAGGAAAATATCCTTTCTACTTCAAAAACACTTTTCTTTTCTTAACATGTCATACAATTATAAACTAAAAGAAGTTGATTAAAAATAAACTTGAAAACTTATAAAGGAATATTCTTTGAAATAATGTTTTAAAAATCCATTCTTGCCGTATAAGTTAAAAAACATTCTTTGTACTTTTGTCGGAAAAGTCAAAAAGTACCTCGTACGAAAAACGACAAAAGATTCCTTTCATATTCTTTACTAAAAACTCACCAAAGGGTAAAATTGGATTTAAAAAATTGTACGTGGATGGAAATAATATTACATATTGAGGAAACATGGATGTGGATGATAAAATACACCCTAGTAAATTCCAAAGTATAAACAATCTCGGATAAAAATGAGATTGTGATATTTCCCTTACCTTAGGTCCGATTTGCTTTGTACGTGTCCGAAGCTCCTGTATAATGGTTTAAATAATGTTATTGACTTATTACAGAATCATACATATTGATATGATATCATATATGGTCATATTCTTAGCTTCTTATTAGTAATATTACATTGTTACTTGTTACTCGGGTCTTTATTGCCTTTTGTTCTTATGCATGTTTTGCCGAATAAATTCTTATTCTTCTTTTAAGGTTATAGATACCTTATATCCATAATGGTATTAGTGTAACATATATCATATTTATTCATTCAATTCATTTATATAATTACTATGTAATGATGATCATGTAGAACGAGTCACATCACATCGTGGAGACGGTATTCCGTACGTACGCACGAGCGATGATATTGTTCCCATGATCGTGGAATTGTATTTAAGTGTATTTATACTATTTTAGTATCAATATCACTTTATAATAATTATATATAGTTACTCATTACACCATTATACCCATCCTTGTAAGGTGATGGTGGAAAATAGATTACACCACGGCGTGGAGACGGTATTTCGTACGTACGCACGTGCGGTGATTTCATTTTTCCGTAGGATGGATAGAAGGTGAATTAGGGTTGTTTCATATTTATAATAACATATCAGTATGTAAGTAATACTGATGTTATTACTTTATCATGAAACAACTAAAGAATAAGAAGTTGAAGAAGAAAGAAATTGAAAAGATCGGTAATGGATATTACCTCTTCTTTGAAACGCCTCTTTGAATCCTCCACTTAGGGAACTAAGATTGGTCTTTGAATAATACAAGGACCTCTAGGATTATTCTAGGGAAGTGGAGAAGGGATTTTGGCAGGGTTTGGACGAGCTTGAGTGCTCAAATTGGTGTGAGGAGGAGGGGGAGGAGGTTTCCTTTTATAAGGGAGGAGAGGGGCACCTTAGGAATATCTCAAAATATTATTTTATATTAAAGTCAAAATCGGTTTATAATGGTTCCAAAGGGTCTTATTTCGAAGTTAAAGTGGGGATGGGTCGAAATCTTATCAACCAATAGGATTTAGACAATTTTAGGTTATTATTTTAACCTTATCAATTAGATTTAACTCTAAGTTAAATAATTTAACTTTTACCGTGACTTTTTGTTTTCTTACACTATATGGTTAATAAACTTACTATAACATGCCAAAAGAACCCCAAATTGTTTATTATTAATATATATATCCTTATCTAAGTCATTTGGCCGAACCTTAGATTTTTAGGAATAAAATAACAATTAATAATATTATATTTTATTTAAAAACTATTTTGTGTGAATTTTGAAACTATTTGATATATGATTTTTGTGAAAGTCATAACAGAATTATATGTTCGAACCAAGTTGATTAAATCAACACTAATATATCATAGTAACCTATAAAATTATTTTAATTCATAAAAAGTCAAAAATTACATTTATTTCAGCATTTATAACATCAATTATGTTAACATTTCCTAAAAAGGGTAATTACTGCATCATCGTTGTGTCATAAATAAATTAATTTATTTAAAGTCTAAAAATTATAAATAAAATATCATTATGTAGGAAATATTTTTATCTTTCTAATTAATATTTATAGTCGAATTTATCTTATGTATAACCCTATATTAAAAATATTTTAGTTATTAAACATTGATTTTAACTATTTTAACTATTCATTAAATAAAATAAAATTAAATGTCATAATCTAAACCAAGTGGACCTAAATGGTCATATTATATTCATAAGGTTGTTTTTGGTCTAATTACACTTATACAATAGAATTAGGACATGTGTTAGGGTAATAGTAATATCATATTTACCCTTAGTTACCCTATTTACTATTAACCGCGGTAAAAAAAGTAAAAAGTTATTATTCACCAAAAAATTATTTTTATCTCATTGAACCACATTTTACTTACTGATATCAACCGTGTCTGTCGGATTTTCGAAATTCCATTCACAGAAGCGGTAAAATTATGTTTTATGCAAAATTCAGTGTTTAACCTACCACTTAGTGGTTTCACTATTCATCAAAAATTGAAAGTTTTCAGAAAAATACCAAAATTTCACCCTAGGCTAATTTCGGTATTCCAAATCCAAAAATGAAGTCCATTTTGAAAGATAAAATTTCAAAAAGTGGTTATTACTATTCATAATGGCTATTTTAAATAATATTTTAATAGCATATTGCCGCTTAGTGAAACTCGGTATTGCGTACAACGCAAGCTATCGAGGAAGGTCGCGATTGCGTGTAAAGCAAGCCAAGAAAGTGCTGTGTAGAAAAATATTCCTTTGATGATTTAAATAACATAAAAGTCTTAGGTGTTACATTCTACCCCCCTTAAAAATAATTTCGCCCTCGAAATTCGTCACTTTGTAACAAACAGATGAGGATACTTCTCCCTCATCATATCCTCAAGCTCCCATGTAGCTTCTTCAAGTTGGTGGTTCCTCCATAAAACTTTCACCAATCAAGTGGTCTTGTTTCGTAGGACTTTTTCGCTATGATCCAGAATCTCTATCGGTTGTTCTTCATAAGAAAGATCTTGCTCCATCGGTACAACTTCTGAGCTGAGTACATGTGAAGGATTAGGTATGTACTTTCTCAGGAGAGATACATGGAACACATCGTGAACTTGAGAGAGATTCAGTGGAAGCGCCAATCAGTAAGCTACCTTCCCAACATGATCTAGTATTTCGAAAGGACCGATATATCTAGGGCTCAACTTCCCCTTCTTTCCAAATCTCATAACCCTCTTCTAGGGAGATATTCGTTAGAACACTTTATCACCCACTTCAAACTCTAGGTCTTTTCTTCGGTTGTCGGCATAACTTTTCTGTCGACTCTGAGCTGCTCTTATGTGTTGTTGAATAGATCTGACCTTTTCTACCATTTCATCAATGAGATCAGGTCCTAATAACTTTCTTTCCCCAACTTCATCCCAGCAAGTTGGAGTCCTGCATTTCTTTCCATAGAGAGATTCATAAGGAGCCATCTGAATACTGGATTGAAAGCTATTATTATAAGAAAATTCCACCAAAGGTAGGTGTTAATCCCAACCTCCTTTGAAATCCATAGAGTAAGCTCTCAACATATATTCTAGGGTTTGAATTGTTCTCTCAGACTGACCGTCTGTCTGAGGATGATAAGCAGTGCTGAAACTCAACTCTGTATCCAGAGTATGCTGAAGACTTCTCCAGAACTTCGAGGTAAATCTCGGATCCCGATCAGATATAATAGAAAGTGGTACTCCATGCAATCTTACCACTTTCTTTACATATATCCTGGCAAGCTGATCTAGAGAGAAATCCTCTCTAATAGCAATGAAGTGTGCAGACTTTGTAAGACGATAAACTATGACCCAGATAGCATTATTGCCTTTGGATGTTTTAGGAAGTCCTGTGACAAAGTCCATAGTGATGTTTTCCCATTTCCATTCGGGTATGGGTAATGTTTGTAACATCCCCTTAGACTTCTGTCTCTCAGCTTTAACTTGTTGACAAACCAAGCATCGAGAGACATATTCAGCAACATCTCTTTTCATGCCATCCCACCAGAAGTACTCTTTCAGGTCCCTATACATCTTCGTGCTTCCAGGATGAATAGAGAATGAAGAACTATGAGCCTCATCCAGCAGCTCCTTCTTTAATTCGGGGATGGGAGGAACACAAACCCGATTCCTGAACTTTATTATCCCATCACAATCAAGGTTGAATTCAGGAACATTTCTCACCTTATTTTGTAATTCGGCATCTTCTTTCTGTGCCTCTTTAATCTTCACATGTATAGATGGTTGAACATTCATTTGAGAAAGATAAGATTTTTCCCCTATTATAATTCCAAGATCCATTCTTTGTAAATCCATAAATATTGGATCTTTTGTGATCCTCATCATTGATAAACTGGCATGGACTTGTCAACTTAATGCATCTGCCACCTTGTTTGCTTTCCCAGGGTGGTAATGGATTGAGCAGTCATAATCCTTAATCAGCTCCAACCATCTTCTTTGACGCATATTCAGCTCCTTTTGGGTGAAAATATACTTTAAACTTTTATGATCAGTATAAATATCACATCTTTCACCATAAAGGTAATGCCTCTAAATCTTTAATGCAAAGATTACCGCAGCTAACTCCAAATCATGTGTTGGGTAATTTTGCTCATGGATTTTCAACTGTCGTGAGGCATAAGCTATCACCATATCATTTTGCATAAGAACACACCCCAATCCCTTCTTGGATGCATCACTGTAGATCACAAACCTTTCTCCACTACAAGGCAGTGTGAGCACAGGTGCACTGGATAACCTTCTTTTCAACTCCTTGAAATTCTCTTCACATTCCTCTGTCCAAACAAACTTAACTTCTTTCCGATTCAACTTGGTGAGTGGATTAGATAATTGTGAAAAATCTTTCACAAAACGTCGATAATATCCATCCAAACCAAGAAAACTTCATATCTCAGTTATTGTTGTTGGTCTCGACCATCTTTCGATATTCTCTGTTTTTGCTGGATCCACAGATATCCCCTCTTTTGAGATTATGTGACCCAAAAATGCAACTTTCTAAAGCCAAAATTCACACTTGGTAAATTTGTCATAAAGCTTCTCCTTTCTCAGGGTCTTCAATATAATTCTCAAGTGATCTTCATGTTCTTCCTTTCTCTTTGAATAAAAAAGAATATCGTCTATAAAGACTACCACAAATTGATCAAGATAGTCTCTAAAGACTCTATTCATTAGATCCATGAAGATAGCAGGGGCATTAGTAAGACCAAATGGCATCACTATAAATTCATAGTGTCCATACCTTGTACGGAAAGCCGTCTTTGGTATATCCTCCCGTTTGACCCTTAATTGATGATACCCTGAACGAAGATAAATCTTGGAAAAGTATTGAGCTCCGCGTAGTTGGTCAAATAAGTCATCAATGCGTGGGAGAGGATATTTGTTCTTGATAGTGATCTTGTTAAGTTCTCGATAATCAATACAGAGTCTCATTGATCCATCTTTCTTCTTAACAAATAGAACAGGTGCTCCCCAAGGTGACGCACTAGGGAGTATGAATCCCTTATCAAGATTCTCTTGGAGTTGCTTCTTCAATTCCTGCAACTCAATTGGGGCCATTCTATAAGGTGTCTTTGAAATAGGCAAAGCACCCGGTACGAGTTCTATTGAAAACTCAACTTCACGATTTGGTGGAAGACCCGGTAATTCCTCCGGAAAGACATCATAAAACTCCCGTACGATGGGCATATTCTTAATCGCGAGTTTCTCACCAACCATTTGAGATAAATAACCTTCATTTAGTGGAATCAATACCCATAAAATGGAAGAAATTTCCACTGGAAGGTTGTGTTCATCCTTGCATTGATAGACGATCATAGATTTATCTGGAATATAAAATGTGACTTCCCTTCTTTGGAAATTGATATGAGCTCCATATAAATAAATCCAATCCATGCCAAGAATCACATCGAATTCCACTAAAGGAAGGATCACAAGATTTGCAGGAAGCACTTTCCCACAAACGTCAATTGGAGAAGAATTATAAACTTTTGATGCGATTGATGTGCCATTAGGTGTTGTCACAGCTAACTCAACATCTAATTGTTGAGGTAATACAGTGATACCCTTAGAAAATTCTTCAGAAATAAAAGAGTGGGTGGATCCAGAATCAAATAAAACATTTGTTACTTTAGAGTGGATGGTAAGTGTACCTTTCACCACTTCGTTATCGTACTCCACATCGCTGATAGAAATTGCATGTGACTTTCCTTTGTCTTTAGCCTTAAGAGTTTGTTGACATCGACCATCATCATCAACCCTTGGATTTGGGCATTGATTGGCATAATGCCCCGTCTCCTTGCACTTGAAACATTGAAGTGTAGTAGGTTCATTTTGTGTATCACTTCCTTTGTTTGCATCATTAGACATCTTCTTCCCATTATCGCGGCATTCAAATGCCCGATGACCTTCTTTTCCACATTTGAAACATTTACTTGTCCCTTTAAGACAACTCCCTCCATGTTTCTTTCCACACTTTGAGCATAAGGGAAATCTCATCTTCTTTTCAGTGTGCTCTTTAGATTTTCCTTTGAATTCCATTTTCCTCTTCTTATCAAACCCATATGACTGATGGGTTACTCCAATCTCCATCTCGACTTTGAGAGCACATCGAACGATTTACTCGTAGCTATTGAAGTCCCGTATGGCTAACGCCCTTCGAAGACTTGGTTTTAAGCCACTAAAGAATCGATCGATCTTACTCTCAGGTTGGATAATAATACCAGAAGCGTACCTTGCAAGTCTTGTAAAATTTGCTTCATAGGTACCAACAGATTCATCATCCCTTTGCTTCAGTTCAAGAAACTCTTTCTCCATATTTGTTCGGAGAATACGAGGGAAGTACTTATTGAAAAATAAGTTCTTGAACTCGTCCCATTCCATGGACTCAATTTCATCCCTTTGCCTCGTATTCTTAATAAGATTCCACCATTGATCAGCATCTCCTTCCAAATGATACACTGCTAGGATGACTTTATCATGTTCAGAACATTGAAGAACTGAAAATATCTTTTCAGTAGTACTAATCCATTGTTCAGCAACTAATGGATCAGTAGACCTGCTGAAAGAAGGTGGACGCTGCCTCATGAAGGATTGAACAGAATGTTTCTCCTTCCTTTTCTCGTTTGGAAGTCATGCATGATTCATAGCTTGAGAAAGTTGTGTGAGCATGGCTACAAGATTTTTCATTCCATCTCCCATGTCGTTTGGTTGCTCAGGGGGACAATCATTGCATTGCCCATCGCATTCCGCATTAACACGGTTCCTTCGGGTTCCAGCCATTGACTAAAACCAAGAAGAATAGTGTGAGAAACACTAATTATAATAGGAAAACCACATAATTCAAGAATAAAATTTTCACGCTTAAGGTCTTATCCTACGTTATTCATGGCCATTTCAAAAACACTAAGATTGTGTTCTATGCTTAGACTTATCCTTAGGGTTCTTACTAAGGCTTTCAAATCCTAGTTTCCAAAGGTTGACTATACCTTTCCTCTGATACCAACTATAACGACCCATACTTTACAAACATTGTTAATACTTCAAAATTGAAGCACACTTATTACAACATATGAAAAAACCACAAAGGACCATATAGGTATAGTGTCTTTAGAAACTGAGAAACATAAACAACTGGTTCATAAATCTTATACAGTGTCTCCCATTTATTTCATCATATCTAGGGTCCCTTTTAGCATATTCTACTTAATATCCATCTTCCTGACCTGGGGAAAAGAAAACATACAAAAAAGGGTGAGCTCAAATTCTCAGCAAGGGAAAATAAAGGAAATAAAAATCATATCATATCTTTTTGAAAATCATAACCTGCAAAAGAGATCATAATATCTTAACATGGAATAAATCATAGAAGTGAAAATGAGATACCCATAATCATAACATAAAACTTGAAACTTTGTGGCATGCACACATAATCATGGAAAATCATTTCTTGTTAGTCATGACTCATTGCCAAGACTATCTTAGCGGACAAAGTCCATTTCTGAACCGAGTTCACTCCTCGTTTCAGTCCTGTATCACTGAACCGAAATAACCTTCCGTTCCAGCCATGTCTATATCATGAGATATAAATCTTTACCCAATGCATTGGAGGTAGATATAGGTCCCACCCATCTTATAATGAATCCTTTCTTATGTGTTCCACATAATCATAAATCATACATCATCGCATAACACATGTAACAAAAATGGGATTCTTGAAACATCATGACATCATAAAACAAATCATATAAGGTAAATGACTTCATAAAAATAATTCCCTCAAAACATAATAAAATCATTGTAATAATAGGGATAAAAATAGAACCCTATATTATCTTAGATGGAAAATAATTTTGATAAAACATTTGAACTCCATTCTTGAGGAAAATATCCTTTCTACTTCAAAAACACTTTTCTTTTCTTAACATGTCATACAATTATAAACTAAAAGAAGTTGATTAAAAATAAACTTGAAAACTTATAAAGTAATATTCTTGGAAATAATGTTTTAAAAATCCATTCTTTCCATATAAGTTAAAAAAACATTCTTTGTACTTTTGTCGGAAAAGTCAAAAAGTACCTCGTACGAAAAACGACAAAAGATTCCTTTCATATTCTTTACTAAAAACTCACCAAAGGGTAAAATTGGATTTAAACAATTGTACGTGGATGGAAATAATATTACATATTGAGGAAACATGTATGTGGATGATAAAATACACCCTAGTAAATTCCAAAGTATAAACAATCTCGGATAAAAATGAGATTGTGATATTTCCCTTACCTTAGGTCTGATTTGCTTTGTACGTGTCCGAAGCTCCTGTATAACGGTTTAAATAATGTTATTGACTTATTACAGAATCATACATATTGATATGATATCATATATGGTCATATTCTTAGCTTCTTATTAGTAATATTTCATTGTTACTTGTTACTCGGGTCTTTATTGCCTTTTGTTCTTATGCGTGTTTTGCCGAATAAATTCTTATTATTCTTTTAAGGTTATAGATACCTTATATCCAGAATGGTATTAGTGTAAAATATATCATATTTATTCATTCAATTCATTTATATAATTACTATGTAATGATGATCATGTAGAACGAGTCGCATCACATCGTGGAGACGGTATTCCGTACGTACGCACGAGCGATGATATTGTTCCCATGATCGTGGAATTGTATTTAAGTGTATTTATACTATTTCAGTATCAATATCACTTTATAATAATTATATATAGTTACTCATTACACCATTATACCCATCCTTGTAAGGTGATGGTGGAAAATAGATTACACCACGGCGTGGAGACGGTATTCCGTACGTACGCACGCGCGGTGATTTCATTTTTCCGTAGGATGGATAGAAGGTGAATTAGGGTTGTTTCATATTTATAATAACATATCAGTATGTAATAAATTCTGATGTTATTACTTTATCATGAAACAACTAAAGAAGAAGAAGTTGAAGAAGAAATAAATTGAAAAGATCGGTAATGGATATTACCTCTTCTTTGAAACGCCTCTTTGAATCCTCCACTTAGGGAACTAAGATTGGTCTTTGAAGAAGACCAGGACCTCTTGGATTATTATAGGGAAGTGGAGAAGGGATTTTGGCAGGGGTTGGCCGAGCTTGAGTGCTCAAATTGGTGTGAGGAGGAGGGGGAGGAGGTGCCCTTTTATAAGGGAGGAGAGGGGCACCTTAGGAATATCTCAAAATATTATTTTATATTAAAGTCAAAATCGGTTTATAATGGTTCTAAAGGGTCTTATTTCGAAGTTAAAGTGGGGATGGGTCGAAATCCTATCAACCAATAGGATTTATACAAGTTTAGGTTATTATTTTAACCTTATCAATTAGATTTAACTCTAAGTTAAATAATTTAACTTTTACCGTGACTTTTTGTTTTCTTACACTATATGGTTAATACACTTACTATAACATGCCAAACGAACCCCAAATTGTTTATTATTAATATATATATCCTTATCTAAGTCATTTGGCCGAACCTTAGATTTTTAGGAATAAAATAACAATTAATAATATAATATTTTTTTTTTAAACTATTTTGTGTCAATTTTGACACTATTTGATATATGATTTTTGTGAAAGTTATAACAGAATTATATGTTCGAACCAAGTTGATTAAATCAACACTAATATATCATAGTAACCTATAAAATTAGTGTAATTCATAAAAAGTCTCAAATTACATTTATTTGATCATTTATTACATCAATTATGTTATCATTTCCTAAAAAGGGTAATTACTGCATCATCGTTGTGTCATAAATAAATTAATTTATTTAAAGTCTAAAAATTATAAATAAAATATAATTATGTAGAAAATATTTTTATCTTTCTAATGAATATGTATAGTCGAATTTATCTTATGTATAACCCCATATTAAAAATATTTTATTTATTAAACATTGATTTTAACTATTTTAACTATTCATTAAATAAAATAATATTAAATGTCATAATCTAATCCAAGTGGACCTAAATGGTCATATTATATTCATAAGGTTGTTTTTGGTCGAATTACACTTATCCAATAGAATTAGGACATGTGTTAGGGTAATAGTAATATCATGTTTACCCTTAGTTACCCTATTTACTATTAACCGCGGTAAAAAAAAGTAAAAAGTTACTATTCACCAAAAAAATATTTTTATCTCATTGAACCACATTTTACTTACTGATATCAACTGTGTCTGTCGGATTTTCGAAATTCCATTCACAGAAGCGGTAAAATTAAGTTTTATGCAAAATTCAGTTTTTAACCTACCACTTAGTGGTTTCACTATTCATCAAAAATTGAAAGTTTTCATAAAAATACCAAAATTTCACCCTAGGCTAATTTCGGTATTCCGAATCCAAAAATGAAGTCCATTTTGAAAGATAAAATTTCAAGAAGTGGTTATTACTATTCATAACGGCTATTTTAAATAATATTTTAATAGCATATCGCCGCTTAGTGAAACTCGGTATTGCATACAACGCAAGCTATCGAGGAAGGTCGCGATTGCGTGTAAAGCAAGCCAAGCAAGTGTTGTATAGAAAAATATTCCTTTGATGATTTATATAACATAAAAGTCTCGGGTGTTACAAAAACTAAAGGGTTTAGAGAGGGGTTATGGTTTGATAGAATAGATCTTGATTGAATAAAGAGTGAAACTTCTTTTATTTTATCATTTAGGGATATCAAGAATTGTGGGATCAAAAACGTGGGAAAGTAAAAGTTTAAAATAATTAATTACCATTATATGGGTTATAATGTATAAATAAAACAATAAAGCATCTTTACGCTGAGACCGTAATAAACTTTCACAGTGAGACCATAACTAGCTTTCACGGTGAGACCGTAACTGTGTTATTTCTAAACTATGTGACTATTGTTTGAGACAGTAAGTGCAAGACAGTAACCAAGAAATAGTAACTATGAGACTATAAACATGAAACAGTAAGATGTAAAATAGTACACTTACTAATTAATATTTATCATTCCCAATTCATGTATGATGTAATCTATTCTTTCAGAATTTAATGGTTTGGTGAATATATCTACGAGATGATATTCAGTTCTAATGAATTCCAAAATTATGTCACCTTTTTGATAATGATCTCTCAAAAAGTGATGTCTTACATCAATATTTTTTTGTCCTAGAGTGTGAAATAGGATTTCTTGAGATGTTAATATCACTTGTATTGTTGCAATTTATAGTTACATGCCTAAATTGATATCCATAATCTAGTAATGTGTGTTTCATCCACAAAATTTGTGCATAATAACTACCAGAAGCTATGTATTCAGCTTCTGTAGTTGATAATGCAACAGAATTTTGTTTCTTACTACACCATGATACTATTGACTTGCCTAAAAAGTGACATGTTCCATACGATCTTTTTCTATCTAACTTACAACCACCGAAGTCAGCATCAGAATAACTCACTAACTCAGATGATTGTCCTCTGGGATAGAACAGTCTTAGATTGGGTGTATGCTTGAGGTATTTGAAGTTTCTTTTAAAATCATTTAAATGATATTCCTTAGTATTTTCTTGAAAAAGAGCACACATACACACACTAAACATAATTTCAGGTCATCGAGCAGTTAAGTAGAGTAATCTTCCAATCATCCCTCTATAAGTGGTTCAATCAACAGATTTTCCATCTTCATCAAGATCTAACTTAAAAGTAGTAATCATTGGAGTGTCACTATTTTTAGTGTTATCCAATATAAAATGTTTTAAAAGATATATAGTAAAATTTATTTGATTTAAAATGATACCATCATTATTTTGAAAGATTTGAAATCCAAGAAAAAAATTTAGTTTACCCATTAAACTCATTTTAAATTCGTTTTGAATCATTTTAGAAAATTCAATACATAAAGATTTTTTTGAATATCCAAAGATAATGTCATCTACATAGATTTTAAATACTAAAACATCATTTGAAATTTGTTTTAGGAAAAGGGTAGGATCATCTATTAATTTTGTAAAACCATTAGAAATAAGAAAAGTACTTAATCTATCATACCAGGATCTTAGAGCTTATTTTAAACCATATAAAGATTTTGATAATTTAAAAATATGGTTTGGAAAATGAGGATTTGTAAAACCATGGAGTTGCTCAAAAAATATATCCTCAGCTATATACCCATTTAGAAATTCACTTTTAACATCCATTTGATATAGTTTGAAATTCATATGTGCAACCTAAGAAAGCATAATTCTGATGGCTTCAAGTCTAGCTACTGGTGTAAAGGTCTCTTCATATTCAATTCTTTATTCTTGATTATAGCCTTATGAAACCAATCTATCCTTATTTATAACTATATTATCTACTTCATATACCTTATTTCTAAACACCCATTTAGTGACTATGGAGAATGTGTCTTTAGGTCTGTCAACAAGTTTCCAAACTTTGTTACTTTCAAACTGATTAAGTTCTTCTTGCATAGAAATCACCCAAAATTCATCATTGATAGCATCGTTAATATTTTTATGTTCAAGTTGTGACAAGAAGACTTGATGTTCAAACTGATTTCTAAGAGAAGCTCTAGTTTTAGTTCTTTTATCTAAGTCTCCTACAACAACATCTAGAGGGTGGTTCTTAAGAGTTCTAACAGCTCTAGAAAAAGAAGGACTAGTGATTTCAGGTTCTTCAATAGGGTCAAGTTCATTATGACCTAAATCTAAAGAATTTCCAGAACTGGTAGTTTTCACAGATTCCTTTACAAGATGCTTAGAGGATTTTGAATTAATGTCCAAATCATCCTCCAGGTTCTCTAGAGTGGTCTTAGGCTCATGTGGATCTGTTTCATCAAATTTGAGATGGACAGATTCTTCCACACATTTAGTTCTTTTATTAAACTCTCTATAAACTTTACTATATATTTAATATCCTAAAAATATTCCTTCATCAATCTTGGATGCAAATTTTTCAATATTATCCTTAGTATTAAGGGTATATACTTTGCAACCAAAAACTTTAAAGTATCTAACTTTGGGTTTTCTATTGTTCCATAACTCGTATGGAGTTCTTTAAACATTATGTCTAATAAATACTCTATTGATAATATATCATGTTGTATTTATAGATTTAGCCCAAAAATAAATAGGTAAGTCATATTCATTGAGCATGGTTCTAGAAATATATTACATGGTTCTATTTCTTCTTTCTACAACTCCATTCTGTTAAGGTGTTCTAGGGGTATATAAATTATGACTATAGCCATTTTGTGTGAAAAAAGATTCAAACTCTTGATTTTCAAACTCGCGGCCATGATCACTTCTTAAGGATTTAATTCTAAGTTAACTAATTATACATTTTAATTTCTTAATTCAGAAAACACTAATTCATTTTTAGAATTAAAAACATTACAAGCATCATTTTTAAATTTGACATGAAATCCATCATCACATAGTTGTGAAATATTAAGGAGATTATATTTTAATCCATCAAAAAGAAGTAATTTGGAAATTAAAACTGAGTTAGAGTTACTGATTTGGCCAAGGCCAATAATCTTTCATTTGGAATTTTCACCAAAGATGGCATGCCCTCCATAAATTTTTATTAAATTCTTAAATTATGAATAGTCTCATTTCATGTGTCTTTAACACCTATTGTACAAGTACCATAAGCTTTTACAAGATCTCTATAAGAATATTTCCTACAAAGTAGTCAGATAAAAACAGATTTTGGTACCCATACTTGTTTGGGTCTAGTAATGTTAGTGACTAGTGCCTTAGGAACCCATATCTGCCTCATAGAATTCCAATAAGAATTATGTAAAGTACTTGAAAAATAAACTCTATTTGGTACAAAAAATCTTGAAATAGTAGAGAGTGTATCATACTTTGAACTAGCTGAATGTTTTCCATAACTAGGAGTAAAGTTGCATGTCCTAGACTTAGAAACAAAATTGGTTCTTCCAAAATTTCTTTTACCAGGTTGATAGCCAATGAAAGTAGTATATTTGGGATCAATATGTTTACCTAGAATTTGTACCAAGGTATCTTTACCATTAGTAAACCTTTCAAGATCCTTTTTCAATTTCTAATTAGATAGTTTTAGTTCATTGTTTTCTTTGAGTAATTGAGCATTTTTCTCCCTTTCTACAGTGAGTTCAGTTTTGACAGTTGAGTTAAGAGCATGTTGTTTATTTGAAGACTAGTATTTATATTTTATTTCATTGCATGTCTCTTCAATCATATTAAAGTACTAAAACATTTCTTCATTATACATATTTTTAGAGTCAATCTCATCTCCAGAATAATAGTAATTGTGTACAGGAGATTCTAGTGTTACCTCATATGTGTTTTTCATAAAACACATATTGGCTTTGTTATCATGTTCATCATGTGAAGATTATAAGTTACATTAACTACCCTTGGAAGCACTCCATGTTTCTTTAATTTCCTTTTTATACTTTCTATCTTTTTCCTCAGATTTATTTTTGTACTTGAGCTTGGTATAGTCATACTTTATATGTCCTTTTCTCTTACATTCATAACAGACTATCTCATTAGACTTTTCACTTCTTTTTCAACATTTCTTCTAGCTTCCCTTTTGATCATATCTTCCCTTGAAGTTAGGATTTCTGAAAATTTTCTTCTTCTTATAAAATATCTTAAACCTTTTGGCTAATTGATCTATCTCCTCATCACTGTCAGGTGATGATTTTTCACTGCTGGAAATTTCTACAGAAACTTTTAATTTCCCTCTCTTTATGTTTAGAGGTGGTGGTATTGAACGCAACTGATTTTCTTTTGGGTTTATCATTCTATTACTTGTTGAATTTCATCTCTTCATCATACATCATCAGTTTTCCAATGAGTTATTTTATAGGTAATTTTTTTGATGTTGCATTATTTTATAATAGAGACAGAGGTTCATCTCCATCTGTCAGGTAGGCATCTGATAATCCTTATGATATGTTATTTGGTAGTGAATTATCTTCCAAGAGAAATTATTGTGTTGAAAATTTTGTTGAACCTAATATCCATGTCAAAAATAGGCTCATCGGGTTTCATTTTAAAGTTATCATATTTAATAGTATAAGTATTAAGTCTCATTTCTTTCACACTAGAATTTCCTT
Organism: Viscum album; assembly: GCA_963277665.1. Taxonomy (NCBI): domain Eukaryota; kingdom Viridiplantae; phylum Streptophyta; class Magnoliopsida; order Santalales; family Viscaceae; genus Viscum; species Viscum album. Next base: position 1,539,676,246 of record OY728125.1, on the reverse strand, counting down.
CATGTGAAACAGACAAGGTATCCCAAATTTCATGGGCAGTTTTACATGCAAAAATTATTTTAAATTACTCATATCCTAAAGAGAAATATAAAGCATTCATGGCTTTGAAATTGTTATTGTAGGAAGTCTTAGTTGGATTATCCCAAGTGATTCTATTAGTGGCCGGAATCTTATATTCATCTATAATTGAAGACCATATTTCAAAACTCATACTTTTTAAATGAATTTTCATTTTGATTTTTTATTAGTCATAATTGCTTCCATTAAATAATGGTGGTCTGTTTGTTGTAGCACCTTCCAATCTATTATCCATAATAAAGAAATACTTTTAAAGATCTATGAATTTATAATTAACAAAAATTTACAGATCCTTAAAGTATAACTAAAATCACAATTTAATAGGGTCAAAAATAAAGTCTTAATAGAAATGAAAAAAACAACCCTTTGATACCAAATGTTTGTCTAAGTAGAGTACTCAATAGGGGGTTAATTGAGTATCTATAAAAAAATTGTTTAAAAAGTATTCTTAAAAGCTTCCCCTATAAATTTAAATATAGCCCAGTTAATCAAAGTAATATGGTTATGAAATTTTGAATGTTTAAATAACTTCTCATAAGATTTATTAATTATCATTAATCTTAATATCAGTTATTAAAATTACTTTTGAAGCTATTCTAAAAATGAAAAATAATTATAACTTCTTTCCAAGATTAACTATCAAAGTAAATTTAGTGATTTCTGACTTATATAGTAAAATAAAGAAAACTATATTAAATAGCACAGTGGATATAAAACAACTGGTTCAGTCTCAAGCTGAGACCTAATCCACTCCACTTGGTGATCACCTACCACCAAGTATTTTATATAAATAAACTTGATTCACACCCTGGATCGGGGTTAACAATAGTACACAAGACTGTCCAGGTCACACGACCTCTTCCACAGTTCTTCGTGGGTATGAACTAACAGGTCACACAGGTACCTTGATAGAGTTGATATTTTAAATATTATTAATATGTTTTCAATTATTTAATCTTTATCGATTATTCAATTTTAGTGTATTTTCATCATTTATGTGTTTTTGGTGTATTTTGGGCTTAAATGTGAAAATGGGGTAATTCTGTAAAATTGATAGTTTTATATAGCTTCTGTTTTTTGGTAATAACTTTTAAAATATTTGTCCAATTGAAGTTAATAATTTTTTTAGGATTCATATGCTCGTGGGATTCAAATTTGTCTTCTGTTCCAAGACCGAATTCGAAACCCAATGGTATAGAAAATTCAATCAAGTAGAGAACTCAGTCTGGTTGGCAGAATGGACCCCACCGCATTAAATCAGAAATATCTCATTCATCCGACATTAGAATAAGGTTCTTCTATCTTTTTTCGATAGAGGAAATTCAAAGTACAATTCACAATAAATTTTATAAAATATGAAGCTCATCAAGGCATCTTTTTGGTGCGTCCAAGTGGAGTGGGTGAAACAGATTTTGGAGGCCAAGAAAATTCATGGTCATTTATTCAGACATATATTTCTTTACACCTATCCAATGACTCAAATTTTGAGGTTAGATAGACAAATTCATTTCCAACATTATATAAGAAGGTACCTCAGTGATTTTTGGCTGGATTGTTGGCAGAACAGAGGCAAACTTCTAGAGGACAGATTCTGGAGGATCAAAATTTCTATGCTTGATTTTCTTTCTTTTGTTCTTAGCTTTATAATGACTTCTTCTTCCCCCTTCAGCTCAGTTACCCTTACCATGTTTGGGTATATATTTTGATTTATTAGGGAAGGGTAGTTTTACCCTTTTTTAATTCTTGATTTCTTGCACGTAATGTTTTAATATCCTTTTTTCTCTTCTATGAATCAGTTTCAATTTCTTATTATAGTTTTTATTATCATGTATGATTGTATCTGATTTCAGATTCTGTTGTTTATTTATAATTGTTCAATGATCAATATCTCCCTCCACTAGGTTCTGTTTTGTAAACAATTTAATAGACCGGGACTTAGTGGTGAAGTACTCGGTGATCACCAGTACGTGTGTGAGGAGTAGTGAATGTTCTTGATTTCTTGGGATAAACAAGACCCGATTGGGAATTGCCTAAAATAATTGGGGGTATTCGCTAAAACTCTATTACACATTGGAAGGAGAGTATACCAATATGAGGTTTTAGTAAGGTTTATTCTCAAATTTTTATTTGACCAAAGGAGTGAGAATAAACGATTGTGGATTCTCACTCTTAATGATTTAGCAGAAGAGAATTGGGTAAAGTGAACTGTGATAGAATTACAATTGGAAAACTGACCCTAACCTGATCACTTTTTCATATCACTGATTTAAATCACATAATTTGTCAATTTGTTTTAAAATTTTCACTTAATTTCTTTAGTTTATTTATTTTCTTTCTTGTATTTTCCAAATCAAACAATTTCAAAAACAACATCATTTCTTTCTCTTATTTTAAGTGACAAACACTATTGTTGAGAACTCCTCTCTAGAGACAACCTAGGTAACCCACTATAATGAATTTTAACTTAGGTTATATATTTTTTTCTACACCCCATGATAGGAACGTGTCAAAACTTGGTTCCATTGTCAGGGAGGTAGCGCCGATATTTTTTTCTTTTCTTTTCTCTATTCTCATCTTTTCTCTTCAAAATTGCAAGACTAGAACCTCAAAAATTGAACCTTTACCCATAGATCCTGAAATTGAAATAACCTTGTTGCATAAACTTAGAAACATTAATTTACAATATTAATTTGAATAAATTCCCCTTGTAGACTCAAGTGAAACTTCTAGTGTTCACTCTGAGCCTGTCATCATGGCTGAAAATCAAAACCTAACTCTTAGAGACCTCTGTGCACCATAATTCCTTAATCAAAACAATAAAATTTTCATGCCAGTGTTACAAAATGATTTTTAAATAAAACCTAATATGATTCCTTTGCTTCCAAATTTTCATGGTTTGGTAGGTGAAGATCCAAACAAACACATTAAAGAGTTCACACATGTTTGCTCAACTTTTAGACCCTGTGGAGTTACTGAGCAGCCGGTTAAGTGGAAGGCATTTCCGTTTTCATTGGATGGAGCTGCTAAATAATGGTTTTACGGCCTACAACCAAGAGATGTACATGACCGGAATGACCTGGTAAGATGTTTTATGCAAATATTCTTCCCCACCTCTAGAAGCACAGCCATTCGAAAGGAAATCTACGCCATACGAAAATCATCTGGGGAAACCCTTTACGAGTACTGGGAGAGATTTAAGAAGCCATGTGTCAGTTGTCTGAATCAATTCATTTAGGAACATCGCTTTCTTGTCTTCTTCTATCAAGGACTACTGGACAATGATAGAAACCTTCTTGATGCATCATCTGGAGGTGCACTGATTTACAAGTCACCAGAAGAATCCAAGGGCTTGATTGAGAAGATTTCCCAGAACTCGCAGTAGTTTGGAACAATATGTATTGGAACAAGATATATTCATGAGGTACACACTTCTCGTCTATCACCCTTATTAGAAACTAGGATTTAAGAACTTACTAGTTTGGTGAGACAAATGGCCGTGAAGAAAGTTAGTGACCAACAAGCACCAGCTAAGGTATGTGGTTTATGCTCATCACCTGATCATTTCATTGACCAATGTTCTGAAATACAGGGAATGGAAACATGTGAAGAAACCTTTCAACCAAGACAGTTCCAACAAAATTAAGGATGGAGAGATCCTAACCAAGTCCAATATGGGTTTGGAAATCAGCAGAATCAAGGTAGACCCCCATACCAAAACCAGTTTCAAAACCAACCACCATTCCAGAATCAATTCCAGAATCCACCACCATTTCAACAGAAACAATATTATAACCATCCTTCTTACCAAAAACTAACCACTCTCTAAAGACCCAATGAGCAGCCATCCACCAGTGCACAACCTCCAATTCAAAACCGACAAAAATCTAAGTTTGAAGGACTGAAAGACACTATTAAAGATTTGTCCAACAAGTTTGAAAGTCTCATAGACTTTATGACCAAAAATCTAGGTAAAATCCCTTCCCAAACAATTCCAAACCCAAAAGAGAATGTTAGTATTATAAATACAAGAAGTGGAAAAGAACTCCCACCACCATCCACCATTGAACCTGAAATAAGAATACCTGGTCTGGGAGAGAATGAAGTTTGAAATGATGAAAATTCTATGAAAATGCATCAGGAAGAATATAAGAAAGAGGAAGAGGATAAGGATAGGAAAAGGAAGAAGAAACAAGAAACACCATTTCAAAGGCAAAAAAGGGAGAAGAAAGATATACCACCACCATTTCCATCAAGTATGATTGAATCAAAGAGGTTGCAAGAAGAAACACTACAAAAAGAAATTTTGGACACCTTCTAGAAAGTGTAAATCAACATACCTCTTCTTGAAGCACTAAAACAAATTACAAAGTATGCTAAATTTTTTAAGGATATTTGTACCAAGAAGAGGAGACTTCAAGGGAATGAGAGGATCAGTTTGGGAAGAATTATCTCAGCCCTTATCACACCACAATTTCCAACCAAATTTCAAGATCCAGGGACATTTTTTATTCCATGCACCATTGGTTCATTAATTTTTTCTAATGCTTTGTGTGATTTAGGTGAATCAATTAGTGTATTTCCTCACTCATTATATACTTCTTCACAATTGGGAGACTTGAATACCACAAGAGTGATGTTCTAACTTGTAAATAGATCCACAGTTTTCCCAGCATGAGTTCTGGAGTATGTCTTGGTAAAATTCAAAGATCTTTTATTCCCTGCTGACTTTTATGTGTTGAATATAGAAGATGATAGGATCCCATCACACTCACTCATAATTTTGGGGAGACCTTTCTTGAAGATGGACAAAACCATCATCAATGTTCATAAAGGGACACTTACCATGGAGTTTGGAGATAGCACTATCCACTTCAATATTTTTGAATCCATGAGGCACCCATTAGATGATCATTCACTCTTCTCACTCTACCATAAAGATGGTTTAGAACCAATTGAATAATTGGGTATGTTTCATGAATTTTTATCACTAGGAGATAATTTTTTCATTAAAAATATCACTAAACATATGGATGACCAAACTCTTGGAGATTCTGATTTCCCGTTAGAAGAAGAGGTAAAATCTGAGTTCTTTGATAATTTGTTAAATGATGATGAAGATGATATGATTTCCTGTGTGTAGGATTTCAAACCATTGTAAGTGGATAGCCTCAATTTAGTTTCATCTATTGAGCATCCTCCTGATCTGTAATTAAAACCACTCCCCACTAATTTAAAATATGTTTACCTTATGGAGGGAGAGAAATTACCAGTAATAATTAATAATAATCTATCTGAAACTCAAGAAAAAACATTGATTGATATTTTAAGAGATAATGTCCAAGAAATAGGGTGGAGCTTAGGTGATATCCTAGAAATAAACCCAAAAATTTACTCATATAGAATTTTTCTTAAGGGAGATTCCAAACCTGTCAGACAACCCCAAAGGAGGCTGAACCCCACCCTGATGGAGGTTCTAAAAAAAGAGATTGAGAATATTTTAGAAGCTGGGATCATCTATCCCATATCATATTCAAAATGGGTTCTCCTCATCCATGTAGTCCCAAAGAAAACAGGTCTAACCATTGTGAGGAATCAAAAGAATGAATTAATCCCTGTGAGAATTCAGAATAGCTGGAGAGTATGAATAGATTTTAGGAAGTTGAATCAGGTCACTCGAAAATATCATTTCCCTATCCCTTTCATTGACTAGATTCTAGAGAGGCTGGCAAGTAAAACTAATTATTGATTTTTGGATAGATTTGCAGGTTATTTTCAAGTACCCATTTCTCCCGAGGATCAAGAGAAGACTACCTTTACTTGTCCTTTCAGTAATTTTTCTTACAAAAGGATGCCATTTGAATTGTGTAATTCCCCAGGTACATTTCATAGGTGTAAGATAAGTATATTTTCTGATCACATTAAATATTTCTTGGATGATTTCTTGGATGATTTCACAGTTTTTGGAAATTCTTTTGACCATTGTTTGAAAAATCTGGAAAACGTTTTGAAAACTTGCATTGAAAAAAAACCTTGTTTCGAATTTTGAAAAGTGTCATTTTATGGTTGAGAGAGTAATTTTCCTTGGGCATGTCATTTCTCAGAAAGGAATTGAAGTTAATAAATCAAAAATTGAAGTGATAAATTCTTTTCCTTACCCGACTTGTGTGAAACATGTTAGATCATTTTTAGGACATGCAGGATTCTAAAAGAGGTTTATCAAAGATTTTGGTAAAATTTCAATCCCTCTCTCTAGATTAATTTTGAAATATGATGATTTTTATTTTAATGGTTCAGGTAGATAATCCTTTGACGAGTTGAAAATGAGATTGATTACACCACCAGTAATACAGCCACCCAATTGGGAAGAACCATTCGAGCTACTTTGTGATGCTTCAAACCAAGCAGTTAGAGCAGTACTTTCTCAGAGAATTGAGGGAAGGCCACAAGTCATTTCATATGCCTCAAAAACCTTATATTCGACCCAATTTAACTACACAAAAATAGAAAAAGAGTTTTCAGTAGTTGTTTTTACTTTATAAATATTTAGATCGTATCTTCTTGGAACTAAAGTCATTGTGTTTTCTGATCATGCAGCTCTTAGGTACCTGATGAAGAAGGTTGAAGAAAAAATGAGGCTAGTGAGATGGATGCTCCTACTATAGGAGTTCAATATATAAATCAAAGATAAGAAGGGATCTGAGAACCAAGTGTCTTATCACTTAAGTAGACTACCCAACACCACTGAAGTTGAAATTCCAGACACTCAACCACTAAATGATTGCCTTCCAGGAGAGCAGTTTTACTTGATTTAAGGAGAATTACCTTGGTATGCTGACATGGTAAATTATCTGGTAACATCTCAGGTCCCATCACATTTAAATTCTCACCAAATTCAGAAATTGAAAGCTAGATCTAGATATTACATCTGGGATGATCCATTTCTTTGGAATATTTTCAATGACCAAATGATCAGAAGATGTTTGCCTAAAAATGAAATTGAATTAGTCTTTAAGTTTTGTCACACATTAGCTTGTGGAGGCCATTTTTGATCTCAAAGGATAGCAAGGAAGGTTTTAGAATCTAGACTTTATTGGACAACACTTTTCAAATATTCTCATGAATTTTGCAAAAAGTGTGAAAAATGTCAGTTTACAGGAAATATTTCAAAGAGACAAGAAATTCCCCAAAATCCACTTAATTTTTGTGAAATTTTTGAAGATTGGGGGATAGATTTTATGGGCCCTTCTCTAATTTCATTTGGAAATTCTTATATTCTGCTTGTTGTTGATTATGTTTCCAAATGGGTGGAAGAAAAAGCTACCAGGACTGATGATGCTAAAGTTGTTTGCAATTTTGTCAGGGCTAACATATTTTATAGGTTTGGAGTTCCTAGAACCATCATCAGTGATCAAGGGACTCAATTTTGCAATAGGATAATGGAGTCTTTGTTGAAAAATTATGGGGTGCAACATAAAACATCAACTCCCTATCATCCATAGACTAATGGGAAAGCTGAAGTGTCCAATAGGGAAATTAAAGGAATTTTGGAAAAGACTGTTAATCCAAATCGGAAGGATTGGAGCCAAAGGTTGGAAGACACATTATGGGCTTATAGGATATCCTAAAACCCCAATTGGAATGAGTCCCTATAGGTTGATTTATGGGAAAAGTTATCACCTACCTATGGAATTGGAACACAAGGCATACTGGGCTGTGAGGAAGATGAATCTGGATCTTGAAAGTGCTGGGAAAGAGAGAAGATTGCAGTTATAGGAGCTGGACTAAATTAGAAGGGAAGTATTTGAAAATTACATGATTTATAAAGAGAGAACAAGAGTGGCTCATGAAAAACTGATCCAACCAAAAGACTTTAATCCTAGAGACAAAGTGTTGTTATTCAATTCAAGACTCAAGATGATTTCAGGTAAACTTCATTCCAGGTGGAAAGGTCCATTTATAGTTACTCATGTATATCCTTTTGGTGTTGTGTAGATTGTGAAGGATAGATCAAAGGATCCATTCACTATTAATGGGAACAGGTTGAAGAAATTCCTTGGCACCATGCCATCTGAGCCAATGGAGGAGATCACACTCCTCCAACCTGTTTATCAATAAAATCAAGAAGGTCTTACCTATCCTTTATATTTTATTGATTGCTGTGATTTAATTTCAAATATTCTTATGTGTTAAATCCATTTGAATGCATTGCGGACACTGCATCAGTTAAGTGTGGGGGAGGTAACCTTTGTATTTTAGGATTTTTATGTGTTGTGTGTGTAGTTTAGGATTTTGATGTGTTGTTTGTTTTCCTATTTGTTTTAAAAACATGTGTGTTTCAAATTTTGTGTGTTTATTTTTCAATTTTTGTGTGTTTTTGAAACTTTTGTGCTGAAATGATTATCTTTTACATTTTTGAAACCCATGTCCATGGGAGAAATAATTTATTCCATGAAACTAAGCTTAAATGAATGCTGAAAATGACATTGTTTCAAGTTAAATTCTTTGGGAATTTCATGAAAAATACTCTATTTTTTGAATCCCATTCCATATATCACTGTATTTATATTTGAAATCACATTCCCGTGAGGCTTCTGAACCTATTATTTTCATATTCTTTACATTCACCTCACTTCTTGAGAGAACCAAACCATGCTTGTTTTAACCAGAATTTGATTAATTCCTTTCAAAACTTTAGGGTTTGGGGTACATGTGTTTTAAATGATTGAGTAATTTATTTGATTTGAAAGCCCCCTTTTCAATATAATCTCTTTAATTCTGTCCTACCTTGTAAATTTATTCCTTTTATCCCATAGAAGCCATGAACATCCTGTTAGTTTAGCCATATTACAGGCCAATTTTTCCAATCCAACCTGCTCTTGAATTGAAATTGCATGATCTAGTTGAACTTAAGTGTGGGGTAAGATGTATTGTGTTATGCTAGCTCATTTTCTGAAACTTTGGGTGGAAAATAAAATGATGAAGATATGTTATTTCTACATGAAAAAAATCATTCTGCTAAAATTTGTGCCTTTTCTGGAGTTTTCACGATGAGAGAAGTTGTTCCTTTCTGGAGATTCTAATTGTAACGCCCCGACCCCAGTTACCCAGAGTCGGTGCATTATTACATAACATTGGTATGATCACAAGAAAGATCAAATCTCGAAAGACCAATTGGTTTAGTATCCTTGGAAACACTATATATATTCATAAAGTTTTACATTACATCATAAAGTGAAAAACTACTACAACAACATAGTCTCCATATTCCACACTCATATCCCCACATACTATCCCTGTAGGTCATTCATAAATTACTTCTTTACATCCTGGGAAAAATAAAACATAGAAAAGGGGTGATCTCAAATGCCCAGTAAGGATAACAATATAGCGGAAAATTTCATAAATAAGAATAAACATTTAAGGCAATGTATAACTTAAAACAAAAGCCTTTTAAACTTGAACTTAAACATAGTATGGAAAAAATAAAATTGAAATAATTCCATTTACTTATTCACATGGATATTCTACTAATCGAATAATCACATGCAATATCAATAACCACTTTCATAATGATGGAATGCATAATGCCATACTATCATAACCACATAGCCAAGGCCTCGTGCCAAGACTACAAATAAGATTTTGTCAAGGCCTTGTGCCAAGAAGCTAGTTTGTCTCATGAGACCTACCGATGCATAGAGGAGCTATAGCGGGCTCCACCCGTCACTTACTAAGTCCAATGCATTCCCATATGAAAAGTTTTAAACATAACATAAACATTCGTATTAAAACTAGCATATGAAATGTCAACACTTTCTCCATAAACCATGAATGGTATAAAAATAACACATCCACAGTAAAACATATCACAAAACCTTCAATAGAATACAAAAGTTTTTTATTATAATAAATCAATTTCAAATAATCTTAAAATCCATCAAAGGATGTTGACATAGATGAAATCAAAACTATTTGAGAGAAATATCTTTTTTCTCGAAATCATTGAAAAGTCACACATTTATAAAGGAAGTAATTTAAAAGAGATTTTTGAATCGAAGTTTCCCATAACACTTTGAAACTTTTGAAAATAAATATCATTTCAAAACATTCATGTCCATATAAATAAATCCTTAAAATCATTTTGAAAACATGGACATTAATTAAAATATTTAGAAAGATAAATCTTAAAAACATTTAAAATTATGATCTTGATAAAGAGTGCCTTTCACAAATTCTTAAAATATTCATTTTGAAATCATTTAAAAGTCACATAATTATAAAATAAAACATTTACTTTGAAAATATTCTTATAATCTTATAAGGGAAGCTTTGACGATTTTATAACGGCGGTAAATAGCCGCACCCGCCGTATAAGTTAAAAAAACATTCTTACCTTAAATTTGTCGAAAGGTTAAAAGTGCCTTGTTTGGAAAATGATGGAAAGATTCCTTTAAAAACACATAAGTTTATAAATGACTTTAACCCATATTATTTTTAAATAGTAAAAATGTTTTTAAATACATTTCGAAGAAACATGGATGTGGATGATAAAGAAATCCCAGTAGATTATTACGTATAAACAACCTCGGATAATGAAGAGATTGCGAAACAAACCCTTACCTTGTACTTTTCCTTAGTTGGGGTAGGTTAACCTCCTGTATAATGGTGAAATAATTGTTATTAAATTATTCAATAATCATATACATTAATATGATATCATATATGATCTTTTAACATTGCTTTGTTAATAATATCTTAGAATTATCGTCGTTTTGGGTGTTAACTTACTCGTTTTCTTTTATATGTTTTGTTACGTAAGCCATGTTTGTAATGGATAGGTTGTATATTAATCATATCCAGAATGATATCAAGTCCTTAGATACTATTATTAATCATCAAATGAGAATTATACTTGAATGGATACGATGGAGAATGAATCTCATCGCATTCGTGGAGATGGTAGTCCGTACGTACGCACGAGCGATAATATCATTATTTTGATATTAAAATAAAATATAATTGGATGGTATATCATATATACAGAATCATTATCATGTTATATTTATTGTTTACATGAATTATACATCATTATTATACCAATCCAAATAATAATATTTTGAATAACAATTACACCACGACGTGGAGACGGTAAGTCGTACGTACGCATGTATGGTGACATGTTATTCAAAGGATGGATAGAATAGTGAATATGGTTGTAAAATATTTATAATAAAATAAAATTATATATATGATACTGGAGTTATAATTTTATAATGGTAACAACAAAGTAATAAGAAGTGGAATAATAAAGGAAATTGGAAAAGGGTGGTGAAATCATTACCTCTTCTTCGGATTCTTCCTTTTGATTTGATCAAAAGGGCTCCTTAGGTTGGATTTATGATCAAAATAAGGCCTCTAGATTGTAGTGAGGGAAGTTTGGAGAGTATTTTGGCAGATTTTGGCCGAACCAAAAGGCTTTGAAGGTGTGAATAAATGAGAAGGAGGAGGGCCCTTTTATAAGAGGGGTGAGGGGCACCTTTGGAAAAGCTAGAAATATTAATTTATAATAAATTCATATTCAGTTTCTAATGGCTCAAAAGTCAATAATTTAAAGATTAAGTTGGGTATAGGTCGAAAACCATTCAACCAATAGAATTTAGACAGGTTTGGGTACTTATATTAACCTTATCTTTAAGTATTAACTCTAAGTTAATTAGTTTCACTTTTACAATGTCTCTTTGTATTTTTATATTATATGGTTAATAAACTTACTATATCCAAGAAACCCCCAAGTGGTACATTAATGATATAACTATCATGATATAAGTATCTTGGCCGAACCTTAGATTTTTAGGAATTTAATATCAATTAATAATATAATATTTGTTTTAAAAACTCTTTTATGTCAATTTTGACACTATTCAATAGTTGATTTTTGTGAAACTCATAACAGAATTATTACTTCAAAAAAAGTAAATTAAATCAATCCTAATATGTCATATTATCCTAGAAAATTATTTTAATGCATTAAAAGTCTCAAATTATATTTATTTGGGTATTTATAATATCAATTATTTTAATTTTTCACTATTATGGTAATTACTGCATCATCATTGTGTCATAAATAAATTAAATTATTTAATCTCTAAAAATTAAAAATAAAATATAATTATGTAGTAAATCTTTTTATCTTTCTAATGAATATTTATATTCAAAAATCCAACATATATAACCCTATGTAAAAATTGTTTTCCTAAAAGATATATGCTTATGTCATTTTTGTACTTATTTTAACTTAATTAAAATAAAGTGTCCCTATCACCTACAAGTGGCTCCATGGGGTCCCAAAATCGACCCAAATATGCCAATGGTCGGACATGTATCCACCAATAAGGTTAGGACACGTTTTAGGGTAATTTATTATTATTATAATATTATTTTTTTAACTCTTATTTACTGGATTTATCCATAACCATGGTAAATAAAATATTTACCGCAGTAATTATTCAAAATGTCTAAAAATAAAAGTTACCTATTTACAAAATTTGAACATCCTGATTCCAAATATGGAATCCATTTTTCCAAATTCAAAACACAGAAGTGGCAGAAATTAATTTAAAATTAATTTCCGTTGTTAAAACAAAAAGCGTGTTTTTAAGAGATAATAACTATCAAAAGATTGGCAGTTGTTTATGTCTGGTTTAATTGTGAATTTATGTCCAATGAAAAACATTGAATTAAATTGTAAAAATATATTCTAAATATACTTTAAAACCACTCAAATTCATAATTTATCAATATCAATTATTTTTATTAAAAAAATTGTTTTAAATTAAAATTTAGTAATTTTCACTATTCATCAAAATATTAAAGTTATCCAAAAAGTTCCAAAATTTTACCCTAGGCTAAATTCGATATTTCGAATCCAAAAATGAAGTCCATTTTGAAATATAAAATATATATAATTTCAAAAATTAGGTATTACTATTCATAACGGCTAGTTTGATTGGTTGTGATGTGTGTTAGAACTCGAAGTTGCGTACAACACACGCTACTGTATTATTCAAAGGAAAGCGTACCGTGGAAGCTTGGGATGTTTCATTTTAAATTTTTGATGTCCCCATTTAGTCAAAAAGTTTAAAATATTGTATTTAGTTAAAAGTTGATAAAAGTGCAATACTGAAAATGAATTTGTTCTTACATTATGTCTAAGAAACTCATAATATGGATTCTAAAATTATAAGGATTATATAAAGTTTAAAATATAGTTAATACTATTCATAAACTCTTTTGAACGGCTTGTTTGGTAAGTCATGGTGCGATTGAACTCGGTGTTGCGTGTAGTTCAAGTTATTGAATTATTTTGAAGAAATAACACACTATGAAATCTTGGAGTGTTACATTCTCTCCTCCTTCAATAAATTGCGTCCTCGCAATTTGAAATTGTTCTTCGAAAATAAAAGGTTGAAAATAGAAAATATCTTTGTGGGAAAACCCACATCTGAAATTAGGTTACTAAAATTTAGTCTTAATATGAGGAAAAGAGAAATGAAAGGGTCACCACCAAATTATGATCTCTATTAGGAGAACATTGGTGGCAATTAGAGACATATAATTGGAGGAAAAACGTAAATATTTATATGTAGTGATTTAGGTCATCAATCACAAACAAGTGTAAAATTGAGGTCCTTAAATTCATCAATCTATGATGATTTGAAATACCATCGGTTCAACAAAACATAGGATATTAGGATAACACATTTTTGGTTTTAGGATTCCTTAAATAAAGTATAAGAATTAATTTCTTCATAGAATAAGAGAAGAAGAAAAATATATTCTTGACATGTAGAGTTCCATCCTTTAACTAATTTCTACCACAAACTCATCTTTCACTCTAAAAGATAATAGAACGAAAAAAAATATATTCTATTTATCCTATTCGTATAGGGTTCCAAAAAAATTATAATTCATCTACCAGATCTTTTAAAAAAAACTACATTATTTAATATCGGACATCACGTGGGTCAGTGGTAGGTGATACACCCTCGTCGCCCTTCGGTTGTGGGTTCAAGTCTCACGGCCTTGCCGGACGCGACGGGTTGCCGCCCGACCTCCGGGTTGTCCTTTTATGGCAATCCAAAATAATCCAAACTAGAACTATCCAAAATACTTCAGTCCAAAATTTATAAGGAAGGTAAACACAATGAAGATCCTTTTTTTCACGTAATAGCATGTGATCACCTTCATCATGTATTATTTTAAAACACTGCAACATCCTGAATTATCATAAAACCTTATTGATTACATTCATGATCCCTTATTCCTTATAGAATAATAGATATGCTCCTTCAATCCAAAAATGTTGTAAACCCCAACAATGATGGAATATACAAATCATTAATCAGTTTCAAGGTAGTCAAGAATATCCAATATAATTTATCCAAAACAATCATTTATTATTCTAAAATCACTACCTCGGTATCAGAACCATATTATGGTTTATCTTTCTCTCAACCATATATTTTCAAAAAATTTAACCTGCCATTGAGTCACTTTTCTTTGTTCCACACAATCTCAAGTCCATAATGAAATAGTACTGCTGTAAAATCCTTATATACTCCATAATTATTATAAGAAGTACATTGTTGATACAACACTTAAATGACATAATCAACATAAGAACTCTAATCATTCCTATTCATCTGTGGTAGTATCATAACTTGATTATTATCCAATAGAATCATTTGTGGCATAGTCTGATGACTGAGATATAGGTTCGCGTAGTGTCCAAACTCCTTGCAAATGAAGCATTGTACATTTGAAACCATTTTCTTACCCTTGCAGTCACGTACTTTGTGCCCTTTTCCTCCACACTTATAATAAACTCCCATTCCTTTCAGGCAAGTTCCAGGGTGTTTCTTCCCACGGTTATCACATATGGGAAAATTATTCTTTTCCCTCTTCCCTTTATCCATCTTTCCCTCTTCCATCCTTTTCTTCTCTTGCTTCCCTTCAAAGCCATAGGACTCAGTAAACTCTTTACTTATCTTATCAACACATGATATTATTTCTTCATATGATGATAATACATGGGAGACTATTTCTCTTATAAATTCTAGCTTAAGACCATGAAAGATATGATCTTTCCTTCTCTTTGGATCATGTGAATTGCTGGAGTTCTCATTCCTTCTACTGGGTTCCATTTCTAAACAATGGCATAAACTAGATTAGTTTATGAATAACAATACCTAATCCCAAACTTGTAAAACACATAAAATAAATTAAATAGTTTATGGATATAATCTATAATCATAAAAATGTCTCCTTTGAGGAATTATATACTCATAAAACCTTCATAATGGTTTGTAAAGAAAATGAGAATTATCCTAAGCATATCCCCCGGGAGTGTCGTAACCAAGAGTACAGCAAGGCCCGTTGTCGTGCACCAGTTCTCGTTCGAGTCTAGCTCAAAGCGGTGTTTTTGGGTTTTACCCCTAGGTACATATGTGTCAGAGCCGCCTCTACCTTCTCGTATCCATACAGGGATGTATTGCTCGAAAAACTCACAAAATCTCTACAATATCAAAATTCTAGGAAGTTCTTCTATACAAATCCACAAAATCCATCTTAGTTCTATGTTCTCTAATCAGAGTTTATCTAAATATAGCTTCCAAGGTTTGTACTAAACTTCCTCTGATACCAACTGTAACGCCCCGACCCTAGTTACCCAAAGTCGGTGCATTATTACATAACATTGGCATGATCACAAGAAAGATCAAATCTCGAAATACCGATTGGTTTAGTACCCTTGGAAACACTATATATATTCATAAAGTTTTACATTACATCATAAAGTGAAAAACTACTACAACAACATAGTATCCATATTCCACACTCATATCCCCACATACTATCCCTGCAGGTCATTCATAAATTACTTCTTCACATCCTGGGAAAAATAAAACATAGAAAATGGGTGAGCTCAAATGCCCAGTAAGGATAACAATATAGCGGAAACTTTCATAAATAAGAATAAACATTTAAGGCAATGTATAACTTAAAACAAAAGCCTTTTAAACTTGAACTTCAACATAGTATGGAAAAAATAAAATTGAAATAATGCCATTTACTTATTCACATGGATATTCTACTAATCGAATAATCACATGAAATATCAATAACCACTTTCATAATGATGGAATTCATAATGCCAGACTATCATAACCACATAGACAAGGTCTCGTGCCAAGACTACAAACAATATTTTATCAAGGCCTTGTGCCAAGACACTAGTTTGTCTCATGAGACCTACCGATTCATCGAGGATCTATAGCGGGATCCACCCATCACTTACTAAGTCCAATTCATTCCCATATGAAAAGGTTTAAACATAACATAAAAATTCGTATTAAAACTAGCATACGAAATGTCAACACTTTCTCGATAAACCATGAATGGTATAAAAATAACACATCCACAGTAAAACATATCACAAAACCTTCAATACAATACAAAAGTTTTATATCATAATAAATCAATTTCAAATAAGCTTAAAATCCATCAAAGGATGTTGAAATAGATGAAATCAAAACTATTTGAGAGAAATATCTCTTTTCTTGAAATCATTGAAAAGTCACACATTTATAAAGGAAGTAATTTAAAAGAGATTTTTGAATCAAAGTGTCCCATACCACTTTGAAACTTTTGAAAAGAAATATCATTTCAAAACATTCATGTCCATATAAATAAATCCTTAAAATCATTTTGAAAACATGGACATTAATTAAAAGATTTATAAAGATAAATCTTTAAAACATTTAAAATTATGATCTTGATAAAGAGTACCTTTCAAAAATTCTTAAAATATTCATTTTGAAATAATTTAAAAGTCACATAATTAAAAAATAAAACATTTACTTTGAAAATATTCTTATAAGATTGTAAGGGAAGCTTTGACGATTTTATAATGGCAGTAAATAGCCGCACCCTCTGTATAAGTTAAAAAACATTCTTACCTTAAATTTGTCGAAAGGTTAAAAGTGCCTTGTTTGGAAAATGACGGAAAGATTCCTTTAAAAACACATAAGGGTATAAATGACTTTAACCCATATTCTTTTTAAATAGTAAAAATGTTTTGAAATACATTTAGAAGAAACATGGATGTGAATGATAAAGAAATCCCAGTAGATTATTACATATAAACAACCTCAGATAATGAAGAGATTGCGAAAAAAAACCTTACCTTGTACTTTTTCTTGGTTGGGGTAGGTTAACCTCCTGTATAATGGTGAAATAATTGTTATTAAATTATTAAATAATCATATACATTAATATGATATCATATATGATCTTTTAACATTGCTTTGTTAATAATATCTTAGAATTATCGTCGTTTCGGGTGTTAACTTACTCGTTTTCTTTTATATGTTTTGTTACGTAAGCCATGTTTGTAATGGATAGGTTGTATCTTAATCATATCCAGAATGATATCAAGTCCTTAGATACTATTATTAATCATTAAATGAGAATTATACTTGAATGGATACGATGGAGAATGATTCTCATCGCGTTTGTGGAGACGGTAGTCCGTACATATGCACGAGCAATAATATCATTCTTTTGATATTAAAATAAAATATAATTGGATGGTATATCATATATACAGAATCATTATCATGTTATATTTATTTTTTACATGAATTATACATCATTATTATACCCATCCAAATAATAATATTTTGAATAACAATTACACCACGACGTGGAGACGGTAAGCCGTATGTACGCATGTATGGTGACATGTTATTCAAAGGATGGATAGAATAGTGAATATGGTTGTACCATATTTATAATAACATCATAGTATATATATGATACTGGATTTATTATTTTATAATGGTAAAACAAAGGAAGAAGAAGTGTAAGAAGAAAGGAACTTGGAAAAGGGTGGTGAAATCATTACCTCTTCTTCGGGTTCTTCCTTTTGATTTGATCAAAAGGGATCCTTAGGTTGGCTTTATGATCAAACTAAGACCTATATATTGTAGTGAGGGAAGTTTGTAGAGTATTTGGGAAGAGTTTGGCTGAACCAAAAGGCTTTGAAGGTGTGAATAAATGAGAAGGAGGAGTGCCCTTTTATAAGAGGGGTGAGGGGCACCTTTGGAAAAGCTAGAAATATTAATTTATAATAAATTCAAATTCGGTTTCTAATGGATCCAAAGTCAATAATTTAAATATTAAGGTGGAGATAGATCTAAAACCATTCAACCAATATAATTTAGAGAGTTTTGGGTACTTATATTAACCTTATCTTTAAGTATTAACTCTAAGTTAATTAGTTTCACTTTTACGATGTCTCTTTGTATTTTTATAATATATGGTTAATAAAATTACTATATCCAAGAGACCCCCAAGTGGTCCATTAATGATATAACTATCATGATATAAGTCTCTTGGCCAAACCTTATATTTTTAGGAATTTAATATCAATTAATAATATAATATTTGTTTTAAAAACTCTTTTATGTCAATTTTGACACTATTCAATAGTTGATTTTTGTGAAACTCATAACAGGATGATTACTTCGAAAAAAGTAAATTAAATCAATCCTAATATGTCATATTATCCTATAAAATTAGTGTAATGAATTAAAAGTCTCAAATTATATTTATTTGGGTATTTATAATATCAATTATTTTAATTTTTTACTATTATGGTAATTACTGCATCATCATTGTGTCATAAATAAATTAGATTATTTAATCTCTAAAAATTATAAATAAAATATCATTATGTAGGAAATCGTTTTAGATTTCTAATGAATATTTATAGTCGAAAATCCAACATATATAACCCTATGTAAGAATTGTTTTTCTAAAAGATATATGCTTATGTCATTTTTGTACTTATTTTAACTTAATTAAAATAAAGTGTCCCTATCACCTACAAGTGGCTCCATGGGGTCCCAAAATCGACCCAAATATGCCCATGGTCGGACATATATCCACCAATAAGGTTAGGACACGTTTTAGGGTAATTTAGTATTATTATAATATTATTTTCTTAACCCTTATTTACCGGATTTACCCTTAACCATGGTAAATAAAATATTTACCGCAGTAATTATTCAAAATGTCTAAAAATAAAAGTTACCCATTTACACAATTTGAACATCCTGATTCCAAATATGGAATCCATTTTTCCAAATTCAAAACACAGAAGTGGCAGCAATTAATTTAAAATTAATTCCCGTTGTTAAAACAAAAAGCGTGTTTTTAAGAGATAATAACTATCAAACGATTGGCAGTTGTTTATGTCTGGTTTAATTGTGAATTTATGTCCAATGACAAACATTGAATTAAATGGTAAAAATATATTCTAAATATACTTTAAAACCACTCAAATTAATAATTTATCAATATTAATTATTTTTATTAAAAAAGTTGTTTTTAATTAAAATTTAGTAATTTTCACTATTCATCAAAATATTAAAGTTATCTGAAAAGTTCCAAAATTTCACCCTAGGATAAATTCGATATTACGACTCCAAAAGTGAAGTCCATTTTGAAATATAAAATATATATAATTTCAAAAAGTAGGTATTACTACTCATAACAGCTAGTTTGATTGGTTGTGGTGTGTGTTAGAACTCGAAGTTGTGTACAACACACGCTACTGTATTATTCAAAAGAAAGAGTACCGTGGAATCTTGGGATGTTTCATTTTAAATTTTTGATGTCCCCATTTAGTAAAAAGTTTAAAATATTGTATTTAAAAAGGGTTCACTATTAAAAGTTGATAAAAGTGCAATACTGAAAATGAATTTTTTCTTACATTATGTCTAAGAAACTCATAATATGGATTATAAAATTATAAGGATTATATAAAGTTTAAAATTTAGTTAATAATATTCATAACCTCTTTTGAACGTCTTGTTTGGTAATTCATGGTGCGATTGAACTCGGTGTTGCGTGTAGTGCAAGTTATTGAATTATTTTGAAGAAATAACACACTATGAAATCTTGGGGTGTTACACTAATGAAGAAATAAAGTTGTGCCTTTTCTAGAGATTTCAAGAAATATTATATTTGATAATATTGAAATGTGTACTACTAAAATGATGAACTGTGTGAACATTCCTTGATATTCCATGAAGAAGGGGCTTATTTTCTACTAGGGGGAGTGAAGAGGAGATCGTACTTGTGTGAAAATTAGAGTAATGCAATTTTGCTTCAAAAAGAGCCAAGACCTCTTCATTCAGCCTCAGAATTTTCACATCTAAATCTTACCAACCTAAAGCCACATAATAACCTTTATAAGTCCTCATGATAAACATATGTCTTTGACTCTCATCGGGTAGAGATGTAGGAATTTATCAAGCCTGTGGTGACCCTTGTATGAGTTTGGATGAGAAAGACATTGCTAAAAAATTGAAATTTGTGTGATGAGAGATAATGAAAGTTAGGTAAGTGTTTTGTGGGAATGGTATGATTAATTAAGAGTAAATATATTGAATTATTTTATATTAAGAACATGAAATAATATAGTTTGAGTAGGCATGATATATTTTGTTTCTTGTTTTCAAATTGGTGGATCTCATGGATATGTGTTTTGAATTTACTTTGATTTTATTTTGATTCTGACTTGTCTAAGATTCCAAGTGATAAGTGTGGGGGAATTGATAGATTAAATATTTCCAATATTATTAATATGTTTTCAATGATTTAATCCCTCTCAATTATCCAATTTTAGTGTATTTTCATCATTTATGTGTTTTTGGTGTATTTTGGGCTTAAATATGAAAATGGGGTAATTCTGTAAAATTGGCAGTTTTATATAGCTTCTATTTTTTAGGAATAACTTTTAAAATATTGATCCAATTTAAGTGAATCCTATTTTTTAGGCTTCACATGCTCGTGGGATTTAAATTTGTCTTCTGGACCAAGACCCAATTCGAAACCCAGTGGTACAAACAAATCAATCAAGTAGAGAACTCAGTCTGGTTGGCAGAATGGACCCCGACGTATTAAATCAGCAATATATCATTAATCTGATCTTAGAATGAGGTTATTCTAGATGGTTTCAACATAGGAAATTCAAAGGATGGTTTACAACAAATTTTATAAAATATTAAGCTCATCAAAGAATCTTTTTGGCGCGTCCAAGTGGAGTGGGTGAAATATTTTTTGGCAGCCAGGAAAAGTAATGGTCATTTATTCATCCATATCTTTATTTACACCTATCCAATGACTCTCAAATTTGGAGGGTCAGTATCTAGCTTCATTTACAACATTTTATAACAAGGTACCTTAGTGAGTTTTGGCCAGATGGTGGGAAAAACAGAGGAAAACTTCTGGAGGACAGATTCTGGGGGATCAAAATTTATGTTCTTTCTTTTCTTTATTTTGTTCTTATTAGATTTGTAATGACTTCTTCTTCCCTCTTCAACTCAGTTACCCTTACCATGGTGGGGTAGATCTTTTGAGTGATTTTTGAAGGTTAGGTTTACCCTTTTTTAATTCTTGAGTTCTTGCACGTAATGTTTTAATATCCTTTTTTCTCTTCTGCGAATCAGTTTCAATTTCTTATAACAATTTTTATTATCATGTACGATTGTATCTGATTTTAGATTCTGTTGTTAATTTATATTTTTTGAATGATCAATATCTACCTCCACTAGGTTCTAGTTTATAAACTATGGAATATATTGGGACTTATTGGTGAAGTACTCGGTGATCACTGGTACGTGTTTGAGGAGTAGTGAATGTTATTTATTGCTTGGGATAAGCAAGACCTGATTGGGAATTGCCTAAAATAAGTGGGGGTATTCACTACAACAATATTACATATTGGAAGGAGAGTAGACCAATATAAGTTTTTATTAAGGTTTATTCTCACATTTTTATTTGACCAAATGAGTGAGAAGAAAGGATTGTTGATTCTCACTCTTAATGATTTAGCATAAGAGAATTGGGTAAAGTGAACTGTGTTAGAATTACAATTGGAAAACTGATCCTAACTTGATCACCATTTCATATCACTGATTTAAATCACATCATTTGTCAATTTTTTTTAAAACTTTCACTTAATTTCTTTAATTTATTTAGTTTCTTTCTTGTATTTTCCAAATCTAACAATTTCAAAAACAACATCATTTCTTTCTCTTATTTTAAGTGACAAACACTATTGTTGATCACTCCTCTCTGGAGAAAACCTAGGTAACCCACTATAATAAATTTTAACTTAGGTTATATTTGTTTTTTCCACACCCCATGATAGGCATGTGTCAGACCTCTTCCACACTTATCCATGGGAATGAACAAGTATAAAAAGATGTATGAGAAAGGATATCATATATCCTTTAGTTTAATGAAGGGGAAAGTGCATGTTTTCATATAGACACACACACACTGGTTAAAAGATAAAAATAATACACAACAGATCAAAAATTATGAGATAAGGTTAGAAGTGCTCTGAGTGTTAGTCTATACAGCTCTGGACTTCTAGGATAAAGCAGATAAAGAAATCGAGTCCTCTTATGGAAAACAGAGTATCAAAATTCAGCTAGATCTGGCTCGTGTTCTTCATGGAGTTGATAGTGTGGAAATGTTCTCGACTCTAGGATTCAAGTATTCTTTGTGTGTTATTTAGCAGTGTCAGGTTTCATGTGTTGGTTCTTCATTCATGAATTCTCATGCTTCTTCGTTATCGCGCACACACTTGTTTCTCTATTATCACTATTATCACCACCTTTATTTTGTCCATGTTGTTATTTTTATTCTTGGAATTCATATGTTGGATCTAACATGATGCATGTATTTTTTACCGCATACCTTGTACTATCAGGTGAAATGTCTACAAAAAACATTAATTATGTCAGTGCATTTAAAAACTTCAAATATGACTGTTACAAATAAATTGAAAAATGAAAAAATAGATTAAGAAATGGTATCACAACCTATCTAGAAATTATGTCTCTATTAAACTGTGTCTTCTTCTTTGTCTTTGAGTGGTGAGAAAGCTATGATTTCATAGTTGTATAGAGATCCGGAACCGGTAGCACAGATGCGGTGTTCGATCGTAGTGTCTGGTCATGGTTTCAGGATGGTCATGGTGTCTGGTCATGGTGTTTGGATGGTCACGGTGTCTATATGTTCATGGTGTCTGGATTGTCACAGTGTCTGGATGGTCACGGTGTTTGGGTCGTGGTGTATGGGTCACGGTGACTGGTCACGGTGTCTGGTCACGGTGTTTGGGTCACGGTGTCTGGGTCACGGTTTTTGAGTCACGGCGTTTGGGTCATGGTGTCTGGGTCACGGTGACTGGGTCCTTTTCCAGAAAAACATAACTGGTGGCAGACTCACAGTTTCTCAGACTTAGCCAAAATATCTGTCACAGACTTAAACAGTGATGTTCATAGAATGAGTTAAACTTAATCATTCATAAGATAATTTCATTATAAACAATATAGTTTACAATAATTATTTATGGCATAAAGATACCAATCATCTGTACACATGATTTTAGATAGATTAAACAGGATTAACAAGTTTTACAAAATGTATAGGATTTGTGATCATTAAAACATTATTAACACATGAGGAGTCCAACATTTATATATCAATTTTTTAAGTTATCAAAAGATTTATATTATCTTAATCAATAAACTCATGATTAGTATGACATAATTAAATTTTTTTTGAAAATTATTTTTATAAAGGTAAATTATATACTACTTTGTTTATCAAAATAATTTAAAATGATAATTCAATTGTTCAAATTTATGTTTATGATATTGTTTTTTGATCTTCAAATGATTTTCTTTGCAAAGAGTTTTCAAATTTTATGACAAGTGAATTTGAAATGAGTCTTATGGGAGAATTAGAATTATTTATAAGACTCCAAATTTTTCAAAGAAATGATGGGATATTTTTGAAAACTTTAAATATGAAACATATTTATTCAAAAAAAAATCTCTTTATTCTTTTAAAACTTTTAAAACCCCTATGAGTGTTAGTTATAAATTATATTCTAACATTTCGGGAAAATATGTTGATTCTAAATTATTTTGATGTATCATTAGAAGTTTGTTTTATTTAACTACTTTTAGACCTAATATAATGATTAGTGTATGTTTTCTTACTATATTCTAATCATATCATAAGGAGTATCACTTAAAGTTTGCTGAAAATATTATTAGATATGTTAAAGGAATTGTTAATTGTAGATTATTTTATTCTAGACAATTTTTTTTATTTTATTAGATAATCTAACACGAATTTTGGAGGATGTCGACTTGATAGAAAACGTATCATAGGTATTTGTCACATTCTTGGTAAAATTTTAGTTTATTGGAGTTTAAGAAAACAAAAATCTATTTCTTTTTCAACTGCTTCAGGTTAGTATATCTCTATTTCATCTTGTTTCTATCAATCTATAGTGATTAAACAGTTTTTTAACTATGATTTTACTTTTGAAAATTTTCTTATTTATTGTGATAATTCTCATTTTGTTTCTATTTAAAATAACCCTTTAATTCATTCTATAACTAAGAATATAGACATGTAATTTCATTTTATTTGATATTATGTTAACAAACATAATATTATTCTTGAATATATTCCAACTGAAAATCAACTAGTTGATATTTTTACCACTTTTGGATTTTGAAAATTTTGAGAAGATTAAATTTGATCTTGATATTTATAAATTTAGTTTGAAAATTTTCTATTAATTTTTTTTAAATTACCGTAATATGAATTTATTATAGAGGGTATTATGATTTAAAAATAAATTTTTTTAAACTTTTTTTTATATATTTTTTAATATTTCTTTTTTGAAAAATTTCAAAAGGGGGAATAATTTTATAAAATCTTGTTTCAGTTTTGTAATTTTCAAAAAGTGGGAGTTTTTTGGGAGTTTGTTTCTCTTTTTTATATTTTATTTT
The DNA here is from genome assembly GCA_963277665.1 of Viscum album. Classification (NCBI taxonomy): domain Eukaryota; kingdom Viridiplantae; phylum Streptophyta; class Magnoliopsida; order Santalales; family Viscaceae; genus Viscum; species Viscum album. The sequence continues at coordinate 1,539,651,221 of OY728125.1, read as the reverse complement.
TTGAATATTATAATCCCTCAGACAATATTTTATGTTAATCATTTTTTTCTGGAAATCATTTTTTTACTAACTCATTGTATTTTCATAATATGTTAATCTATAGTGCTTAGAATTTTATAATTCCTATTTAATATGAAATATAAGAAGTTTATTTACATTTTATTTAACTATGAAAAAGTATAATTTAGTCCTTATGATGTTTTCACTTTTTGGTATAAACTTACTGCAAGATTTTGGTTATATAGCATTTTTTTAGTTTATATTGTTTTAAAGATTACTTTAGTTATTCCATTATAACTTGAGTTATATAGATATTATATTTGGGAAACATGTTTCTATAGATATTAAATAGGTTTATTTAATTTTCAATAAACTAATTGGAAGTATGATTTTTTTTAATTCTCTAAAAAATTCCCAAAGTCATTATTATAGTTTTGGAAGTCTATAATTTCTTGAATTCATAATCTTATGTTTCTAATTATAACTCTCATGATATAACTCAAACTTTCACACAATTTATTGTATTGGAGAGCTAATACATTTATCTTAATTTTATTCAACTGCATTAAAGGCTGAAAATTTCATCTAGTTACTCAAAAATTTGACCAAATTTCTAAAATATTCTAGTTATTTTTTCTATGGAACTTATGTCACTTATTTTAATGATGTGTGTGTGTGTGTGTGTGATTGAAACATTATTCAATCCATTGGAAATATTATGAATTTATCTATATTTAATTCAACTCAATGATTAGTTGATTTGGTAGTTTATATTGTCTAAAAAATCACCAAAATTTATTTTGACAACATACACAGCAATAGATCACATTAAATTCATTGCTATATTTTATCAGTGATAGTTAAAAGGGTTTATAAAGGTGATAATTTTATTATCACTTTTTTCTAGCATTGAAAAATGGTGTCTCTATCAGTGCTAAAAAAATCAATGATATGTAAGATACTGACCTTTTATGGTGATGTCTCAAGATCATTTTTAGGTACCCTTTTACTATAGTTTTAGTGTATCTTGTTTGGGTTTTACTTTGGGAAGTTTTGGGGTTAAATTGGATAATTTTGGAAGGAAGAGGGGTAGTGGATTGTGGGTGCACATTTTTTCCAAACCATTCCCCTAGACCAAAAAACCGTACAAACCCAAATAGAGAGTATTCACACAGTTGGTGCATGATTTTTTAAATTGTGTGCCCTCCTAATAGTAATTGTCCAACCCCTTGGAGTAGGTGCATGGTTAGATTCACAGTTAGGGAAAATTGGGTGCCCCATACAGGAAACCATACATATGGAAAATTAAACCCCCAAAAATTTATTAAAAAATTCTCAAACCCTCGTATTATATCCCTAAACACCCCAAATCAAACATAACTCATTTCTCTAATTTTTTGAGGCTACCATATGGATTTTAAGGTCTTTAAAACTATGATCTTAAAAAACTAATGATTTGTTTGAATAAATATTCACCTCTCTCGATAAGATATTATCATCCTGATTAGTTCCAATCCTCTATCCCATATTTCCATCATATTTTAAAGTGATTATTTCCTCCATTGATGAAGGTTTAGATCTAGTTTTTATGGATATAATACCTTTGATCTTGGATCTAGTTTTTAGATCTAGATCTCATTATTCATTCTGAAATTGAACATTTTTCTTCAATTTGGGGATTTCCATTGGCGAGTGTCCATTAATGATCTTGATGTAGGTTGTTTAAATTGAAAATACCATAGTCTTGATTTAATTACAAGTATGTAATTGTAAAATTTAAATTTACCTGATTGGGAAATTGCATATAGAATTTAATTAGATTAAATTAAATTTTCTTTTGATAATTTAATGGTTTGAATTTTGGGTAATTGTAAATTGGTTTAATTGGATTAATAAATTGGTTAATTAATTAATGGAATGATGTGATTATGGAAATGATGGGATATTGGAATTTTGGATTTGGTCAATTAAATGGGATTGTATACTTGGTTAATTGTTGAGTTATGGAATTGATTAATAATGGGAATAAAGGTATGGTTGGCATAACCTTGAAGGGTTAATGGGTTATGTGAATAAATGTTAATAAATGGTTTAATGAATAATTATTCTTATTATTCCATGTGATTAAATTAAATAGTTATGATTGAATAGAAAATTGAAATGGTATAACAGGTTGTGAAATTTTGATGAGGAGGATAATGTTGATTAATCGTGCTAAATGTGGAATATGTGATATATTGTGATTTGATTGATAATGAGTGTGGGACATAGACTGATGCTTCAAAATCCCACTTGTGTGATTGTTTGATAAATGGGTTATGGGACATAGACTTATGCTTAAAATACCCACAAGGTCCTAGCCATGGTGTTCTAGAACCAAATGCAAGATGTGATAATGATTGTGGGACACAAAATCATGATTCAAAACCCTACTTGTGTGATTGATTGATAATGAGTGTGGGACACAAACTGATGCTTCAAAAGGTCACTTATGTGATTATTTGATAAATGGGTTATGAGACACTGACTGATGTTTCAAATACCCACAATGTCCTGCGTTCTAAGCCCAAAATTGTTGACATTGGACTATGGTTCCAATTATCCATGATATGAATTGAAATTAAATAGATATTGAAAGGCCGTGTGATAATGAATTATAAATACCTATGTGATATGGTTCAGGCTCCAACACAGGACGAAGTGGGTATTGATGGGTTGGGTGTCTTCATGAACCCAGGGAAATTTTTCGGTTAGTTAAAGAATAATGAAATGTGATAACTATTTACTTATTTCTTTGTACTTTATTATTTATAAAACATCATGCACTATTATTGAATGTATATTCTTTTAGACACCATTGGAGGTGGCCTATTGATTTTTACTCACATTATACTCATTCTACCTAATCAATACCCAAATAGACTTCATGTTTGTAGGATAAGATAAGGGAAATATCCCTATGTTAGATGGCTGAGTTAGAATAGAGTATAGATGAGGGAACTGGACTTAGTGTTGGGACCCGCTTGGGGGAGTAATAAGTTTCTTTATTTTGGGTTTTAATTTTGTAACTTGACATTTATTTTGGATGAAATGTCTACTATTTTAGTTTTTGATATTTTTTTTTTGTTTTGATTCATCATGTATTACTGGTCTATTTTGGTTATGGAATTATACCGGTTTTTTGTTATTGTCTTTTAGTTATTGATTGGTTATTTCATCTATCGTATTATTTTGATAAATAGAATATATTCTCATCAAATTATATATATTATACCATCACTACTATTTAGAATCCTCTATTGTATGGGGAGGAGAACTTGAGGCCACATAACCGACCAACTTGGGGCACCGGTATGTGGAACTAAGGTCGGGACTTTACAAAGTGGTATCAAAGGGTTTTTCTTTTATTTTCTTTTATATTACTATTTAGGAAAGGTAGATAGGAGAATAGGATGAGTAGGTACTTGGACATGATATTGTGAATGGGAATAGATAACCCATGTATAGGGGGAAACCCCAAGTACACAAAGTGGGATTATTGTTATTGATGTTTGTTTTACAGCTGGATGTTATTTCACCTTGGGTGATTCACTTGTTATTTGGTGTTATTAATTTATGATATTTTTTTAGATTTGACTCATGGCATAGTATGGCATGAAATTGGATTATTAATGGCTCATTCTAGGCACTCAGGATTTATTATGACATGTATCATTTTAGGCATGCACGGGAAAACAGGTTTTTGGGTAAGTTGTTGGAATTGAAATTATTTTCTTTTCTTGTGTAATTTAATTGAAAAAGGTTCCTAATATGAAAATGTAAAATTTTAAATGATGTAAAATGTTGAAAATTTAAATGGATAAATGGGTGTCTAATGAGAAACTAGGTTAATGAGAATTTTTTACCCTTTTTTAACCATGACCAATATGTAGGATGGTTAAGGGTAGTGATAGTGGATCAGTTTTGACCATGTGGTGAAAAGGGGTATGAATTGTTATTCCTTTATAAGAATCCATCTTTTTAAATTTGTTAATATTTTATAATGTCTACTAATAAGTGTGTTTGGAATTGTAGATATATTCCTCCATGGTGACTCTTGTTGATAGGATGTTAGTAGTACATTGCTAGAAATGGTCCTCTAGCAGTGGAACCTAAGGCACCAATATTATTGAGTGAGGAAGACAGAGAGAAGTTCCACGAGAACTTTTCTTTATTTTTACAATTTATGGAAAGATAACTAGGGTGGGTTGTGAAGAGTATGCCAGACCTAACTTGGGAGTTCCAGTTGTATCACCCTCTAACATTTACTAGAGAGGGTGGACTTAAGGAAGTTGAGTTCTGGATTGAGTCTATCCATATGATTCTTGACCACTTGGAGACTCCTACTAGAAAAATATTCAATATTTATTCTTATATGTTAAGTGTTGTGGGATATCCAGACTTGGGATGGACAGCTGGAGAATATGAAGTGTATAGGTTTTCAGGAGAAGTTCTTCGGGAACTTTTACCCTGACACACTTAGGAAGGAGAGATCAGCTGAGTTTATGAGGTTGACCTAGGGGAGTATGTCTGTGATGGACTATCTTGGTCACTTTATTGATTTGTTGTGATTTTCTCCAAAATTGGTAGTAGATGAGGAAACCATGAAAAAATATTTTCAGGATAGGAATAAATGTGAGATTAAGTCCTAAGTGAATATATTTTTTCTAAAAAAGTTTTCTAAAATAGTGAATCTAAATCTCATTTCTAAGGGGAACCTGAAGAATAATTCCAGTGGAGGACAGGTGGTTTCTTCTCAAAAATTAATCGGTACTTATTCCAAGAGTAGGAAGAATAATTATGAGAATATCAACTGGGGTGATAGAAAGAAGAGTGGACAAGGGGAAGGGTCAGTCACACAGGACCTTACCCGAGTGACTAGTCACCAACATGATAGGTTGGGTCACTTTCATAGACATTATCCCTGGACACTGATAGAGTGTCTAGCTTTTGGATGGTTGTGAAATCTACAGTGGTTCTTTAGAAACCCATGGAGATGGGTAGTGGAGTGGATAGACAGAACCAGATTATGGGAAGGGGGTCTTCTACAACATACCAGTCTGTTATTTATAGTTCTATTGGCCATGATAGTCAAGGAAGTGGATGGGGTGCTTCTAGGAAAGAGTTATCATATCAGAAGAGTGGTGTATCTCATGGGAATCATACTACATCAGAAGGAAGAGGGGTAGTATAGTTTCTTGTATTTTATCCTAAACTTGTGGATATCAAGGCTCAACCATCGACAGTTAGAGGAACTATTTTTATAGAGTATATGCTTGTTAATGCCTTATTTGATGCTGATGTATCCAATTCTTTTATATATACACAACTTATGAGTGTTTTGAGCTTATTAGTAGAGTTTTTTAGTGGATTTATGATGTTCAATACACCTTTAGAAGTATGGTCAAGGGATATCTATTTATGAAAGTAGTTTTCACTCAAGGTTGGGGAGTATCATTTCCTTTGGGATCCTAACACTCTGGATATGTCAGGATTTGAAAAAATTATGGGTATGGAATGGTTACAGGCATAACTAGCTCACATATATTATTACCACAGGAGATTTAATTTTACATATCCTGAGGGTGAAAATTATATTCACTGTGGGGAGTGGGATATCTAGGCATGTCGTGCAGGGCTAGTTCATCAGTAACTGGGGGATCTCACTGCCCAGGTTTATAGTCTGTTTCTGGATGATGGGGTGTAAAGAATGATTTCTACCCTCCAGTAGTGGATAGGATCTAGGACATATTTCCTAATTGATTCTCAGGTTTTCCACTTCAGATAGAATTGGATTTTACAATTGAGCTCATGTCAGGGGATGAGCCAATTTCTATTCCACTACACATAATGGAACCAATAGGGATTCGAGAGATTAAGGCTCAATTGGAATAGTTGAAGGATAATGGGTTTATCTATCCTAGTACTTCACCTTGGGGTTCACCAGTATTGTTTTCAAATAATGATGACATGAAATTGTTCTTGTGTGTTGATTACCATAATTTGAACTAGATGACAATAAATAACTGGTATCATCTTCCATGTATTGAAAATATCTTTGACTGGTTGAGGGGATCTTGTGTCTTCTCAAAGATTGATTTGAGATTAGGGTATCATCGATTGAGATTCTGGCCTTCTAATATACATCGGACTACTTTCAGAAGTAGGTATGGCCTATATGAGTTCATCATGATGCCTTTCAAGCTGAAGAACTCACCAACAGTGTTAATGGAATTGATTAACTAAATCGTCCACCCATACCTAGATCAGTTTGTGGTAGTATTTTTGGATGACATCTTGGTGTACTCCAAGACTCAAGATGATCGTTACGAACATCTTGAAACCATCCTTAGTACACTGATAGAGAATCATCTATACTCCAAACTATCAAAGTAAAAATTTTGGATCGATCAGGTAAATTTCTTAGGTCACATCATCTTGGAGGAATATGTGTCAGTGGACTCAGAGAAGGTTTAGGTAGTTGTTTCTTAGAAGAATCCCAATAATGTTTTTGATATCTTTAGTTTTCTGGGATTAGTGGGATATTATCATATGTTCATATAGTACTTTTCCCAATTGGTAGTACCTCTTTTGGGCTTGAAAAATAAGGGAATTAAGTTTCAAAGTTCGAGAGCATGTGAGAAATCTTTCCAAGAGATAAATAATCATTTGACTAATGCACCAATATTGATCCTACCCAATCCAAGGGAGGATTATACAGTGTTCTATGATGCATATAGGATCAGGCTTGGTGTAGTTTTATGAAGGGGGTCGAGTGGTGGATTATAGGTCACAGAAGTTCAAGACACATGAATGGAACTACCCTACACATGACCTCGAATTAGCTGTAGTGGTTTATTCTTTTAAGTGTTTCCAACATTATCTATTGGAAGAAAATTTTACTATGTATACTGATCACAAGATCTTAAAGTATATCTTTCGCAATGAAACTTGAATCTCTAAAAATGGATATGGGTTTATTATATGCAATCATTTTATTTTGATCTAGAATATAAGATTAGGAAGGGAAATAGTTCTTCTAACACTCTAAGAAATAAAACACAGACTTAGGTTGTTCAGGAGACTAGCTCTGAGTGAAAGTTGATGACTTTTCTAGATGAGATGCATGTTGTGGATCATAAGGATCAGGAGTATATGACTCTCATATCAATTTCAATGGAGTCTAAACTTTTGATCCGAATTAGGGAGAGGTTTTATGATTATTTGGAATGTTTTTCCTTGAGGTAAATCCATAAAGGTGGAGAACCACCTTCAAATTGGTCCATAGATTAGGATGAGATCATCTATGTCAGGAATCAGGTTGTTGTGCCTATGAGTATGTGGGAGGAGAAAATGCATGAATTTCAATCCTTGAAGTGGGTGGTGCATCTAGGTTTGACCAAAATGTACCATGACCTACATCGATAGTATTGGTGGCTAGGTAAGAAAAGGGATATTGTAGGGTTCGTTACATGATGCTACACCTATCAATAGGTGAAGGTCAAGCATCAACGGCCTGGTGGTTTAATAAAACATTTCCTTTTCTATAATGGAATTAGGATGATGTTACCATGGAATTTTTGGTGGGTCTCCCGATGATCACTCTAATGAATGACATTTTTTGGGTAGTTGTGGACCGTTTGACGAAGGTAGTTCATTTATTTCCTATACAGAAGACTTTCTCAATGGATCGGTTAGAAGATATGTTTGTTCAAGAGATAGTCTACCTACATGGGGTGCCATATAGTATAGTTTCAGAATATGACTCACATTTTAATTTTTTTACTTCTAGTAGGGATTGTAGAAGGGTCTTGGTACATAGGTTTTACTAATTATAGAAATCCACCCACAAACAAATGGGCAGTTGGAACATACAATTCGGGTCCTTGAGGATATGATAAGAGCATGTATTATAGACTTTTGTGGGTCTTGGGAGAAGAACATAGAGCTTATGGGGTTCTCCTATAATAATAGTTATTAGGAAACTATTTAGAGGGCACTATATGAGGAGATTTATGATAGCCAATGAAGATCACCTCTATATTGGATAGAGGCATGTGAGTTAGAGCTATTGGGAGTGAGTCTCGTATAGGAGACGTTGGAGAAGGTTCAGTTGATTCAGAACCATATGGATATGGAATATAATAGATAAAAGTCATATGATGATAGACATTAACGACCCCTAGAGTTTACAGAGGGTGACCGTGTGTTCCTTTGGGTGTTTCCTAGATTGAGTCACCGTATGATTCGGAGATAGGGAAAGTTCACACCCCAGTTTGTTGGAACTTTTGAAATTGTGGAGAGAATTGGGCTTGTGGCTTACCGATTGGCTCTTCTATTGAGGTATAGTAGTATGCATGATGTTTTCCATTTGTCACAACTTCATAGGTATCAGCCTGACCCTTCTCATGTGATCAATGTGAATGATGTTAAGATTGAGACCAATTCTTCCTTTTAGGATCATATGATACGTGTGTTGGATTATAGTGATAAATTGTTTTGGGGAAAGACTGCGATGACAGTGTTTATATTAGGGAAATAAGGTCATGTTATAGAAGAAAATTGGGAGAGAGAAGAGGAAATATAGGATCATTGGCCTGATATTTTCATCTCAGAATCATAGAGATGTTTGGGAGTACATCTCGAGGATGGGTTTTTATAAGGTGAGGAGATTGTAAGATCTTGAATTTTTTTTTGATGTCTCAGGATCATTTTTAGGTACTCTTTTTTCCTTTTTTTAGTGTATATTTGTTGGGATTTACTTTGGGGATTTTTGGGGTGAGATTGGATAATTTTTAAAGGAAGAGGGGAAGTACATAGTTGGTGAATGGTTTTCCCAAACCATGCACCCATGCTAGAAAACTATGTGAACTCAAAAGGAGGGGATTCGCATGGTTGGCACATGATTTTTCAAACTATTTTACCTACTAGTAATAATCATGAAATCCCTAGGAGGAGGCACACAGTTAGGAAAAACTGTGCACCCCATAAAATAAATCGTTCATGCTGAAAATTAAACCCTAGAAAAATAATTTAAAAAAATCATGAACCCCTATCATAAATCTCTAAACACCCCAGATCAACCCTGACTCATTTCTCACATTTTTAGAGTTTCTTGGATGGATTCCTAAGGCTTCTAAACTCTATTATTGATGGATTTGTGATCCATTTGAATATATATACACCTCTCCAGGTAATAGATTCTCATCCTAATTAGTTTCCTTCCTCTCTTACTTCTTTCTCTCATCTTTTGAGGGGATAATTTCCACCATTGGTGATGGTTTAGATATAGGTTTTCATGGATCTAATTTTTTTGAACTTGGATAAATTTTTTTGATCTATATCTCATTATTTGTTGTGCAATTGAATGTGATGCTTAAATTTGGGGATTTCCATTGACGAGCATCCATCAATGGTCTTGAGGTAGGTGGTCTAAATTTAAAATCCCATGGTTCTAATTTAATTATGTTTATATATTTTTTTAATTAAAATTTCCATGATTGGGAAATTTCATTTGGAATTTAATTAGATAAAATTGAATTTCCATGTGATAATTGAATGGGTTGAATTTGGGGAAATTATAAATTGGTTTAATTAAATTAATTAATTGTTTAATTAATTAATAGAATGATGTGATTATGGAAATGATGGGATGTTGCAATTTTGGATTTTTTCAATTAAATGGGATTGTGTATTTAGTTAATTTTTGAGTTATGTAATTGATTGAAAATGGGAATAAAGGAATGGTTGGATTAACCTTGAAGGGTTAATGGGTTTTGTGAATAAATGTTAATAAATGATTTAATAGTGAATCATTTTTATTATTCTATGCGATTAAAGTAAAGAGTTATGATTGACTTGAAAATTTAAATGGTATACCATGTTTTCAAATTTTGATAATGATGTTAATGTTGATTAACCTTTATAAATGTGTAATATGTGATATATTGTGATTTGATTGATAATGAGTGTGGAACACTGATTGATGATTCAAAATCCAAATTGTGTTATTGTTTGATAAATGTGTTGTCGGACATTAATTGATGCTTCAAATACCCATGGGTTACTATCTATAGCATTCTAGTCCCAAATGCATGCATGTGATAATGAGTGTGGGACACATGCAGATGATTCAAAATCCCACTTGTGTGATTGATTGATAATGAGTGTGGGACACAAACCGGTGCTTCAAAATCCCACTTGTGTGACTATTTGATAAATGGGTTATGGGACATGTACCGATGCTTCAAATACCCACAGGATCCTAGCCAAGGCCTTCTAGGCCCAAAATTGTTGGCATTGGACTATGGTTCCAATTAGAAATGATATGAATTAACATTGAATGGATAATGAATTTCCATGTGATAATGAATTGTAAATACCTATGTGATATGGTTTAGAATCCATCATAGGCCAAATTAGGTATTTATGGGTTGGGTGTCTTTTTAAACCTGAGGAAATTATGTGGTTAATTTAAGAATAATGAAATATAATAACTATTTACTTATTACTTCATGATTTATTCTTTATACAACTGAATACACTATTATTGAATGGATATTGTTTTAGACACCATTGGTGGTGGCCTACTAAGTTGTACTCACACCCTAATTAGGCTGCCTAATCAGTACCCAAATAAACTTCATGTTTGGAGGACAGGATAAGGGCAAAATCCCTATGTTAGTTGGATGAGTCAGGATGGAGCATGGATGAGGGAACCATAATTGGTGTTGAGACCCACTTAGGGGAGTTGTCAGTGTCTTTATTTTGGGTTTACATTTTGACACTTTATACTTATTTTTAATGAAATATCTAATATTTTAGTTTTGTATATTATCTTTCATTTGGATTCATCATGTATTAATAGTCTGTTTTGGTTATGGAATTGTACTAGTTGTTGGTTATTTTCTTTTGGTTATTTCTTGGTTATTTTTGTTGTAACATTTCTTTGATAAATAGAGTATAGTATCCCCATGTAATATATATTAGACCCTCACTACTATTCGGTGGCCTCTGGTGTAAAGGGAGGCATTCTTGAGGTTGCATAACTGACCAACATGGGGCACCGTTATGTGTCACCCAAGTTGGGACATTAAAAAGTGATATCAAATGGATTTTCTTTTCTTTTATTTTTTCTTACAATTTGGTAAAGGTATACATGAGACTTGGATGAGTCGGTCCTTGGACATGATCTAATGTATGGGAGTGGATAACCCATATACTAGGGAAAACACATGTACCCAGTGTGGGATTGTTGTTATTGATGTTTATTTTTTCATTTGGATGTTATTTCACCTTGGGTGATGCACTTGTTGTGTGATGTTTTTACTTTATGAGAATTTCTAAGATTTGACTCATGTCCTGATATTTCATGAGATATGAGTATCCATGCATCATTATAGAAACTCAGGATTTATTGTGACATGCATAATTTTAGGAATGCATAAGAAAAATAGGTTTTTGGGTAAGTTATTGGAATTGAAATACTTTTCTTTTCTTGTGTAATTTAACTGAAATTTTTTTTAGCACTGATAAAACCCATTTTTATCACTTTTAAAAGTGATTTCTATAGTTGTTATATTGTGAACCCCTCTTTTATACCTACTATGAAACCCCTTTATTTCATACCTACCATGAACCTGTGTTTTGTACCTATCGTGAAACCCTTTTCTAAAACTATCATGACCCATTGAGTGAACCTACCACAAGTTAAGGATACATAGTGTATGAGTTATTCTAACTTACCACATAAAGAGTTAACACATGTGTATTTTTGTTCAAGTTACAACAGTTTGAAAAAAATGGTGAAATAGTGGACGTGTTGATTGTTGTTTCAATTATAGTTCATGCAACCCATCATGCATGAACCTACCGTGTAGTGACCGAATGTTTAATGAAGTGACCACAAGTGGTCTTAATTCAACCGACCATCCATTCACATTCATTAGAGTTACCATATGATAATATTTCAATTAACCATGTATTCACAGTCAGTATATGTTTGTGTATTAATGGTCAATATAGTGATCGTACTGTATAATTATTCACACGGCTATTATACTGACCGCACAACACTTGAACTAACTACGCGTTATGAAGACACAATAAGTAAAGTGACCACATGTTATAATATCACAGTCAGTATACCAACAACAATATCACTTTGTGTGCACACTCAGTTATTTATTTATTTTTTCTTAAATCCGTAAATTTTTGCATGCTCTGTTTTTCTTCATTTTTGATACTTCGACTAATTTCATGCTTATTTTAATTATTTTAAGTGTTTTATTGATTTATAATATTCATATATATTTTATAGATGTTATAAGAAGTGTTTTTAAAATATTTTTATTAGTTTAAAAAAAATTAATTTACTCTTTATTCTCATATATACATACAGCATATATTTGGATTATTTAATTTTTTATATTTTGAGATGATTTCTGGGTCTTATTATTTTCTGAATTAAAATTTAGTGTCTAAAAACTTATTAAAAATTATTTTATGGTATTTAATGCATTATAATTATTTTTTTAATATCTACACACTGCATTAAATTAAAAGGTATTTTAAGATTTGAATTTAAATTATTGAATTATCTTTTGATATTTATGGAATTACTTTAACCTATTTTTATGGAATATATTTCAATTATTTAATGGGTAATTCAAATTGGTTTAAATTATTCTTTATGTTTTGAATTCAAAACATTTTTGTTACGGTTATTTGGGAATGATAATTTTCTCTTTCCCAAATAATTATTCAATTTGAATTTCAATTACTTTATTCAGTTGGATATTAGCTTGTCAGTTTTTACAGATCCTATTTAAAGGTTCCTGAAACATTAAAAGGATATAAAAACATACGAGTTATGATAAAATGAACCTTTTGAGAATTAAATCTATACTCTGAACATTTAAGTGTTGTACAAACCAATTCATATGTGATCAATTCTTTCTACTCTTGGAAGATCTCTCAGGGGATAGAAAAAAACTCCTACGACTTCTTATTCTTCCTGGACGAGACAATAAAGATTATAAAACTCAAGAACCAGTACCTATGTTTTATTCTTCTTACATCTATTTCATTATTATTTCTTGAGTCTTTAACACTTCTTCTCATCTCTCACGTACTATCACTTTTCTGTTTATTCTTTTACATACAAAAGCATTCTTCTTCTCTTTTCCTCAGATTGTGAATCCTATATTCTAAAGTTTGTACCATTTTTGTTGTGAGACACATAGTCTAAATTCAATGTTGTAATTGGGTTGTGACTCCCTATACAAAATTATGTGTCTTAGTTATTCTTCCACTATAAATAGTATTTTGTTATTAGGTTATGGTTTCCCCTCAAAAATCAGATTACTGCATAATGTATCTCTCACCGAGTAGAGAGGTATAAGAGTAGACTATCTCCACTTTGGACTAAACTACTATAAATATATTTGTGTTTTATTTTATTTCTCTTTTATTTCCACTTAAAATTAACTCTCTTAATTATCATTAGTAATTAATTTAGATAATTAATCTATTTCTTTAAGAATTTTTTAATCTGGTCTAATCACCCCCCTCTAGACCATTTTTTATTACCCTTCTTAACCTAACACATGGAACCCCAATGTAAACCATGGTTAACAACCCCAAAAACAAACTCAAATACATCACAACCTAAATCCCCAAATAAAATAGACCGAAATAGTTCTGAATCAAATATCTAAAACAAGAAAAATATAATAACATCACTGCACAATCACTACAATAGATTGGGTAAAATACAATGTTAACAAAAAGCATTGATAAATAGTGATTTTATCAACACTAAAAAATTACTAATAAATCCCTCTTTTATATGTGCTATAAAAAACACTGATATAGGGTGTTCTTTATCAATGCTAGCAAAAAAGCGATGATAAAGGGGGAAATTTATCAGCATGTTGGTTTTAGTGCTGATAAAGACCCCCTTTATCTGTGTTTTTTTTCTAGTGCTAATAAAGGGTATATTTCAAAAAAAAAATAATTAAAAAATATATATTAATATGTAAATATATTTATATTAATATAAACATAATATATTTTATTAAATATGATTTATATAAGAATAAATACACATTTACACTTAATATATAAGATATTTAGTGAAAAATAAATTTTAAAATAATTAAAAATAATAATATTAATTAATAACTTACTAATAATTATTTATTAATAGTCATTTTATAAAATATTTATAACATAAAAATTCAATAAATGAATGAACAAGATAAGATAAGTTAAAAACATGACCTGAAATTCAAATCGTTGTAAATTTTGATCCGGGTGTTTGTTTGGGATCTGCCACATATCAAATCAAATATTGTGAAGATATCTATGTTTTTTTGACTTTGGGGTACCCCGTCAATATTTTTTTGAGGTCAAAAACGATCTAGGAGGCCTTTAAATTTAATTTTTTAGTTTGGATACCATATTTTTTTTCAAATTCGATGGGATTTCAACTTCATTTAAGAGGGTATTTTTTCCTTTTTCAGTAGAGAATGAATGTATTCCTAAGACTTACATTTATATATATAATATGGTTTTTAAATTTTATCATTTTTCAAATGGTAGTTTTTTATAATTAAATATGTAAATATTTTATTATATTTACATATAATAAATCAATTGTATAAACACATATCTAAACATATTTACATAAAAATATTTTTTTAAATATATAAACCATATGAAAATAAATATTTATTATTCATTTTATTTAAAATAACAAATTATCTATTTTATTCACCTTATAAAAATACAGTAATATATAAATACCTATACAAGTAATGTTTATATATAAACATGTGTATGTCAATAAAGAAATATATATTTATGTATATATTCTAATATATGTAAATAAATACATATATGTAAATATTTGTGCATGTATGTGAGGAATAAAAATGTGTGTGTGTGTATGTGTGTGTGTAAATATGTGTGTATATGTACATATCAATATTGTGTATATACATCATATATAAATGTATTTTTATAAATATATCATTATCATTAAATTTAGTATATAAATGTATTTACAATAAATATTTATAAATACATTTTAAAAAATATATATCTAAATATACAATTACATATAAATATGTGTGTATATATATATGTAAATATATAGACATATAAATATATATGTCAGGTATACAATTTATATCTCAATAAATAGACATATTTTAAAAATGAATTTAAAAATAATTATATAAATAATATGAAATTAATTATTATTTATTTTATTTAAAACAATATCTAACCATTTTTTATACATTATAAAAATATATGAATTTATATATACTTATACAAATGTATATATAATGTTCAGATATAAATATGTATATATTTATAATTATATGCTAATATATATAAATTAATATTAATATATAATATATATTTAAATAAATATAAGTATATATATACCACACACACACACACATATGAATAAAAAAGATTTATTGAAAAATATATGAATAATAATAATATCATAAAATATAAAAAACAAGTTTATTAGAGTGGTAAAGGGAATCGAATCACATAAGGGAGATCATGGGATCAAGTCCAAGCATGATCAAGTATCTAGGTGATAATCCTAGCACTGGTGAAGGGGGTGTCCATGAGCACTTAGTAAAGTTTGGGGGTGTGATAGAAGTTGTGGAATGAAAAGTGCTGAGAAAGGGGGTGTTGGGGCATGTGAAAAATAATAAATTTTTTCAACTTTTTTATCAGTACTAAAAAAAGTGTTGATAAATGGTGCCTTTATCATCACTTTTTTTAGCATTGATAAAGTCACTCATTATCGGAAAATTTTTTTAGTGCTGATAAAAGTCATATTTTAACATCCCTTGCAATATCAGCACTTTTGTAGTGCCGATAAAACCCTTTTTCATGCTCTTAAAAGGTGTATCTGCAGTAGTAAATCAATATTTATCAAAATAGTGAGAAAGTGATTAGAAACCCATCACTTATGTCTTATTTAACCTGAACAAGAATAAACTCAAGCACTATAATTGATTTCACCATGACATTGTTGAAATCCATATTCAAAAAACCGACTCACAATAGGAGAATAAGAAGTAGAGAAAGAGATGGAGAGAGGAGAAGAGAATAAGGGGATTAACTAGCCATTTCCTTGAAGATATACCCTAAAATATATGCTCAATATTCAATAGGTTTGAATAAAATTTGAATTACTTGAGAGGAGAGCCTAAGAGTTGCGTTTTGCTAAGAGAAAATGAGGGGACAAGGGGGAGAAATCGAAGGTTTAAAGTTAAAGTCTATAATTACACTTTTCACCTTAATTAAAATTTCATGATAAATATACCTAGGTGGCCACTGGAGTTTCGGTGGTTTTCTAATGGTTACATAGCCACTAGCTAGCCACTAGACTTCTGGTAGACTCCCACCAGAGTTCTAGTGGTTCCCATGCCACAATTCCCCTTTCCATTTCTTCCTCTAAACACACTCGAACCTTAATTTGGGTCTTTAAAACTCCTATGAAACCTCAAATAACATATTTAAACAGTTAAAATATCATCCTAAAACTTTCAAATCCAATGAAAAATATTGAAATGAAAAATGGACCTTGATGTAGAACCAAAATTTTAAACAATTCCACACTTTTTTGTCCAAGATTCCCACTCCAAAAATCAAATCACTATAGTCATACATAGTTATTTATAGTCACTATTCCCTTTAGAATGAAATCGAGTTATGGTGTTCACCATGTGAAGAAGGTCATATATTATGATCTTGTAGGAGATGATATAGGATAAAGAATCATGCCATTGTTGGTGACTATTTCACTGAAGACAATATAACCTTGTTTTGGAGGGTGTAAAACAACCATGATGAGTTGATTAGGTCATTTTTTAAAAGGAAATAGGAGTAAAATTTGGGGGAGTCATGATTTGATCCTATAAATTTTTGTGGTAATATTTGACCAAAGTCAAAATGGTCATTATGCCTGAATCGCATCGTTATTTAATTAAACCCATAATAAAATATTGATTTCCAATATCATTAAGATATGGAAATATTGAATATTTTATATGATGATTCCAATAAATTTTTAATAACAAAAATAAATGTTAATTTACTACCTTTATATATGGAAAGAATATGAGAAAAACTTGGGGGTATTGATTTAATGATATAGATATCTCTATTAAGAGAGATATTTCATGTATGAAAAAAAGAGTCACATCAAGAGGAAACGATATCTTAGTGGGAATATTTTTTATTGTTTGGAGATTATCATAAGGTAGAAATTAATTTGTAGGAGATATAAAGTTGATATCCAATCTCAAAGACAAAAGAAGATGAAGTTCATTTCTCTACCTATACATCAAAAGTTGTAATCATTATATGTGTTTTTAGAGATAAATAATAATGAAAATGAGACAAAGAATGTTGGTGAAAATTATCCATGTTGGATAGTGAGTTTACTCAAAACCCATTGTAATCAAGTATTGATTATAGTGATTTTGGGTGAGATAGCGCTAAGTCTTTCTTTCTCCTTGGATATAGTCTTCACATAAAGGTCAAACCAAGTAAATTCATGTTTTCTTTGTGTTCGTAAATTATTTTCATGTGAAAGTATAAATGGATAGGGTTCCATATGTTCTTACTAACTGATATAAATCAGATTTAATCCAAGGAGAATAATATTCATCTTGAAAAAAAAAATTAATCCCAATTGCTATTCGAATTGAACTACCCCACATTTTTTGACATCCAACAACATGGTGGGCCACAACACACTTATTTAGGGGCCAAAATGAAATTTCCATATGGTAAAGAAAGTAAATGAGTAACAAAACATTAAATAGGATATAGAAAGTGGAAAAAAATCATGAAAATGAAATTAGCTAATTTAGTTAGTGGAGTCATTGATTAGCATTAGAAAGTGGTTTTTATACTTTTTATGTGTCCTTTCAGGGCCCCTATGCCTTTTAATTCAAGTTGGTCATTTTAATCTCTCTATTATGTCTTTATAATGTGTTTTCACTCCTTTGTAATGGTTAGAATTGAATCTTACGAACTTTAAATCTTGTTTTGGAAACTTCTTACTTTAGACTCTTCCATTTTCCTAGAATAGGTGGTGTATCTCCATTACTGGTGAATTAGTATCTATTCTTGGAGAAACCTTGGTGGGTGGTTGTGCCTTTAAGCCTTTATCATTTAGTTATATTTCACTACTTCATCTCCACTTACTCGTTTTGCACTTTCGGTGACACATCAGTTTGGAATTAGTGTTGTGGTTCCAATGAGTAATTTCCATCACATTTCTCTTATTACTCTCCACCATGTCTTGCAAGAGTGGAACTTCTAATCCCCATGCTCCATGGTAAATTTATAAATAATATCAATAATCATAAATTAATCAAATCAGTGAGAAACTTGTTCAAATATTGAGAGAGTGATGATATGATTCTTCTCTACTGCAGTAGTGTCCCCCTGACGTCCATCTCCACATAATAGGCACAATTTATCACCGTTATATGAAGATCATACAAATGGAGATGATTCTGGAGATTCGGAGATGGATATGATAAGAGTAAGAGATGGTTATGATGATATTGAAATAGGATTGAAGATTGAAATTCCATATTTTGATGGGAGTATGAATCTAGATGATTTTCTAGATTGGATTTGGTAAATTAAAAGATTCTTTGAATTTAAGATTTATTCCGATGAGAAGAAGTGAAAGGTAGAAATTCTTAAATTTAAAGATTATGCATCTATTTGGTGGGAAAATCTAAAGAAATAGTGGTAGCATGATGGAAAAGACAAAATATGCTCATGGGAGAAGTTGAAAAAGATTTTGATAAGATGATTTCTTCTGGAAAATTATAAGCAATAACTTTATTTCTAAATGCATATCTTATAAAAAGAGATAAATCTATTGAAGAGTATATTCAAGAGTTTAATTGTTTATTGATGTGAAGTGATGTTCTAGAGTATAAGGATCTAACGAAACTACTACAAATCTAGGATTTTCCTCTGCTAAGATTTATCAATGCTAGAAAAATCCCTAATAAAGGGGTATTTATTAAAACTAATAAAAAAAGTGGTGATAAAGGGGGTCCCTTTACCGGTGCTAATAAAGTGGTCCCTTTATCAGCACCTATAAAAAACGTTGATAATGGGGGTCCCTTTATCAGCATTAATAAAAAATTACTAATAAATGGGTGACCTTTATCAACACTAATACTCAATTGGAAGCTTAAGATGTGTAATGGAGGGTGTTGTGGTTTCTGTTCAATATATGTATATATATATCAACAATAATAAAAAATCACTGATAAAGGGGGTCATTTATCAGCGCTGCTAAAAATCCCTAATAAAGGGGGATCATTTATCAACGATTTTGTAGTAGCAGTGATAAAGGGTATATTTCATAAAAAATATTTCATTAAAAATAATATATTAATATATAAATATATTGATATTGATATAAATATAATATGATTTAGATAAGGATAAATATGTATTTACACTTAATATATTAGATATTTAGTGAAAATGGTTTATAAAATAATTAAAAATTAATATTAATTAATATTTTGATACATTTTATCGATTAATAGTCATCTAATAAAAATTGGATGACATACAAATTAAATGAATTAATGAACGGTATAAGATAAGTTGAAAATATGACTTAAGCTTCAAACAGGAATTTTTTTTTATATAGGTGTTTATTTGGTCTCTACCCTATATAAAATCAAAGCCTATTAATTGATCTATTCCAAGGTGACTATCAGAACCTTGGACACTTTTTTTCAAGTCCAAAAAAGGCTCATAAGGCCTCTGAAACCAAGTTTTTAGTTGGGGTATCTCAATTTTTTAACATTTGATGAAATTTCAGCATCATTTAAGGGGGTATTATTGTATTTTTTTAGTGGAGGGTAATTTTATTCCTAGGTATTACATTCATATGGATATTTTGGTATTTAATTTTTATCATTTTTCATAATGTCGTTTTATTTATTATTAAATATATGCATATTTTCTTATGTTTACAAATAATAAATTAATTGTATAAATGCATATTTAAAAATATTTATGTAAAAATTTATTTTCAAATATATAAACCAAATGTGAATAAATTTTTATTATTCATTTTATTTAAAATAAAAAATTATACATTTTATTTACCTTATAAAAATGCATTGATATGTATATATATACCTATACAATTAATATTTATATATAAACATGTGTGTGTCAATAAAAAAATATATATTTAAATGTATATTCTAATATATGTAAATAAATACATATTATGTAAATATTTGTATGTTTATATGAGAAATATAAATGTATACTTGTGTGTGTTAATATGTGTGTGTGTGTGTATTATGTATGTATACATTATATATAAATGTATTTTTATATCTCAAACAAACATATATTTTATAGATGTATTTAAAAATAATTATATTAATATATTAATGAAAAATATATATGTAAATATATATAAATAAATATAAATATCGTAAAATAGATAAGAAAACATCTTAGTGCAGTGGTAAAGGCATTCGAGTTTCAAATGAGAGGTGTAAGGATCAAATCCTAGTGTGTGTGATGGGTCTAAAATAAGTTGGAATTTCCTAAAACATTGATAAAGGATCATTCCAAGTGATAATTAAGGTTTGGTTAGTGAATGAGTGGAAATTGATGAAAAAGGGGTGGTGGATATCTCTAAACAAAAATAATTTTTTCCTCTTATTATCAGCACTTAAAAAAATCACTCATAAAGGCCTCATTTATTAGTGATTTTTTTCACTGATAAAGGGGAAATTTATCTGTGTAATAAAAGTTTTGATAAAGATATTTATTTATCAAATCTCTAAAAAATCACTCATAAAATCCCCCTTTATCAGTGCTTTTTTTATCATTGATAAAGGTGTGCTTTTATCTGTGCTTTTTTGGAGCACTGATAAAGCCAGTCCTTTAACATCGTTCGCATTATCATCACTTATTAACACTAATAAGGAAAATTTTTAACTCTGTTAAAGGGAGTATTTTTAGTAGTGTTTGGAGGATTAAATGAAGAAATTTCACATTCAATGGAGTTACAACCATTATTCTCACTTGATGATGTTTTAAAGTTTATTACAAAGGTGAAAAATAAAAAAGTAGACCTCAAAGGTACCGATACTCAAGAACTAAAATAGAGGTACATTTTTTATAAAGTTATTTCTTCTAATAAATCTATCATTGGTGAGAATTAATTTTTAAGGAACAAGATATTGGATAAATGGAAAGATAATTTTATGGAAGAACCAAAAGAGAAATCCAACTCCTTTGAACATGGGAATCGAAAGTGCTTCAAATGTCATGGGTATGATCATTTTAAGTCCAATTACCCTAATAATAAAATTATTACTATATAGGATATTTAAGATATTAAAAAGGAAAACATGATAAACATTACTGTGAAAAAACTGAAAATTATGATCATGTTATGGAATAAGTTGATATGGGTAAAATTCTTGTACTATGAAGAGTTTTGCAAACTCAAGTCTTCCTAGAATAAGTTTAATGAGAAAACTTGTTCCAATATCATTTCACCACTAATAGGTATGCATGGTAATTATTGATAGTGTGAGTTGTAAAATTATTGCTTCAACAACACTATTTGAGAAATTTAATCTTCTAACTCAGAATCATCCTCACTCATAGAAATTACAAAGGTTTAATAATGAGAGCACCCTCCAAGTCAGAAAATAGGTTCTGATTTCATTTTCCATTGGTAAGAACTATATTAATGAGGTATTTTGTGATTTTATTCCTATGTATTATTTTCATTTTTTATTGTTAATGCATTAGTAGTTTGATATGGAAGTGAAATATGATGGGAGGAAGAATGCATATTCTTTCTGGTTTGGGGAAAATAATATCACTCTTTCTCCTTTGAAGTCGTCCAAGATCTCTCAAAAAAATATGTTCCAGAAGCACCCAAAGGTAGATTCTTTATCAATAAAGATCAATTGGATAAAGGAATCCATAAATAAAATCCATTTTTTATTTATTGATGATGTAGAATTCATTACATGGGGAGAAGAGTCATCACTATCTGTTAGCTCGTTCTTTGATTGAGAAGTATCATGATGTTTTTCCTAATGATATTCCAAGTGGATTACCACCCTTTAGAGTCATTGAACACCATATTGATATTGTACTAGGTGTATAATTTCTTAATAAATCATCATATCGGTGTAATCATATGGAATCAAAGTAATTGTATAATAAAGTATATGAGTTGATGGATTGAGGATTTATAAGGCCAATCATGATATCATGTTCTGTTCCAGTGTTATTGGTTCCAAATAAAGATGGTGTGTATCGCAAGTGCATTGATAGTAGATAAATCAATAATATTACCATAAAATACAAGTATCTCATTCCACAACTTGATTATATGCTCGATTAATTACATGGGTCATCAATCTTTTAAAAGGTTGATCTTCATAGTGGATACCACCATTATAACATCCTGGACCTGGATTCCACTGAATGGTGCCCTGATCCTAGTTGGTAACATTTCCTCAAGCGCATCTCCCCAAATTCCAGAGGCTGCCAACTAGTAGTGAGGGCCTTGGTGTGTCGTTGGAGAGACTATGCTTTCATCACTAGAGTGTATCACAACGGAATATCAATAACATACAAATAGCAAAATCAATAAATCAAACAGACAATAAAAAACATCCATTGAAGATATGAACAAACAATACCATAAGTAATATCATATATAGATGATTATGATACATTCCATATGTCTCTAAAAAACATCCAAAACAGGTATACACAAACGATGTAAAAAAGGGACAAAAATTATCCCTTCTATCATCACAAGCCTCATCTCGGTCCCGTGCTCCCCTACTCTTAAGTAGCAATCAAGAACTTGTAGAAGGGAACCTTCCCTTATACATACCCAAAATCATATAATTTGTTCAGGTACTCGAGGAATCCTGAACAGGGTGTGAGACATAATCCCTGTAGGCAACCACCTAAGGTCTAGTTCCATCCAGTCAGTGAGTATATAACAGTCATAGTGTGCAGGTAGTAATACAATATGCAAGGAAGTATTAAAAGTAAACATCCTATAAATTCCAGGTTCCCATTTAAGAATCAAATCCATTTAATGATTCAATTCCTTTTAATTTATAAGTCTTGAGACTCGGTTCATATCTTGATGTCCCCCATGAAAATAGGTAACCAAAGGGTGCCTAGTCATGCCATCCACAAAAATATAAACAAATATCGAATCCAAGCTTGTGCTTTTTCTTGGAAGATGCATCATATACCTCATTAAATTCATTATTCAATTTATAACCTAAGACCATCCATGGAATTCTTAACTTGTAATCTAGGTATAACTCTATGTATAATATAAACCAACACCCTACAAGCTCGTCCATGGAGAACCTCTCAAGAACCCAAGTATCACTCTAAGTGTGGTATAACATTCCTTCCATTCGATTATATCCTTGTAGGTCCACTAAGGGAGCCCAAGGATCACCCATGGTAAATATAATAAATTTTCCTCCGATTATGTCCTTTATGATCCATACAGAGTCCAAGTATCACTCATTATATATGAGTCATCCCCTATGAGTCTGTACTTGGTAGTCCATATAAGGAGTCTGAGTGTCACTTGAGCATAAGCAAGGTACAAACCAATTGAGTACATCCATGATGTTTGTATAATAACTCATGTGTCACCCAAGGCATATAAGCATACATTCATTCAATAACATTTAATAAATTTCAATTAATCATGTCAAGGTCATAACCTTATTCATTTCTATTTAAACTCACCTCAAAAGGTGAGTCAATTCATGGGCTAAGCTTAGCAGTCTTGCCTATTAATTTAACTCACTTGGGAATTTTATTAAAACAAGAATCTCATTCTTTAACAACCAGCATTAAGAAAGTATCTATGGATATGCCATAAATTCCCTTTTCTCTATCAATTCAATTAAAATTGATATTACAATTCCAATTATAATTCATTCCAATTACAATTGTCAATTCAATCTATATTTAAATTCACATTTTGAAAATTCAATATTAACATCCCATGACAAGGGGAAAAGGGAACACCACAAAGGTATCCAGTTTCATATACCATAATAATGGTCCATTTAATTACACAAAACATTCAAAGGGGTGGTTCCATTCAAGGTTTGCAACCATTTAACATTTATCAATGGGCCTCATTAATTTCATAGGCTATACCTATCAATTTAATTCATGGTTTAAAACCATTTCAAGGGAGACACTCTAAGAATTGGACATGCATAATAAACTAATATATAAACACTTCAACTTTTAGTGAAAGGAATGATAACACCTATCGTAGGTTCATAGTGGATAGATCATCCAGTATCAGCTTCTGATTCGAATCATATAGGGAGAAAATCAAAGAACGGATGAAGAAAATGTTAATATGAAAAATTATCTTGCACCTAAATATAATAGATGATACCAAAACAAGTGAATATCTAAAAAAATGAATCGATAACTCATTGATGTGGATCCAATGAGACAAGCAGTGCTTGAATCAGATACCAAAAGGAGGAGATACTTCAATTCCAAGAATATTATCTAAGAAAACCTCTCCAATGGTGAGTTTGTTGTGAGGGGTAGAAGTGAGTAATTATGATAGAAATATATTTAATTAGTTTTATTTTATTAAAATCACCTAAAACATAGGGTATCATGGTTTGGAAGCATGGTTGGTGAAACCATGTGCCAACCATGCCTGCTTAACTGTAATGAAGGTCACCCCGCATGGTTTGTGCGCACGGATTGACTAACCATGCACAAAAATCCTCTGTCAAAATTTCAGACATTTTTTTATGACGGCATACCCCAAGTCACATGATTTTTCAAACCATGTGTCCTCCTCCTGCTCTCTTCCCATGTCTTGCACGGTTAGTAAAATTGTGTGGCTTTCCCTGCATGGTTTGTGCTAACCATGCGTCGGGCCTTTTTCACCCCTAGAGTTGGGTTTTGGGCTTCAAACCAACCAAAAACACCCCTGATACCTCTATGATCTCAACAGACATTTATATTAGGCCATATTTAGACATATAAATTGAAATTTTATGGAAATTAAAGGATATGTAACTCAAGAAAGAATTAGGTTCTTACAAAATTATCATATTAAATCAATTTTTCCCTAAATTTCCCTATCAAGGGTGGTCAATATTGTATGAAAACAACTTTTTCCACTATGATCGTACATCGGCCTCCCACTCCCAGGTCTCATTTTGTACTCAGTTGTGCTTCGATAGCACCCATACTAAAGAAACTAATCAACCTCGTAGAATCTTTATGATTTAATCCACAATACGTATAGGATGATCCTCAAAGGATGCATCTACCTATAAATCAACCTCCTAGATTTAAAAATAATGATACATGTATGAATGGTAGTGTTGTAGCTACAATACATGGAAGATGTTCTGCATGGATCGATACCTTTGAGGTAACTACAATCGATAGGCTACCAGAATGACTCTCTCTAGAATCTTGAATGGCCTGACATACTCTGGTGAAAGCTCACCATGTATCTTGATTATCCTATGTCCCAACCTTGGTGAGACATGTAAAAAAGACTTGATCCCCAACCTTGAACTCGAGAGGTAATCTACAGTAATCGGCATATGATTTTTGATGAGATTGTGCAGTAGCCATCCACTTCTGAATCAACTGCACCTACTCTGTGGTCTCCTGAATAAGACGAGGTCCAAGCATAGATTTATCTCCTTACTCTAACCAACACAGGGGTGATCGGCATGGCGTACTTTAAAAATCCTTATAAGGCACCATCTAAATAGTATCCTGAAATCTATTGTTGTGGGAAAATTCAACCAGGAGTTTGTTCCTCTCCCAAGAGCCCCCAAAATCTAGGACGCATGCTCACAGCATGTCCTAAAGCACCTGAGTCGTGAACTCTGATTAGTCATCTGTATGGGGGTGGTATTTCATTCTTAGAATCACCTATGTACCTAATTCCCTTTGCATCCATTGCTAAACCCAAGAAGTAAATCAGGAATCCCTATCTAAAACTATAGTATGTGGAACCTCGTGAAGTCATATTATCTCACAGATATAAAACCTTCTAAACTCATCAACACTGAAGGTTTCCTTGATTGGTAGGAAATTTGAATCCTTAATAATATTTTAAACCAAAACTCATATGGAATCATTACCTTGAGATTACCTTAGTAAACCCATAATGAAATCAATCGTGACGTAATTGCATTTCTACTTGGGAATGGATAGCTATTGTAAAAGTCTAGATAGTCACAGGTGTTCCACCTTCACCTACTAACCAGTGGAATATCTCATAAACAAACCAACTACAACTCTTTTCATACCCAACCACCAATATTGGAAATGTAAATCCGAATACATCTTGGTGATGCCAGGGTGCACTGCCCAAGCTGAAGCATGAAATTATCGCATCATCTCTTCATACATGTCTATTAAAACCCATATGTTACCATGTACACACAGAATCTCATCCTCTCCTGTTGTCCAACTGGGAGTAGTTTCCTCACCTTCCACACTCTCCTGTAGGACTAGTCCCTCAAAATCTGATAGTTTCATCATCCTTACTCTATCAAATAGGGTAGAGGTCACAGCTAATGATGAAAGATAAGTCTATACCTGATTATCCTACACCTCCAAGTGTATCTTAGAGAACAAATCCATGAGCTACCACTCGCTACTGGCCTATTGAACTACCTATATCTGATTCCTTCTATTCAGTTCATTAGCCACTGCATTTCCCTTTCTAGGTTTGTAGGAAAGATCAAAGTTAAAATACAGTAGGTATTCAACCCACCTTCACTGCCTCAGATTCAGATCACACTATATAAATATGTACTTGAGGATTTTGTGGTCCATTTACACCACAAAATACTCTACTATTAATTAATGTCTCCAACAACGTAATTTGTGAACAACTGCAGCTAACTCAAGATCATGCATTGGTTAATTCCTCTCTTGTGGCCTCAACTACGAAGAACCATACACTAAAACTCGATCACCCTGTATAAGGACTGCTCCTAGCCTGACACTTGATGCATCACAGTACATAGTGTAACTCCTACCTAGATTTTAAAAAATCAGTATCAGTTCTAAATTCAATCTCCCTTTCATTTCCTAAAAGTTCATCTTGCATGAATCGGACTATACAAACTTCACAACCTTCTTATTCAATCTCGTGAATAGAGATTCTAGGTGTGAGAAGTCTTTTATGAAATTATTGTATTAATGATCTATCCCCAAGAAACTACATACCTCAAATATGGTCTTGGGATTCTCCTAAGAAACTACAACACTCGCATTTTTGGGTCAACTGATACTCTTTTATCTAAGATAATGTGACCCATGAAGTGAATCTGATCCATCTAGAAGTGGAAATTTGTGATCTTATCATATAAATGATGCTCTCTTAGTGTATTCAATATGATATCAAGATTTTTTTCATGGTCGTGTTGATTATAATAATACACAAAGATATCATCTATGAAAACCCATAAAAATGAATCACAATAAGGATGGAAGACTAAATTCATCAATGCCATAAAGATTGTTGGCACGTTCATGAGACCGAACAGCATAACAAAATTACTCATATAGACCATACATACTATGAAAGGTTGTGTGAGGTATTTATGATGGAATAACATGCACCTGATGATAATTAGATCTCAAATAAATATTTGAGAAAACCTGAGCTCCACGGAGCTGGTCAAAGAGATTATCTATCCACGGTAGAGGATACAAGTTTTTAACCATCAGTTGATTCAATTTCTGGTAATATACACATATCCTAAGGGTACCATCTTTCTTTTTTTTAAGGACCAGCGAACCCCATAGAAAAGTAATGGGTCAGATAAACCCCTTTATCTCTAAATTCTATAGCTTCCACTTGAGATCTTGCATCTTAGTAGTAGCCATCATGTAAGGAGGAATGGGTACCAGTGTAGCTCTTGGCACTAGATCTATAGATAACTCTACCTATCTCATTGGAGGTAATCCTAAAAATTCTTTTGGGAAAACATTCCTAAAATGATCGACCACTGTAGGGAAATCTATCTGATGTGTTCCTTGATCATTTAGATATAAACTCATAATTTGGATTGCCATCCCACCCAGCCCATAATACTTAGGTCTATCTTGACTCGCCCGGACATCCCATTCGCCCTTGTGAAGGAACTCTATGACCTCTTATGATGTGAAGGTCACCTTACGGTGGTAGAAATCTATGAAAGCGTGAAAGGGAACCAACAATTCCATCCTAATAATGATGTTAAAACATTTATTCTCATGGAAAAAAATGTCTCATATGAAGTGACACCCACCAATATCAAGGGAGAACTCCCTACACTAACGTACATCCTTCATTCTAATCCCCAATGGATTATAAATAATCATTACACCTTCAGAATCTTGAATACTAAATCTAAGTCTCTCCAAAATGATCACACATATAAAGCTATGAGAATCACCTGTATTAAAAGGTGTAGAAGCTGAAGTAGAGGATACTAGAAAAGTACCTCTAACAGTAGAAGGTCTGGGATCCTACTCCTCAAGGGTCAGTTGCACTACGTATATCTGGCCTGATCCACAGACATGTGATATTATCTAGCTACTCTGAGAAGATTCAATCTGTTTTCATTGACAAACTAGGGTCTGAATACCATGTCCATGACCACCACCTATGCCTAATCGGTCAGTTGTATTATAGCTCCCTGCCTAATGAGAAGTTACTAACCCCACTCTTGAACATAGAGTCAGTGTAGACTCTCTCTTACTAGTTTCCAAAGGAAAAGTTCTATAGAAGAATTGTAGATTTCCCATATTTCCATGTGATCCGCACTCAACTGGGTCCTCATGCACTAAGGTCTAGTATTTCCAAGCCTACCACACTGGTAGTACCTCACTTGGCTACCTAAGTATGTGATATGACTGCTAATATCACCATGTAGAAGTTCCAAACATTTCTTCCTACTACCAATCGATGCAGTACCAGATCTAGATGTTGAATCTCCCTGGATCGCACCACTTACCTCTCTCAGGTTACACTCTATGATAAGCTCCTGGTTCACTATTTTAGAAATAGTATTCATCTAAAATACATTCACCTATGATTGGATGTTGTACCTAAGACCATCCTTTATTGCCTGGATTTATCTAACTCATCACCCATTATAATGGGTAAAAAGCACTAGAGCTCTATCAAATGGGTCAAATAATCCATAATTATTAATGTGCACTGCTCCAGGTGCGTGAAAACCCAAGATCTATTGTTCCTCAACATATTAGGATATAATTAATCATATGAGGCCATATTAAAATCCCTTTAGGACATCTCCTAATGATGATTCATTTGAGTAATGAAATCCCACCATCTCTTGGAGTATTCATGCAACATATACATAGTGAGCTTTACCCTCCTCTTAGGAGGCGTCTCTAGATGCTCAAATATGGATATCATGGCCTCTATACATGACTTTTCAGCCTGTGGTCCATCATCCCATGAAAATGTGGGTATATTCTACTGTTGAAACTCACATGTCAACTCTTACTTAATCAGGGAAGGTCGTGGTTCTCCCTAAATAGTCTACATATATCACAATAATTCCTCACAGAACTATGTCTCAACACCTGTGTCTGGTACTATCATTGGTTTCTCTGCTGGCACTTCTAGAGGATTCATTGGTATCCCATGGACCACCACCTCTAAAGTGTGATCATCTCCACCCTCCTAGTGTATGACTGTAGGTCGTCTTGGTGGAATGTCTCAACAATTCCAAACACACACCTCAGTTCAAGATCATTATCAATGTTCATAGCTCAAAAGCAAAGATATTGAAATAGGATAGGTACAAGACTTCCTATATAAGAGCACACCCCTCTTCCTACTCCTTGAGTCATGTATGGGAGATGTATAGATCATATATAATCAAGAGATTCTATCTATTTCCCAATACTAAGTTTTGTTATGGGTCAAGTTCTCTTCTATAATAAATTTTAGTTTCCATTTCATTTTCAAAGTTATTTCCACTATATCATTTGGTTCAAATTTATATCACAATTATTTTAAAAGGTTGAACCAATGGTTCACAAAATTTTGATACATAAGGGCTCATACACCTCATGAATCAAAATTTGGTACCCATATAATCCACTATTTCCAACGCTTTCGCTGGGGCGCGCGCGTCCGTCTCGTTTGAGGAAGAAAGAAGTGGTTTTGTTGCGCCGCATTCCCTCTTTCCAAAGGTAGGAGGCATCCACTTCTTATTCAGGGACGTTTTCTCCTTGATCAAAATGGGATGATGGGATGTCAGTTCCTCCTTCCATAGATTCCTCCTTGGAACTCATCACCTAGTCTGGGTCTCCCTTATATATTTAAGATGTTGTTTGTGAAACTCTTCCTAGTGCCATATCTTCATGGACACCAGTTAATTACACTGCTTCTATCAGGAAATTCCAAGGGGTCTGGTCAGGGAAGCAACCTTCGATTAGAGAAGTAGTCACATTGGACATCACTGGTGTCTCTGGGCACTAGGACACTGGTGCGTCTTTCTTATGTCCCTTATTATAGGGCTTCTTAAGGGAAAAAAAGCCTGATTCATCCCACATAGAACACGGGGAATCATATGACATGGGCATGTATCTGAGGTTTTCCTCAGATTCCCATGTTTAACATAGGGTATGCTGCAAGTTTAACGTCCAGCGAAGACGGATCAGACTGATCAAAACACTTACTAGAGTAGATCATATGGGTGCAACCCCTAGAGGGAACACCGATATTGGGGCCAACATGTGGTTGGATTATCGAATACTGTTAAATGGAATGGATAATGGGGTGGCATGATTTTACCAGGATTTGGTGGCCCGGATAAGAATCAGGATGGATGATGGAGCGGTTGTATGAAGTGTATGGTTAATGGGATGGAACATCATGAGGATGACGATGGTTTTGGGATTGATCCTCGAAAAGGATTCCTACATATCCCTGTGGTAGGGAATCAAAGTCCACGTAGTTCATCTTGACAATGACTTACCGCTGGTTGGAGTTCCAACGGCTTACCGCTGAAAGGGGAGACAACGGCTTACCGCTGAATGAGGCTGACAATGGATTACCGTTGAATAGAGTGACAACGGCTTACCACTAAAAGAGGCTGACAATGGCTAACCACTGAATGGAGTGACAACGGATTGCTACTGAAAGAGTCTGACAATGGTTTACCGTTGAATGGAGTGACAACAGCTTGCCGCTAAAAGAGTCTAACAATGGCTTACTGCTGAATGGAGTGAAAAAGTCTTGCTGTTGAAAGAGGCTGACAACTCCTTACCACTGAATGGAGTGACAACGGCTTGCCGCTGAATGGGGAAAAAAAGTGGAATACAGTTTAATGTCATTTAGGAAGAGGGTGGACCGATGTGAAGTGGGCAGAACCATTGGTTGTTGGGCTTGAACCTCAGGGATGCATCCTACGTACCCTGCCTTGACAAGGATCAAATTCCACGTAGTTCAGGTATGGGGTAGGAGTCAGTGAACCGATGTGAATAAAGACCTGGGGTTCAGGTGGATGGTGGGATTTAACCTCATGGAGGCTTCCTACATACCTTACCTTGGAAAAGATCAAAGACCACGTAGTTCAGGGTAGGATTTGTGTGCAACGGCTTACCGCTGGCTGGGGAAACAATGGATTACCGCTGATTGGGGTCCATAGTTTAACATCATGTAAGATGGGGTTGAACTGATGTGAAGGTGGTTGGAGCAACCGAGTGTTGGGATAGAACCTCATGGAGGCTTCCTACATACCCTTCCTTGGCAAGGATCAAAGTCCACGTAGTTTGGAAGGGGGAATTTGGGGCTTACACTCTAGGCTGCCCAAGGTGTTGGTGAACCGACGTGAAGGGGGTCGGAGTGACCAATGGATGGTGGGCTTGAACCTCACGGAGGCTTCCTACGTACCTTGCCTTATCAAGGATAAAAGACCTCATAGTTCATGGATATTGGTGGGGCTTACACTCTAGGCTGTCCAAGGTAGATTTCATGGTCAGTGCTTTCTCTAATCCCACGTGAGTCATGCTCAATGTGAGAAACAAGAGGCAGTAGAGACCTGACGATCACATCATGAAAGGTGCGTCCATGGGAAGTGGAGTGGGGCTTACACGTATTTAGAAGCCCAAAGAGGAAATAGGGTATTACGCATGGTTAGCAGCCTAGGGAGATGGATATTAGGACTTACTCTAGGATGGAGGCCTGTTTGTGATAAAGCCTAGTGGGAGAGGGATTTGGCACCGAATAAAGGAGGGGAAAGGATACTGCCTCTGGCAAGAAAATCTAGGGGAATTACACTAAGGTGGTTTCCCTTTCCCCGTGGATATAAGTCGCTCCGATAAAGAAGATATCATTCCATGTGAGGAATGATCTCACTCCCACGGAGACCAGTGGGCGTGCAGAATGTCCAAGGTGAGGGCACACTGCATGCGAGCCACGGGGCGAGGTCATAGTTTAACGTCATGTGCTGAGGATGATGGTGCTTGGCAATTTAACTTCCTACAGCTCAGATGAAGTGGGTTCACTCTGCACCCCTATTACTTACATAACTGGTACCCTCTGCACCTTGGTGAAGAGAAGGGACAGGCAATGTCGTGGCTAGGGGGTGTTATGGAGCGAACCATTGGGGGGCCACGTTAGCGTGGCTAAGAGAAGAAGCAATATCCATTTGCGTTCCTATGCGAAGAATCATGAGGAAAATAAATGCAATGGGAAGTGGTTTCCAGGGGACTTTGAAGTTACTTCATGTGATCCTAGGAGGTTGCACAAGAGAGGGAGTTGCAGAGCAAAGGAGTTTATGAGTAGAGACCTTGTAGAGCTCTGGTTCTCCATGAAAGGGAAGGGATTCATGAAAGTGTGGGATTCACGAAGTGAAGTGGCCTAGACTAGATATAGTGCATAGGTGAATAGAAGAGGTGCTTCGCGAAGTGGAAGGTCATTCTCGAAGTAAAGCCCTACGAAGCATGGGTGCCTCATGAAGAAAGGTCCTGTGAAGCAATGTGCTTCGTGAGGCACAGTGACTCGGCCTTAGCATTTGAGTCACGTGTGCATGGGGGGTGCTTCGCGAATCATAAACGCTCCATGATGACCCGAGTCCCCATGAGGATCTCCTTCCTTTTCAAAGGCCCATGGGATTCACGAAAGGCATCCCTCTTAAAAGAGGGGGTGAAAACAAGGCAAAGGGAAGGCACTTCACAGAGAAAAAGTACCTTGAGAAGCTAATGGTTCGCAAAGTAGAAAGTGCTTCGCGATTTGAGAGCTGGGAAGAGAAAAGGCCAGATGATCCATCCTTTAGGCCTGGGGGGAGTCCGGTATTTATAGGAAAGAGGCACTGCGAAGCTGAGATCGCTCAGTGTGAAGCTGGATTCCACTTCGTGGCAGGCTCACGAATGTCAAAGGGTTTCACGGAGCATCCCGCCTCCTGGCTTCGTGGAGGGCTCGTGAACGTCAAATTATCTCGTGGAGCGTCCCGCCTCCTGGCTTCGCAGCGGGCTCACGAGAATCAGATCATCTTGTGGATCATCCCTCCTTTGTGCTTCGCGGAAGGCTTGTGGGTCCATGGTGCTCCGTGAAAGTTCTTCACGAGGCAGCTTCAGGGACTTTCTTATTATCCTTCTCTCTTCTGATTTTTTGGCACTAAAAAATTCCCTCCTCAGACTTGGAGCTGAGGAGAAATCATGGGTCAAATTCTGAGGGTCAATCACCAAAATTCCTTGGTTGTTTTGTGAAGTTGGCTCACGAAGGAAGATCGTCGAGCGGGAAAGTGATGGGTCGGCTAGGCGCACCATGAAGCTTTCCGTGGTCGAGATGCGCTGCGAAGCATTGAGGGTCATCACCTATAAATAGAGGGGATGAATTCTCTTTTTTCCTTTCTCTCCTTTGTGATTTTGGATTTTAGAACTCTTTATTAGCGAAGCTCCATGTACTCCACGATTTCTCTCTGCGAATCGGGCCTTCATCTTCACAGCGCATAGCGATTCTTTGACTTCACATCTTTGCACTTCGCGACGCCGTGTTCAGAGGCCAAGGCAGGGATCCACGAACAGAATCCGTGAACGCACTCCGTGAATGAGCTTCATGACCAAACCAAAAAAATCGTCCCAACATAAAATACTAAATGTCTCTTCAAGAATCCGCCCAAGGGGTCCTTGAAGATGATGCCCGAAGGGACGAGATGGCGAACAGCCTGGGTTTAGGAGAGCTAGTTCGGAGCCAATCTGACCATGGTTATTTGGTGGAGCCACTATCAGAGAGCCAGAGGAACTACCCGTTATGCAAGAGGTTGCCTTTGTATGGATTCGGATTGAGGGATGATGTCTTCATCCCAGAAGGGATTCGGGACGAACCAGTTTACTGGTTCAGGAGCACGTCATGCCAGCACCAATGGTTTAGGGCGGCTGATGGTCATGCCTGGGAGGACTTCACACCCATCATTATTGACTGATTATACAACCACCTGAATAACATTTATAGGAAGTAGTTGAAGCTGGAGACGTCTCCCCCCATGAATCGGAAGATATTGAAGGTGGCTCTAGGGAACCCGGAGAAGGGGTGGTATAAGGAGTGGGACCTATGCCAGGGCAGAAACTTTACAGACGATTGGGCCTAGGCCTACTGGGTAGGTGCCTTGTGTGAGGAGTTTTAGGTGGAGCTGAGAAGAGTGGGCCTGTATGAGGAAGCTTGGGCCTCCTATTTTTACATCTACTAGCCGAAGAAGATGATACCAGAGCTATTGAGTAGGTGGTCATCGAGGACCAACACATTCCATTTTCACCACAGGGAAGTCGGCATCAGCTTGTGGGACATCCACCAGATCTCGGGGGTCCCAATACTGGGGGCTATGTATGATGAATTCTTCCCCTTCATGAGTGTGTGGGAGGACCCGGAGAAAATGTCACCGCTGGCGATGGCTTTAATGGATCTTGTGCTGGGAGAGGACAAGGAGGCGGTGAGGGACGTCCATTTCAAGCGATGGTTCAAATAGTTCCTGAGCTTCCCGGAGAACAGACAGTTTCCGAAGAGGCCTCGGACTTGCCTGAAGGGGGCCCAGAGTAAGGAGCACTCATACTGGAGAATTTTGGAGGACAGCCAGTGGAAGAAGTGGTGATTTAGTGTCATCACCGAACAACAACCGATAGTCAGGCTGGCATCATTCATCATGGCTCTCATCTATGGTTGGATCCTGCCAGTGAGAAACACCAACATGGGAGTGCGACCAAACACATTCATTATGGTGTCCATGTTGGTGACAGGAGGGCAGGTCAACCTCGGGATCCCGATGCTCGCTATGCTGTATAAGATTTTGTGGCATATCAGCGAAGGAAATAGGCCACAAAGAATATGCGGTCCATTCCACCTCCTGTATGGGTGGATAGCGGCACACATCAGGGGGGTTTAATAATACCCAAACCACATTTCCCCTCTTGGATTGAACTTCTTCCCATCCATCCTAAACGCTTCCATGAGATTTCTAGCCAAGCTAACTGCACCGTCAGTTCTGAACTGAGTGTGGAAGGTGGAGGAGTTCAATTTCCACCTGTTTCTGTTGCTGAAGGGGGTATTCACTGATGATGGATGGGGAATGGAGGAGCATCGTTCCTATCTCCTAGCCTTTCAAGGTGTAGTTTTTGTGGCAAGGGTGGATCGTGAGCCTCTCTGCGAGTTGTACACCCCACACCGATTTTCTCGGCAATTTTGGTGCATGCAGCGAATGACCCCGCAGGTCTATTTGGGGGTGCGATACGAGAAACATATGTGTGTGATGAGGTAGATGTGGCTCATGTTCACATGGTAAGACGGGAAGATGTGGAACCAACTGCCTCCACCGACTGCTGTCGTTGGGTTAGTGAAGGAATATACCCAGAGTTGGGAGGCAGCCTACCTGGGGAAAAATGCTGAAGAAACAAACCATTAAAGTTGATGATGGAATGCCTCCCAAACCTCGGGGTCAAGGTCGGAAGGCGGTAGGGGCATATCGTGTTAGCGGGGCTACCGTAGCGGCGGGGCCCGCACCAGTTGAGGGAGAGGCAGCAGGGGAAACGGACCCGGTGGTCCCAGAAGAGCAGATCCATCCAGAGGGGATGCCACCTAGAGGGTTCCATAGAATATCCACTCAGGATCGAGGGAAGCGGCTATGCCACATTGATATTCCAGAGAATGCTATCTTCCCAGATCTCGAAAGTTAACCGGAAATTCCTCGACCCGTCGGAGATGTGGCAACATCTGAACTGTTTCGGGATGGATTTTCCTAGGGTAGGCCCCATCAGGGCTATCTTTTCAGTATCCCAGGCAGAGGCGGAGCAATACCTGACAGAGCTGGAGGAATTTGTGCACTCCTGAGGTGCCCCGCGTCTGATGAAGGATCGGGTCAAGCTATTTCTCGACCGCACCACTCCCCCGTAGTTTTCGGCTGCTGAATTAAGTGAACTGTTCCCTCTATCGGAAGAATCAGATGAATACTTCTGGGGAGACAAGGCCAAGAGAGGGAGCCTATTGGATGAGGGTGAAGTTGGGGATCAAGACTCGGATATTGAAGAGTTTGTCGAGGCCCTTGAGGTAGATATTCCACACCCCTTCTTTAGGGATCACTTTCAGGTCATTCTGGACTCCTTGCTAACATCTAAATTGTATAGGAGGGCCTTGTGCATAGAGCCCATTCTCTCCCTTCAAGAGATATAGATGCGGGACCTTCAGGGTCCACGCCTGCTACCAGGGAGATCAGCATGTCTGGTGGGGCTGGAATACCCGAATTGGCTCTCGAATCTTCAGACCTTCCAAAAATATATAGAGGGCCAAACTTCGGGGTCCCGATGGCATCACCCAATAATGAGACTGATAATTTGATCTCTGTAAGTATCCTCTACCAAATTAATGAATGTCATCCATTGACCATGTTAACTGATGTGCATGCTCCCCTTATTGGTACGCACAGCCCTCCAAATGGTGTGGGTTTCCTTGGCGAGGTCATTTGGCATCCTTGGTAGTGCCTTTCCCTGGATAATTCCACTAACTGTGGAGGTGGAGTTCCAGATTGATTGAACAGTGGCGCTCCCGATCACTAGTGGGACCGTCAGGGAGGTTGAGCCTGAGATCATTGAGGTGGGGTCTGATGATGAGGATTGGTCGGACAGCCCAAGTCCTTCCATGCCTGATCAAACACTGGATTTGGATCCAGCTAATGAGTTCCTGGGAGCATTCCCTGCATATGAGCCTACCAACTGCGCTGACTGGGACGAGACAGCCTCTAATGAAGAGGACAGCAAAATAGTCTGTCTCCGATCATGGAAGCAGATCAAACGCTTCATTGATGACACCCCCCAAGCACTATGGCTGGATGAGATGGACAGACTTCACTCACAACTGTGCGAACTATGTGATGGGGGAGTAGATTCCCAACATCCTCACATGCTCGTCTGAGATCTTATAGAGGATAAGATTCGGGAGCATGAACATGGACTCGGTGTGGGTTGGCAACGGAGGAAAGTGGTGAACATTAAGAGGCTCTAGGAGGCTGAAGATAAGGTCCAGCGGCTACAGAATAGGGTGAACGAGCACTCAGCCTCCCTCAATGTGCAATATGAGCTAATATTGCGATTGAAGGCCTAGCTGGAAGAGGCTGAAGAGGGAATGAAGCAAGCCTCTAATGAAATGATTGTCATCCAGACCGGTGTGGAGTGGTCCCAGATTGCGGCTGATGAATTATGCCCCATCACTACCGAACAGGAGTGGGAACTGAATAGGTGGCAGAAAATCCTAGATTCCACCATCTAGAGGGTGGTAGAGCTACTACGCTCTTTTGATGAGGTTAACCCGTCCATGAGAGGGGTCGATCCTAGGGTGTTGTGATGTTTGTAACCTTTGAATGCACTTTCATGCTTTGATTATTTTATGCCAACTGCATGCATTATTTCTATTATTTGTGTTGGTTAGTTTCATTCCTGTGACATTTTTGGAGTGTCCAGTGTTCAATACCTAAGCTCACATGGGTCGGGCCCGATGTGAGAAACAAGGAACGACCACCTTATTGTCTCGTTCGAACGTAGGAGTGAAAACCAGGATTTGGGCATCCAGGGTTTGAACAACCAATCTGGATTCCTAGGAAGAGAAGTGAGAGACCTAACTGGAGAATGAATCTCTCAGAACAGCCAAATTACCATTTTCCCAGCATGCTCTTGTTCATGAGCAGGGTAACACCAGGGGTGCTGGAATAAATCCGAACATAAGGGAATGGAAAGTGTGAATTACAATACCCCAAATTCATAACATTGTGGGGATAGCGCAACAATAAAATATAATTGTTGACCACATTCAAAAAACAGAATCTATATTGTGTTAGCCTGAAATGGGGATGATAAACGAGGGCCAACCGTTTACCATGTTCGAAACACGGGGCCTGACTCATAATGTCATCGATTAGCCTTCCAGAACATTGGCCCAGGATAGTAGGTGATCCATAGGCCGAGTATCCATACTGTTAGGGGGTTCCTTTAGACGTGAGAGAGGAAAAGGGTCTGAATAAAGGGCACGCAAAGCATGGAGAGTGGATTGATGGGTTGTTCGACTAGAGTCCAACACTCTTAAAATTACACCACCGTGGTGGAAACGCATTAGGTGGATACACCGGCCTGATCATGGATCAAACATACTTTTGAACAGGACCTCTCTGACGAGGAAACTGTCGCCTCCCAATGTTTATCATGGGGCATCCCGAACTTGTCGGGGTAAAGCCGAAATTTCATGGTTCCCCAAAGGGCTCAGTTAAAGGGACCGGAAAAGGAGGGGGAAACGGGGATTATGGTTCCTGATGCTGGACCCAGAGGTAGGATGTCAGGGGTTCCTGTGTATCCCATGAGAATGATAATCAAGCCACACATAGTTTTGAGAGCGCAGTTTAATGTCATGTGGGACGAGGAAAGGCATGTGTGGAAATGGTTGTGCCAGTACACGTCCTACCAGAACTACTAAGCCCACGTGAGTCATGCTCAATGTGGGAAACAATAAGTAGTGATGGAGGAGGCACACATTAGGGATGATGGGGCATTAGATGACTGACGTCCCACTAATGTTGAACCGCCTATATAATGCACCTAGATACGCTGAAGAGTAAAGCCGAGTATGTTGGAATTCACTTGAACATAAAGAAGTGGAAACATGTGAATCATGATGCTCTAAGTCTGAACTGCAATGATGGTGGTGTGACGATAGGGGATAGTTATTGACCATGTTTGAAACACAACATCCATATCGCATTATCCTTGAATGGGGATAGACAAATGAGGGTTGACTATTGACTGTGTTCGAAACATAGGACTTGTTGCAAATGTCGTCCGGGATCTTGAGGTACATTGGCCCGAAATGGTAGGCGAGTCGAGGTGGAATGAGACCAGGCTGTAAAGGGGGTCCCTTTGGATGTGGAAGAGGATGTGGATCCAAATAATGGGCTCATGAATCTTGTACATGGAACAAGGGGAATGTCCCCATGAAATTTCCACACTTCGGGCTCTTTACCTAAATGCATCTGAACACGACTATAAGACGTATCAGAAAGAGGGATTCAAGTCCCTTCCCAATGACAAGGATCTTGGGGTCACATGACTTCAACCTAAGGTCCTGGGGTGGACCATTAAGGGGGGATTGATCTAATGGGTTGTGCGCAGGGTGGTGAAATAGCCAAACGTGACACCTCAATTCCCATAGGGAGATCTTAGTTTAAGGTCATAGAGCTCAGACCACGCTAGGAAGAAGATGCAGGAGGCACATGGTGTGGTCTTTTCAAAAAACCTGATGTGAATGAGGACCCATGACGTACTCGCTACACCACAAGTTCCTCAGAGAGTTTGGGCCGAGGGGCCAAAAGAGAGGGGACAGGATTTTGGATTCCTGGGGCTGGACCCATAGACAAAAAATGCCTAGGCGTTCCTACATATCCCATGAGAATAGAAATCAATCCATACATAGTTCTGAGAGGTGGAACGGTAAAATACCAGTGCCGAGGATAAAAAGGGCATGCGGGTCTAGCCCTCTCTCCAAAAGAAGTGGCATTTGATAAGTCTTTTTTGTCATTTAGGGTGAATGGAGTTGTTTTTTTTTTTGTGAGGCGATGGGCCTAGAATAGAAAATATAGGCATCGCAACAAGAATCAAGCCAAATAAATTCATTGATGAATGGTATGGTGTTGGACCGATACCAAACATGATGTCCCTTGAGCAAGGTCACCACAATGTTGCACCGTTTTTCATCATGCAGCCAGAACGATACTGTAACAGTTTAGGGTCATGTGACGGGACCAACCATGCACTTTAATGTTGTGCGGCACAGACATAGTGGAGACGAGGCTAAAGGGGGAATGTGCACTGTGCAATAAATCATACCCAACGTGAATGAGGACATAATCCCATATGACACCATGTGCAATTCCGAGAAAGAAACCCCAGGCCAAGTGGCCAAAAAGAGGTAAGAGGGTAGAAAGTAGGGGAAACTGGCTCTCAATTAAGTTGGACCCGTAGAAAAGGTGTCCGGGTGTTCCTGCATATCCAATGTAATGGGAATAAAGTTGTACATAGTTCTACAAATGGTCGATACGAAAAGAACTTAGTTTAAGATCTTAAAACTTGGACCATGGAGAAGCGGGACTATTCCAAGTAAGTACGGACCTTAATCTGATCCCTAAGCCTACATGAGTTGAACTCGGTGTAGGAAACAAGGGTGGATAAGGTATTTTCAATATGTAAAATACATGAAAAGGGTAAATCAGTGGAGCACCGAATGATTTCCTTATCGCGGATTTTTCCTCCTAACGTGCGGATGCGCACTGAGGAATAGTACCAAGAGTCTTGAAATTCTACTTGGACATGATGAGGTGGAGAAGGGTGTGAATCATGTAACTGACATTTTTGGATTAATGGGGTTCATGTGATGATGGAGGATAACTGTTGACTGTGTTTAAAACACAACATATATATCACATTAGCCTGGAATGGAAACAACAAATGAGCATCGACCGCTGACCAAATTCATAACGCGGACACGGGACTTGTATCAATTTGTTGCTCAGAACCCTTGAGGAAGTTGGCCTGTAATGGTAGGAGGGACCTTGGGCCGAGCATCCATGCCATTCAGGGGTCCTTTTAAGTGTGAAAGGTGATGTAAGCCCTAACGAAGGGGAACACGAATCCTAACAAAAAAATGGGTGAGAGCATGTCCGGGCAGAATCTGACACTCTAGGTGCTGAACCAGAGTACCCTTGGGCATGTTGGTGAATCACCTAAGAGGACCGGAGGGCCAACTAGAGGGTGGACGATTTGAAAAGACGAGTATAGAACAAGTGTATAGATAACTCTCAGGAGGGAGAAGTACATGGTGTGGTCATTACAAACCCGACGTGAATGAGTACATAGTCCCATGCCACATCATATACTCCCCTCCCTGGGAAAGGGTAGGCCAAGGGGCCAAGGTGAAAGGGAGATCTCCAAGATATGGGGATGGACCTGAAGTCTATACATTTGGGCAGTCCTACGTATCCCATGAGGATGATGATCAAGCCACACGTAGTTCTGGAAAGAAACAAGAGTAATGTGCAGTTTGTCGTCACGCGGTAAGGATGCAAATGGGTAAGATACCCCATGCACA
This sequence comes from Viscum album, assembly GCA_963277665.1. NCBI lineage: Eukaryota > Viridiplantae > Streptophyta > Magnoliopsida > Santalales > Viscaceae > Viscum > Viscum album. The sequence continues at coordinate 1,539,609,409 of OY728125.1, read as the reverse complement.
GGAGGTGTACGACATGACGAGTAACCCGACGTGAATGGGGACATAATCTCATACCACACCGTACAATCATGTCATAGAGAACCTGGGATAGGGGCCCGAAAAGGCCGAGGGGCCTGAATTTGGCCCTCGGATGGAATGTCCCGACCAGTTTACAATTTAACATCTTGCAGTGAGGATGAAGAAAGGGGTAAGATACCCCAAACAAGGGAGGTTTACGGCGTGGTGAGTAACCTGACGTGAATGAGTACATAATCCCATACCACTCCGTACAATCCTGTAATAGTTTAAGACTTGGGCCGGGGGCCTGAGATTGGACACGCAAAGCGTGGCAGGGCCTGTGCTCGTGGAATGGATGATAAATAACGGGATGGATGTCTCAAGGGGATATGTGTGGCATGGAGAAATAACCCGATGTGAACAAGGACATAAGTACACTCCACACCACACAACCCTAAATTAGAACTTGGGCCAGGGGCCAGAAAAGGCCAAGGGGCAGGAAAAGGCCAAGGGGCCTGAGGCTGGGCGTCCCGGCCAATGGTAGCCATACGACCTCTTGTACGGTTACCGCCTCATCACAACTCCTAATCCCATGTGAGAAGTGCTTGGTGTGGGAAACAAGGAGCCGGACTCGGCCCTACCTATCATATAGGGGTCTAATGGATGGCATTGCCCGAAGGGAGTTCGTCGCTTGGAGATACAACGAGGTAGAATGAACCACTACACTCAATGTTTAAGACATCTTGGGGTGTCTCTAATGACAAAGGAGAGTTGTTGACCGTATTCAAAACACAACGTCCTTGTAGTGACCCAAAATGGGAACAAAAAATGAGCATCAACCGCTGACCATATTCGCAATGCGGGACTTGTATCAATTTGTTTCTCAACATCCTCGAGGGTGTTGGCCCGAAGTGGTAGGAGAGCCCTTGGGCCTAGAATCTCTGTCATTCGGGGGCCCTTCTGGATGGGAGAGATGATGGAGTCTCAATCAAAGGAGTGGGTGAAGCATATATGTGCCCATCTGTGAAAGAGGTGGACACCTTTGTATAGCGGGATCGAGATGAGCTCTATGTGAATTGGGGCAAAATCTTTCACCACACCATATGTCAAAACCCGAGGGAAGATTCTGGCATTTGAGTTGTGCCAACAGACAAAATGTCTGGGCGTTCCTACGTATCCCATAAGGATGGGAATCAAGCCGTACATAGTTCTTGAAGGCCATGTAGTTTAGCATTGTACGGTAAGGACGTGAGAGGATAGAATAATGGGGAGTGGTAACATGGTGCGGCCATTGTAATCATGGCATGAGTGGGGCTAAGGAAGCCTACACCATATCATGCAAGGATCCTCCGAGAGAACTATACCCAGGGGGGATATTCAAAGAGAATAATTTGGGGCTGGGCTCAAGACTTAATGTTTGAGAGTTTCTATTTATCCCGTGGAATGGGAATAAAGCCACACATAGTTCTAAGGGTGCAGTTTAACATCTTGCAGGATGACATAAAGTTTATCGTCATGCAGGACAAACCAGTTTAGGGTCATGCGGGACCATCATGCATTTAGGGTCATGCGGGGCCGTACAGTTTAAGGTCGTGCCGGACCATCATGTAGTTTAGGGTCATGTGGGACCATCATGTAGTTTAGGGTCATGTGGGACCGAATATTTTAAGGTCGTACAGGACCAAATAGTTTAAGGTCGTGCAGGACCAAATCCATCAAAATCGTTTTTTTTTCATCAAATCCACTTTGAGGATAAAGTGGAAACCATACTTGACCAAAATACCTTACAGCTAGACACATATCCGAAATTCCAAACCGGTCCACAGATTTAAAATTTGAAGGATTCATCACCATGGGAACCATTGTGCCAGCAAACGATCCCAAAAATCACGCAGCCGCTGCATCGAGAATGGATCATCGAAATCGCACTACCGCCATCATCATCACTCATTGTCATCATCACGTCATAGATGTCCAATATGAACATCATTGTCATAACCATCACTACCAGAGTCACCACATCACCGACGGGATGCCTACCGCCATCATAGAACCCCCAAAATTTGCCTTCGTGAAAGTATCATAATAAAAATAGCACCATCAAGAACTTCCCGCCAGAGAACAAACCTTCCACATCATCGGAAACACTTCATCCATGCCCCCAAAAAAACACCATATTCGCAGTCACCAAAAAACAATTAAATCTTAACACAACCTAAATAGAAGAACTGTCATTGCGACACCCTTTTCATCACCATCGACTACGACTCCATCACCACGTCAAAAACAAAAATCACCGAACAAGAAACCCAAATTGAAAAATTTATCAAGCGAGCATAAACAAGAACTCGCCAAAAAATACAAAAACCATCACCAGTAACTAATAAGAATAAAACCCAAGCATATATTTCAAACCATAAGACAACATAACAATAGAAAACCAACTGAGGACACACCAGGATTACCGACTCCATCTCACCAAAGATCCCAAAACCTCAAAGAATCCACCGCACCATATCCAACTGGGAAAGGTGCTGAGGAATGATAGGTTAGAGTAAGGATTTGAGCGATGGAGGGCTCTGAGAACCGCCATCATCAAGAAATCAGAAACCCATAAGTAGAGAAAACAAAAAAAAATCTGACTCTAGTAGCGTCGGAAACCTATCATCCACCGAACCACAAACCCAAAGCCTCATTGTAACCACCACACCAGCTCCGAACAGAAGATGCGTAGGGTCACTTGAGTCCATAGAAAGGTTACAGCAACCTGGAGTTTCCATAGCACACATCCATCGATGGGAAGAAGAAGTCCAAGGAAGAAATTCCATGTAGAAATTGGGCATCGAGGAGAAGAACAAAAACAGAATAGGGGGTACGCACCATTGGGGTAAACCCTATGAATTATGTAAGTTCCTTCCCATTTGGTCTCCAACTTAGGTGGTTTCCTACCAGGGATCATTAGTGTCCGGAGTTACAATACCAAGTCACCTAACAGGAAAGAGCGGAGGCGAACCTTCTTGTTGAAGACTCTATCCATCTTATTCAGATGCCTTTCCAGATTGTGAAGGGCACGAAGCATATTCTCATCAAGTGCTTCTAATTCAGCCAGATGAATTTCTTCTACCTTATCTAGTGCCTGCTGGTTATAGACTGTTGTACGTAACGAAGGCAGCTAGATCTCGATGGGTAGGATAGCCTCAGCTCTGTACACCAGGGAATATGGGGTCACCTGGGTGGAATTACGATTCATCATCCGATAAGCCCAGAGGGCATTGGGGAGATTGTCCGTCCAACTCTTCTTGTTATAAAAAACCATTTTCTACAAAATGTTAGAGAGGGTCTTGTTGAATTCCTCAATCTGTCCATTTTATTGCACATGGTAGTAGGAGGTACGGTTTGAACGGATGTTGTACTTGGCATACAATTTCTTTAGCTCAGCTGCTCGGAAGTTGGTGCAGTTATCGGTGAGGACGACGTGAGGGACTCCAAAATAGTAGATGATATTGGAGCTCACGAAGTCAATGATAGAATGGGACTTGACCTCCTTGAGTGAAACTACTTCTACCCACTTGGAAAAGAAATTTGTGGTGGTCAGTATAAACCTGCACTGGCGATCTATCACCAGTAGATATGGTTCCATGACATCGAGTCCCCACACCGCAAATGGCCAAGAGTACTTGGTGGAGTGGAGAGGTTCTAGCAGCCAATGCATGAAGTTAGCATGAATTTTCCATGCATGACATATCTTGGAGAACTCAATGCAATCATGGATCATGGAGGGCTAGAAGTACCCCAGTCTTTGGATCTGATGGGAAAACTTTGGCTCAGTCTGGTGAGCCCCACAGGAACCGGCGTGAACCTCCTGCATGACCTGAGAAATATCGACTCCTTGGATGCAACGGAGGAGAACACCAACGAACCCATGCTTATAGAGGATCTGCTCAAGACTGGGAACACTCTGGAGGGTAAACTACAAATCGCGGCATCGGATTCGCTCGTGCTCGGCCCGATCAGCCGGGAGGCAACCATTTTAGAGATACTTGAAAAAGGGGGATCTCCAGTCAGGGGTCACTTCAACCACTGCATTTGAGGAACTTGGGGGTCCTGACATGGAGGATCCAGCGTTAAGATGGCTTACTCTCAAGTTGTCATCATCATCTGGGGTGATGGGAGAAATGACTCTCTGATGTGCCATGTGTACAATCAGATCATCCTTCTCGGGTTCTGTGAGTGATGCATCCAGGCTGTCCAGGTCATCCACTCGACCGTTCTGAGATCGAGGGACATGATTAACTTCCAACCGAGATGGAAACTAGGCCATTATATGGAGAGTGTGCTCCAATAATGGTATATGATTTGGCTTTCTGATGATGTAGTCACCATTGATTTTCTTGATGACTAGTTAAGAATCCCCTTTCACATGAAAATGGGGCACATCGATCTTGAGGGCTAGCTCGAGGCCAGTGATAAGAGCCTGATACTCTGCCTCATTGTTGGTGTAGCCTTCTGATAGAAGAAATGAGTATGAAAGAATGTCTTGTGTTGGGGTGATAAAGACAATACCCAGGCCTACTATGTTGAGTCCGGGATCATTGAGCCTCCTGCCGGTGAGGCTCTGGGAGGCACCATCGAAGTGTATTTTTCAACATGGGATAGCATGATCTACTGAGAGGATTGCCTCGTCGGGAAAATCCAAGTCTAGGGACTGGTCCGCATGTGGTTGGATGGGCAGCAAGAAAATATGCTAATGCTTGTCCCTTGATATCCTTCTGAGGCACGACCCTGATGTCAAACTATTGGAGGATTACTACCCACCGTGCTAGATGGCCGGTCAACATGGGGCGGTTTAGAATGTACTTCAGCGGGTCTACCTGAGACACCAGCTATACCTCATGGTGCTACAAGTAGTGTTGCATTTTCTGTACTATGAATACCAATACAAGTCATCTCTTTTCAATGGGGGGTATTTGTTCCATGTATCGATGAGAATACGACTAAGGTAGTAGAGGATGTTTTATGTCCCCTCATTGTTCTTCTAGGTGAGGAGGGCACTGAGAGATCATTCCAGGGAAGTCATGTATAGGATCAGCGGATTTTTGGAGATGGGTGGCATCAAGACCGGAGGCTGGAGAAGATATTGCTTGATTTCATCGAACGTGGTCTGAAACTCTTCATCCCATTCGTAGGCAGTGCCTTTCTTCATAAGCTGGGAAAAGGGCTTACACTTACCGGCCAGATTCACAATGAATCGGCGTATGTAGGCTAAGTGGACTTGGAAACCTCAAGGATCCAAAATATTGCTCAGGGGAGGCATTTGACTGATGGCCTTGATCTTCTTTGGGTCGATCTTGATCCCCTGGTACCTGACAACAAAGCCAAGGAACTTCCCAAAGGTGACCCCGAAGGCACATTTCAATAGGTTCATCTTCAGGTGGCGGGAACGGAGGAAGCCGAACACTTTCTCTAGGTCCTTGAGATGGTCCTAGAGTTGGTGGGATTTGACCACCAAGTCATCCACATAGCATTCCACCAATGTCCTGAGGATTGGCTTGAATATTCCATGCATGGCCCACTGATAGGTGGCACCTGCATTCTTTAAGCTGAAGGGCATGACCTGGTAACAAAACGTACCTTGTGGTGCCCTGAAAGCTATGGACTCATAATCCTAGAGGGCCATCTAGATGTGATTATATCCGGAGTACCCATCCATGAAGGAAAGGTCTTGGAACCCAGTCATAGCATCGATCAACAATTCTTTCACTGGAAGGAGAAAATCATCCTTTGAGCACTGACGATTGAGATATCGGAAGTCAATGTAGACTCTGATATATCAGTTCTTATTCCTAAATGGCACAATTTTGGCTAGCCACTTGGGGTACTAGACCTCATTGACAAAGTTTTCTTTGATTATCTTGTCAACTTCGTCCTAGACCATGGCACCGTGAGGAGGGTGCATCTTTCTGGGAGGCTGCTTGAACCTGTGATGATTTTCTAGAAGACCGAGGTGGTGGACGTCTACCTGAGGATCTAGTCCAGGAATCTCATCATAACTCTAAGTAAACACATCACATTGATATTTCAGGAAGCCCACATACCACTGTTTCTCCTCGAGAGGCATGGCTGCACTGATCAACGTGGGTCTTGGTTCCACCTTGCTACTGAGGTTCACCTGTACCAGATCATCGACCGTGGCAGAGATGCCCTCTTCAAAGTCAGGGGGAGAATCCTCCAAATCCTCTTATTTTCTTGCGGAGGAGGGATCCCCAGCAGTAGAAGCTTCCTCTGGGTCAGCATATTTCTCTTAGAGGCTGGTACTAGCCTGAGCAGTAGTGGTCACCACATCTGGAGATTCTGGTACTGCTGAAACCATAGTAATGAAGGTTGTCGACCTAATCCCATCTGGTCTTCAGCCCAAGGGGCCACACTTGATGATATCAAAGCCATAGTGGTGTGTCGGCTAGAGCCGGTTAATTCCAGCCTGGTGAAACAGGCAAGTATGACGTACTGTTGTTGTTATGGGGCGGACATCCTGATACCGTACAGGGGTAGGAGGCTCCAGGATCACCTGAGCCTGATTTGTGTAGTAGTACAAGGTGATTTTACACCATCACTTGGACTTGGTAATATTCCCCACCCTTGTACCAAAGACAACAAAAAATTTCCTCATTTCAGGGGTTGTGGCCTCCAATTGATGGATCGGGAAGACGTAGGCGTCATCCAGCCCTGCCCAGGGGTCAGTTGCAACCGCGACGGGTTCGACCTCACTGGCCTAAATCTTCTTGTCCTTTCTCTTGTAATGGTTTTCATCTAGGTAGTGGGGTTCACAAGAGTAAAAAAGGAGATGTTTCACCTTGTATTACGCCTAATAAACCATTGAGGGAGTACTTGAGGCATTGATGATATGATGAGGGGACCGTCGCGTACAGGTGGAGCCATGGTATTCCCATCAATGCATTATACACGGTGTCTTGGGAGACAACCATAAACTCGGTGTTGGAAACTAGGCCACTGAACTGGGTCTTCAAACGGATCTTACTGAATGGGGTATGCTCTATCCCTTCATATCCTTAGATTCTTAAATTGGAGGGATTCAGGTTATCTTCAGATAACCCCAGCTTCCGCAGTGTCCGCGTCAGGATAAGGTTAATCCCGGAGCCGGTGTCAACAAGACAGCGGTGGACCTCCACACCATTAAATCGGCCAGTAATGTACAGTGGTAGGATGTTCCCCTATATGGGAGAGCCTTCATCTTCTCCAGAGAATTAAATGATGGCCTGACATTCAGCGTTCTCGACCGCTTCAGCATGAAAGGCTTCTGCAGCTGATACCTCCGTCTCAAACTGGAGGGGGCTTCTTAAAGCCTCAATGAGGGCCTCACGCATATCTGATGACAGGTGAAGGGCCTAGAATATGTAAAGCCTCTCTAGGATATTGGAAAGGTGCTTGATAACATCATACTTTTATACCAGGTGTGAGCTTCTGCTTGCAGGAGGCTGCTCTGTGACAGGAGGCATGGCGGGCCCTGCCGACTGGGCCTGCGGCTGACTGGTGTTGGGCATATCTTGATGATCACTAGTCGAAGCCCGCAGAGTAGCTATTATATGAGGTTCATATGACTGAGACCGACCTATATAAGGGAGAGGCTGGTCGCGGCATGGTCGAAGTGGCTCTACCTAATCCAGCAATACGAGCAGCGGTGGAGGCAGGCCTGATGACACCGGATGAAGAGGCTGCGCGTGCTGAGCTCTATGATGGGTATGTTGTCTGGTCTCAATGGAATGCACGGCCTATCTAGAGGTTCCAATTGATGTGCCTTGACGACCCACATGGTCGCGGCTCCACCAATGTTGGCATCGGCTGGGGACGGTGGGGAGGTTCGACTGGCGCTCCCCCTCGTCAGGAGTCATGTAGGGATTTACCAACTCCATGGTATTAACCGAAGCATACCCTTGACCATCACTTGAAGATTCATCCATTACTAGGATGATTCCGGGAGTAATCCCCATCTCCGGAGGCATGAATTTTCCGAGAGTGAGGGACTATGATGGCATTAGTGGGTCTCATTGCTTTCCCTTGCGTCGATAATGCTTGCTCTTCTTGGAAGGCGTCAACTGAGATGATGATGCAGAAGTGGTGGTTGTAGCCTCTAAAGGCTCTGGATAATTCAGGAATTCACTAATGATACCATGGGAATGAGAAACCATTTTTCAAGCCATCCGGTCATTATACTTCTGGGACTCATGGTTAGAAACCTGCTGTCACTCGCCCTCACTGTTGTTTCTGCTGTCTGGCCTTACGAAGACACCTGCCACTTGTGTCGGGGTCGGGCCCAGCCTGACTATGTTGTTATCAACCTGGTCTTGAAACCATTATTTTAACACATATAACTTCTTGAGGGTGTGCCCCAGGTTCTGGTGATAGGGGCATTAGTTGGGTCAATCAGTGAGGTTTGCCTCTTCTGGCCTTCTACACTCAGGAAAGCGCACAATCCCTTGTTCCAATGCACTTCAGAAATAGCTGGGGACCTAATTCTCGTTGAACGAGTAGGTCCAGTTTCTTCTATCTATAAAGGGGGGTCTTGGATCATGTCCCTGATGAGAAGCTGGAGGATCCTTCCGAGGAGGTGAAGCCTGGTTGTCCCACCTAGGCGGTGGTTCCGCATTCCGCGGGGGCACCTACTGATTCTGAAGAAGCCACTGCTGGGATGGAGGTTGCGCCTGTGGTAGCGAGCCTCTGTGAGGCTAGGGAAGTGGCTCTGCCGGTAATAATTCCAGCTGCCTAGGGGCCTCTATTTGGGCCACCGCAATGGGCTCAGCTCTAGTATACCTCCTTGTAGGAATTACAGGGGGCAACGGGCGTGCCTAGATATCCTATTGTAGGGCTTATTCCAAGCTCTGGATCTTATCATAAAAGTATCGAAATCCCCTGGTGTAGTTTAGGGTTATCAGAGAGGGAACCAGCTTCGTCTTGACATTTTTTACACACATCATTAGTAATTTATTCTAAGTCAGTGGCATGTCAAGGGAATATGTAAGCCCTTTACACTGGGTGATAAAGTCTATGACACTCTCATTAGGCCTTTGTTTGGACTTGAAGAGGTCTGCGATGCTCGTTTTTCACGTGGTGGAGCTAAACTGGTAGAGGAGTTGCCTACGAAGGTCCTCCCAGCTGGTTACGGATCCAATAGAAAGTTAGTTGTACCAGACGAATGAAGGCCCCTCCAATGTATAAACAAAACAGCAGAGCTTGGCAGCCTCCTGTTGTGCTGGAGTCCCTAACATGGGCCCACACCTTGAGTTGAAGTGGGCTAGGTGCTGTGGAAGGTCCCCTGTCCCGTTAAAGGGGGAGAAGGTGGGATTCCTGAAACTCGTAGGTGCCGACATATCATCCACCCATGTTGGGTATGGTTTTCCATTAGGCGGGATTTCCACCTGTCGTGTTTCCAATACCTCTAGGTGGGCAATAAGTGCCGCCATTGGATCATCTCGGTAGGTGTCCCTATCTTGACGGGGATCCCTAACCACGAGGGCATTGGTGAGTTCTTCAACATGGTAAGTAGGTCCAGCAGCTCGTGGAGTGGCTGGCGGCGCATTCTATAGGGCGGCTGGGGGAGCCCGAGCTGGGTCCCTTGGATTTTCGCACCATTTGGGAGGGTTTGGAGAGACATACCATTCCCTCTTTCTGTAAGCTCTGGCCTCAACCCTGTCTGTGGGGGCAGGATGGTTAGGGTCACCTGGAGGAAACTCGTCGAGGGGAAGTTGTTCCTGCCCCTGCTGCCCTAGCCTAGGATCACCGTAGTCCAGTCGTCGCTCTACAGTGCATTCAACCAAGAGTTCATCAACCAAATTCTTCTTCTCGGCAAGTTGTTAGTGCAATGTGTCCTTCCTAGAGTCTTCCTTCATCTTCTGCACTGAGTTAGATGGGTCGGAGTGCTTGGAAGCTCCGACGTGCTCTTTACCCTTACCGGAATTCCGGTTGAGTACTAATGCCTTGGTAGGCGCAGGGAGACCTAGTAGGTTCCTCTACTTGAGAGTAACCCTCCCCGATGGGTCCAATAGTGGTGGCATTCCCTCAGGGGGTAAGTCCCCATCAAGAATATCCAACTCGTCCTCTTTGTCCACTATGTCGGTCATGTTGACTGTGACCCTTCCTAGGGGCATGTCCTTGATATCACCTAGCAAGTCGGGCTGCCACCGAATAGGACTAAAGAGGAGGGCAGCATACTACCCCTAACCATGGATTTGTGCATGGGGGGAAGCCCCCTTGATGATCTTGTGGAGTATCTTGAAACTCTGAATTCATTGCTCTTGGAGGACCATACGACGAACTGGTGACTCGGGGCGCTGAGCCACAGGGAGCGCAGCCAGATCAACTAGACGGCATTTCTCTCCAATGTATTTGAAATGTTCTTGGATCCTGGGATAAACCACTCACTGATGAATAAGGAAAAAGTGCATCACCCAAAGGGTTTGGAGAAAACATTCAACCTCCTCTAGGGTGAGGGATTCTGGTGCGTGAAAATTTGGCACTACCATGGGCCAGAACATCTCAAGGAAGTGGTGTACCGTGAGGATGTTCCATAAGCTCCTCGGCTCAGATTTAGGGTATGGCCCTTGATTGACTCATTCATCAACTAAGGGTGGCTGAGGAACTGGCAGTGGTACTAAGGCAGACCACTGGGACGACAGGCTGGCGGGTGGAGGGTACGACGGACAGGCTGACTGGCCGCCGAATCTCGGGCTGTCCTCCGAAGAGTGTAGCGACCTGGCCTCTATGTCACGATAAGACGAGCTGATTTCCACAGTTCCTGGATCAGGGGATAGGGCTACTGGTGATAGGTTGCGCTGCTGCTCGCCTTCCATCGCTCCCCAGAATAGTTCTTTGTGATCTTCTGTCGAGGTAGAGAGCGCTTTTGGTGACGACAGTGGTGATTGTACGACTGTAACATGTGGGGTCTCCAGACTTTCATCCTCCTGTATATACCTATGGAGGGAGGCAGGAATCCTATGGACCTTGCATTCCAGGAGTACTAGGCTGATGTGCCTTGTTCCTTCCCCAGCCCCTGACTCAGTTAAGTGAGAGGAGGGTTCTCGTAGTGAGTTATATTCTGCTTTAGATTCTAAGAAGAGGACAGGTTTGATCTCTATCTGAACCTTCCCAGAATTCTTCTTATGGTGGCGGTGGCCCGCCTTCCTACCCCTAGGTGGATCCTTGGGATAGGTCTGATTTCTGACACAAGGTCCTTCGGTTGCACTGGTGCTGAGGCGTAGAGAGTTTGTGTCTGAGTAAGTTGGGGTGCGAGGAGCACTGGGACAAATGTCAATGGGTACATGGTGAGGACCTCCATGGATGAGGTTGGAGCAGTCAAGACCTCTTCTAGAACTGGAAGGAGCATGGGGAGGGCCTCCATGCTTGTTTCCCCTGGTGACCTCAGTACGAGGAGGCTCCTTGTTCCTGTCTAGATGAACATGGGTAGGACCTCCGTGTTGGGTGCTAGTGAGGTGAGGCTGGCCTTCACCCCTCTAGTTGCTGAGGCGAGGAGGACCTTCACTAGCTGCTAAGAGAACATGGGGTGGATCCCTACGTTGAAGAGAGACTGGATGGGCAATGTCCCTACACTGGCGGTCGGGGGCAGGAGGAATGACTCCATACCCAGTGTAATGGGAACGGGATAGGCTTCTATATCGAGTGTCACCGTCATAGGGAAGGCCCTCATTAGGATTGAGGGTGGAACGGGGCATACCTCCATGTCGATCCTCGAAGCGTGGAAGGCTCACGCTCTCCATGGTAATGGTACGGGGAGGACCTCCGTACTGGGTGGCATCACTGCGGGTTAGTTTGCGGCAGCCATTTCCTGTGTCAGCAACCAAGAGAGTCGACCTAGCCTACCTGTGGGGAAGTTGGGGCCTCGATCCTAGTTGAGTGTATAAGTTCCCATGCTCAGTGTATACAGGTAAGTCCTGATATGCGTCGGTGGTGGCTCAGGCCACAGTAGTCGTCGACATTGATACTTTTTGGTGGGCGTCTTCAACTTGCACCCAACGCTGGCGTCAGGTCGGATAAACCGGGGCTGGTGGTGTAGGTACGTGGCTTAACTGCTCCTCATCCAGCAAGACCGGGTGGTGGTGCTAACGCGGCCAGGTGGGATCCCTCGCTGGGAGCCCCTGGAATAGGACTCTGACTGGGTTGGGTCGTGCGTCACCTACCTCGTCAGCATAAGGTAAGGAGTTGTCAAATCATTCTGGGGAGAGGCTCCCGAAACAATTATATGTCACCGTGGGGAGCAGCGGCTCCCTGCGCAGCCCTTGGGGGCGGCATTGGCGATGAGGTGCAGACGCCTCCAGATCTAGGCAGGCCATATCCTAAGTCGGGATTATTCCCTCCCCCTCATAACGGCGCACGAGGTCGTTGATCACCCTTATTTGGATGACCTTGGAAGGGGAGATGGGTCATGAGCACCCCAGGGCCATGGGTGTAGAGGCCATTGTGGAAAAGTCGGAATTGCACGGGACTGCCGTGTCGGCACCGCCCCTACCCCTATGTCGGTGTGCAAGCGGTGATCGCATTCTGAGTGGAACAACTAGATTCCTAAGAAGCAGGGAGATTAACTCATTAGTGCTGAGAGAAAAAGGAATCGACAACCAATTCCCCGGTGTCATCCCGTCTTCCATGACCAGTAAGAGGGATCCACGCTAAAAATGTCACAAAACAGGATGTCCAAAGTTCTACTGACCCAACTTCTAGTGAGTTTCACGCCAGGCCCGCTATTTTCCTGGCGGGACCCGGCGCCAGATAAATGGATTCGGTGACACGCTAATCCATTGATGCCTCGAACACTACTAATCTCCATATTGAGGAGAATAATTTCACATTGGGTTCACCATTTCTGTTTCTGACGCTTTCGCTGGGGCGTGCGCGTTCGTCTTGTTTGAGGACGAAAGGCGTGGTTTTGTTGCCCCATATTCCCGCTTTCCAAAGGCGGGTGGCATCCTCTCCTTGTTCAAGGACATTTGCTGCTTGATCGAAACGGGATGATGGGATGTCGGTTCCTCCTTTCGTGGATTCCTCCTTGGAACTCATCACCTAGTCTGGGTCTCCCTTATAAATTTAAGACGTTGTTCGTGAAACTCTTCCTAGCGCCATATCATCATGGACACCAGTTAATTACACTGCTTCTATCAGGACATTCCAATGGGTCCTGTTAGGGTAGCAACCTTCGACTATAGGAGTAGTCACGTTGGAAATCACTGGCGTGTCTAGGCGCTGGGACACTGGCGCATCTGTCTTCTGTCCCTTATTATAGGGCTTCTCGAGGGCATGGAAGCTCGAGGAATCCCACATCGAATGTGTGGAATCACATTCCATGGGCATGTATCTAAGGTTTTCCTCATCTTCCCATGTTTAACACAGAGTATGCTGCAAGTTTAACGTCCAGCAGAGACATATTGGACTGATTAGAACATTGACTAGAGTGGATCAGATGGGTGAAACCCCTAGAGGGAACACCGATATTAGGGCCAACGTGTGGTTGGATTCCTGAATGTTGTTAAATGGAATGGATAATGGGGTGGCGTGATTTCACCAGGATTTGGTAGCCCAGATAAGAATTAGTATGGATGATGGAGCGGTTGTATGAAGTGTATGGTGAATGGGATGGAATCGTCATGAGGATGACGATAGTTTTGGGATTGAGCCTCGAAAAGGCTTCCTACGTATCCCCATGGAAGTGAATCAAGGTCCACATAGTTCATCTTGACAACAACTTACCACTGGTTGGAGTTCCAACGACTTACCACTGAAAGGGGTGACAACAACTTACCACTGAATGAGGCTGAAAATGGCTTAACACTGAATGGAGTGACAATGGCTTACTGCTGAAAGAGGATGACAACGGCTTAACACTGAATGGAGTGACAACATCTTTCTGCTAAAATAGGCTGACAATGGCTTACCACTGAATGGAGTGACAACGGATTTCTGCTGAAAGCGGATGACAATAGCTTACCATTGAATGGAGTGACAATGGCTTGCCGCTGAAAGAGGATGACAACGGCTTACTACTGAATAGATTTACAACAGATTGCCACTGAATGGGGAACAAAAAGTGGAATACAGTTTAACGTCATGAAGGATGAGGGTGGACTGACGTGAAGTGTCTGGAACCATTGGTTTTTGGGCTTGAACCTCAGGAAGGCATCCTACGTACCCTTCCTTGGAAAGGATCAAAGTCCACGTAGTTCGGGTATGGGGCAGGAGTCGGTGAACTGACATGAATAAAGACTTGGAGTCCAGGTGGATGGTGGGCTTGAACCTCATGGAGGCTTCCTACGTACCTTTTCTTGGAAAAGATCAAAGACCACGTAGTTCAAGGTAGGATTTGTGTGCAATGGCTTACCACTAGCTGGGGAAACAATGGATTACCGCTAATTGGGGTCCCCAGTTTAACGTCATGCAGGACAGAGATGAACCGACGTGAAGGTAGTTGGAGCGACTGAGTGTTGGGCTTGAACCTCATGGAGGCTTCCTACGTACCCTTCCTTGGCAAGGATCAAAGTCCACATAGTTCGGAAGGGGTAATTTGGGGCTTAAACTCTAGGCTGCCCAAGGTGTTGGTGAACCGATGTGAAGGGGGTCGGAGTGACCAATGGATGGTGGGCTTGATCCTCATGGAGGCTTCCTACGTACCTTGCCTTAGCAAGGATCAAATACCTCGTAGTTCATGGATGGTGGTGGGGCTTATACTCTAGGCTGCCCAAGGTGGATGTCATGGTCGGTGCTTTCTCTAAGACCATGTGAGTCATGCTCAGTGTGAGAAACAAGAGGTAGTAGAGACCTGATGATCACGTCATGAAAGGTGCGTCCATGGGAAGTGGAGTGGGGCTTACACGTAGTTAGCAGCCCAAAGAGGAAATAGGGGCTTACGCATGGTTAGCGGCCCAGGTAGATGAAGATTGGGACTTACTCCAGGATGGAGGCCCGTTGGTGACAAATCCCAGAAAGAGAGGGATTTGGAACCAAAGAAAGGAGGGGCAAGGATGCTTCCTCCAGCAAGAAAATCTAGGGGACATACACCAAGGTGGTTTCCCTTTCCCCATAGACAGACGTCGCTCCGATAAAGAGGATCTCATTCCATGTGAGGAATGATCTCACTCCCGTGGAGACCAGTGGGCATGCAGAATGTCCAAGGTGAGGGAACCCCGCGTACGAGGCACGGGGCGAGGTCACAGTTTAATGTCATGTACTGGGGATGATGGTGCTTGGCAGTTTGACATCCTGCAGCTTGGACGGAGTGGGTTCACTCTTCACCCTTAGGACTTACATAACAGGTACCCTATGCACCTTGGTGAAGAGAAGGGACAGGAAATGTCGTGGCTAGGGGTGTTATGGAGAGAACCATTGGGGGGTCCACGTTAGCGTGGCTATGAGAAGAAGCATGAGGTGAAGAAACGCAATAAGAAGTGGTGTACAGGGGACTTTGAAGTTACTCCGTGTGAACCTAGGAGGTTGCACGGGAGAGGGAGTTGCAGAGAAGAGGGGTTTATAAGTGGAGGCCTCGTAGAGATTTGGTGCTCCATGCAAGGGAAGGGCTTTGTGAAGGTGTGGGATTCGTGAAGGTGTGGGATTCGTGAAGTGAAGTGTCCTAGCCTAGACATAGGGCATATGTGCATATAAGAGGTTCTTCGCGAAGTGGAAGGGAATTTGCGAAGTGAAGCCCTACGAAGCATGGGTGCCTCACGAAGCAAGGTCCTGTGAAGCAATGTGTTTTGCGAGGCATAGTGACTTGGCCTTAGAATTTGAGTCACATGTGCATGGGGGTGCTTCGCGTAGCATAAACACTCTGCGATGACCTGAGTTCCCATGAGGATCTCCTTCCTTTGCGAAGTCCTGTGGGCTTCACGAAAGGAATCCCTCTCGAAAGAGGGGGTGAAAACAAGGCAAAGGGGAGGCACTTCGTGGAGAAAAAGTACCTTGAGCATCTCATGGTTATCCAAGTATAAAGTGCTTCGCGATTTGAGAGCTAAGAAGAGAAAATGTCAGATGATATGTCCTTTGGGTCTGGGGGGAGGCTGGTATTTATAGTCAAGAGGCTTCGCGAAGTCGAGCTCGCTCGGTGCGAAGATGTATTCCACTTTTCGGCGGGCTTGCGAACATCAAAGGGGCTCGCGGAGCATCCCGCCTTCTGGCTTCACGACGGGCTCGCGAACATCAAATCATCTCGCGGAGCATCCCACCTCCTGGCTTCACAGTGGGCTCGCGAACTTCAAAGGGGCTCACAGAGCATCCCGCCTCTTGGATTTTTTGTGGTCTCACGAACGTCATATTGTCTCACAGAGCATCCCGCCTCTGTGCTTCGTGGTGATCTCGCGGTTCCATGGCGCTCCACGAAAGGTCTTCACGAGGAAACTTCGGGGACTTTCTTATTATCCTTATCCCTTCTGATTTTTTGGTGACAACATCCACACCATAACACATTCTAAAATACATATCACAATAGCATGTATGTATATATCATGGTACCTATCACAACTATATGAAACAAGTAATTCATCCTAAATGGCATGGCATAATGCATGGTATGTGATTTCTAACAAGTGCATAAAATGATGCATGAGATGGAATACCCTCATCTCATCAGTTTGAAACAAAATAAAACCCACAATCATATCAATAATTACATCATAGTTAAAGTACATCACCAAATGATGGAATCAAATCAACTATAATAGTCAAATTCAGAAAACAACAATTTCATTTGAGGCAATTTATCTTTTTCCTATATGTGGGTTAGCTATGCCCAAGAATAGCTCATTACCAAATATAATTTCCTTCATATCCCTATCTATTGTTTCTAAATAACAAACCAAAAAAGAAAAACCTCTTATTATACTACTTTGTAACTTCCTGGACTCAGATGCCACTGGATGGTGTCCCGAGCCCGGTTGGTCACATGGCCTCAAGCACATCTCCCCAGACACCAAAGGTTTTTGACTAGTAGAGAGGGACTATATGTTTCATTGGGGGGACTATGCCCTCATCACCAAAGTGTAGAACTATATAATATCAATAACATACAAGTAGAATAAGTAGTAAATCAAAAAGATAATAAACAACATCCATAGTAGAGATGAACAAACAATACCAGAAGTAATCTCATATATAGATGATGGTGATGATACATGTCATAGGTCTCTAAAAACATAAAAAACAAGTATACATGGAAGATGTGAAAGACCCTAGACCACCCTGAGAGGGGGGTGAATCAGGGTTTCAACTTTTTCTCGTCTTTACTGGATCTTGTTCCCATGTTGGTAGGAACTTGTTTAAACCTGTATGATGGATAAGTACAGTAATTAAAACACCTAGAAGGACAACACAACACTTTTTACTTGGTTCTCCACTGAGTTCTACGTCCAAGGAGCATACACTGAAATGTTTCCAATCGTACCAAATTCCACTAAGCTTCACTAGATGTGTATTACAAAGGTTCGGGCACAATCACTTTGTCCCATGCACATTGCCTTTGCAAAGGTTCAGGGATATCTGACTGCTTCCCTCGGGTCACTCCCATTGAATCCCCCTGGCTCACTACCTTGGGTGAATTCTAACTCATTTTATCGACTTGAAGGTCGCTTCAATAGATTTTCATTAAAGTATTTGTCTTAGTTCAACATGAGACACTGATTTCATCAAATTCTGGGATTGATGCACTTGAAATCACTGAACACACAAACCAGATAGTCAAAGAATTATCACAATTGTACTGCCCTGAATAATTCACAATCTTCAGTTGGTCACACCTTGTTCTTATTCTTCTTCTCTTCCTTTAATTCTCAATACCAACATATAAGTGTATTGGTATACTTCCTTATTTCAATGCATATCTAAGTTTAGTTGCACGTATCATTCTTCTTCTCTTTGTAAAGCACAATGAGGGTGTTAAACACCAGTCATGTGTGTGCGGTACTACTTCTCTTCATAAAAATGAATTGTTCACAGTACTTCCTTCTTCGTGAAGCCACTTTGAGTGTGCTAAGCACCTGTCAAAGGCTTGCGAGACCCCCCAAATTTTTTGCGCACCCTTCTAGGCATCTTGTGCATAAAAATCAAACCTTAACCATAAAAATACCTTTTGGAATGAAAATCCTTTTCGTGCAGAACTTCCCTTTTCCATGCAACACTTTCTTTTTCATGCAACACTTCTTATTTTCGTGCACCACTCTATAATTCAATTTTTTTTCATGTCAAATCTCTGCATTTTTCTAAGTGTAGAGCCTTAACAAATGGAGAGGGGGTCACCTCGTATTTATAGGCATTTTGGCCCTGCATGAAAAACACTAATCCACGTGTAAAATCCTCTTCGTGTGCGTAAAAACTCTTTCACGCAACATCATATTTCGTGCACTTTCTTGAGTTTTTCACACGCTTTATGCATTTTCTATTTTTCTCTGTTTTGAACTCAAAACACCAATTGTGCGCAAAATTGTAAACATCGTTCCATATTGCACGCAAAATCAATCTTTTTCATAGCCTCCTTTTTCATGCACTTTTCCCAATTTTTCATGCACTCCATTCCTTTTCCAAATTTTGATGTTCTAATCCTGAAACAGCAATTGCGTGCAAAAACCCCCTTGAACTTATCATGCAACTTTCTCTACCAAAAACACGTGTCTTTCATCTTCCGATTTTCAGGCCCAAAAATTTGGAAAACACTAGAGAACAGTGCCACCTTCAATATATACTTCGGTCATAACCTTCATTCTTATTTTATGTGATTTTTCTTCTTCAACAACTCTTCTTATTTCATCACAAACTCCACTATCGTGATATATATCCATTGATAGATCAGCTTTAGCATCGTCAGAGTTTCCATGGAAAGTACTATAGCTTCCCTGTCATCCACCAGCATCTTTCCTTCTAATAAAAACTGTATATGAATGGAAACACCTTTACTCCCATTTCCTTTATAAGGATTGCATCATAAGTTCTCTTGAATTATGATATTTTTTAAATACAAATCATAAAACATCATCTGATTTAGATACAATGTGAAATGCATGGCCATATCAGAATGTCAATACCTTACACACACTCTCTTCTTCTTCAACTATCATTCTCTACTTCATGAAAATCAGATGATTCTATTCTTCAAGTAAGATCTTGCATGGTTCTCATGAAATCATGAAGAATTGCATGGTATTCTTCTTAAATCATCCTCAGATGGATGATACCTCACCATTCCTCCATTTCATTAGAGTTCTTCTTGATATCCTTCATTTTGATCTTCATTGAAAACTATTGACAAAAAATACAACCTTATATACAAATTGGTCCCAACAAGATGTAAAAAAAGGCCAAAAAGTATCCTTGTTAGCATCACGAGCCTCGGATCGGTCCTATGCTCCCCTGCTCTTAAACAGCAATCAAGAACCTTTAAAAAGGCACTTTCCCTTATACATACCTGCAATCATATAATATTTTTGGATACCCAAGGTGTCCCAAACTGGGTGTGATACATAATCTCAGTAGGAAACCAACCAAGGTCTAGTTTCATCCATTCAGTGAGTATATAACAGTCACAGTGCGTAGGCAGTAATAAAATATGCAAGGAAGTACTAAAAGTAAACATCCTATAAAGTCTAGGTTCCCACTAGACCCAGCGCATATCCTGAATTCCACTATGAAAATAGGTAACCAAAGGATTCCTAAGAATACCATCCATAAATTATAAACAAATATTGAATCCAAGCTTGTGCTTTGGCTTGGAAGATGTGTCATATAGATCATTCCATTCATTATTCAATTTAGAACATAGGCCCATCATTGGAATTCCTAATTTGGAATATAGGTATCACTTTAGGTATAATATAAACTAACACCCTACAATACCATCCATGGTGAACCTATCAAGAACTTAGGTATCACTCTAGGTGTGGTATAACATCCCTTCCATTTGAGTCCATCTTTAGTGGTCCACTAAGGGATCCCAAGTATCACCCATGGAATATATAATCAAATTCCCTCTGATTATGTCCTTGGCGATCCATAAAAAGTCTAAGTATCACTCGGCATATAATATTCATCCCCTATGAGTCATTCCTTAGCAGTCCATATAAGGAGTTCAAGTGTCACTCGGGCATAAGCAAGGTACAAGCCAACTGATTTGGTCCATGATGTTTGTATAAGAAATCATGTGTCACTAAAGGAATATAAGCATACATGTATTAATTAAAATTTAATCAATTTCAATTAGTCATGTCAAGTTCATGACCTTATTCATTTTCATTCAAAACTCACCTCAAAAGGTGAGTCAATTCATGGGATAAGCTTAGAAGGATTTTCTATTAATTTAACTTACATGGGAATTTAATTATAATAAGCATTTCATGATTTAACAACCAACATTAGGAAAGTATCTAGGAATATAAAATCCATTACCTTCTCTATATCAATTCAATTACAATTAATATTACAATTTCAATTATAATTCATTCTAATTATAATTTTCAATACAATCTACATTTAAATTCACAATTCAATTCACATTTTGAAAATTCATTGTTAACATCCTGTGAAAAGGGGTAAAGGAAACACCTCAAAGGTATCCAATTTCATATACCATCATAATGGTCCATTTAATTACACAACACGCCCAAAGGGGAAATTATTTAAAGGAATGGGAGTTTGCTATAAGTGTGGAGAAAAGGTTCGTTGATCTAATGAATGCAAGGGGAAGAAACAAGTCAATGACATTCAATTCTACAATTGTAGAGATATGGGACACTATGAAAATGAGTTTCCTAAGCACTAAGGAAAATTACCTCAGAAAATGCCATGAGAGAAAGGGTAAGCTTATGTGATTACAACAGTGGAGGTTGAAGTTCCTAATGATGTGGTGGAAGGTACTTTAATTGTTTCCTTAAACTTATCCAATGCTTTATTTGATTCTAGATCATCGTATTCCTTTATATCTTCCTAGTTTTCCAAGAAAATTAGACATTTCCAATTTTATTTAATAAAGTAGTTATTACTCAAAACTTTTAAGGTAAGTATCATTACAACAACAAAAAAATTCAATCAGTCCCCTTTGTGACACACAAACATAATTTAGTTGCTGACCTTATCATCATACCTATGTTTGACTTTGACATAATTCTTGGTATGAATTGGATATCAAATTATGATGCAAAAATCTATTACAAGAAGAAGGAAGTTACAGTTTTTTAGAATGATATAGAATCCATTATCTTTAGAGCAGAAACATCATCATCTAGATCTTATCCAAATCCACCTTTAGTAACTTTTATAAATGAAATTCTTGGGGAGGAATAGAAAAAATAATATATGGATATTCAAATTTAAGATGTACCTATTGTTCAAGAATACATTGATGTTTTTCCAAATTATTTACTTGGAAATCCTCCAGAGTGGGAAGTTGAGTTCTCTATTGATTTAATTTCTGGTGCAAGAACTATATCAAAGACTCCTTATAAAATGGCCACTGTGGAATTAGTAGAACTCAAGAAAAAACTAGAGGAATTGAGTGATAAAGGATTTATCCACCCTAGTGTTTCTCCATGGGAACCTTTGTTCTCTTTGTCAATAATAAAGATGGATCTATGAGGCTATGTATTGACTATAGGGAGATCAATGCTATTATGATAAAGAAAAAGTATCATCTTCCTCTCATTGATGATTTATTTTATCAACTTCTTGGAGCCCAATATTTTTCAAAGATTGACCTTAGATATGGATATCATTAGCTATGTGTGAGGAAGGAATATAATCCTAAGATATCATTTCAAACTAGGTATGGGCATTACAAGTTTACAGTAATGCATTTTGTACTGACTAATGCACACTCAATTTTCATAGATCTAATGAATAGGGTTTTCAAGGAATATCTTGATGACTTTGTTGTGGTATTTGTCAATGATATCCTAGTATACTCCAAAAGCTAAAAATACCATGATAATCACTTACAAATCGTTCTGAAAAATCTTAGAAGAAATGAATTATATGGGGATTTTAGAAAGTGAGAATTTTGACTTCAATTAGTTTCTTTTCTTGGACATATTATCTATAAGGATGTAATCTTAGTTGATCTTGCAAAGACAAAGGAAATCCAAGAATGGCCCATGCCAATGAACATAACTGAGGTACATAGTTTTATTGGCTTAGTAGGTTACTATCAGTGTTTCGTTCAGAATTTTTCCCCATTGGCTAACCCACTAACCAAGCTCACACATAAAGGGGTAACATTTGTATGGAAAAAAGAATGTACACAATACTTTGAATAATTAAAAAGAAGATTGGTCAATTCTACAATTTTGACTCTTCCATCTAGAAATTATGGATTTTTGATATACAGTGATGCATCAAAGAATGGATTGGGTTGCGTCCTTATGCAAATTGATAAAGTTATTACTTATGCATCAATGTAGCTGAAGACTCATGATAAAAATTATCCAACTCATGATCATGAGTTAGCAGCTGTAATATTTTCTCTAAAAATATGGAGACACTATCTCTATAGTGAAATATGTGAGATATATACATATCAAAAGAGTTTGAAATACATTTTTACAAATAAATAACTCAACATGGGGAAAATTAGATGGCTCAAGTTACTCGAAGATTATAATTTTTCAATACACTACCACCCAGGAAAGGAAAATAAGGTGGTAGATGCATTAAGCAAGAAATATCATGGACTTATAACCCAAATGAGGATTGAGAGAGATATTATATTCATGTATTTGCTAAAGATGGATATGGGAATTGTTAAGGAAGGGTAAAAATCTTTCCTCTTTCAAATTATTGCTAAACCATCTTTACTAGAGATGATAAAAAGATCTCAATCTAATGATGAGAATCTACAAAAGAAAATTAAAGCTGTTAAGGATGGAAGATTGGCAGAATTTATGTATGAGGATGGAGTTCTGAAATTTGGGAAGAGGTTGTGTGTTCCATCAGTACCTGAGATAAAAAGGGAAGTATTAGATGATTCTCATAGCTAAAATTTCTCTATACACCTTAGTAGAACCATGATGTATAGAGATCTGAAGGAACATTTTTGTTGGGATAACATGAAGTAAGAAATTGCATACTATGTGTCAAGGTGTCTAGTTTGTCAACAAGTCAAGGTCAAGAGACAACATTCTAGAGGGGTCATGAAACCTCTACCTATTATTATGTGGAAGTGGGATGACATTATGATGGAATTTGTCATAGGACTACTGAGGAACCCTAGAATAAATGATTCAATATGGTTAATTGTTGATCATCTCATAAAATTGGCACATTTACTTCTATAAGAGAGGATTTACCACTTCAGCACCTGGAAAGACTTTATATTAATGAAGTTGTAATACATCATGGTGCACCTGTATCAATTGTGTCTGATCAAGATCCCTGATTTACATCAAAATTCTGGAAAATTATCTAGAAGGCTTTGGATACTGAGCTTCATATGAGTACTGTTAATTACCCCCAAACCGACAGACAGTCTGAAAGGGCTATTCAAACACTGGAAGACATGTTGATATCATGCTCTCTTGACTTTCAAGATGTCTGGGATTAATAATTTCCTTTTGTGGAATTTTTCTATAATAATAGTTTCCATTCTAGCATTCAAATGGTGCCATGTGAAGCATTATATGGAAAGAAGTGTCGAACTCCAACTTGTTGGGATGAAGTTAGTGAGAGGAAAATTATAGGTCGAGAACTTATCAAAGAGACAACTGCAAAGGTAAAGAAAATTCAGGCCTATATTAAAGAATCCAAAAGTAGGAAAAATATTTATGTTGACAATCGGATAAAGGATTTAGAATTTCAAGTAGGATATCATGTCTTTCTAAAAGTATCTCTGTAGAAGGGTGTCTTAATGTTTGGTAATAAAGGGAAACTGAGCCTCAGGTACATCGGACCGTTTGAAATTCTAGAAATAATTAGAGCTGTAGCTTACCATTTAGCAATGCCACCAATTATCTCTGAAGTTCATAATTTGTTCCACATGTCATTGTTAAAGAAATACATACCATACCCAAGCATGTACTCACCTATGAGGAAATAGATCTGGAACCTAATTTTTCATACTTTGAAGAGCCTATCGAGATTTTTGACACAAGGGAGCAGGTATTGAGAAATTGGGCAACTCAGATAGTAAAGGTTCTTTGGAGAAACCATAAAATGGAAGAAGCAATGTGGGAACCTTTGGATGTTATGAAGAAGAACCACCCACATATTTTTAAAGGGATTTATACATGAAAAATTTCAAGGACAATTTTTCCAAATGTGGGAAGAATATAACACCCCAAATATTTTATGGTATGTTTCTGTTAAATAATTTCTATTAATTAGATAGCTTATATTGCATGAATCATTGAGTCTCTATGAAACAAAACTTCGTTATTTATAGGATATTGTCATAACCTAGCCATTAAACTTAAATTTTCCACTTCTGTATTTTGAATTTCAAAAAACTAACATACATGGTTGCGATCAGGGTGATATTTGGAGTCTGATAGAATCAACTTAATTTTTGGTGAATAGTAACTTACCCATGTGAATAGTAACTTACCCTTATGAATAGTAATATGATCCTTATAAATGATAATTTTACCCATGAAAGTATAAATAAGATTTAGGCACCTTAAAAATGAAGTTGAATATTTGAAGTGTTTGTATTTTTCGATTAAATAATTATTTTATTCAAAAATTAAATTTCTCATATTTAGAAAAATATTTTCGAAAAATGGAGTTAATTTTTGGATTCTACACATTGAAAAATTGTTACAGTGAATTTTTTGGATTTTTTTGAAATACTAAAAATTTTTATGAATAGTAAAATACGATAATGTGTCGTATATATACATTTTAAGATAAATACACTATTCCTTGCATCATTTCTGATGTAATCACATTTGGTTCGAACTCATGTGAACATATTACTATTTTTTGTCATGGAATCTTCACTATTTCTTGTCTTAGGGAAAAAATAATAAACTAATGATTAAAATATTAAGAAAACTCTCCTCCCCTCCACTATATAAACTACCCCTCACCCTCATCTTCCTCTCACACCATTCAATATTTGAGTCTTGCCTAATTTCTACCAAATACACTTCCCAATCCCTCATCCTACGTCCAAGACCTACTGGTCTCACCAAAATTCCAAAAACAAAGGCTTTAAGGAGATTCTCAAGGAGGAGTATTCAAGAGGTGAATCTCTCTTCCTTTTTCTTTCAACTTTACAAGTTCCATTCTTTTGTTGCTCTCTCCTCACCTCGCCTCATAAAAATTCTATGATAATTCTAGTAATTTACATGAACTATAATTTTATTATGATAATGGAATATTTCATCATCATAGCTCCCCCCTCCTCTTATACTAAAAATGAAAACACCATCTGAGATGTGTTAATTTATCACATTCAAGGACGATGGGTTTTCAATTTATATTACCGTCTTTAATTCTGGTCATGAAAGCATTTTTATGGTTGAACCAGATCATTATATATGTAATATATCCTATTTAATGTTCTAGAATCATTTTGTACACATGGTATTTAATTATAAAACAAAATGAGTTCGCGGTGATCAAAAAACCATCAAAATAATCCAAGCATTTATCATTAAAATTTTGTATAATGATTCATCATCTCAAAAAATAACCAAAGGATTTATATGATCATTTAACCTTATGGATGATCATTAATAACTCATGACTTCATATCTGGATTTTAATTTCCATTTTACATGAACTTCCATACTCTTATACAGATCATAAAAACTAAGAAAACATGTACTCCAAAATGATGAAATTGAATATCTTAACCCATCTAAAAGTCCATAATTGAACTTAATGAAGACATAATAATTCAATTACATGTAGATAAGGTTATATAATTTGTAATTAATGAATCTAATTTTATTATCTAGGACATTAAGATCAAAGGAAGAACACATTCGAACATAAGGTAAGGGGTTTCTCATCTCACTTTTATTTCCGTGAGATTTCCATTGTTCGCCGCTTATTTCTTATATGTGGTGTATGTTTACTGCCATTTGATATATAATATCATTATTATCTTTATATTCATGGTATTTAGTGGTTCACTTGATGATTATAAACTCAGTTGATTACAATAATGTGACCACACTCTGATTTGAGCTCTTCCAGCTCATTGCACCTCCATTCAAAGTGAAGATGTATCCCGTTTGTGACTTCATGTCATCTTGATCAATCTGGAAACTAGAATCTACATATCCTATGATAACTAGTTCCTCATATACTCTATAAACCAAGAACATATCCTTAGTATGCCTCAGATACCTTAGGATAGTCTTGACTTCCATCCAATGGTGGTCACCTAGGTCAACTTGATATTTGCCTACAGCACTTAATGCATAGGCGACATCCAGCCTAGTATATAGCATGACATACATGACTGACCCAATCTTTGATGTGCATGGAGTCCTTTCCATTATAATTCTTTCCTCATGTTTCTAAAACACATTTTATTGTAAAGATGAATGTCATGTGACGCTGGAAACAATCCCCTCTTGGATTGTTCCGCACTGAATCTCTTCAGTGTCTTATCAATTTATGTACTTTGACTTAGGACCAACAATATCTTGAATATATCTCAATGAATATTGATCCCAAGAATATATGATACCTCACCCAAGTCCTTCATGAAGAAGCATTGATTCAACCATGCCTTAACAAACTATAAGACTGGTATCTCGTTTCCAATAAGTAATATGTCATCAACATATACTATTAGAAAAACAACTGCACTCCCACTAAACCTTTTTTTAGGCACAAGGATCACATTTATTCTTGATAAAACCAAATTATGTTATGGATTCATCAAAACAAATGTTCTATGACCTGGATGCTTTCTTTAATTCATAAATGGATTTCTGCAACTTGCATATCTTATTGACATCCTTTGGAGTCACAAACCCTTCAGGTTTTGTCATGTAGACATCTTTCTGAAGGTTCTCATTAAGGAAGGCTATTTTGAAATCCATTTTCCAAATCTCATAGTCATGGTAAGCTATAATGGAAAGTAGAATTCTGATGGATTTCATCATTGAAACTGGTGAAAATGTTTCATCGTATTCAATTCCTTGACGTTGTTTAAACCCTTTTGCAACCATTCATGCCTTATAGGTACTGACTTGTCCTTCCATGTCTATTTTCTTCTTGAATACCCATTTTCAACCAACAGGATTTACATCAACTGGAGGATCTACCAAAATCTAGACTTGGTTTTGATACATGGAATCCATTTTAAAATTCATGGCTTCTTGCCACTTGGCAACGTCTGTGCCACTTACTACTTCCTTGTTAGTTAGAGGATCATTATTATCAACTAATAATGAGTCACCATCCTCAGTAACTAGAAAACTATAATGTTCTGGTTCTCTAACCTCTCTTGTACTCCTACACAGTACTTGTGTCTCTGGAATAGATTCTTCTTCCATGGGGCTTTGTGGAATTTGTTCATGTACCAACTCCTGTGTACCTTGAGCCTCGACTTCATCGAAGTCTATCTCGCTCCCACTATCTCTTTTAGAGATGTGCTCCATCTCAAAAAATATGTCATGTATTTCCACTATAACCTTTTTTCTGAGGGGTTGTATAGGTAATATCCCCTTGTTTCCTTGGGGTATCCTATAAAGGTACACTTTGTGCCTTGGGGTGTGAGTTTGTTACCTGAAGAGGCCTTAACAAATTCTTCGTTACCCCACACATGTAAATTTGATAACATGACTTTTCTTCCACTCCAGAACTTGTATGGAATACCATTTATCAATTTAGTTGGTACTTGGTTTAGTATGTGTGCTTCTATTTGTAACGCATATCCCCAAAATGATAATGGAAGACTCGCATGAATCATCATCAATCTCACCATGTCCAACAAGGTGTGGTTCTTACTTTCGCTCACGCCATTCCACTGGGGATTGTATGGAGGAGTGAGTTGGGATAGGATCCCAAACTCCCGTAACTAATCAATGAAGTCTTTATTAAGATATTATCCACCTCAGTCTGAGCATATTTTCTTAATATTCTTACCAATATGGTTTTCAACTTCATTCTTGTATTCTTTGAACTTATCAAAAGAATCTGACTTATACCTCATTAAGTAGATATATCCATATCTACTAAAATCATCAGTAAAAGTTATGAAGTATGAGTACCCTCCCCTTACATCAACTGAAAATGGTCCACACACATCGTTATGAACAAATTCATGAAGTTATTTAGCCCTTTCACTTTTCCCGCTAAATGGGGCTTTGTTCATTTTGCCTTGTAAACTTTCATGACATACGCCAAGTCGTTTTAGTTCGAAAGAATATAAATATCCATATTAATGTAACCTTTTCAAGTGTTTCTCATTTACATGACCTAGATAGTGATTCCAAAGTTGGGTGTGGTATGATTCATGTGAAGTATCTTTGTTATCAATTTCCATTACTTGGTTTTTGTAATCCAACACGTAAAGACTGTTGTATAAATGTGCCTTACCAAAACAAATGTTATCTTTGTAAAAGAAGAAAAATTCATTTCCAAACTTGAAAAAAAATCCATATGTATCTAATATGGATACAGAAATAATGTTTTTAGTAACAGAAGGCACATAATAACAACCCTTTAACACCAAGATCATCCTAGTTGGCAATGTGAGGTGGTAGTCCCTGACAACTACAGCAACAATTCTGGCTTCGTTGGCTGCTCGTAGATCTACCTCCCATCGGTCAATATTTCTGAATCTAATTGGTTCCTATATTTGGATACATATCTGATCACCACACGATGTATCTAATACCAAATTTGTAGAAACTAATAGATTTCATTGGATAACAAATGCACCTGAAGCTTCCCCTTACTTCTTAGGCTGGGTGTAGTTCTTCTTCTAGTGGCCCTTCTTGCCACATGCAAAACAAACAGCCTCTTGTTCCTTTGCCTCCCCTTTGATATTTCTTCTCTTGGAAGGTCGTGAAGAATATTTGGGCTTAAATCTCTTCACCTTCCCTTTCCTCTTACTCAACATAAGGACAAAAGTCTTTTCATGCTTCATATCTTTGTCCACTTGGCGAATGAGGATAAGATGATCAGATAGAGACTTCTCAATGTTGTTCATATTTAAATTGAAAACAAAGTTAGATAAGCTCTGAGGGAGTGATGCGAGAATGAGATCGTTGCCTGGTTCTTTGGGGAGTTTAAACCCTAGAACCTCTAAGCACCCAATGTATCCAATGATCTTGACTATATGTGGCCTAGCTAGGGCACCTTCTCCAAGATTACTTTGAAAGAGTGCCTTAGAGATCTCATACATTTCCTATCTTTCTCTCTTCTGGTAAAGACCATGGAGGTTTTCGATCATGCTATAAGAATCCATGTTTTCATGAGACTTCATGAGATCACTAGACATTGATGATAGCATCAAACATTGAACATCGACCGCACTGTTCATATGTTTCTCATAGACCAGAAATCTTCATCACTCGCTTCTTTGGAAGGCGGATCAAGTAATGCTGACTCCAGCATGTAAGACTTCCATTCATGGTGTAGGATAACCCGAAGGTGTCTAAACCATTCTTGGAAGTTACTACCGGTGAGGATGTTGTCTTTATCTATAATTGATCACAGGGATAGTGTGGTTGAAGATCTTGTCATTTTTATTCTACAATTAAAAGAGCAGATCATTGGTACTTTTTTTATTACATTTTATAATAAATAATAAATTTTTATTAAGTCTCCTACTATTTTATCAAGTCCCAATGGCCCTCACCATTGAACTCAGAATGTCCAGTTTCCATGACATTCTAGTGGCAAGGATCCATATTCCCCTTTGTATAACCCCAACAAGGGTTGGTCAAGCTATTAGAAGCTATTTAGGTAGGCAAGTCTTTTCCAACTGCGAGCTTGCATCTCCTTGATCTATTGAGTGGACTCCCCAATCCTGAAATCATGACTTTTGGATTTCCTCAACTCTTGCCTCCAATATTACACCAATTCTAGAAAGGGATACTCCTCTTGATGTAATATGGTTAAGTCAACCTGAAACCTTTCATAAGGGCTTCCTGTATAAAAGTAAATGTCCCAACAAGGGTTGGTTAAACACATAGTTTTATTTAGTTTTTCCCTTAATCAAGTAACGGAAGGCTTTGTCTAACTTAATATTTTATTTGAGGGATTTTTATCTCTTTTGCATGAATTTTTTATTATCATTATCACATTATTGTTAATATTTAGTGGAACTTACTTATGTGATTAACCATATCTTGATAATATTTATGCATAAGTCTGGTTTATTTTAGTTCTATCTTGCATGCTTGTTTAATTCATTAATTATGTGATTGTGACAACACATCCATAATGATAAACCATGCAACTGAAAGAAATAAAATAAAGGTCATGATCATGATATTTTCTAATGGTTAGTTTATCTAGTGATTGATAAACTAACCCTGACCTAGGGGAGAAACATCTTGAACCTTTTGGGTTCGTGTTTACAGCTTTCCACATGTCCACCTCTGTATCTCTTGGGATTGGTTTCGTCTCGGCTCCAGCTTGAACCACCTCCACTACCTTGGGAGTTCCATCCATTACATATGCCTTATTTTAAACTCACATTCAGGTGAGGGGTAAAAAAGTGGTTTTACAAAAAAGAAACCTTGGACACGCAGGCTCTACATATTAATGAGGAGAAGGATTGCAGGCCAACAAATTTAATTTAAATGAATAAATTAAAAGAAATCATCCACATACAAAGGTCTTGGTCTAGCTCATGATCATCCATACATGCAATGATATTTACGCATAAATAAAACTATCATTCAATTCTTTAATTGTTCTTGTTTAAGATAAATCATGCTCGAATCAATTAATTATCATCTTTAATTAATCAATCCTTTTCTCTTAAACCCTTTTTTGAATTTCCTTTAGATTCTTATCCATCATAATTTTAAACAAATAAATTCATTTAAAATTATCTTTGTACGTATCTTGTACCTTGGAGGCAACCCGGTGAATTCTCATTCATAACTACCCAATGAGTAGAAATGAACATTACACAGATGTTAAATTAAATACATATATATAAAACATCTATCATGTGTTATGCCTCAACTTTATGCTCTCACTATGGTATACGTATCAAGGGTTTGTATAATATAATAATAAATTTTAATAAATCTATGTAATTTGGATGAGTACACGGCGTGTAGTTCCGACTACATGGAGTGTACTATCATTCACCATCCATCTGAAGTACACGCCTGGGGACATGACATGTAGATGTACTTCGGAAATCTTCAGATTACACGACGTGTTCTGTGGGTCACATTCCATGTAGTGTCCTCGTTACACATTTTCCAACTGGGCAAGCCATGTATGGGGTACACGATCCAACCCTAACCCGAAGGGACTACGCGCCGTGTCCAGTGGACTACATAGCGTGTAATCCGGAAACCACGTTCCACCTGTTCCTGGTCAACACATGGAGTCATTTAAGACTTAGAAAGACTCCAACACATAGCTTGGTTTGGTGAACCAGTCTGATGCATTGAATCTTGACTACACGACATGTACTACCAAATACACGCCATGTGTTCTGGTGTTGTACGACCAGGAAGATTTGGCACCTCCTGATGAGATCCTCTATTTTATTTTAATTAAAATTAAAATAAAAGATCGTTTCTATAAGGTGAATGAGAAACGAAAGAGGAGGAACAGATCTCGAGATTCAGATGTGCATAATGATTAACTTGAATTGAAACAACTAAATTATTAAATGCGTAAATCATCAATGAAATATTTAAATAATTATAAACTATGATGTAACCCCTCTGATACCACTTGAAGGTTCCGGGTGCAGTGAAAGCGCGGTTGGGCCGGCACCCAACTTTAATTTTTACAATGATCAATGATTCTTCCGGGATCAATACGACGATGAACGTCAGTCTCCACAGAATAGAATCAAATATTTAGATAAATAAGGAAGAGGCCTGAAACCTTTAAAGAGGATCTTGCACATCATGTTTATAACTAATTTAATTAATTTTATAAAAAAAGATAATCTGGGATGTTGATCATTCGGAATGACCCTTCTGGATTATCTTGTTGCGTTTGTGAGGATCCAAACTAGAATCACTCTAGCGGTGATCCACATGTGCTCCAATGGCCTCTGATCGACACCACTCGTTCTCCAAGTGCTAGCGCGGAAAAGCGAGTGTCTTGTGTCGGTCGTTCTTGATCGCTTGTTCTTCAGCCTTGAAGAACATCTCTCGTTCTTGAGAGGGGCGAGAGAGGATTCGAGAGAGAAATTGTTTAGCTCAAAAATTCTCAATTCACCAAGCATGTGGCATTTTCGCTATGGCACAATAGACATACTTGTCTATTTATATGCATGGAACTTCAATTACAATATTTAATTGCATAACAGTAATTAAATACATTCATGAACTTAGAGAAAACTCATGCTCATAATAATAATACTGCGTCATTATTTATGGTGCACCAACTTGCGCAAAACGGAATTATGAATAAAATTCTGTGTCACAAAATAATGGCAGCGTCATCATTATTTTAACTTGTACCAACTAATAATTATTTACCATCTTGCAAATAATTATTTTACTACCAGACCGGTTTTGGTCCGCTCGAACTCCACTTTCATTTATTGAACACCCGAATAAATAAATAAATAAATTACTATCTTAAATAAATATTTTATTTACAAACTAGTAAATAAATATTTATTAAATGTTCAATAAAATACATAAATATATTTTATTTAATTTATGAAATCATCTTAACTTGAATAAAATTATTCCACGGTCTTGAGAATAATATTTATTTCATTAATTAAATTCAAATAGAATTTAACCGAGACCACCAAAAACACTTAGTGTGTGACCCTCTATGATTCTTTCTCGTTGGCATTAGGTGGGCTTGCCTAAAGTCCAAGAGTACTGTCTAGCAATGAGTAAAAGCACCCAGGAGAAAGAACTTAAAGTCGCAACAATGACATCAACATATGAACACTTACTGTGTAATATAATCTCTTTGTCTCAATATCTCATCAAGTAGGTTTCGTGATAGTGTCATCAACCTTTATACTTGATACGTCGTTCTTTGACTACCTGAAATAAACTCGTCGTTACACCATGGCCATGAAATTTCGCATGACGGATCTATTTCAATCAAAAGGATGAGATATCAACTTCCATAAATGGAAGGAACAAATCTTTCCTCGACTTATCCATTAATATCATGTCACTTGTGACACACCCAACGTACCCTACTTCTCGTCAACTGTTTACGTGATGGTTTTCGTCAGTAAATCAAAGTGCGCGAATCGTGACACGTATTAATGATAATTTTAAAGCCTAAGGATCATCACACATGCTCACTAATAGAAATGTCTAATGACACCAAAACATGCAGAATTCCTACTGGCGGGTCTATTCTCATAATCTCCTATCTTGGAGATTACCAAGTGAGAACTTCATGAGAGGAAGTCTCATCTGCTTACGAGTACTTGCACCTGACGGTGTGAATGCTATGTGTCCCTTCATAGTATGTTATCCAACCATTGAACTATATTTAAGAATATTGTTATAGCATTTCAAGGTTCTCGTCATAGCGGGGAACTGTTATGACCTTATCAATGCAACAAATACTCTAGGACATTATTACATCATAGTCATGCAGAACAATGAACAATATGTAATAAGATGTTGGATATTTAAATACATTAAATATCCATGTAATCAAAGTATAACCAGTTGGTTCTAGGACACCAACTCATACAGTTTATTTCAGTTTATTATGTTTCATGTTGTTTTCTATCTTTCCAAATATATTATGGGTATCATGTATGTAATCTAGTCTTCCAAAAATGCTAAACTAATCGGTCCTTCGGGATTGATTTCTTATAATCATGCCAATATAATGAAATAATACACCAGCTTCGGGCTTTGAGGTTCGGCGTTACAAAAATGACATATCCACATGGAAAAGGAAGTAAATTTATAGTAGTACATTAAAGATGAGAGAGAAAGTGAGAATAATCATTAAAAAGAAAATTCTTTACTTTAGTTAGTGGGGCCATTAATTAGTATGGGAAAGTGGTTTTTATACCTTTTATGCATCCTTTGAGTTCCCTCATGCCTTGTAATTCGGTTTGGGTCATTTTCTTCTCTTTATTTTGTCTCTATAATGTGTTTTCACTCCTTTGTAATGGTTAGACTTGAATCATAAGAATTTTGAAGCTTGTTGTGAAACCTTTTTGCTTTAGCCTCTTCCCTTTCCCCGAAATAGGTGGTGCATCTCCATTGCAGGTGACTTGGTCTTTAGGTTTGAGGAAACCTTGTCGGGCAACATTGTCTTTAAAACTTGGTCATTTGGCTGTGTTTCACTACTTCATCATTGTAAAGACCCGGAAATTTCAAGGAAAATTTTTTCTTAAATACTTTAGAATTTTACGAGTCTATGGTTTCTGACGGCACTTGATTCCAAGGCCCGGTGTGTCCAGAATCAATTTCCGAAGTTTAGCTCGGGTATGTTCAGTAAACGAACGAGCGGGTTTTGCTATCTTTTGAACCGGTGCTCGGAATTGAAATCTGAGGGCACCGATGAACTCGTAGCGCCAGTAATTACTTAAGGGGGTCTTTACCGCAGTTGCGTTTTAAGCGGGTTGAGAATTAATAATTAGGGAATTAGTTTTAAATAAATAAAATTGTTAGAACAATTTTATTTTATAACTTTGGAAGTTAATCCCTCCCATGGGAAGTTGTTGGTGGGGCCCACAACCATCCAACTTCCCATGTGTGGATATTTGAAAGGTGGGGCCCACATGAGCCCCAACCTTTCACCTTCCCCTAAACTTCTTAAACCCCCCCCCCTCTTTAATTTGTAAACTCCTCTTTAATTGTGTGAACTCTTCCGCTCCCTCTCTCCCTCTTTATTACTTGCCAACACATGCTAATCAATGCAATCAAACTCTTCAATTATTTAATTAAGGGATTTGAATTTGAATGCTTGGAAAGTTTAATTAAAATAAGGGGTAGCCTTATTTTAATTGGGTGGGCACATGTTGTGTTTGGGGAAATTTTGGACAGAGAGCTCTTGTGAAAGAAGAAGGGAGTTTCTCCTTTGTTGAAGAACATCAACCCTCCGACGAAGAACGACGACTTCTTCAACGAAGAACGCTGGTTCCACGAAGAACGATCGACGCGCCTTCCTTTCTTTTCTCCGCAACAAGTGAGGAGACGTCACTTCCTCCTCGAACGCACTCCGACGTCGCCTACGAATTCTTTCCCTGCGACGCCGTCTTCCGCGACGCTCGACGTGCGACGTCAATTATCGAGGTAGGGGTTATATTCAATTTTAATGGATTAAAATTGTGCCTCGATTCATCGTTGTATAACTTTGATTGTCTCGGCCTATTGTTATCGCTTAACGCGGAGGGCGCGGGCCGAACGAACACGGCCCGACGACCCTCCATTTGATCTTGTTAAATTATTTGGAATCGACGATCGGAGGCGGAACGCGGAAGAGACTGGTGGCGCAAGGGCCGCCGTCGCACACGCAAAGAAAAGTCGCCGCCAAGCGGGCCGCGGCGGAGGAAGCACGGCGCCGTTGCGCCGTGCCAGGGACGGGGAGCCGCGGCCAGCGCAGGCCGCGGCGGAGGAAGCTGGCGTCGTCGCGCCGGCTGTGCAGTAGGAACCTCGGGCCGCTTTGCGGGCCGCTTCGACGGAAGGACCGGCCGGCACGTCGGCCGACCGGGCAGAGCAAAGCCGCGGTGCCAGGATGGCGCCGCGCTGGAGAACTCGCGGCCCGCACGGCGGGCCGCTTGCGCCAGAAGGGCGGTCGGCCAGTTAGGGAGGGCGGCGCCGCTTGGCGTCGTCGGTTCGGGCAGCCGGGGTGCCCCCCCCCCCCCGGACCGCTCGGCCGGCTGGTCGAGCCGGCCGCGCCGCACCGCGCCCTTCGGGCCAGGCCGCGCGCCTCACCAGGCCAGTCCGACCCCTTAACCGGGTCGGACCCTCCAAAACTAGGTGACCCGACCCGCCAGCCCAATGGGCTTAACGGGTTGGGCCCGTTATTCACTTAAACGTGAATAACTTAAAGACCGCGCGTTCGATCGACGCGCTGTTTGCGGCACTGGGATCCTTTCGACGAGGCGGTCCTTTTGCGATACTCTAAGTGAGTTTTGGGCATCCTTGGATAACGGTCGGGTTAGAAATGAGTATATTTCTAACCGGGCCCCTAGAACGAAAAAGTCAATATCTCTCAAACCGGGCGTCCGATTGACGCACCGTCTGTCGCGTTGATTTCCTTTTGACGAGACAGAATTTCGGGATACATCGACTCAGGACTTCGTGGCAGTTGATGTATCGCCTCTTTACTCGAGGTGCGGACCCTCCCGGAATTGAGTACGCTGTATGCGGGAACCCTAGAGCTGGCTGCGACTACGACGACTACCGTGCTAGGATCCTCTGTGGGTTCGACGACGAAGACGACTGTACTTTGATCCTACGTGGGTTCGGCAGCGAGGACGACTGTACTTGAATCCTCCGTGGGTTCGGTAGCGAAGACGACTGTACTTGGATCCTACGTGGGTTCGGCAGCGATGACTTCTGTACTTGGATCCTACGTGGGTTCGGCAGAGCAGATGATTCAAAGGCTACATCTAATCATCTCCACCCCTCTTCGTAAGTAGTATACCTGTGTGAGCTGAGTCATGTCTTTCAATCATTATCATTGATGTGATTGACTTCTTTCCTGTGTGGACCGGATTGTGCTTGGGCTCGGAAGTTGGAGCCGAAATGAGATTGATGAATTAGGTATATGTATGGGCGTATACCTAAGTAGAGTTAGTTGATACTTCGTGTTTGTAACTTTTCTTTGTGGTTTATACTTCGTGGATTCTGGGAGACCTTCGGGGGTCTCGGGATCCCTACTGAGTATCGTATACTCACCCCTGCACGGGCAATACCCGCACTGGGTTGTGTTGGTTGCAGACGACGGACAACACTGATCGTGGTTGAGGCTTGTGGAGCTGGACGGTAACCGGAGGAGGACCACCTGGCGGGACGTACACGGAGCGGACGGACGGACCCGAGGTACCGACGAGACTATCTGTACCCACCCTTCAGGTGGGATTTCCGGAGGACAACTCGGTGGTTGCTGCTTACTTTACTGCTGTTGTACTTTCCTTTTTAGTTGTATTGTACTTTCAGTTGAGTTTGTATACTGGCTCATTTACTTTTCAGCACTTACTTTTGTACTCAGTTTTACTTAGTGATTACTTCATTTGCGTACTTTGTTGTGTTTGTTTACTTATATAAAGGCAATGTCTTACCTTTTTAACGGGATTTACGCCTTTGGTGCTAGTCGTCAGCCACTGGCCTATGGAAGGCGGGCTTGGGGTAGTCACGGCACGGGCCCCGAGGACGGGTCGTGACAATCATCACTTACTTATTTCGCACATCCAGTGACGCATCACTAACTGCCTGAATGAGATCAAAATGTAAAAAATGTAAGAAAAAGACTAAAATCTAATCCCCAAATATTCCCCCTTCATAGGGTATTCTCCCTGCAGGTATAACAATTACTTTTCTACCTTGCTAATAATTGATCTCCTTAATCATGTTTGGCTTTTATAGATTCCAAATTTCATCTATATGAAAATTCATTTCATTCTAAAACAAAATTTCAAATCCTCCCTCATTTTTACCTTCTTCGTTTCCTTTTAAAACTCGAAAAATCATATTAAATAAATTCTAAAAACACGGGGCATTACATACCATATGTCATTTAATTGTTCAAAAAACAATGGTTTTTTTAGGTACTTTATATGATAAATTTTTTGGATAAAGCTTTTATTATCGCTTTGGGATTTGGATCAACCATGATTTGGTTCACATTGCATTTGTGCTGCATTAACCATCTTCCCACAATTGATAATGAATCTAGTTGATATGATATCGTCATCCTCTCTTTTTATTGAGTTGATTTTCTTTTTCAAGAATCAAATTTGCAACATCGTAGAAGATTAAAATATTCGTAAGGATTTTGTTGGTGAGCTTGAAGATGAACCGATCCTATGAATTTGTTAGGTCAAATATTCTGAATTTCTTTCACACTATTTTTTTCCAATGATACTTCACAATACCATGTTTGCTAGAGCAAGGGTATGTTGAAAAAAAAACCCATCAATCTAATTTCACTTCTCATATATGATTCTTATCGATCCTTCCACAGCAGTTATCAATTAATTATCTTTTCATAAAATTAAAAACATTTTCAATTTTCACAACATGAAATTGCGTTCACTGAATTTCTCAATCAGGAATTTCACTACCATTTCATATAATGCAATCCTCCAATTTATAGTTGTTGCACTATGGTAAGAGATGATCCCAAAATACTATTTCTGAAGCGAATGATTAAACAAAATTGCATTCACAAAGAACGCTTGAAATTTCAAGAGATTTCACCACTTAAAGCATGAATATTATTGAACCAAACCAAAAAAAATTAAACCATTTCTTACATATAAATATATTAAGTGATGGAGTGGAGGGCAGCGGTTAATTTGACTTGCCATCTTAAGCAAC
This sequence comes from Viscum album, assembly GCA_963277665.1. Lineage (NCBI taxonomy): Eukaryota > Viridiplantae > Streptophyta > Magnoliopsida > Santalales > Viscaceae > Viscum > Viscum album. The sequence continues at coordinate 1,539,570,770 of OY728125.1, read as the reverse complement.
TTAAAACTAACTACCTGGGACAAAAATTATCTAATCGATTCTCCAAACCTGTTAGGGCTATGATGTTAAAAAAAAACACAACAATAAGAACAAAATTAGGATTAAGAGGAGGCACTAATGTAGTAACTGAAGGTGGGAGGGAGTTCCCATCTCGATGGGTGTGTGTGAGAGGTGTGGGTGCTCAAGGGCAACATCGATCGGTGTAGATTCGGATGAGCTTGTGGAGGCCGTTGATGAGGCTATCTGCTAACGTCGATGAATGGGACACCCCTCCATGATTGTGGTTCCTTCGGCTGCTCCGGGGCAGTTGGGTGTAAGAGGTTGACCCTCTCCAAAGCCCCTTCCACTTCATCCCCTCTCCCTCTTGCTCTGTCTCCTCATTCCAAAAGTATTGGCGTCGCTTGGGGTCCTCCAGATCCTCATAATCTTCGTCTTCATCCTCCTCCACATTCCCTTCCTTCTCCATCCCATTTTTGCCTCTCCTGTGATGCAAAATTCAATCCTCATTAGAAAATGTACTGAATTACATAAATGTAAATCACTTATTAAAAAATGAAAATAAAAATGAATGATTTTAGCAAAAATAACTTGTTTTTATGTTTTGGGTAGGTAAGTAACATACTTTCATGTTTCCCCCTCACCCTCAAAAGCATTTTTTAATATATTTTAAATTACATTTTTGGAAAATCAAAACATAAAATGTGTTCCAAAACCAAACGCAACCTAAGACATGACCATCTCTTTTGTTTACTACAACATTCCTCGATTTGATGGAGGAGGATGGACTGCAGAGTGGAGGGAAGCTCGAGCAGATCCATAATATGGAGAAAACATTAAAGAATGATCAATTTAATATTGGCCCAATTTGTAGAACAAAAGGAATTTTTCCATGAATCGTATTCTGTTGTGTTTTGTACTTGCCTTTTGGTGCCATTGTGTCCTGAAACAAGCTTATCATCATTCAAGAAATCCGGAGAAGCTTTGAAGGGCTTCACAACTGTAATTAACATAGAATATTGGCTATTATGAATTACTGTTAATTAGGATGTTAAATTAGCCAAAATTTTGTTGATTGCAAACAATATTAATTACTGTTAAATGTTTTCCAGAACTAAACACAGTCAGAACCTCTCAAGTTGTAAACAAAAGTAAGTGTTCGAACCCACAGGACATCCTGCACGCAATCTCTTACTCTGGAGACTGACGGCCCATCGAGCCCAATAAACTAGCAATTGACGAGGCAACACCAAATTTGAGTGAAAATGTTTCATTTTTCATGCACCTATCATTCATGAACATAACTAGTATTCATGATAAGGAACACTAACATTTAACCATTAAAGCAGAGACAACATAGGGCCTTACATGTCTTGCGATTTCTCAAAAGTTGACTGCTTTTTAGATCGTCTTTTTATCAGGTTGTCCTTTATTGAAACGTGTCGCACGAAATAAAGCTGCATGTGCCAAAAAAGGATAACCCATTTGAAAAGAAAAATTAGTGTGAAGAACATAAATGATATACACACTTTTGAATGCAAGGGGCACATAAGAATTAACAAGTAACCCTTTGGGAACTCATCAGAACGGTTAAAAGTTGGAAAAAAAAAAGAGAACCCGCACCTGGTCAATTGCCATAATAGGAAAAAGGAAAATAAAAAAAAAAACTACCCATCATGATGTCCATGAAAAAACTACCCAACACGATGTCCATGGTCTATGGATTCCATAAAGATTTATGAGAACGATATAGAGTTAATCAAGGGTGTGTTTGGGTGGCTAGATGCCCACCAAACATGCCCTAGAATGGTGAGGAATGGTGGGGGCTAGGGCGGGGGGGCGAAGAAAAAGATAACAATACAACTGAATGAAGCACCTCATAGAACATGAATTTTATAAAAAAAACACATAAAGAGAACTACAGAAAATAACAAGTTTCATGCCTCTATAGTGTTGCGGGTTAAAAAAATATACAAAACATAATTTGGGTCAACATAATTTAAGAAGATTCTGAATTGGCCACTTCTTTCCCTCATCTCACCCCACTTGTAAAAATATCATCTAAAAGCAGTACATTAGTTTTACCGGAATTTCACATATTCCTAATATTCTATAGAATGTCCAATTATACCCCATAGATGATCCATAACTACGTACACTTGGGCAAGCAGTTTATAGGCATAAAAAATGCAATTTGAATCATTCGTTATGGGAAGAAAAATATCAACAGAAATACTTTTAACAGGTTAACCAGCAGAAACCTGATCGCGATCTTTGATTCCGTAATTTCTGATACACTCAGTGTCAATTAGTAGCTTCTGGCTGTCATAGGATAAGCAAAATTGTCCCCAAACATGTGACCTTCATGAACAAATTATTTTAAGTAAATAGATGGCAAAAGCATAAACAGATAAAATTCATTACATTGCTTTCCATTTCTTTAAATTCTCCTCTCTGTTCTGTGATGCAAAAATATGTTTATCCAGAGGAAAAAACATAAAAACGCAGGCTTCTTTTGCGTGTTACAATGTGAAGAGATGAATTTTAAACAAATATATCAAAATTTGAAAAGGAGTAAATTTAAGTAAGAATAAATTATTTAAGTGATACCATGAAATTTTTCCAGGTCCTTTCCTGGGAAAATGACTGAAGACCCTCTCTACCGCCTGCTTGAGCTCCACAATGGTAGCTGTTGCTGTAACCTCGACATCTGCAGCATCAAGCACAATCCATTGAAACTGAAAACCTCTAATCAAATGCACACAGACGCAAACACGCATTGAGGGAAAACAATTCAATGAGTAGCTCCCACTACAAATCAAAAAACAAAATCCTTCACGCATTGACATTTGATCACCTGAACAAACATACGAGGAGAAATGACAGGGAATGAACACGGATCATGGTCAATTCAAGCACTAGAAATTCATAGCAAAGAGCGTGGGGGGGGGGGGTAAATTTCACGGAAAAGCGGTGACGCATTACCGTAGCAAGAACCATCCAATTTTAAAATGGAAAGCCAAATGGATTGCTGAGGAAGCTTATTATACGAGAAGCTCTTGCGAGGGAGCCCTCCAATTAGCAAGGAGGGAGAGATGCAAAAAGTTCCGCTACTCGATCTGCGACCGCGGATCGAGGGAGCCCTGGGAACGTACGAATCGTCCTCAATCTGAATGCTTTGCATTGTCGAAACGACGAACAAAAACCCTAGAATGCGCGATAGCCCGAATGCTCATGACTGGTGCGTGGAGACGGAGAGCATGAATACTGAATTGATCGCTGTGATTGTCTATAAAGATGGATCGGGCATGTTTGATGAAGGGGAGATTAGAGCCATGGTAAGGGTTTCGCTTTTTCTGAGGGATGTCCCTGAGCAGCTTCAGGAGATTTGCAGCGAGAGAGAGAACGAGATGGCGAAAGCGAACTTCTCCCTCTCCTTCTCCCTCTCCTTCTCCCTCTCCCTCCTCGTCCCGACGGGGGCGATGACAGTTAACATCCGTTATAGAGAGAGAAGCGGTTGGAACGACCCGCGTAAGACAGCTTCTTACGTGTATGATCTTCAATCCCAAAAATCATTTTACTCGCATAATTTATTTCTTAATACTTACAAAAATCATATACTAATTTCTAAACAATATTAATTAGCATGGTCAGAACATATTTTTTTAAATGCTGAACCATATGGAAGACCTTTGAAGTTAATCATATAGTCCATTCTATAACATTTATAAATCCACAAATTAATCATCATGATGCTTAATAACTGAAGATAAATCATTTGGAAAACCTGTAACACAATGTGATATCATATATTTCATGCCACAGTTCTATTGCAAGTTGCGATATAGGCATCTCATGCTTATCGCAACATGTGATCCAACACCATATCATTGTCTATCATATGCATCACATGCATATCACGGGTTACAATATAAATTTGAATTGTATTATATTACCATAAACCAACCTGATTTGTTCATCCATTGAACACTCGATTCGGTCTGACACATACCCAAGGCATGTTCTTGATCACCCCAGACTGGCAACCAATGTCAGGGTCTCAGAACATGATCGCGGGAAATGATTTCACCCTTGAATAAACAACCATATCAAAGATAAAACATCCACATCAGAGTAAGCGACATAAAAAATGGAAGAAACTAGTGATTGTACAATAACAAAGGCAACATCCATACAAACACACATGTAACATAAATGAATAAACATCAACTCCTCATAAGCATAAAGATTAAAATATTTGGTACATATACAACCAGAGAGGGAAAACAAAATAAAACTATTATCTAAAATCTCCATATGACTCGCAGTCACTCTCCACATTCCAGGACAAACATCCTAGATAAACCGCATCCCAACTTAAGGGAGAACCAAAGCCAAGGCACTTGATAACAAAACCATAAGAATTGTATATACCGAATGGCATATGCAGGGTGTGAGAAAAACTAAGCCCATTAGGTAAGCACCACAAATATTTGGCAATTCTTATAAAGGAAAATCCAATTTATTCTAGTTTGAAAACAATTGAAAATAGATTTTCAATCCACAAGTATGAAAAATCAAAACCGCACTAACACATTTCAAAAAATTCTTTTCCTTCGATTAAATGAAAAAAAAACTTGAAACCCAGTTTTCCCTGGCCTCGACCCCTTTTTATAAAACACCCCTTCTTATAAAAGAAATAAGGGTGGATCTAAAAAAAATCCAAACACCTTTAAATCACCAATTTAGGACCTTTTGTTAGATAATGTTTAACAAAATAAAAACTCATTTTCCTCTTACAAAACAATTCCCAAATACCCATTTCAAAAACACATTGCGTTGCTTTTCAAATCCACTTTCAAAATCATTTTCACAAACCAATTTGAAATTGAATAAAACCAATACTCAAACAAGAGTAATCATGGTACCTAGAATAAAATATAAAATCCAAAGAATCCAAATAGAATAAAGGTACCATAATCCAATCAATAGTAGGGGTATAAATAAAGCATAAACGTTGGAATCCCCTAAGTTATCCAAAATGATCAAAGTGTCGTGGGAAACCTCCTATGACTCAACTATGATGGTCTAAACTGGTGACAAGGTCCCTAGGTCAGCACTAATGAACTTGTTAGCATCCCTGGTAGCCCCGTCAAACTATCTAGAAATAAACTACTCGAGAGCACACTACTACCACGAGCCACAATAAAGAAGATCTCATGTTAGCTCCCTCAGTCTAATGGATATGCTTCATTCCACTAGCTCACTTGGTCTAGTGAGCCGCACTCCCTAGTCATCAAATATCCATACTAGGGTTTTCACTTATCCAAACCTATACTTAGTCCCATAAGACTCCCATGACCAGCATCAAACAGAGGTGAGCAATCACATACATCAATATATGCATGTGAAAGTAATAAATCACACCTCACCTCCCACACCCTCACAATCAACATCCCCTTAACATTTTATTCATAACACATAGAAGATACAACATGCCACTTGGGATACAATTCACATCAATCAATAAGAAACAACCCTATCAGGGTCATAAGATAACATGAGGGCTCAAGAGGGTGTCACACTGACACATACACCATTTAGAAAACACATAAAGTGCCAAATGGGCCTTTATAAAAATAATATAAATGACAAGTTGCTTCTTAATGGTTTGAATTCACACTCCAAACCATTCTTTAAAATCAAGCTCTTGAAATCCATTTGTAAAAAGTTTCCAAATCAATTTTCACAAAACCATTAGAGGGAAATTTTCAAGAACCAACACATTATCCTTTAAAACCATCAACTGGATTAAAGGAACCCTTTTTAATTCACATAATGACCCAAAAGGGCTCAATGAATTTTAAAAAATCGCTCTCAAATTAAAACAACACTCTTAATATTTCAAACACTAAACATTTTAAAACACCGCTTGGAATACTGAGCAAAAACCTTCTGACGGTCCAAAACCACACTTCCCACTTGATCTCGCGACCCAAATAGGGTCAAACCACATTTAAAATATTACATTTAACTCAAATACCATATTTTAGCAATTATCACTACTTGGCATTTCAAGTATCACTTGAAATGCCAAGTGAAAACCATTTTTCCCCAAGAGGAAATCCACCTTAAACCCATTTAAAATCCAACCAAACAATCACACATGGATTAAATTTATCAAATAAGGCATTTCAAACTATCAATAACTCAATGGAATTTAAATTTAACAAAAGGTATAAAAGCACTTACCTTGGTTCAACGATAACCAAGATGGAAGTCATTGCCTACGATGAAAAACACTCCAACAAGCATTAAGGGACCTCAAGTATGCCCTAAAAACCATGTGAATCAATTGTTGAAGTTGGTGGCCTATAACCAACTACTTTGTACTTTATGATAAACTTATATTCATGGATTTTAATATTAATAAATACCTTATCACATCTTGATTGTTCTTCTGTGTGACAATACATGTGATAATGTTCTAAGAATAATTGTTGTACTAAAGGGGCATAACGGATCCCTATTATGATGAGAACTCGGAAGTGTCATAACACTATTCTTGAATATATGTTCTATGTCCTAATGATGTTATTTGAGGGACACAAATAATACAAGCCATTAGGGGTGAGGACTCATAAAACTTTGAGGCACCTTCTCATGGTGTGCGCCCTTGGTAATATCTAGGAGGATATTATGAGAACAAGACCCGCCAGTAGGAAATCCATATTTCATAATGTCATTGGATGTTTCTATCTACGGATGTATGTATTTGTCCTTAGAATTTAAGATTATTATTAATGGGTATTACAAATTGCGCACTTAGATGTATTGACGAAAACTGTGATGACACGCTATTCGCAGTGAGGTAGGATATGTTGGGTGTGTCATGAGTAATACTGCATTAATAGATAATGAGAGAAAGTATTTTTCCCTTCTATTTCATAAAGGAAGTTTATATCTTAGGCCATTTTATGGAATTGATATATCCTAAATAAATCCATTTCCATGGTGAGGAATGGGAAAGTTTAATTCTGGGAAGTCAAAGAAAGAATAATCGAGTACATGGGTTGATGGCACTAGCATGTAACTCACTTGATTTGAGATATCGATACAAAGGGATTACATTACATGGTAAGAATTCGTATGAGGTGACACGTTATTGTGGCGTTAACTTCTTTCTTTATGGGCGCCTTGGCGTGTTGTTAGATTCTAACCTTGGACTTTAGGCAGGTTCTGCCTAATACCACTAAGAATGTCACGAACCAAATCTGGTCACCGTCAAAACTGACACCAAACCCAGCCCGTGACATGACCCGAAGGGCGTTCCATATCCCCACGGGCTGGCACAAGTGCCCGGGTATCATTAATTTAGGTTTGGGAATGATTTACCCAAGTATGAAAGCATAAAACATTAAAAACAATCCATAATATAAATCTGAAATTTTTGAGCCAAACAAGACTTAAGTAAAAACCAGAACTGAGTACATTGGTTTAAAGATAATACAAGTGGTCCAAATAAAAATAATTATAACATAAATACAGCCCCAAGGACTCCACACGACTTGGGGTCATCGCCCCCAAGCTATCTCCACAACTCTACACCAAGGATGGGAACTAACTCCATGAACCGCCATCAGCCTTAGCCTTTACCTGAATCAAACATAACCAAGTATACTTACACCCAAGGGGTGTAATTAGGGTGTGAGCCTAAGCCCAGTAGGATACCACCCAATGATTCCAAAGAGTAAGAAATACAATGTGAAAAAGCAAGCAGTTTTCAAACGCAAGGAAAAGTAGTGTTAAAATTTCAAGAAATGAAACCTCAAATTGAAAATAGTTTTCAATCTAAAATTTTCATAATATTAACACATTAAAATAAAAAAGTTAGATACTGTAATTTACTTCCAAACACACCCTAAGACATGGGTAAATACTACAAATCCAATGAGCAACAACATTGGGAACACCCCTAGGCACTAGGTTGTCTTGGGCCCTATGTACCTCGTACCTCGGTGTAAAGTAACCATAGAAAAATCATTTCTCGTGCACGAGCCACTAGTATGGAACATACCCATAACCTAGTGGTCCCCAATAATAATCCACACAGTTTAGTTAGAGTTGTCGTTATCCAAATGCTAAGTGAAACAGGGACAAAACCCATCCGGTCTACTAGCCGTATTAGTACAAATCTGCCCCACCTAGGTACCTGGGCTTCCCCTTTTGTGCTTAATCAATTTCAGCATGAAACATAAATAAATTTTCATATAAAACACCATTAATGGTCAAGCACAACCAATACAGTATCTATCACATTTTATACCACTTAAAACATGCAACAAAACACTTATATTTTTCATAAAACAATTCCTCAAAATCTCGTAGTGTTTCAGACACAAAACTCCTTATAAACCTCACTTGCATACTATGTGCACATATTTAAGTTTCCAAAACATAAAGTTAATCCTACTACATTTCATTGAAAACACAAAATCCTTTTTAGGGCAACCCCATATGGTTCAAGAAACGACATCATTGCAAAGTCTCCATTTTTACACAACACAACTCTTAGAATTTCATGTGGTTCACAAACACCATTAAAACCAGATTTTTCAGCAACAAACACAAGGTACAATCATTAAAAACAGTATTTTTATCCCTATTATAGTTCAATAAAATCAACTAGTTACTTATAGGGTATCCCTAATTAAACTAATAAAACATTTCTACGAAAAACCCCCAATTTCACATGAAATTGGCATTTAGGATTCATTTTAAATACAAACACCACTAAAACTATACTTTTCAGAAATAATAAAATTGAATAAGGATTAAAATACCATAAAAACAGTATCCATTTCACAAAGATTTCATAAAAAATGGAATCACCTACCAAAACCAAGGAAACCAAGGAAACCCTTGAATCCTTTGTGCGAAAACTCAAACGCACCACCGCCGCACCTCAAGGAAGGTAAACCAGACCTAAAACCATAATTTCAGACCATGAAACACAAGATAAAACCCTAAATTTTATACCCTACTTCCTGGACATTAGGAACCTCAAAGATAATGGAAGAAACCCTAAGTACATTGGATGTAACCCTAAACAAATTGAAAGAAGAAAGGAGGAGAACAACTTACTTAAAATATCTTGTAGAAATCGCCCCCAAAAATACCAGTAGATGATTTTAAAAATATTCAAACCTTCAAGGAAGGTTCTAACAAGTATAGTTAGATCATTTAGAAATTTGAATGATGGAAAAAGAGTAAGAATCGAAAGAGTTATGAAGGAAACAAATTACCTTTATAAATCTGCCCTAAATTTAATTCAGATGATTAGACCTAAACCGCGATGCAAATGAGCTGAAAAGAGTGTGGGAGGGTATTGGACACGCGGTTGGGTTCAAGGGGCGTGTTTGGGGCTTTGAATCACTGACAAACCCTTAAAAATGAATAAGTTACTAATTAATCAAATTTTATTTTTAAAACTGGAATTGGGCTTTCGGGCAGGCTCAATCCCTTAAATAAAAACTCATATACACCTTGGTTATGGATTTCCAAAGGCTCCAAATTTTAATTTTGGTGTTAATATATCAGGGGAGGACATTTAGGAGTTGGAATTAGTGAAAAATATTAAAAAATGAATAAGTTATAAAAGAAACAAAATTTATTTTTAAATCTGGAATTAGGCTCACGGTTTGGCCCAATTCATGAAAACTCGCCTATTCTCCATAAAAACTTTGGAAACCCCCCAAAAAAAGCATTAATGTAAATTAAAATAAAAAAACATTTAAAATAAGCTATGTATGTGACAAATAAGGAGGCCTAGAGGGTCACACACTAAGTGTGTCTAAGTATCTCAGTTAAATATTCATTTAACAAGTTGAATAAAGATTATTCCCGATTGTGGTTTAATAATTATTCAAGGATGTCTGATCGCATTTATTTCGACACTAGTTATTCGAGAGAATATATTGTGGGAGAAATAATATATATTTATTAGTGTGTAATGCAGTGATATTTATTTGAGAAATAAATAGACATTATTCAAGTTCTAATAAATATGGTGGAGGAAATAAATAAAATGGAAAAACAAAAGTACACGCCGTGTATATTAATATACACGCCGTTTAGTTTTTCTAGGGATTTGTGATAAATAATATTATTTATTTAATTAAATAATATTAGGTGTAATTCATTGGGTGCATTTTGAGTGATAATAATAATAGTCAAACACTATTATTAGACATGGGTTCTTTCTAAGAATTAAATGAAATAAATAAATACCTATGGGTAATCATTTTATTTTATTATTCCAATTATTATAAATCTCAATTACATTATTCTCATTAAGCCTATCCATTATTTATGGTTGTGTACAATGGATTTGGAGAAATCTCTCAAGACAAGAGAGAATTCCTTTCCTCTAAGAATGCTCTCAAGTTACGAGAAAGATCCTCCTCCACCGAATCAAGGAGAGCGCTTTGGAAGTTGCTCTCAAGGCGGTCGAAGGCGGATATCTCAAGCGAAGTCCCTTCTGTTCTAGCACCCGTAGATTCCTTCGGTGTCATCCAGAGATATGTCGAGCACGTGTGGATCACCGCTAGATAAATACTACACTTGGCTTCTATGACGCAGTGACGGATCACATCGGATTGTGACTGAAAACATCAATAGAGAGAGAATTCCATCAAGGTAATTCTTGTATTTTAATTAAATTTATTATAACCAACATATGATGATCCTCTCTATGGTTTTGGGACTTCCCTATTTCTTTTTCTTTCTTCGTTCTATTCTGAAGATCTGGCATTTTATCATCGTGATAGATCTTGGATTGATCGTTGTTAATGGTAAAATTGAAGTTGGGTACACCCCTCCACGCGCTTCCGCTGTGCCTGGAACCTACAAGTGGTATCAGAGCGGTCATATCATTGATTATAATTATTTATGTTTTTTTTGATGACTTGCGCATTTAATAATTTAGTTGTTTCAATTCAAGTTAATCGTTCTGTAAATATAAATCTCAAGATTTTTTATCCTCTTTCATTTCTCATTCACCTTACAGAAACGATCTTTTATTTTAATTTTGATTAAAATAAAATAGAGGATCTCATCTAGAGGTTCCAAAGGTTCTTGGCCGTACAAAACCAGAACACACGGTGTGTATTCGACGTTACACATCATGTAGTCAAGGTTCAATGCATCGGGTCTGGTCTACCAAACCAAACGGTGTCATTGGAGTTTTTCTAAGTCTTAATGATGTTGTGTGTTGACCAAGAATAGGTGGCACACGGTTTCTAGATTACATGCCATGTGGCCCACTAGACACGGTGTGTAGTCCATTTAGGTTAGGGTTTGACAGTGTACCCCATACACGGCTTTCTTGGTTGGAGATAATGTAACGTGGATACTACACGGCATGTGGCCCACTGAACACACCATGTACTCTGAAGATTTCCTAAGTACACTTACACATCGTACCCTCGGGCATGTACTTCGGATGGATGGTGAATGATAGTGCACATAGTGCATTTGGAACTACACGCCATATACTTATCCAAATTACACAGATTTATTAAAATTTATTATTCTATTATACAAAACCTTGAGCTGTGTACCATGGTGTGAGCATAAAGCTGAGGCACAACACATGATATGTGTTTTATATATATGTGTGTTTAATTTAACATCTGTGTAATGTTCATTTATACTCATTGGGTAGTTATAAACGGGAATTTACTGGGTTTCCTCCAAGGTACAAGTTATGTACAAAGATAATTATAAATGAATTTATTTATTTAAAATTATAATGGATGAGAATATCAAGTAAATTTAGAAAAGGGTTTAAGATAAAAGGATTGATTAATTAAAGATAATTAATTGATTCGAGCATGATTTATCTTAAACAAGAATGATTAAAGAATTGAATGATAGTTTTATTTATGCATAAATATCATTGCATGTATGGATGATCATGAGATAGATGAGGACCTTTGTATGTGGATGGTTTCTTTCAATTTATTTATTTAAATTAAATTTGTCAGTCTGCGAGCCTTATCTTCATTAATATGTAGGACCTACATGCCCAAGGTTTCCTTTATGTAAAACCCCATCTTATCCCCCACCTGTGAGTGAGATAAAATCATATGTAATGGATGGAGCTCCCAAGCTAGTGGAGGTGGCTCAAGTTAGGATCCAAGGTGAAACCAATCCAAGGATATACAAAGGTGGATAGGTGGAAAGCTGTAAACATGAACCCAAAAGGTTCAAAGTGTTTCTCCCCTAGGCCTTGGGTTAGTTTATCAACTGATAGATAAACTAACCAATAGAACAAGCTCATAATCATACCATTTATTTTATTTCTGTCAGTTTCATTGTTTATTTATTGTGAGTGTGTTGTAGCGATCACACAATTAATGAATTAAACAAACATATAAGATAGAACTAAAATAAGACCAGCTTATGCATAAATATTATCTTAGACATGGTTAATCACTTAAGTATATCCCACTTAATATTAACAAGCATGTAATCAAAGATAATAAAATGGAAATTACGTATAAGGATTAAATCCCTCAAAGAAATATTAAGTCGGTATAGACTTCCATAATCTTGGTTAGAATCGAACCATAGTTCAAAGTGATTGACCAGTCCTATTTAGGGTTCTTTCAATTATCGGGGAATTCTAATTTAAGGTTTTAGGTTGAATTTACTTGGTTCACATCAAGGGTTGACTGCCACAGCAGGACTTTGTGTGACCAAGAGGCAAAGGTTGAGGAAATCCAAAATAAAAGGATTTCAGGATTGGGGAATCCACTCTGCGGATCAAGGAGCTGCGAGTTAATGTAGTTGAAATTTAGAATGCCTACCTAAAACATTTCAAGTTTCTTGACCAACCCTATTTGGGGTAATTATAAGGGCAATATGGATCTTTTCCACTAGAATATTCAGGCAACATAATATTATGAAGTCATTGGAAAGGGATATTGGATTTTGATAAAATAGTGTGAGACTAATAAGTATTAATTTATTTATTTGCCTTAGTTTTATCATGATAAAGTATTAAATCTTTGATCATCTTATTTTGTAGAAACGATAATAAAAATGACTTCAAACATATCATTGTTAACCATACTTGAGAAGGAAAACTTTCTCACCGACACCAATTTCCAGGAGTGGCAGAGGCGTTTACGCATCATCCTATGCCACGAGAGGAAATTTTATGTACTGGAGGAGCCTGTTCTAGTTGCATTTGGAAACGAGGCCAGTGATGAGAAAATATCTCTCTATATGAAACATTTTGATGGTGCCATAGATGTCCAATGTTTCATGCTATCAGCCATTTTTAATGAGCTCTTGAAGCAACATGAAAACATAGATGTGTATAGAATGATGTCTCACCTTAAGGATCTATATCAAGAGAAGGAGAGACAAGAGAGATATGATATCTCCAACACTTTCTTCACAACTGATCTTGGAGAGTCTGTGCTAGTTGGGCCTCATGTAGTCAAGATTATTGGTTACATTGAACTCCTGGACATCTTAGGGATTAAGTTCCTGGATGAGTTGCGTATAGATCTCATCCTATTATCAATTCCCAAGACCTTCTCTAGATTTATTTTCAACTACAACATGATCAATAATGAGAAGAGTCTATCAAAACTTTTAAACTTAATTCTCCGGGTAGATAAGGACATGCACTACTACAAAATCAGTCTATAGCCACGGTTTTAAACTGTGGATATAGGCCCAAAAACCATGGTTATAGGTTATAGCCACAGTTCTCACAATCGTAGATTGTATTGGTGTGGCTATAGGGTAAAACCTATAGCCACGGTTCCCAACCATGGAAACAACCCTAAATCCACGGTTTTCAACCTGTGGCATAGGCTAAAATCACTCATCGCCTATAGCCATGGTTACAACCGTGGATATAGACCTATAGCTATGATTTAAAACTATGGCTATAGGCCTACACATTTCATAAAAAAAACAACATTGTTCAGTCGGTGCTGGCCCCTTGCATCCTCCCCACCGCCCCTGTAAATCCCCCCATTCTCCCCCTTGCACCTCACTTGAACCTTAAACCCCCCCCATGCACCCCTCCCCCTTGATCCCCCCTACCCACCCTGGACAGACCCCACTCACCCCCTGTATAGACCCCCCCCCACCCCGGGACAACGCCCCCCCTCCTAGACACCCCTCTCCCTCCTGGAAACCCCCCTAGAATGACCCCCCCTAGGACAACCCCACCCGGACAATAGCACCCCCTACTGGACACCCCTTGCACCACCCCTGCTGGACACCCCTTGCACCACCCCTTCTAGACACCCCCCTCCCCTCCTAGACACCCACTCCCTCATGGAAAGACCCCCCTGGACAACCCCACCCGGATAGCAGCCCCCGCTAGACCCCCCCTGGACAGACCCCCCCCCCCCCTCCTAGACACCCCCTCCCTCCTAGAAACCCCCCTGGACAACCCCACCCGGACAGAAGCCACCCCCCAGACAGCATCCCCCCCTCTACCCCCTGGACAGACCCCCCCCCCCCCTCCTGGAAACCCATCCCCCGCTAGACCCCCTGGACAGACCCCCCCCCCCCCCTCCTAGACACCCCCTCCCTCCTAGAAACCCCCCTGGACAGACCCCCCCCCCTCATAGACACCCCCTACCTCCTAGAAACCCCCCTGGACAACCCCACCTGGACAGAAGCCACCCCCTAGACAGCATCCCCCCCTCTACCCCCTGGACAGACCCCCCCCCCCCTCCTGGAAACCCACCTAGACAGACCCCCCATGACAACCCCACCCGGACAGCAGCCCCCCCTGCTGGGCAACCCTTGCACCACCCCTGTTGGACACCCCCCCCCCTTCTGGACACCCCCTCCCTCCTGGAAACCCCCCTGGACAACCCCACCTGGACAGCAGCCCCCCCGGACAACAGCCCCCCCCCCCCCCGGACAGCAACCCCCCCTCCACCCCCATGGATAGACCCCCCTCCCGGACACCCCCCCTCTCTCCTGGAAACCCTCTTAGAAAACCCCACCCTGACAGCATCCCCCCCTCCTAGAAACCCCCCTGGACAGACCCCCCCCCTAGGACAACCCCACCCGGACAGCCCCCCCCCCCCACCCCCTGATGGAAAACCCTTGAACCACCCCTGTTGGACACCCCCCCCCCGGACAGAAGCCCCCCCTCCACCCCCTGGACAGAACCCCCTTTACCCCTCCCTAGACAGACCCCCCCCCCCCCCGAACAGTAGCCCCCCCTGCTGGACACCCCTTGCACCACCCCTGTTAGACACCCCCACCCTGCTGCACAGCCCCCTTGCACCCCCCCCCCCCCTGCACCCCCCCCCCATGCACACCTACACAACCCCACTGCCCCCCCCCCCGGACAGACACCCCCCACCCCAGTACCCCGCTGCACAGCCCCCCTTTCACCCCACCCTGCACCCACCCCCCTCACGCACCTACACAGCCCCACTGCACACTCCCTCATACCCCTTCCACCACCCCCTTGCACCACCCCTTACAGGTGGAATTTTGGAATGGCGCTAAAGTAGGAATGATGGTATCCTTATTAACACATGGATACCTTAGGTGTAGGGAGTCATAGTGGCCTAGGTGTGGTATCATGAATCAAGCCTAGGTGTGGTATCATGAATCACCAGATAACACAAACCATAAGATGATGGATTTTACTACATCATGTCGTATACTTCGGTGCATATTTACAATAATCTAAAAATTTCACGTATGCATCATAGGTTTTATTAAAATCATTTAAAATCATTGTGAAATGATACCAATTCTTTTGGATATGATCTTTATATAAACACCCTCAAACATTAGGAGAAAACATTGTACCAAAATTGTGAGAAAATGGAAGCTCTCTACGGGAATTTTAGTGGACATATTAGAGTTGTGAAAGATGTGAATATATGTTTAGGAGGTGGATGAATAAATAATGATATGGCCATGGAGATGGTTGTTTAGGAGGTGGACCCCCCCCCCACACACACACACACATCCCTTGCACACATCCTAAGGGATCATTAGTTAAGCAGATTGACCAAGCAGGTGAGCTTCAGGATTTTCCCTTAGATGTACCTACCAAATCCTAACCTGTAGAGGCTTATTAACCTAGTGTTGAGAGAGTTGTTTCCCCAGTTCCTTCAGATTCTGTATCCATAGTATATTTATAATATTTCAGAGAAATACTTGTTTTATATTTCAGTGTAATTTTGAGTTATTAGGAACCTCCTATTGTTGCATCTACATCTAGTGCTCCACCTCCCTCGGCTTTAGTTGATGCTAATTCGATCTAGTCTATAGTCAAATAGTATATCCATGTTTTTATAGGTTATGTGCATTCATCTCATTAGGATTAATTGAGGCAGATTCTATAGAATGGGTTTTCAAGGAATAGGTTGACCAGTTGAAAGTGATGACAGCTCTACTCAAGCTATTCATGGAGGAGAAGATTTCTTTAGTAGTATGGAGAGATGAGGAAATATTATTATAGACTTTTTCAATCTTATGAAGCCTTTCCTATATGTATCTAATAATCTAGCGGTTGCCAGCTGGAAGTCAAAAGTGAAACAGTAAAGTGGACTCCAAAGTCCGCACATCTCGATCTACGACAGTTGTGGGCCATAAGCATTTGGGGGTGGTGGATGGTGTGGTGGCTAGGGGATGGAATGAGTGTTTTGTAGGTGGAATAGGGCTGGCATGAGTGTTTTCAGGAGGCTGGGGGTGGTGGCTGGTGTGGTGGCTGGTGTGGTGGCTGGTGCGGGCTGGATTGCAGGTGGTTGGGGGCTGGTGCGGGCTCGAATGCAGGTGGAAGGGGGCTGGAATGCTGGTGGAAGGGGGCTGGTTGTAGGTGATGGGGGGATGGTGTGGGATGATTTGAATGTGGTAGGGGGGCTATTGCGGTCTAGAATACTGGTGGTAGTAGGATGAAATGAAGGTGGAAGGGGGATGGTGTGGGCTGGATGTGGCTGGAGCAGGGCCAAATCGCGGCGGGACCGCGACGTGACCGCGGCGTGTTGGCCCAGTCCAGTGACATCCGCGGGGTAGCATCTTCCGG
Organism: Viscum album; assembly: GCA_963277665.1. Lineage (NCBI taxonomy): Eukaryota > Viridiplantae > Streptophyta > Magnoliopsida > Santalales > Viscaceae > Viscum > Viscum album. The sequence continues at coordinate 1,539,553,681 of OY728125.1, read as the reverse complement.
CCAGGAGTGAAGGGAGCGGGAGGAGGTGGGGAAACATTCCATTCATCACCCCACCGACAAAAATTGTGATTAGTCAGTCTCAACATTGATCACAAGACTCATGGAATACTATCACTGCGAACCGCCGCGGGGTGTCATCCTGGAGTAGGGCCACCGCGACATGACCGCTCTGTGACCGCAGCGTGACCACGGCGTGACCACGGCATGACCGCGGCGTGATCACAGCGTATTGGCCTAGTCCAGCGACATCTGCGGGGAAGCATCTTCCGGCTAGGAGCGAAGGGAGCAGGAGGAGGTAGGGAAACATTTTGGTCGTCGCCCCACCGACAGAAATTGTGATTATTCAGTATCAACATTGGTCACAAGACTCATATAATATTATCACTATGAACCGTCGCGGAGTGTCGTCCTGGATCAGGGCCAAATCATGGCATTACTGCGGTGTGACCGCGGCCTGACTGTGGCCTGACCGTGGCGTGACCATGGCATGTTGGCTCGGTCCAACGACATCTGCGGGGAAGCATCTTTCGGCTAGGAGAAAAGGGAGCGGGAGGCGGTGGGGCAACATTCCGGTCTTCACCCCGCCGAAAGAAATTTTGATTAGCCAGTCTCAACATTGATCACAAGACTCGTAGAATACTATCATTGCGAACCGCCGCGGGGTGTCATCCTGGAGCAGGTCCAAATCATGGCATTACTGTAGTGTGACCACGGCTTGACTGCGGTGTGACTGTGGCGTGACTGCGGCGTGACCGCGGTGTGACCGCGGTGTGAATTTTTAAAAGAAAGGGTGTTAAATCCATACCAATAACAATTATTGGTATCATACAAAATCTGATTTTTTGCAACTAATATCAAGCCATGATTTAGTGAAAGAAATCTGTTGTAAATAGAAGGGAATATTTGGAGAAACCTAATCATGAAGAAATGGGAGAGTTAGAGATGGATTTTAATGGTTATTCAACCTTATCTAAGATTAAATAAACCTATAGAGACTAACTACACCCCCTTTCCCCACCCACTTGCCCCACTTCCCCACTGCCCCACCCCCTTGCACCCCCTCCCCCCTACCCTCCAGACCCCCCTACAGACCACCCCCTGCCCCCCTACCCTGCAGACCTCCCCACTCCACCCTGCCCCCTACCCTGCAGACATCCCCCCTTCCCCCTGACCCCTGCCCCCATCCACCCTACCCCCTGACCCCCTCCACCCTCCCCCCTCCCCCCCTCCACCCACACCCTGCCCCCTGCCCATGCCCCCTGCTCCCATGCCCCCTGCCCCCTGCCCCCTGCTCTGCAGACCTCCCCCATGCCCCCTGCCCCCCTCCACCCTCCCCACTCCCCCCTCCCCCCTCCCCCCTTCCCCCCTCCACCCACACCCTTCCCACTGCCCACTGCCCCTGCCCTTGCCCCCTTCCCCCATGCACCCTGCCCCCTGCCCTTACTCTACAGACCTCTCCCCTGCCCCCTGCCCCCTCCACCCTCCCCCTCCCCCCTACCCCCCTCCACCCTCCCCCTACTCCCTGCCCTGCAGACCTCCCCCTACCTCTTTCCCCCTGCCCCCTGCCCTGCAGACCTGCCCCCTGCCCCCCTCCACCCTGCCCCCCTCCACCCTGCCCCCCTCCACCCTGCGCCCCTCCACCCTGCCCCTGCCCCCTGCCCCCCTCCACCCTGCCCCTAGCCTGCACATCCCCCCTGCACCCCCCAGCCCCTAGCTTGCACCAGCCCCCCCCCCCCCTGCACCACCCCCTAGCCTACACCATCCCCCTAGCCTACACACCCCCCTGTGAGTCAAAAAAGTCTTTGGAGATGCTCGTGGTGTCTCAAATGAGAGGAGTAACGATTAAAATGGAAAACATAAATGCAATAATGTCGAACAAGCTATATAAGAATAAACTACCACTGTGAGTTTTCGCAGACAGCGCACCTCTGTTGGAGGGGTTTTATTACAAAACAATGACTTATTTATAAAACGAAACAATTATTTTAACTAACACTTGATCAATAATTTCAATTTAATATAAACAAGCAGGAATCAAGAAGGCAACTAAATACAATTTAAAAAATTCTTGAATTAAAGAGGCTGGGAGAGGGAATCTACCTCAAAGGTGTCAAGCCACGCACAAGAGGATCCTTATATATATTCTCACATGCATAATAATGGGCTATGTTTTGTTGCTGGTTCTTTGCATAGCATGCATCCCTATCCATAGACACATCCTGTCATGCGAAAGAATACACACAAGAAATTTAGTTCTTGTGAAGACATTGAGACAAATAAAACCTCATAAAGATATATTTAGAATGAGTTATACTAATAAAATGGATGAGAAGAATTCCTGGGGAGGAATCCATTTCAAAAGGACCATCATCGTTTAAGAAATAATATTGGAAAAATGAGGTCCAGTGGCAATATACTCCAAAATCATGTACTAAAAAGAACAACACATTGGTTATCAAACGAAAGGACCAAAAGTAGTATTGCGTTGAAATTGATTGTAATTACCTCTCAATGTCATCAAGGATTATGATGCTTAATTGTGACTTATAGGCATCCTAAAATACCTGAAAATAATAGGTGCAAAAAATGACTAAAAGTATTCAGTATACAAGTTGCAAATTCAATAAGCATAAACAAATGGAAACCTAGTTGATTTTAAACCTTGAAAATTTGTGCATATTTACTGGTCGTGCTCACCCCAATCATTTATTTAGCTGAAACCTGGCCATATAGAACCCAACAAAATTTGAAAATACAAATAAATGCAAGTGCATGCATGCGATAATGAAAGCAAACAATGATAATTATTAAAATGCACTTACAATCTTAACATATGTGAAATCACTTTCAATACCAATAGTGCCTACACAGTCCCTTCCCCCTTTCACACCCCCCCCACCCCTGCACCCATGCACCCCCCCCCCTGCCCCCCCCCACCCTGCCCCCCCCCCCCCTTCCCCCCCCCCTCCACCCCCCCCCCCCCCTCCACCCTGCCCCCTGCCCCCCTCCACCCTACCCCCTATCCCCCTTCACACCCCACCCCTGCCCCCCTAGCACACACCCCATGCCCACTGCACACCCCACCCCTACCTTGATGGAGTGATTTATCAAATGGTATTCCAAAGAACATCAGAAGGAAAGATCTGCCTTGATGGAGTGAAGATAGTGTGTCTCCTCGATGGGTAGATGAGTGGAGAAGACCCTTGAGAAGCTGCTTGACTTATTTATTCCATGAAAATATGGAATTTTAGGAAAGTGCTTGAAAAAATCATTGATGAGTTATGCATTTCTCTCATCCATATTAATGACCGAATAAAGTATGATATTAAGGGGGAGAAATTGAATTAATAAATGACAAGAAGTTGAGGAAATTTGAGATCTCAAGGCTGATTTCTAAAACCTGCTACATGTACTTGAATGTTTTCAACATGTGTATTGAGATGAGTGCAAGATCTCAAGTTATAATTCCAGAAAGAATGAAGATATCAATTGGAATCATTTGGTTTCAACTTGAGGACATATGAACAGCCCCTAAATGAGTCATGGGAATTAGAATCAGTTGGTATCATGAACACACCCTATGCCCCCCCTGCACACCCCCCCCCCCACACACACACCCCACCCTTGCCCCCCCCCCCCTGCACACCCCACCCCTGCCCCCTCCCCCCACCCTGTACAATCTCTAGTGAATCATGTTGTAGAGATAGTTTACTAAGGATTTTATTAAATTGTTCTCGTTTAAGGTGGAAACATTATAAATTCCATGACCAAACATAATCAGGTGTTCTATATCCCACATCCACCACCCTTTCTATGTATTACAGGAATGTAGGATTCAAATGATTGGGTAGACAACAACAAGTGCATTTTTGCTCAGGTCCAGACATATGTGGATGAGAGAGTGATGTTAGAGACCTCCATTTTCCATAAATAAACCATTTGATGGTGGAATACCATTAATCAAGATAGAAGACATATGTGGATGAGAGAGTGATGCTAGAGACCTCCATTTTCCATAAATAAACCATTTGATGGTGGAATACCATTAATCAAGATAGAATACGGGATGATCATTCATAGAAAACATTGATGGAGGTTTTCCATGAAAAATAAATTACTAACATGATGAAGTTGGACTATTACCATGTTTTTATGGAGATACAGAAGAGCCTTAGAAATGTCTTTGTGTAATCTTCTTTTTTCATAGATCTGCTATGATTTGCCCAATTTTTGGCTGCAATCAAGGCCAAAAAGGCTCGTATATTCTAGATAATCCACCATCTGGATATCAAACTATAGATAAGTATATTTGATATGACATCATACCCAAATATGTTGTGCAAGGAATTGATAATCAAGAAGAGTATATATGAGGATAGGTAGAATGATTAATTCAACTATATATAAGACCCATGACTGAGTTTTTTATCATTACAATGGGAGACACTTCCAGTATTAGGAAGTGGAAAGATCATCATAAGTATCGGGAAAGATACTATATGGTTCAAAGTAAGAGTTCCTCAGTGCATATAATATTTGAGAAGCAAAAAATGAATAACAAATAGGGGCTTACTAGTTCACCTTCCTCATTGTGGATTCTTACTTCGATCCGTACATGTATTTGAGAATAGATTTAGTTGACACCATTACATGCAGAAATATATATTTATCATCAAATCAAATCAACCATTTACTCCACATTTTCACACATAATAAGATCTTTAGCCTTCATACAAGAGGTAAATTACCATTACCGAGAAATAGAAAATAATGATGAAGATGATAGGTGTGTTACCTTATGAATCCATGCTTTAAACCCACCCTTATAGATAAATTAATATAAGGATAGTAACTGAGAAGATTTACATATTATGTTCTAATAAAATCAAAGAATACTATATTGGAATATGCAAGAAATAAAATCATTGGCCACAATTAAGAGAAGGAATCTTCAAAAGTAATGGAATAAATTCTATAAGGCATTAATCCAAGACGAAAAAGTAATCTGTAAGTATGTATTTTTTATGGAATCGGTAAGCATATGTTTTATGGAATTAAATAGTACAACATTTGGTTATAACTGGATGCATATAGAATCGTAATAATGCCTATTAAAAATACAGAATCCAAAATATGAATGTAAAAATAAACCCAGTATAGTCCACAAAGTTTGATCCGAAAAAGATATTTGGTAAGATTATTTCAATAAGTGATGTAGGTTATAGAAGTATGTGTATTTTTTCACTAAACTATAAAATCAATTCATATGAATTGGTAGTTTTTCAAGCAGTGAATATCTAAATACATTATGTAAAAAGTTATTAATCCACATGAACATACAAAGTGCTGAAGTTGTTATGTTGAATGTATAGATACATTGTTGTTAATAACTGGTTAAACCAGTACCTGTGTTGTGGATATGTCATAGATATGAGAGAGAAAAATTCTATTGGAACAAAAACATGTCAACTAATATTGAACAAAAACATGTTCAACTAATATTTGAAATAACCACATGAAATAGATGTTTTAAACATTATATGGATCAAAGAAAACATATAAACATGGAACATATGTTATGCAGTATCCATGCCAGAGGCTAATTCAAAAAATAGGGTAAACATATTCCATTTTCCCTAATGTAAATAGCATAGTCTAATACAATTTTGAATGTAAAAAAATTATGCAGAAATCAAATATGAAAAAAATATGAAACGGTCAAACTGTAGTATTACCTTGTAATTACAGCTAAAAATTTTAGTCAATATTTTCACTCTTCTTTACTAAGTTATCCTTCCATAAGAGTTGAATCTGTACATAAAGCTTAGAAAACCAATTACAGAACATGAAGAAACATAGTTTTATCAACATTTAGAAAGTATTATATTACCTTACATGATTCATAGGAATTCCGACTAAAGAATAGTAATCTATACATCTTGTTTCGATGAAAACCAGTTATAAGTATTGGGAAAAAATGTACCTACAGATTTTAAAGAACCCATAATATAGTTAATATAGATGCATTTTTTGTAGAATACATACCAGTTGATAGTGGTGTTTTTACATTCTAAAAATAGATCAATAAACATAATAAATATAAATGTTAAAACTTATAAAGTTCTTGCAGTTAGTTTAATCAATTGGTTGAACATTCAGCATGCATGAATAACCACATGAAACAGAAACATGTGCAACTGATATGGAATAGAAACATGTTCAACTAATATGTAAAATAACCACTTGAAATGGATGTTTTAAACATTATATGGATCATAGAAAACATATAAACATGGAACATATGTTATGCAGTATCCATGTCGGAGGCTAATTCAGAAAACAGGGTAAACATATTCCATTTTCCCTAATTTAAATAGCATAGTCTAATACAGTTTTGAATGTAAAAAACTATGAAGAAATAAAATATGAAAAAATATGAAAAAATAGTGCAGAATAATAGTGTTTCTATCAAATAGATTAGTCTTATGGATGGTAAAATTGAGGTCATTGACCTATCACATGCCTTTGGGAATAGTAAGTAATGGCCATATTTTACATGTGATGGCTGGTATGATTGAAGTATTATTGTATTTATATAGCCCATCTATTCTAATAATATTCTAAGAATAATTCCTCATTAATAAAATAACAAATAGTAGTTTATCCTAAATAGATGATTAAAGTAAATAAATCAAAAGAAGAATATAAATAAAATTATTTAAAGGAAAAGTATTAATAATTTTTATATGTTATAAAATATCTTCATTTTGTATATTATTAGTTTTTGTATAAAAAACATTTAGGAATCTATAAATGCATTTATAAGAAAGATAAATATCCATAGAGAAGTAAAATTGCATTATCATTGTAATCCATAGTTTTAAAAATGAAAATTAGCAATTCATATTGAACACTTTCCATAAAGCTATTAAATTAAAAGAACGCTAAAACTAATTATCAAAATACAGACCTTCATATCCATCAATTTATGTCCCTATACACACAAAGACGATCTAGATATTGAAAATCATCAGACAATTAAGATTTTAAAATTTATAATAAAATAACAAAGATATAGATGAGTCTTAAGTAAAGAGTTATGTGAGTCAAGGTTTTAAAAAAATGTACCCTTCCATCAAGATATTCAACTACATGAGGGATAACACTTATTATTTCCAACAACAACAGGGAATCTATGAAAATCTATTCAGAAATATTAAATTAATGAAATCACACACCATTTAAACTAAAGGACAATAAATTAAGATGTTATAGAAATGGTATGGATTTGTGATTGAGATGATAATAGACCAGAATACTGTAATGGCTCCAAGAGGCTAAATAAATTGAAACATGATGATTTCTTCAATATATAATGAAAAGAAAACATTAAAAGGATAAGAGTTTCATGTCTGAATTCAAAGCTAAACAGAGATCCATCCCACTTTCCCAAACATGAAAAGCATGATTAATCCAGAAAAGATTAAACAAATAAAAAGATTGGATGAGATTACATACAAAGCAGTCCAGGAATACCAGGTAAAACATTCAAATGAACCATAAATTATCCATTCAAAAACATGTTCATCTATGTGATCTCATCTTCATATGAACAAACAAATCAAAAAATCATATATGGATTTACATATAAAACCATAATGAAGAGAGGTAGAGCACATAAAAATATTCTAGGAGAAGCTTGAAAACAGATTGGGGGTGGTCTCTCTTGAAAATGAAATCGATATAAAATTCAGTTGAGTAAGAAAATCACATAGGATGATGAAAAAATAATCCAAAATTCTCTAAATGATTCATTTTCATATGCATACAGAGTTGTGAATCACCGAAGTTGCCTTTTATGATGAAAAAGGTGGTGTTGATGAAGCCTGAATCTGTAATTTTTCTCCAGCCCCCCTAGACCCCCCCCCCTCCCCCTACTAGTCCCCCATCCCAGTCCATATTTCTCTTATATAATTAATGCATGCCCATGAATCTTGTTCTTGATTCCATCTCCATGTGGACATCAGTTAATAATGTCACTTTCTTCCTTATCAAGGTGACAACCTAATGATCAAATTTGACTAGAATTTCAATTACATTGTATATTTAGACAATCCCATTAATATATTTCTCATTTATGGAAGTGAGGGAATCTTATGCTTTCCACATATAAGTAAACTATGGATCTTCAGTTATGATTTGGTCAGGAAGGCTGTTATATCTTCTTCTTTCAAGCCATATAGACATCTTAGGATCATAATATAAGGAATACTATTATCATCACCTATATAATCCTAGCTTCATCACCAAAGTCATCATAGGCTAGTCACCTATGTTATTTTAGGCTCATCACCTAATGAACTCTAGGCTCATCACCTAAGGAATTACATTCTCATCACCTAAGGAATTTCATTCTCATCGCATGAGGAAGGATGGGATTATGATGCATTAGGAAAGGCGAATCATATTATTCTTATCACATAATAAATATTATACTTTTCATATATGTAAAGGTAGGGTCCTCTTATGCTCATCACAGAATTCTAGTCGTTATTTTAGGTCTAGTGGGGACTAGTCCCCTTAAGCTCATCACATAAGTTTGGTCACGATTTAAATTCTAGTGGGGACTAATACTCTTATACTCCTCACATAAGACAAATAATGGCAGAATTGTCTATAATATCATCATATAACCTATTCAAACTATTATGGTGACCAACCACTCATGGAAGGTCTATATCATATTTCAATACATTCTGAATGCCAACCCATAATAAAAAACATTGATTCACATAGTTTTTAAATATAATTTAATAAAAACTATAAATAAAATCATACAATGATGATCCTAGATAAAAATAAATGTAAATACAATCTTTTATCATCTTTATACTCTCACTAGTGATTCCAAAAAAAACCCATGATATTGGATGATTTCCACCATAATCTAGTGGAAATCATCTCCAACTCCGTTCTTGTTTTCACTAAATTATTTAGAAGAGAAATGAGAAATTATAATGAAAGGAAGATGAGATCACACATTTAATCACAATGTAGGTCCATAAAAACCACCACATTTAAAGGTAAAATTGAAGGTGAAGAGGGGATGAAGCTCCCTCAACCTCCCCTGATTCGCTCACATGTGTGGGAGGAAGAGAGGAGGGGTGAGTTGTTTAAAAACTCAAAGTGGATAAATTTTTATTTACATTTCTTTGAGTGAGACTCCATCCTCATCATTTCAGCATCCATTAAAATATTCATTTTGTTGTGGTGGTGCTCTCCATTTCTTGGGGGGAATCCTCAAAAGTACCAAATAAACAAAACACAGGTCCATTCCTCTATAATGTCATGGACCTATCCAATGAAACCCACAATCCCTATACACACTAAGGACCATACAAATCCCTCAAACCTTTCTAATAATTTTTCAAATGAGAACTAATGAAACCCATCATCTATAACTCTTTAAAAAATTCCCAACTATAAGGTGCTATGCCATGGTTGTATTTCCCAAGAAGCACCACTATCACCTAAATTTCCCATCTAGTGCATTTTGACTTGATGTTTCCATAGGTGTGAATATAGGGCACCATACTTGGACAATCATAGTATAAATGGGCACCAAAACAAGACATCTCAACCATCATAATTTTTCACCATGCCAAACCAATACAAAATGGTATTTTTCTTTCTTTTCTCAATAGGGATAATCCCATGGGACAGTCCCTCCAAAACACTTGACCACCTCACCCAAGAAGAGATGAAACAACCAAAACCATGGCCATGGTAAACTGATATTTTACTATGGGGAGATAAGTAAAAACCAAATTTCCCGACAATAGGGAAAAGGTCACTCCACCTGGGTATTTTCCCTCCAACACATGGAGATCTTGTAACATCCCCAAATGATGAAGGGTTAAATGACTAAATGATATGACTCATGTCAACAAGGTGCACCTTCCTTTTTAGGAGCCTGTCTGGTTAGAACTCTACAGTTAAGCATGTTTGGCCTGGAGTAGTGATCAGGATGGGTGACCGTCTGGGAAGTTTTCCAGGGTGTGTGTGAGTGAGGACAAAGCACACTGGAAAGGACATGTGTTGGCATGTGGGGACTGTCATTAGTCATATGACCCGTTCAGGCATGTGGGTGGGCCCCGCATGTCTGCGGGGCAACTGGTGGTACCTGGTAGGCCAGGACCCGACGACCATGTTAAGGAGGGGTGGATGTGCTGTCACTGGGGCCCAGTTGTCACATTTGGTATCAGAGGAGGAACCCAGCCTTAAGTGTGGTGCACTGCCTAGGTTGAGATGTAGGTCCCACAACGAGGGCGTTGTGATCTAAAGGGGGGTGATTGTAACATCCCCAAATAATGAAGGGTTAAATGACTAAATGATATGACTCATGTCAACAAGGTGCACCTTCCTTTTCGGGAGCTTTTCTGATTAGAACTCCATTAAGCGTGCTTAGCCTGGAGTAGTGATCAGGACGGGTGACCTTCTAGGAAGTTTCCCAGGGTGTGTGTGAGTGAGGACAAAGCATACTGGAAAGGACATGCGTTGGCCTGTGGGGACTGTCATTTGTCAGATGACCCGTTCAGGAATGTGGGTGGACCCTGGGGTGGGCCCCACGTGTCTGCGGGGCAACTGGTGGTACCTGGTGGACCAGGACCCGACGGCCATGTTAAGGTGGGGTGGATGTGCTGTCACTGGGGCCCAGTTGTCACAGATCTACTCCATGGAGGCTCCATGGTAAAAACCTAAAGCTTAAAATGGTTACAGGTCCACTCATCTATGTTCAGACACACACCCGAGAGCCTATATCACCCTCAGGTCTCAATTCACATAACTGAAAATCTTATTGAGAATTTCCAAATATATGGGTAAAGTTCCAAAGTTATAAGGAACACTGCGTTTACTCATTAGACTAGGACCAAAACTGCAAACAGCATCCAGATAACAGAATTAAGTAAATTAGTTGGGCCAACGCACCGTATAGAGGAGGAAGGCCTGAAAAGGGGTATGGAGGGAGGAACCCTTATGTCGACGCACTTAATGGAGGAGGAACGCCCAAAGAATGGTATAGAGGAAGTGAGTACCACTCGAGGGATGGATCAACCCCGAATGGAGAAGCCGAACTGTGATTGGAGAATCCACACCGTGAATGAAGGAACTGTGATGAGGGATGAAGGAACCAAAGCCGGTGAGGACGAACGATAGAGAACAGCAGCGAGGTCGAGAGAGGAAAGCAGTGAGGGAAGAGAGGAGGGTGCGATGATAGAGTTCGTCGGGAGCCTGTCTGATTAGAACTCCACATTTAAGTGTGCTTGGCCTGGGGTAGTGATCAAGATGGGTGACCTTCTGGGAATTTTGCCAGGGTGTGTGTGAGTGAGGACAAAGCATACTGGAAAGGACATGTGTTGGCCTGTGGGGACTGTCATTAATCAGATGACTTGTTCAGGAATGTGGGTGGACCCTGGGGTGGGCCCCACGTGTCTGCGGGGAAACTGGTGGTACCTGGTGGACCAGGACCCGATGACCATGTTAAGGTGGGGTGGATGTGCTGTCACTGGGGCCCAGTTGTCACAGCTCTACTCCATGGAGGCTTCATGGTGAAAAACCTAAAGCTTAAAATGGTTACAGGTCCACTCATCTATGTTTTTAGACACACACCCGAGAGCCTATATCACCCTCAGGTCTCAATTCACATAACTAAAAATCTTATTCAGAATTTCCAAATATATGGGTAAAGTTCCAAAGTTATAAGGAACACTGCGTTTACTCATTAGACTAGGACCAAAACTGCAAACAGTAGCCAGATAACAGAATTAAGTAAATTAGTTGGGCCAACGCACCGTATGGAGGAGGAAGGCCCGAAAAAAGGTATGGAGGGAGGAAACCTTATGTCGACGCAATGAATGGAGGAGGAACGCCCAAAGAATTGTATAGAGGAAGTGAGTACCACTTGAGGGATGGAGAAACCCTGAATGGAGAAGTCGAACTGCGATTGGAGAATCCGCGTCGTGAATGAAGGAACCACGATGAGGGATGGAGGAACCAAAGCCGGTGAGGACGAACGATAGAGAACATCAGCGAGGTTGAGAGAGGAAAGTCGCGAGGGAAGAGAGGAGGGATCGGTGAGAGAGTTTTTTCGAGGAAGAGGAGAGGTCGTCGAGGGAGGAGGGTGTCGTAGTGAGAGGGTCGCGTATTGGGGATGGAGGAGGAGCCCAACTGGAATTGGAAAAAAAGGGGGGGACGCATATTGGGGATGGAGGTGGAGCCTGATGGGAATTAAAAAAATAAGGGGGACAAAATTGTGTAGCCACAGATCAAAAATTAAACTATGGATATAAACAAGATATAGCCACGAACCTATAAAACCATGGCTATAGGTTTGTGGCTATAAATTAAATTTCTAGTAGTGATGAGGTGTGACAAACCCACAGTCCTTATGGTGAATAAGAAGAGGAAGAACAAGGAAAAAAGGCCAAGGATTTATAAATGGTCTGAAGCCCCCGAGCAATGTCCCTACAAGAATGATAAGATCCAAAGGGAGGGAAAGGAATGGTAGATGGTGTGTTTTTTATGTGGAAATCTAGACCACTGGAAGAGAAACTACACCCAGAAGCATGGGGACACTAAAGGTTAATTCATTATCGAGAGTAATCTTTCCATTTCTACACATTGGGTATTAGATATAGCTTGTGGGGCTCACATCTGTATTCAAATACAGGAACCAAGTAGATTTAGAAATATTTCTAGTGGAGTAGTAGATCTTCGAGATGCCAATGGTGCGAAGATGGTTGTGTTGGTCATTGGAGATTACCATCTCTCATTGCCAATTGGGATGCTTTTGGTTTTACATAACTGTTATTATGTTCCTAGTGTTACCAAGAACATAATTTTTGTATCATGTTTGGATATGGATGGGTTTATTTTCAAGTTTGGAAATAAGGGTTGTTTCTTTTATAAGAACAATGTATGTTATGGTATGGTGAATTTAAATAGCGGTTTTTATGTATTAAATTACGAAAAACAAGTATTGGAAATCGATAACGAAACAAACTCACATGACTCATACAACACTCAATTGTGGCATCACCATCTTGGTCATGTAAACAAGAAGCGCTTGACAAATCTCTGTCAAGATGGTTATTTAGTCTCTACTGATCTAAAACCACTTGATAGATGTCACGCTTGTTTAAAAGGTAAAATGACCAAGCCTCATTTCGGTGGACAGGGTGAAATGGCCATAGAGCTTTGAGGATTGGTGCACACGGATGTGTGTGGACCATTTCTAGTAGAATCTAGAGGTGGATATTATTACTTAATTACTTTTATTGGTGATTTGAGTAGATATGGATATATATACTTAATGAGGTATAAGTCAAATTCCTTAGAGAAATTTAAGGAATTCAAGAATTAAGTAGAGAATAATCTTGGTAAGAAGATAAAGAGTCTTTGATCAGATCGAGGTGGAGAATATATGAACCAAGAGTTTATTGAACTTTTATAGGAGTTTGGGATTCTATCTTAACTCACTCCTCCTTATACACCAAAGTGGAATGGTGTTAGTGAAAGGAGGAACCACACCTTATTGGACATGGTGAGGTTAATGATGAGTCATGCAAATCTTCCATTATCCTTTTGGGGATATTCATTACAAACTACAGTATAAACATTAAATCGAGTACCAAATAAGGCGGAAAATGGAATTCCCTCCGAGTTATGGAATGGAAAGAAACCCATTTTTTCACACACGCGTGTTTGGGGATGCGAGGCATTTTTTAAGGCCTTTTTATACAACAAACTAGCACATAGGGTCACGAGGTGTATCTTTATAGGATATCCCAAGGAAACAAAAGGATGTTACCTATATAACCCTTTAGACAAGAAAGTGATTTTCGACAGACAAGCCATCTTTCTTGAGAGGGATCACATCCTCAAAAAGGATAGTGGGAGAAAGATTGACTTCGATGAAGTTGATGCTCAAGATACACAGGAGTTAGTATAGAAACTAGTTCAATAGGTACATGTGGAAGAGGTTACATAAACACAAGTACTGCATAGGAGCTCAATATAGGTAAGGTAACCAGATAGATTTGGTTTCCTAGTCCCCGAGAATGGTAAATCATTACTGTTGGACAATGATGAACCTCTCTCCTACAAGGAAGAAGTAAAGAGCTCAGAAGCTGCAAGATGACTAGAAGCTATGAATTCTGAGATGGATTCCATGTATCAAAACCATGTATGGGTTTTGGTCGATGATCCAGTTGATGTAAAGCTCGTTGGATGCAAATGGGTATTCAAGAGAAAGATGGACATGGAAGGTCAAGTTATCACCTATAAAGCAAGTATAGTGACTAAAGGATTCAAACAAAATCAAATAATTGACTATGATGAAACCTTCTTTCCAGTTTCCATGTTTAAATCCGTAAGAATCATACTTGTCATAGTAGCTTACCATGACTATGAGATTTGGTAGATAGATGTCAAAATAGCATTCCTTAACAGGAATCTTCAAGATGATGTCTATATGACACAACCAGAAGGGTTTGTGACACCAGGTGAAGCCAAACAGGTTTGCAAGTTGCAGAAATCCATTTATGGATTAAAGAAAGCATACAGGTATGGAACATTCGATTTGATGAAGCCATAAAGTAATTTGGTTTCATTAAGAATGAATGTGAGCCATGTGTTTATAAGTGGTTTAATGGGAATGCGATTGTTATCCTGGTAGTATATATTGATGACATATTACTTATTAGAAATGATATACCAGTCTTACAGTTAGTTAAGGATTGGTTGAACAAGTATTTCTCCATAAAGTACTTAGGTGAAGCATCATGCATTCTAGGGATCAAGATCATTCATGATAGATCCAAGAGGCTTCTTAGACTAAGTTGGGGTACATACATTGACCAGATACTAAATATATTTATTATGGAACAATCCAAGAGGGGATTGGTTCCAGTGTCACATGGCCTACATCTTTATAAGAGAATGTGTCCTCAGACACAACAGGAGAAAGATATGGTGAGTAAGATCCCATATGCTTCGACTATAGGATCCATCATGTATGTCATGTTATGTACCAGGCTTGATGTTTACTATACACTAAGCATGGTAGGAAAATATCAAGAAGATCCAAGAGAACAGAATTGGACTGATGTTAATATTATCCTTAAGTATCTAAGAAGAACTAAGGATATGTACCTGGTGTATGGAGGAGACGAAGAGCTTGTCATTAGAGGGTTGACGATGTTGGTTTCTAGACAGATCTGAATGATCTGAAGTCGCAATCAGGATATGTTTTCTGTCTCAACAGAGGAGTTGTGAGTTGGAAGAGTTCAAAGCATCCAGTTGTCATCGATTCTACAATGGAGTTTGAATATATAGCGGCTTCTGATGCAACAAAGGAAGCCGTCTGTATTCAGAACTTTTTCTAGGAGCTTGATGTGGTGCCTAGTAGTAGAAATCATATCACATTGTATTGTTATAATACTACAGTAGTGGCTCTTTCAAAAGAACCAAGGTCACATCAACGGACAAAACATATTCTCTGGAAGTATCACCTCTTGAGATATTTCTATCAAAGGGGTGAAGTTGCAGTGAGTAGAGTGTCCACAGAAGAGAATGTGGTGGACCCCATTACTAAAGACCTATCTCAGTAGAATCATGAATATCATGTGAGAGCTAGAGGGTTAAAGTTTGTTAGTAGTTGGATCTGGTCCAAGTGGGAGTATGTTGGAGTTAGTTTCCTATAACCAACTACTTTATACTTTATGATAAACTTATATTCATGGATTTAAATATTAATAAATATCATATCACATCTTGATTGTTCTTTTGTGTGACAATGCATGTGATAATGTCATAAGGATAACTGTTGCACTAAAGGGTTATAGTAGATCCATACTATGATGAGAACCCAAAAGTTCCATAATATTATTCTTGAATATATGTTCTATGGATGGATGATATTATTTGAGGGACACAAATAATATAGGTCATTAGGGGTGAGGACTCATAAAACTTTGAGGCAGCTTCTCATGGTGTGCGCCCTTGGTAATATCCAGGAGGATATTATAAGAACAAGACCTGCCAGTAGGAAATTTAAATTTTATAGTTTCATTGGATGTTCCTATCTAAAGACGTGTGTATTGGTCCTTATACTTTAAGATTATTATTAATGGGTATTACAAATGGCGCACTTAGATTTATTGATGAAAACTGTGACGACGCACTATTTGCAGTGAGGTAGGATATGTTGGGTGTGTCACGAGTAATACTACATTAATAGATAATGCGAGAAAGGATTTGTCCCTTCTATTCCATAACTAAAGTTGATATCTCAGCCCCTTTGATGGAATTTATATAGCCTAAATAAATCCACGGCCATGGTGAGGAATGGGAAAGTTCAATTCTAGGAATTCAAAAAAAAATCAAGTATATGGGTTGATGGCACTAGCATACAACTCGCTTGATTCGAGATATCAAGACAAAGGAATTACATTACACAATAAGTGTTCATATGAGGTGGCACATCATTGTAGCATTAACTTCTTTCTCTATAGGTGTCTTGACATGTTGTTAGACGCTAACCTTGGACTTTAGACAGGTTCTGCCTAATGACACTGAGAAGGATGCCTAGAGGGTCACACACTAAGCGTGTCTAAGTATCTCAGTTAAATATCCATTTAACAAGTTGAATAAAGATTATTCTCGATTGTGATTCAATAATTATTCAAGGATGTTTGATTGCATTTATTTCGATACTAGTTATTCAAGAGAATATATTGTGGGAGAAATAATATATATTTATTAGCGAGTAATGTAGTGATATTTATTTGAGAATTAATAGACATTATTCAAGGTCTAATAAATATGGTGGAGAAAATAAAGAAAATGGAAAAACAAAAGTACATGTTGTGTATATTAATATACACGTCGTGTAGTTTTTTTAGAGATTTGTGAGAAATAATATTATTTATTTAATTAAATAATATTATGTGTAATTCATTAGGTGCATGTCGAGTGATAATAATAATAGTCAAACACTATTATTAGACATGAGGACTTTCTAAGAATTAAATGAAATAAATAAATACCTATGGGTAATTATTTTATTTTATAATTCTAAGTATTATAAATCACAATTATATTATTCTCATTAAGCCTAGTCATTCTTTGTGATTGTGCACAACAGATCTGGAGAAATATCTCAAGCGAAGAGAGAATTCATTTCCTCCAAGAACGCTCTCAAGTTACGAGAGAGATCCTCCTCCACCGGATTAAGGAGAGCGTTTTGGAAGCTGCTCTCAAGGAGATCGAAGGCGGATATCGCAAGAGAAGATACTTCTGTGCTAGCACCCAGAGATTCTTTCAGTAATGTTTAGAGATAAGTGGAGCACGTGTGGATCGCTGCTAGAGTAAGCCTACAGTTGGCTTCTGTGACGCAACGACAGATCACATCGGATTGTGACTGGAAACATCAACGGAGAAAGAATTCCAGCAAGGTAATTATTGTCTTTTAATTAAATTAATTATAACCAACATATGATGATCCTCTCTATGGTTCATGGACTTATCTATTTCATTTTAGCTCTTCATTCTATTTCGAAGATCCGGCGTTTTATCATCGTGACAGATCTCAGATTGATCATTGTTAACGGTAAAATTAAAGTTGGGTACACCCATTCACGCGCTTTCGCTGCACCCGGAACCTACATTAATAACCTGTAAGCCATATATTGGGCTCAGTATCCCCTAGGGTTCGAGGTGAAGAGATAAAACCAAAGTAAAAGGAGGGGGAGGAGAAAGAAGAAGAATGGAGTTCGTTCCTTGAAGGAATCCTCAAAAAATAGGGTTGGAGAGGCTTAAAAATCCAAAGAAAAAGAGGGAGGAGCCTCCTAGGGTGTGCATCTGGCTTGGCTAAATGAGAGGGAGAAAGGAGGAATCCCTTGGGGCTCTCAAAATTGAAGGGGTGCTCTTAAAATTTCAATTTTAAGTGAATCTTTGTAACTTGTGTGGTTAGGTCGCGGGGGTTGGTAAACAGTGTGTCAATTGTGCACTTGGCACCACTTAAGAAAAAATTATTTGCACGGTTTCTCTCAAGCAGATTGAATAATTTATCTACTTGTGCGTTGTTCGTGTTGAACGACAATGCACAACCATATAGCCATATTGCATGTTTGTCGCACAGTTTGTCTAATCGTGCACAAGTCATGCACCATAAAACTCCATGAAAGGAAGAGTTGCATGGTTACTACTAAGTGTCACTCCAACCGTGCCCTACTCATGGAGGACAAATCGTGCACACTCAAAAACAATTGGAAACTTTCCCACGTAAGGGTACCCACACAGTTACTCCTAAACCGTGCACATAAGCAAAAATCTCAGAAAAATAAAACTCAAAGCTAAAACATTCAAAAATGGAAATTACTCTAAAAACTCATTATTATAATAAAAGCTACTAACACAGGGTGTTACATATATAGTCATTTATTTTTTGTGCATATTCATCACCACCATTTTCAATGTTCATATATATATATGCGACAAACTTTTATAATGCAATATGACATGGTTAAAACAAATTTTTTATTAAGAATCATGTATATTGCGTTCAATTGTAATTACACTAGGATATTCTATCCCAACACTTTTTATTTCATACACATCAACGCTTAGGCATATTAAATACTTGCAAAACCCAACAACACGATCACACGCATGCACTACATGTGATTATTCGAACTTTAAACCATCATTTCCTTTTTTAATATATTTTTTTAAAGTAAAGATACGCAAAATTTTATAATGATTTTTCAACAAATGATATCCCCGTTTCTGGTAAATAAATTAATATAAAAGATGAAGCAATGCATAGAGATGTTAATTAAGACTTGTAAATTTATGTAAAATAATGATGAGCGGTATTTAATTAGACTGGTGATGGAAAACACAATATAGTAGAGGCAAAACACAATGCTATGTAATTTATTAAATAAAATTTTAATTTTAGGTTTATAATTGTCCACCCTTGCTATTCATCCCACAAATTCATTTCCAATTAAAACATTATCGTTCATTTGAATATACATACATACATACATATATATATTATAATGTTATGAAAGGATGAATTGGTATACAGTTCTTGTGCTCATCACATGAGAGGACAAAACACAATAGTGATATTAGTGATTTAAATCTCGCAAATGGAATGGAATAAGAGGAAACTCATTTAATCACGAACTTAGTGTTTCATTTTAATACTAAAACAATTATAATAATATTGTGGTTCGGGTCATGGAATAGTGGTCAAAGAAAATCTGTAATATTGCACTAACTAGGGTTCAAATCCTAACAACCTCCTTTAAGAGAATTTACTTGGGCCATTTATGGTTGATGTCGTAAGCAGAGGTGCGGGTCTAGATGTATGCTAAAAGGCGCAGGATGCAGACAAGGGGGTCTTTGGGTCTGGACGAAGAGGGTTCTGGGCCATCAAATGATGGACCTCTAAGCTATAAAATTGTAATGGACTAACTTTGGATCATATCAACAATTAGAGAGGGTGTGGTCATTCATTGCTAGCCTAAGAACTTGTGAATTGTTTTGTTTCTTGTAGTATTGACTTCAACAAAAATAATAATATTACTATTATTATTATTTAAAATTTATAAGATATTTATTTTAACAGTTTAATATTATGTTGTTATTATTATTCACTAAATATATTCTTTTACATTAAAAATTAAATGCCATTTACAATTATCATTTATTAGGCAACGGTAGCATTACTGTGCACATCTGCACCAGGGCTGTAGTGGTAGGATATCACTTTGCCATGGTTCAGAACCCGAGTTCGACCTTCGGCTGGTGCAGTTTGTGTTTGAGCAGTGATGACATGGAATTGTGTGATGGGACCCATCACCTAATCCGAACTCTTGACGACGGTTCAATCCAACGCTGAGCTCATATTTTTATTATAATACACACACAGCATCATAAAATGATTTTATAAACAAATAATTTAATAGCGTCTCTTTAAGTTTTATGTGGTAAAAATTACTATTTTCATAGAACAGGATTCATAATCTAAATTTGATCTCTCTTTTTTTAGTAAAATAATTAAAAATATCTCACGAGCCTTCCTCTCTAAATATGTTCACATATTTCAAAATTTACGATTCAAATTAATAAAATTGTTTTAACTACAAAACAAAATAAAATGATTTTATAAAAAAATAATTTAATAGCGTCTCTAAGTTTTATGAGGTAAAAATTACTATTTTCATCGAACAGGATTTATAATCTAAATTTGATATCTCTTTTTTTAGTAAAATAATCAAAAATAACTCACGTCATATAAGCCTTCCTCTCTAAATATGTTCACATATTTCAAAACTTACGATTCAAATTAATAAAATTGTTTTAACTACAAAACAAAATAAAATGATTTTATAAACAAATAATTTAATAGCGTCTCTTTAAGTTTTATGGGGTAAAAATTACTATTTTCATAGAACAGGATTTATAATCTAAATTTGATATCTCTTTTTTTAGTAAAATAATCAAAAATAACTCACGTCATATAAGCCTTCCTCTCTAAATATGTTCACATATTTCAAAATTTACGATTCAAATTAATAAAATTGTTTTAACTACAAAACAAAAGAAACTTCCATTTATATAAAATCACCTTTTAAAAACCATTATATTGTGATTTATTATTCACTTTTTATTTTGTTAATTAAATGCATCTAATGTGACATTTTTTGTGAGTCCGTTACGCACCTGGAAATCTGGAACCACATGACCATTTTCAACCGTCCACATGTGACTCTCATCCAATCAATACCACATATTCAGCTTTAACTGATGTCACCTTTTATAAGCGTTAAAAAAAACACTGATAAATGGGGTAATTTTATCGACGCTAATAAAATATGTTTTTATCAATATTACAAAAACGCTAATAAAAATACTTTTTTATCAGCGTTTTTAAAAGTAGCCACTTTATCATTGCTTTTTTAGCGCTGATAAATGGTATATTTCATTAAAAAATTATTTATCATTAAAAATCGTATATGAATATATAAATATTTTTATATTGATATAAATATAATATATTTTATAAAAAATGATTTACATGAGGCTAAATATGCATTTACACAATATATAAGATATTTAATGAAAATTGGGTTATAAAATAATTAAAAATATAATATTAATTAAAAATTTATTAATTATTATCAAATAATAGTCATTTAATAACAATTCAAAGATAGAAAAATCAAAAAATTAATAAACGGTCTAGAATAAGTTAAAAACATGATTCAAATGTCAAACAACCATAACTTTTGATTCGAATGCTCGTTTGAGCTCTACCACATATCAAATTGAAACTCTCGAAAATATCTACGCCTTAAAAATTGGGGGAACCCCGGTCACATTTTTTGAGTCCAAAAAATGCCCAAAAGACCTCCAAAACTGAGTTTTTATTCGGGGACCCCATTTTTTAACATTTCATGGAATTTTAGCCTCGTTTAAAGGAGACTTATTGTTTTTTTTTCAATGGCGACTGGATTTATTCTCAGGGGTTACATTCATATTGATATTATGGTTTTGAGTTTTTTATCGTTTTTCATATTGTACTGTTATTTATAATCAAATATATAAAAATATACATATTTTTCATATATTCACTCATAAAAATTTAATTTTATAAATAAATATTTTAACATTTTTTGCATATAAAATATCTTTCTCAATATATAAACCATAACTACATAAAAAATAATATCCTTTTTATTATTTAAAATAAAAAAATATGAATATTTATATATCCATATAACGTGTACATATATATAAATATATTTTTGTGTGTCTATATTAATAAACTGATATATATTATCTATATATTCTAATATATGTATATAAATATTAAAAGTCTATCTCGCTGGGGAGAGTTTCCTCCTAGGGTTTTCCTAGGTTTGGCGTTGCTTCGACAACGACTCTTCTTCTGAGTGTCTCTTTCGGGGCTCTCTCAATCCGGTTTGGCTTTGTCACCTTCATTGTGGTCATGACAGTCGATGGGGATCCACCTCCGTTGACGATTTTTCTACGATCTCAGGGATGTTTGGCATGATCGTGTTTTTCCAGCGATGCTGTTTCGCTTCCCGATCGTTTCGTGTCTGACAACAATTGTGTGTCCTTTTCAATTCAGTGTTTGTTTGTTGGTGTGATCGAGGTGAGGTGTGATGAGGTCAAATCTTATCAACCATAGGCAAAACATCTCTTTAACTGATAAGGAGAGAGCGATGGTCTTTACTAAAAAAGACGAGGATGCGTTTCAATCGCATCGTATGACACTCCTTGTAGCACCCTCAGTTTCAAGTAAGTAACCCTTTATCTATACTTTTTAAGTATATAAAGTGTTTGATTGATGTTTGGGAGGGTTTGGAAACCTTTTGAAATATTTTTGGGACTTTTCTACAGGTGCACGGTTTGCGCATGGTTTGTGGAAACCGTGAAACTCATACAGGAAACCGTGCATAGTAAGACATAGGCTAAGGGGAAGACACACAAGTAAGTGCACAATTTGTCCAAATCGTGCGACCGCTTAGGAGAAGCTGTGCAAAGTGGGACAATGAGTTTTTGCACGGGTGGTGTACGATTTGTCTAACCGTGCGAGGTCCTCCTTGAGCCCGAGGATGGTGCCTGGATCTAACACGTTTTCACCTGTAATTCGCCCGTTTTGGCTTAAAATTGATCTAACTCGAGATTCCTTCCACCCAAAGGTTGCAGAGGCTTCTCCCATCGATCTGAAGGTGATCCGAAGGCTTTCTTGGTGCGTTGAAACTAGATTCCCTTGGTAAGTCCTCGTTTATGGTGTTTTTTGATGTTTTTTCTTAGATCTACTTATTTATTCTCTCGGTTTCTTAGATCTAATCCGTTGCGAATAGATTTAAGGTTGTTGATGCCGATCATGGTTAGATTTGGCCTTGTTTATGTTAGGAGAAGAGATCTAAGGTGAGTTTTTAGAGATTCAACCTAGTTTCGTTGGCATTTTAGTGTCGTTCTTCGTTTTTACGATAAATCTTGAGGTAGCACTACAACATATCGGCACAAGGGCAGCACTGACCATTATCAGTGCTAAGAAAAACACGTTGATAAAAGGGAGCATTTATCAACACTATTATTAGTGCTGATAAAAGTTTATAATAAAACATTATTAATTTATATAAAATTAATATATTTATATTAAAAAACAATGTTTATTTATACACATTAAATAAAAAGTGCATGTTTATAATTAATCTACATTTTTTAATAATTCATATATATATATATATATAATGCTTTAAAAAAAGTATTTATAAGATTATAAATATATATTTAAATAATTGTATGATTATAATAATTTTTATTAAATAATAAATATATTTATTATATTTATAATTATATATTTATAAATATATATAAATACTTCTTAAAGATATATAATTATATATATGTGTGTGTGTGTATGTTTCCAATGAATTTGGTCAATAAATATATTGATGCGTGATTATAATTGACGTGCATATGTTATGTATTCATCATGAATTAATGTTCATTTATACCCTATTGTTATTATTCATGTTGTCTATATGTGATGACTCATTTTTTATTATCTATATATTTTACTAGGTATATGATTCATTCATGTTATACCCATGAATCTATTCTCATAAATACTTATAAAATTACAATAAATATATTTAAATAAAAAATATATTTATTATATTTATAATTATAAAATTTTAATTATATATAAATACTTTTTAAATATATTTAGTTATAATTATAATTATAATTATAACTATATATATATATTTAAATAATTATAAAATTACAATAGATACATCTATTATAATTTTATAAATAAATATATATAAAAATATATTTATAATTATAAACAAATATTTATAAATATATTTAAATATAGTTATAATTATAAATAAATATATATGTAAATAATTATAAAATTATAATAAATATATTTATTATACTTATAAAGTTATAAATATATATAATTAAATATATATATTTATAAATATATACAAATATTTATAAATAAATACAAATATTTATAGTTATAATTATAAATAAATATAGATATATTTAAATAATTATAAAATTATAATTATTATATATATTTATTATATATATTTATAAAATTATAAATATATAATAAATATATTTGATATAATTTTATAACTATTTTAATATATATATATATATATATTTATTTATAATTATAATTATAATTATAAATAAATAAATATTTATTATAGTTTTTTAATTACAAATAAATAAATAATTATTTATAATTATAGTTATAAATAAATATAAAATTATTTAAATAATTATAAAATTATAAAAAATATATTTATTATTCTTATAATGTTATAAATATATATATTAGGTGTTTGAGAATATAATTACATTAAACACGCACACATCACACACACATGCCAAAAAGGCAGGTCATAGCCCTCCTAAGGGATAACCCACCCATCAAGCCTTATTTATTCAGTACATGGCCCGAAGACCCAGTGGATATGAAGCCCATTACATAGTCTGAAGGACTAGTGCAACGTCATGCCTATATCATATTACCCACGTCGTCGTTTGCCTCATCATCCCTACGTCACCGCCTGCCAGTAGAAATTCGCTCCTACCTGAATTTGAATCCGGGTCTGATGTAGGATTATGGAGAGCCTTTTACCACTCAGGTAAACCCCCAAATACATGCTATAAATAAATATAATTAAATAAACATATTTCAAAATATATTTAAAAATATATTTATAAATATACACAAATATTTATAAATAAATACAAATATTTATAATTATAATTATAAATAAATACAAATATATTTATATAATTATAAAATTATAATAAATATATTAATTATATATATTAATAAAATTATAAATATAGTAAATATATTTATTATAATTTTATAATTATTTAAATAAATATATATATGATTATAACTATAAATAAATATAAATTTATTATAATTTTTTAATTATAAATAAATAAATATTTATTTATACTTATAAATGTATATATGTATAATTAAATAAATAAATATATTTATAAATATATACAAATATTTATAATTATAATTCTAAATAAATATAGATATATTTAAATAAATATAAAATTATAATAAATATATTAATTATATATATTTATAAAATTATAAGTATAATAAATATTGTTCTTGGGCCAAAAATTTTGGGCCTACAGGCCATGTAATGGGTTACATGCCCACTGGGCCTTCAGGCCAAATATATATGATATAATAAAGTAGGTGGTTGGGTGAGTTATCCCTTGGGGGGAGGGGCCATGACCTGCTTTTAAAGCATGTGTGTCTACAGTGTGTGTGTGTGTTTGATATAATTGTACCCCCAAGCACATGATATATATATATAATAATATAAATAAATTATTAACATTATAGCTTTATCGGCGCCTTTTCAATTCTAATAAAGATACACCTTTATCAGCACTAAAAAAGCATTGATAAAGACACGTTTTATCAACACTTTCTATTTTAGCATTGATAAAAGCTTTACCTGGTTTTATAAATGAACCATAATAATCGGTTTCTTCTCTCGCACACCTCAAGCTCTCATGGAAGTCGACCTCTGCTACCGCCGACCCCTCCTTTGCCCCGACCCCTCCTCTACTGCTGCGAATCCCTCCTCTACCGCCATGAATCCATCCTCTGCTGCGAACCCCATCTCCACCGAGGGAGCCCTAGGAACGTACGAATCGTCCTCAATCTGAATGCTTTGCATTGTCGAAACTATGAATAAAAACCCTAGAATGCGCGATAGTCCGAATGCTCATGACTGGTGCATGGAGACGGAGAGCATGAATACGGAATTGATCTTTGTGATTGTCTATAAAGATGGATAGGGCATGTTTGATGAAGGGGGGATTAGAGCCATGGTAAGGGTTTCATTTTTTTTCTCTGAGGGATGTCCCTGAGCAGCTTCAGGAGATTTGCAGCGAGAGAGATAACGAGATCACGAAAGAGAACTTCTCCCTCCACTTCTCCCTCTCCTTCTCCCTCTCCCTCCTCGTCCTGATAGGGGCAATGACAGTTAACATCCATTATAGAGAGAGAAGCGGTTGGAACGACTTGCGTAAGATAGCTTCTTACATGTATGATCTTGAATCCCAAAAATCATTTTACCCACATAATTTCTTTCTTAATACTTACAAAATCAAATACTAATTTCTAAACAAGATTAGTTAGCATGGTCATAACATATTTTTTTAAATGCCGAACCTTATGGAAGATCTTTGAAGTTAATCATATAGTCCATTCTATATAACATAAAAATAAAAATAAAAAAATTGTGAAAAACAATTGTGGTTCATCGGGAATACCCTAAGGTCTTGTGTGTAACCTCTCGACTTTTTCCACCCTATATTAATCAGATCGGTGTGCGACATGACTTCCGACACGCATTACATATGTCAAAGGCTATCGACTAGCAGTAGGAGTCTCATATTAATTGGGGGGAGACTATACCTTTTGCACCAGATAACCATAAATAATAGTGAAATTCACAATTAGAGATTTTATCTTTTGCGGACGCGGATGCGGGCGACCATCATTTTGCGGATAATAATACCGTGAAAAATAGGAGTGGATTTTTCCCTCTTTGAGGAGGGAAATTACATGCATTTTCTTTTACAGCATTAGCGACCGTTGTTTGGCGGCCCCTAATAGAAGTATTAGTGACCACCAAATGGAGGTCACTAATGCCTCCAACAAGCGATTTTTTCCTCTTCCTTCTTTTGGAATTCTCTGCAACTCGTTGTCGCCACCCTTAATGAACTTTTCCACTCTTGATTACCCACCCTCGGCGACCCTTGACACCTTCATCCGCCCCACAATAGCCTTGGTCGCACATCCTTGACACCCAACAACCTTGAATGATGACAACTCCATTCCCTTGACAACCCCAGCGCCCCGCGGTCGATGTGCATCCGCCATGGTTGGTGATTTCAAGGTCATGCGGGCGTCAACCACTCTCATCATGCATACGGGAAACCTAGTCCTTGATGCGAGTTTGCATATGGGGCTTTTCATGACTGCCAATCAATGGTGACTAAAGGCTTTAACGACGATCCAAAAACTACCATCATTTAGCGGTCATTGAGTGATCACTAAAGGACTTTAGTAACCACTTTTGATGGTCGCTAAAGGCCTTTATTCTAGTAGTGAGTGTCATCAATATCAACCATAAAAAATAGCTAAAATAAACAAACATTACATCCAAATGTCACAGGGTAAAATAAAAAATCTATGCTATAACAATATGAATGTTGTACATGTCATACAAATCATACAAACATAATCAAGGTCCTTTGTGGGTAGACCATATACATCAAATCCAAAATAATTAAAAATTCATAAACTAGAGGCATCATAAAAAGCTGGTCTTGAGTCCTAACTTGGTCCCATATCCCATGAGCCTTCTCGACAACCCATATCATCCATTGACCATAGGATTATTTACCTTGTCCAGACCTGTAACCACAATTTTTTTTATTGTAACGCCCCAAGATTTTAGAATATATATTTTTTAAAATAAAGTGTAAGTGTTCAATAGTTTGTTTTACATGCAACCCTGAGTCTATATGAGAGGCAATATAGTAAATCATTATAAACTAATTGTTAAATGTAAAAATATGAATATTAATAAGCACATTATGGAAAAATATGTATGAAGATTTTAAATAATGAAAATGTATTGATTATGCATAATAAATAAGTACTCAATTTTTAGTAAAATCATTTTATGCTTCAAAAATGTATTTTCTTCAAAAATAGTTACTATTTCATTTTATGGGTATGGAGATTATAATTAATTTATACCATTTTTAGAAATTTTATTTAATTAAATGAATAAATTTTTCGATATCATCATGTCTATATTATCTTAGGGTGAATTTTTAGGGTTTTTCTAAAAAGATTGATTTTTTAGTGAATAGTGAAAAAACCATTTTTTGTAAAATATGTCATTTCTTTTCATGTAAATGTCTCAGTATGTTTTGAATTTGATCTTAAATGTAATATTATGATATTTTAAAAGAAGAACATTATGTTTGATAGCGTATACGACACACAACACCAAGCCTAAATGAACCACAATGTACTATTTAAATGTGAACGTTATAACCTAGCTGTTAAAATTGACCATATGAATAAGAATAAACACCTTTTGAAAATTATGTTTAAATATTTTAGATGAACCAAATATATTTATAAATTTGGACTCAATTTTTAGTAAATTCTTTACATGCTTCAAAAATATATTTTTCGTCAAAAATGTTTTTATTGCTTTTTGTGAGAAAATAATATAATTAATTTCTACAAATTTTAGAAATTGTATTGTAAAAAATGAAAATATTTTTTTAAATTATCATGCCAAACTTAACTAAGGTTGAAATTTTGGGGTTTTCCTAAAAATATTGATTTTTCAGTAAAGAGTGAAAAAACACTGCCTTTTGCAAAACTACCCTTTATTTTCAATAAATTAAGTAATTTAAAAGCCCCATTATGATTTGAATTTGATTTTAAATTAACATATGTATTATTTAGTTCTAATTATTTTCATTTGAATCATATTTATAATGTATTTTGGTATAAGTTTATTTTTAACTTAAAAACACATTTGTATAAAAATTGTTTTTATGCGCATAATGTTTCTCCATTTTAATTTATTAAAATAACCCCTAATGAGGAATGATTTAAATGAAATTCATTGATAATAAATCTATATATATGAATTTAAATTCATAAAATGATGATTAATATCTATAAAGCTAATGTAAGATCATTTTATGCTTGAACAATAGATTTCTTGAAAAACTATTTTTTTCGACAAGTTTTGCATGTTCATTTTAAAATTAAGTTATATAGATTATGTGAATTAAATTTGATAAAATGGAATCAATATTTTTAACCAATATAATTAATATTAGGTAATAAGGTCAACTTAATTTTTGGTCATAACAAATAGTAAAAATAGTAAAAATTTGTCACCGTGATAAAAGAGTAAATCTGGTTAACCTAGATTAAAACTAATTGATATGGCCACCATTTTTTATATTAATTATTATTGGATGAATATATTTTGACTCTTATCACATTAGTCTCTAGATTCATTTATTTATGAGAAAATTTTCCATGAAGGTGACCTATGTAATAATTTAAGCAAAGAAAAAGACAAAATGTCACTCTCCTTTCTTTAAATATCTCTTATATGTTCACATATGAATAAAAATAAGAGGTGAATGAATATTAACTTTTATTTTGAGTATAATGAAATTATTTTCATTATGGTAATTTATTTATAATTTTTAGTGATTATATAGTCACCTTAAATGCTTATACAATACTGACACAACACTTGTGCAAATAGTGGAAAACTCAAGGTAAATAATTTTAAAAACATTAAAAGTAATATATTTGGGATTAATTATGGTTCCAAAATGATTTTATTGTTAATAATTAGGTATTATTTATTTTCAAATGGATTATATTTTGTATTCATTATCATCTTCGTATCTTTAATGTCAAATTAAATGAATAATGTCAAAAATGACATTAATGATATTTTCTATTAATTAAAAATTCTAAAAAACATGAAATAGAAAAATTAGGATGATAAATGTTCTAAAATTTTATCCCTTTTTCATTTATGATCCAATTATTATCTTATAAGTAAAATTATATCCCTTTCAGTTTGAATTGTTACTGAAGTTTAGGTTAAAATGAGTTCACTGGGGGGTTAAACCAAGAGATAATGGTTTGTTTTCTAATTAAACTCATCTAAATACTATTGGATGGACATATTTAAAACTTATATTATCCAAAGTTTTAATATATTTAAATTTAAAATTATTTTAATTGAATATGAACTTATTACAATTTAATATTTTAAAAAAATCCAAATGTACCCCTCCCCTTACTTATAAAAGGAAACCTTCTCTTCTCTTTTCTTCACACTTCAAGAACCATTTGTTCAAAAAATCCCTACCCAAATCCATTACTTAATTACCCTAACACATCCTAGAGGCCTTGTTTTTATTAGAAAACCCCCTAGGAAGGTTTTTTTGTAAACCTAAAAAGGTTGTCCGAAGAAGAGGTATCGTTCTTAACCGAGCATTTTTGTTTTCTTTCTTCTTCCACCTCGTTCAAATATTATTAAACCATGATGATATACTAACATAATTATATCCCATATAATGAGATTTTTTTCTTTTATTAATGTAATATTCTATATCCATATCCTCTTCCATCAAATAGGAAACGAAACTATCATTTGTGTGTACCGCGAACTACCGCCTTGTGAATCGATGTAATTCATTTTTCATCAGCACCGCTCACTACTGGTTTTAATGATGGATTTAATATATATATATATGTACATATATTATATTCATTATATATATATATAATTATATAAATATAATATATCATATAATTTCTTATCTTTCCATTCATTTAAAAATGATAACATCGTTTGTACGTACATGTGAATTACCACCTCCATGAAGTAATGCAATTCATTTTTCATGACTACATCATATGAATGCTATATATAAGTGTATTTTTAAAAAATAATATGATATTTATGTTATAATTATCATTATTTAAAGGTAAAATAAATCATATGTTCTTTCCATCATGATTGTTGAAAAATGGAAATGTTACTCATGCATATCACCACTACAAAAGAGGCCTTTAACAACGCTATAATAGACCTTTATTAACACTAAAAATCCCTGATTACCAGAGTGTGGTTAAAAGACCTGGGATTTTATCAATACTAGAAAAGAGCTGATAAATGAGTCCTTTATCAGTGCTAAAAAATCACTGATAAATCATCCCTTCATCATCACTTTTAGAAGCGCTGATAAAAGACACCATTTATCAGCGCTTTTATTTAGTGATAATAAAGAGCCCCTTTATCAGCACTTCTACAAGCACCGATAAAGGTTTCCTTTATTAGCATATTTAGTAGCACTGATAAAGGGGCATATTGCAGTGTGCTGTTACAACACACTGCGGCACCAGAAACATGACATACTACAATGTGTTGTAGTAACACACTGTAGCACTTGAAACATCACCAGAAATTTGAAAAATTAGATACAAATATAGAATTTAAATTAAATAAAATTAACAAAACAAATACAAGGAAAACACTATTATAGAGCAAAAGAACACACCTGTATAAAAGGAAAAACTACCCCTGCTCTAGAAAAGAACACACCTATATAAGAAAAAGATTCTTATGCTAGTAATAATGAAAATAAATAAATTAGATAGAAAGTGTTAATTTTAAACTAAACCTTGAGTCATACTAGGAACACTATATATCAGATCGAGTTGCAGTTGATTCTTTCACATCACACCATTTATTGTTCATCTTCAAGCATTATCTCTGTGAAAATTAACTAAATAAGTATAATATAAAAATGATAAGGAAATTAATTAAGTAATAGTAGATAGAATGATGAGAAAACAATCTAGGCCTGTTTGCTCGGTTTTGGCGATGTGATGCGCATTTTAAACTAAAATGACACTTATATATTGAAAAGATGCACTTAGAGTCACACCTATCACACAATGCATCATATTGAGGTGTGGATGATTCCTACACATCCCAAATGACTTATGGATCATTTTCCTAATATATCAAAACAATCCAAATGTGTTTCCTTAGTTTTGAGTACATCACTTGAGTTTTTACTAAAATATCATTTTAAACTGGAAACACACACTTTGAGTCATACCAATCACATCATGTGTGAGTTTGATGTGAGACTGATTCTTACACATAAAAATGAATTATGGATTGTTTTCCTAAATTATCAAGACAATCTGAGTACATTTTCTTGATTTTCAGTGAGTGACACTTTTTGAACTAAAATGTAAATTTTAAATTGATAACAGACACTTTGAGTCATACCAGAAACATCGTGTATCAGATCAAAGTGTTACTGATTCCTACACATTAAAAATGAATTATGGATTATTTTTCTAAAGTATCAAAAAAATTTGAATGTGTTTGATTAGTTTTGAGTATGTCAGCTATCTTTTTTTACAAAAATTAATGTCAATTTTAAATAAAAAGATGCAATTTGAGTCATATCGGTCACACCGTGCGTCATATTGAGGTGAAGATGATTCCTAAACATACCAAATGACTTAAAAATAATTTTCCTAAAGTATAAAAACCATCAAAATGAATTTTATTGGTTTTGAGTAAACCACTTGTATTTTTTAATAAAATGTCATTTTAAATTGGAAACAAGCACTTTGAGTCATACCAGTCACATCATGTGTGGGTTTGATATGAGACTGATTCCTATAAATCAAAAATAAATTATGAATCATTTTCCAAAATTATAAAGACAATTTGAGTGTGTTTTCTTAGTTTTCAGTGAGTGACACCTTTTTATACTAAAATGTAAATTTTAAACTAATAACAGATACTTTGAGTCATTCCAGACACATCATGTATCATATTGAGGTGAGAATGATTCCTACATGTAAAAAATAACTTATGGATTGTTTTCCTAAACTATCAAAACAATATGAATGTGTTTTATTGGTTTTGAGTATGCCAGTTGTCTTTTTTAGTAAAATTAATATAAATTTTAAATAAAAAGATGCACTTGGAGTCATACCGGTCACACCATGTGTCAGATTGAGGTGATGATGATTTATACACCCCCTAAATGACTTATTTATCATTTTATTAAAGTATAAAAATAATATGAATATGTTTTCTTGGTTTTGAGTATGTCACTTGTGTTTTTTACTAAAATTCCATTTTAAACTGGAAACACGCACTTTGAGTCCCACCAGTCACATCGTGTGCCGATTTTATATGATACTGATTCCTACATGTTAAAAATGACTTATCAATAATTTTACTAAATTATCAAAACAATCAAAGAATGTTTAGTTTTTAGTGAGTGGTGTTTGGTGAACTTAAATGTCAATTTTAAACTGACAATGGTCACTTTGAGTCAAACTGAGTACATCGTGTATCAGATTGAGGTGCAGTTGATTCCTATACGTCACAAATGAATTATTGATTATTTTCATAAAGTATCAAAATAATATTAATATATTTACTTGTTTTTTATTATGTGATGTGTGTTTTGAACTAAAATGTACATTATAAACTAAAAAACATACTGTTTGATTCATACTGGTCACACTGTATGACAGATTAAGGTGCGACTGAATGAGTATGTGATGTGTGTTCTTCTTTAATCCATATTCACCAAGTCATAAAAGAAAGAAATGTTCAATTTGGATGGAAGAAGAAAACCTATGTTGTCTGAAATGCCTCATACAAAAGCACCATTTCCTCTCTTTGTTGGATTAATGGAGATAGTTAAAGGAAAACATGAATTTCCAAAAGGTCTATGAAAAAAATTATTAGATAAAAATGATAAGGAAATTAACTTAAAAATAAGAGATAAAATGGTGACTAAATTAACTAAATAAGTAGTAGGTTTTCACCTTTTCATGATGATTGTATATGTAACACCCCGCGATTTTATGAGATAGATTTTTTTTTTTAATTTCTTTGATGTTTTGTGTTATACGCTACACCAAGATTAGATTGTGCTATACGTAACACTGTATTAGCTTATAGTATATGCAACACTATTCTTGTCTTGTGTTATACACAATTTCAAGTTTTTTTGATAGAATTCATTTCACGTAACACTGAGTATAGATTTTGTTCAATATATAAAATAACTATGTTTGGGTTATTTTATACACAAAAACAAAGGAAGATTTCACTAAACGAAACACTGAATTGGCTTGAATTACACGCAAGAGAGACCTTCCTCCATAGCTTTCATTGTACGCAATACCGAGTCTCACTAAACAACGATATATTATTAAAATATTATTTAATGGGATATAAACTAGCCATTATAAATAGTATTAACCACATTTTTAATTTAATATAACATTAAAATTCATAATATATATTTTCTAGAACATGATATAAGAAAAAAACCAGTTTTTCAAATAAAAGAAGTATTGTTTTAAAAAAATACAGTTTTACCGCCTTTTGATGGCACACCCATTTTAAATCTAGTTTTGACACTTTTATAAGTTCAATTTGAAAAAATAAAAATTTTATTTGGAAAGGTACATAAAAATTTACTTATGTTGAATTTTTTTTTATTTTTTTGATAAAATTCAAATTTTAATGAATAGTGAAAAATACTACATTTTAATTCAAAACTGACTTTTCATCTAATTTATTTATCTAGTTAGATTATATTTTTAATTGGTTTTAAAGTGTAAATGAATTATTTTTTTATCATTTAATCCCATGTTGGTCATTAGAAGTAATTTCACATTTAAATTGGACATAAACACATGACAATATTTTGATAAGTTCTTACTTCTTAAAAACCCACTTTTTGGTATTGACAACATGAATTAATCTTAAATTAATTTCTTCCAATTATGTGTTTTGAATTATGAAAAATGGATTCCATATTTGGAATCATTGGGTCCAAATTATGTTAATAGGTAACTTTTATTTTTGGATATTATGAATAGTAACTTTGGTAACTTTTATTTACCAAAGTTAAAGGTAAATCAGGTAAATTAGGGTAACTAATAATATGATAAGGATAATAAAATTAACCCAAAACCTAAAAAATACCATTATATGAATAAAATTATACCATTAACATTTTTTATTTGAAACACAGTCATTTAATGTCCACTTGACAATGAAAATGACATAGATATTAATAAAACCAATGAAAGTGACAAAATGTCAAACTCACATTTCTTACAAGTATAATAATTTTAATATAGTGATAAACAGGTAATATCTTCAAACACAAATAGTACATGGAAATATAAAAGAATTACCTATATCATGGTAATTTATTTTTAATTTTTAGGAAATAAATAATTACCTTAAAGTCTTATTCTTTGATGATGTAAAAAATTAATTAATCGACGAGAAATCAATGAAACAATTTTTATTAAAATCATAATAATCGTAAAAATGTCAAAAAACATGACCAAATTTTATTGGTCGAATATATATCAACCATAAGCATACAATGGTAGAATTATGGACCATTTTAATCCATATGGAATTGATTAGGACACTTATATTATTTTATTTTAAGTAATGTTAAAATTGTCTATTCATACTTTAATAAGTATAAATTTTTTAATGTTGGGTTATCAAGTAGATAAATTCGACTAAATATATTATTCTGAAATATAGTAAATTTATATTCATAATAGTATTTTATTTTTAATTTTTCTTCATAAAATAAGTATATTAAATAATTAAAAAATATTGATGTAGTAATTATTTTATTAAGGGAAATATCAAATAAATGTTATTAAAAATATTAAAATAAATTTAATTTGGGATAATTAATTTGTAAAATGAATTTTATAGATTCACTTGACCTATTAGGGATATAATAAAATATTTTTTTGAGTATAAAACCTTATCTTGATATTTCTAAAAATCCATGAAATGAATAGTATCAAAATTGACACAATTGATATTTTGTTAAAATAATGTTTTATAAAATTATTTAAAAACTATAAAACAATTTTAAAAATATAGAATAATTATTATATGGTCTATAATTTTCTTAATTATTCATTTATGGTATAATTTAAATCAAATAATTAAATATTTTACCCTTTTAATATTGAAACATCTGTTATCTTAATTAAAATTAAATAGAATAATTTATTGTTAATTAAAATGATAATGTTTAAATTGACATAAAAACTTATCTAAATTCAATTTATTAATTATATTTAAATCTTATCATATCTTATATTTGAATATATTTCATTTTGAGGTATTTGGATTTATTTTTTAATTACTATAAATTAATAGTTTCAGAAATTCCAAAAGTGTATCTCACCCCAATTATAAAAGGACACATCCTCCCTCATTTCTACACAACTTATTAAGCCTTAAAGTTAGTCCATAACCTGAAAATTTATCTTCTCAACTTCCCTAGTTATATTCTATAGGTTCTGGTCTTCTCAAAAGACTAACTCTAGTTCCATTAAGAGAAGATCAAAGAGAGCACGTCAAAGAAGAGGTAATCTCCTTTACCGATTCTTTCATATTTATTTCTATTTCTAATTTTACTTCATGATTTGTTTCATTATATAATAATAAATCCATTAGAACTTATATAATGATATTTTATTATAATTACAACACAACCATATTCAACTTTCCATCCATCCTAAGAAAAACAAAATCACCACACGTGTGTACATACGACTTACCGTCTCCACGCCATGGTGTACTTTATTTTTCACCACCATCTTACTTATATGAGTATAATGATTGAATTAATATATATATATTATTATAACATGATATTGATTCTGAAATTTTATACATTATCCACTTCAAAACCATTTAACAACTATTCGAATGATATCGTCGCTCGTGCGTACGTACGACCTACCGTCTCCACGATGCGATGTGATTCATTATACATGATATTCATTAAATAATGATTATATAAATGTAAAGAATGAATAAAAATGGTATATATTATGTTAATATCATTTTATAATGATATAAATATGACATAATAAGGAGAAACAAAACTTATTCGACAAAACATGCATAAGAACATAAAGCAGTTAACACCCGGATAACAAGTAACAATGAAATGTTACTAATAAACGATGATAATATGATCATATATGATATCATAAAAATGAATATACTTATAGAAAAATTCAATAACATTATTTAAATCATTATACAGGAGGTTCATATACATAAAAATCATATCAAACCTAAGGTAAGAGATTATTTTGTCTCACTTTTATTTTTGTGGGACATATGCCTTATACACCATCTAATTATTTTGTGTGGTGTTTATTTTACCCATAAATGTTTTAATTATTCTTATTATTATGGTTATGATATTTAAATATGAATATAATTTTCTTTATTTTATTAGGCATACTATTCGACTGATTATAAATTGGTAAGGAATAATTTTGCAATCTCATTTTTATCCAATATTTTTTATACGAAAGTATTTACTGGGGATATATTTATCATCCATGTCCATGTTTTCTAAAAATGTTTTCATAAAATGTTTACAATTATTATATGCATGTTTAAAGTCATTTTTACCCATT
Source organism: Viscum album (assembly GCA_963277665.1). Taxonomy (NCBI): domain Eukaryota; kingdom Viridiplantae; phylum Streptophyta; class Magnoliopsida; order Santalales; family Viscaceae; genus Viscum; species Viscum album. The sequence continues at coordinate 1,539,516,378 of OY728125.1, read as the reverse complement.
TTTTACTTTTACTACATGGTATGGAAGGAATCTTGCTTTTGTTTACCATACGAGGTACTTTTTGACTTTTCTGGAAAAAGTACGAGGAGAATGTTTTTTTTAAATTATATAACATGAATGGATTTTTACATATTCATAATTCCTTATTTCCATGAATATTACTCTACACATTTTCAAGTTTATTTTCAACTAAATTATTTTCTTTTAAAATTGCGTGACCTTTTGAGAAAAGAAAACATTTTAGAAAAATAATTGATATTTTCCCTAGGAATTAAGCTCAAGTGTTTTATCAAAATTAATTTCCATATAAGATTACATAGGGTTATGTTTATATCCCTATTATTAATTTGATTTTATTTTTTTTATGATGGAATTATTTTTATAAAATCCATTTATTTTATATGGATTATGATGGAATGATGTTTAAGAAACCCATTTTATTACTTGGGTTATGCTATGATGAATGGTTTATGTTTTTGTGGAACATTTAAGAATGATTTCACTATGAGATGGGTGGGACCTATATCTCCCTCCAATTCATTGGGTAAAGATTTATATCTCATGATATAAACATGGATGGAATGGTAAGTAAATCCGGTTTAGTAATACATGGATGGAACTACAAGTAAACCTGGTCCGGTAAAGGAAATTGTCCACTATGATGGTCTTGGAAACAATGCCTTGGCTACTATGGAAATCATATTATGTGCTTATTTGTTTTCCATAATTCCATGTTTTATGTCAATTCTATGTTATCATGGTTGTGTTCACTTATGATTTATGCCTTACGAACTGTAAAGATTTATTTCATGACTCAATATTTTGATATTTAAACTTTATGTTCGTGTTTTTACATTCTAATGTTTATGATTTGTTTTATGTTCTCAATATTTACCCTTATTGAGCATTTGATATCACCCTTTTTATGTTTTATTTTCCCCAGGATGTAAATAATATTTTTAGGTAGGAAAATTAATGGGGAATATCTTTATGAGAGATGTTGAATATATTTCACCAAGCTAGAAGAATGTGTTCTGAGTTTCCAAAGACACTAAACTAATACAGTCGTTGGGAGTCTTTTTGTGTCATGTATTAAGTATTCTGAAAAAGTAATGTAATGTCCATGTATGTCAATATTAGTTCGTTGTAGTTGTCATCAGAGTGAAGTTTTAGTTAACCTTTGAAAACTAGGATGCGAAAACTTTACCAAGATCCCTAGAGATATTTCTAAGGTATGTCTAGGGATGACCCTAAGGGTAAGTCTAATTATATGTTACAGTCACAGAATTATGGTAATGATCACGAATAACCTAGGATTAAATCTAATATGTTAGAGATTGAAAGTACCCCCTGATTACGTTGTTTTCCTAGTATGATTTTTTCCTCTCACACTATTCTTTTTGGGTTTTAGAAAATGGTTGGAAACATGAGGATTCATGTTAATGGAGAATATGATGGAAAATGGAATGATATTCTTCATGAGTAACCAAATGAAATTGGAGTTGGAAGGTTAAACATCATTATTATGCCTAATCAGCAATCTCATAATATGATCAATAATCTAAATTTTTGTGAGTTTCCTAACCCAACTAATAATAGAAAGATGGAGTTTCATGGTGATCATAGAGGAAATAAAGTTCAATTTTCATCATGTAAATCACATGGGAAGAGGAATCAAGGATAATATTTCAAAGGAACCAACAGATTATTTGGGTGTGGAAAAGAAGGACACAATGCCAGTAATTGAAAAGGAAAAGGTTCAGTTAACATAATGGACAAGGATAATGGTATTTCTAAGACATCAACAATGGTTAAATGTTTTAAATGTGGAATGTATGGGCATTATAAAAATCAATTCTCTAAGGGAAAATATCATGAAGAGAATCAGCATGGTTTTATGGGTAGTATTTATGTTAATGATGATGAAGAGACTATAAATAATATATTAGATGAAAGAAGTATTGAGGAATAAAACGATGAAGCTCGATCAATAGTTTAAGAAGACAGTGGAATGATTGCGTGTTTATCAAGAATAATGTATGTTAATATATAATAAAGAAACATCTAAGGATTTTTACACTATTTTTTTCCTTAAGCATTTTAAAGTATATGTTGAATGGTACTGGTAACCATGAAAAGTTATTCATATATTTTTGGAAAACACATGATATGTGAATAATGATGGGATACAGAGATAATGAGTTGTTTGATAGTATTAATAACTGTAGGACTGATATAAGGACAAAGTGATATCATGGTTTGAGTATATAAAATATTTGGTATTTTTGGTGTGTAGAAAGAGTTAATTTTGATAGAATTAATGTTTTCACTAAGGTTCTATGGTAATTAATGTTATTATCATGTTTCAAGAGAATACATGATTAAGGTATTCACATGTTTGGAATGTGACAACAAAGAACTACCTTATGATATATGGGAGATAAATGTTATGCTGATTTAGTTCACTTCTTTCTAAAGTTTTATATTTTTAGTTTTTGGAAGGATTTTAATGTTACCCATTTATGGATAGTATAAGTTATATTCTGATTGAAGTTTGTTATATTAATGTATTATCTCACTATAGGCATCCTTATGCATATTTGATTACCTATACTAAACTTTTTGTGAGACATATGGAATGACCTATCATTAGATCGCATGATATGATAACACTTCAATAATGATAAATTCAACTTCATTTATTTTAAAAAGAGATGAAGTGGAAATTGTTCAAGGCACAAACAATGGTGATATTGTACCAAAATCAAGTAAGTATTTATTCTCATGAAAAATTATTCATCTTTATAAAAATGATATTGTAAACCAAAAATATTATCCTAGTACCTTCTTATCCGATGAATCACATGATCCCTTAAATCATCAAAAATTTATGGATTTCTGGTAGTTAACTTTCTCCAAACCTTGTTCTCTATCACTATCCATCAGAACTTGATGGTTATATTTCTCTTTCATATCCATGTTTTCACTTCCCAAATATGTTCTCCTATGTGGAAACCTAATGATGAGTTACTTTGGGTAACTGTTATGTTTCTAACTTTCCTTTTTTAAAATAAAGTTTTAGTATTCCTTTTTATAGTGTGGGTTTCTATGAAAGAAAATTTTAAGTAGTGACCTTTTACAACACTGATGAATTTTGAGGGTGAAATTCATTTTAAGGGGGTTAGAATTGCATATCCCAGTACCTATGAGGTAACTGTAATTGATAGGAAACCAAACTGACTCTTTACAAAACCTCAAATGGCTTGATTTATATTGGCGAAATCTTACCTTGTCTCTTAATCCTCCTATGTCCCAACCTCAGTGTGACATATAGGAAAACCTGATCTCTGACCTCAAACTCCAGAGGCCATCTTCGCTAATTAGCATATGAATTTTGTCTTGATAGTGCTGTATCCATTATTTTCCGAATCAACCCTATCTGATCTATGGTCTCCTGGATAGGATGAGGTCCCCGCATAGCTGCCTCTCCTGCTTCTAGCCAACATAGGGGTGATCGACATGACCTACCATACAAAGCCTCATAAGGTTCCATCTGAATAGTTGCTTGGAAAGTATTATTGTAGGCAAAATACACAAGAGGTATGTTAACAGTCAGTGAATATATATATGGAAGGCAATAAGAAAAAAGAAGCACTAAACAAGGAAGTAATCAAAAGTAAACAATCCTATAGTTCATTTACAAACATTTACTTTTAAGTATTTAATCAACCAAAAACAAATACAAGTAACCCTCTGGGTAATTCTCACAGCCTAACTCCTCTAGTTCAAAATAAAAGAGAAGATATAAAAAAGACTCCCTGAGGAATCACTCACCGTCAATTCCCCCTATAGTCATGTGTAATCAAAGACTCTCTAAGTAATCCCTCACCATCAATCCCCCCTATAATCTTTTAACAGTAAAATATATACACTCTAAGGAAGCACTCAACATCAATTCCTCCTGTGGTCTCGTAACGTAACTATAGACACTCTGAGGGAGCACTCAACGTCAATCCCCTCTATGGTCTCACAACATGATAAATATAACAGACACTCTAGGAAGGCCTTCAACATCAATTTCCCTTATGGTCTCACTCCACCAGGTTTCTGCAGCCCCATGTAAATAAATCATGCACAAACGATAATCAACATCCAACATAAACATCAAAGTGCTACTTGGCTAAATTAGCTATAAGGCATGGCACAACATATCATATAAATAATCACTCCATCCTAACAACACTAAGAATGGAAAACAATAGCCTAATAGGAAAGGCTATACCAAACAGTCAAAATCAATGAATCATGGGAAAACACATCCATAACATAAAAATTAACCCTATTCTCAATCAAACGACTTCTATTCAAACAAAAAGGCATAGTAGGCATTAATAGGGTTAAAATCCCCAAATACGCAATACCCCGAACAAGGGTATTGGGAACTTTTGCACATATAACTCAAAGAATAACTACATAAAGGCACAAACCACCTACCTCAGTGTTGTAAAAATGATATACGTGAACCTCATGCCTTTAATCTCCCTAGAATGATGTAGATCTACAAAAATGGTAAAAATGTTCAACTGAGGATATCTCGTGAAAGAAGAAAAATTGGGAAACAAGGATCTAGAAGAAGGAAGAGATTACCGTGGTGATTACAACACAATTGAAGATGGTAAATTCAGAGAACATATGAGGAGTCGGGGGCTCAGAGAAGAATCGCGGCCAATGGTCACTCCTGGATGAGACAGATGAAGAAGAAGTGTGTTCTGCCGATTAGACATGACACCAGTCCGTTTAATGAAAAAAAATTACATGACATGTATTTTAAAAGTACACAGCGTGTACTTGCCTTTACTGAGCTCCGCTTTAGAAGGTTTCTAGGTCACCCCACATACCCATGTGTTCGGCCGTTACACATCCAACACACGAATACCCGCAGAAACCGAGTACACAACATGTACTTATAAGTAAATGGTGTGTACTCATGAAATTTATAGAAACTCATATTTTCTAAAAAACAACTAGAAAAGAAGATTCATACCTGAAAAGAAGATCTGAGTTCTTACATTTATTTTAAACTAAATTCTTTTCTTTTAAAATTGTATGTCATTTTGATAAAAGAAAATTCCTTTTAAGAAGAAAGGATATTTTCCTCAGGAATTAAGCTCAAGAGATCTATCAAAATTAATTTCCATTTAAGATGACATAGGTTTATGTTTATATTCCTATTATTAATTTGATTTGATTATGTTTATGATGGAATTATTTTTATGAAATCCATTTATTTTATATGTATTATGATGGAATGATGTTTAAGAAACCCATTTTATTACTTGGGTTATGCTATGATGAATGATTTATGTTTTTTTGGAACATGTAAGAATGATTTCACTATGATATGGGTGGGACCTATATATACCTCCAATGAATTGGGTAAAGATTTATATCTCATGAGATAAAAATGGCTGGAATGGTAAGTAAATCTGGTTCAGTAATACATGGCTATAATGAAAAGTAAACCCAGTTTAGTAAATGACACTGTCCACTATGATGGTCTTGGCAGCAATGCCTTTTATAATATGGAAATCATATCATGTGCTTATTTGTTTTCCACAATTCCATGTTTTATGTCAATACTATGCTGTCATGGTCGTGTTCACTTATGATTTATGCCTTACAAACTGGAAAGATTTATTTCATGACTCAGGATTTTGATATTTAAACTTTATGTTAATGTTTTTACATTCTAATGTTTATGCTTTGTTTTATGTTCTCAATGTTTACCCTTATTGAGAATTTGAGTTCACCCTTTTTATTTTTTCTTTTACCTAGGATATAAAGAATGGATTTAGGTAGGAAAACTAATGGGGAAGATCTTTATGGGAGATGTTGAAGATCTTTCACTAAGATAGAAGAATGTGTTCTAAGTTTCCAAAGACACTAAACTAATATGGTATTTGGGTATATTTTTGTGTCATGTATTAAGTATTCCACAAAATTAATTTAATTTCCATGTACGTCAATATTGGTTCATTAGAGTATACATTGTTAATCCATTTCCTTGTTGTTGTTATCTTAGTTGTAGCCTCGAAGTCCAATATCTCATGAGCATGAGTAGCTTAAAAAAAACCACCCCAAATCGAGTAAAATAATACACCTATATAATAAAACAATTATTATGTTAGTAAAACTATAAAGAAATAAATTAAACATAATTATTAAACAATACATTAATAAAATGTCAATTTTAAACTGAAACCACACAATTTAAGCCATACCGGGCACACCATGTATTTGTTTGAGGTGTGTTTAATTCCACTAGGTATTTTTTTCCTACAATGCATTCAAAACTCGATGTAATCTAACAATATTGTAGTTTGATAAGCTAGAATGTTGAATGAATTGTAGAATAAAAATAAAATTACATCATCAGGAGTGAATCATCCTTGTTGAGTACATGATCATAGCACAATAGTGAATCATTCTTGTTGAAATAGTCATTTATTACTAGAAATCATTAACCATTAGTGTAAAACTATCATCATTAATTTATTGAACTCAAATAAATATTTATATAGGGGTTTTTATGGAACATAATAAAATTTATCTTACCCTTTCATCATCATAGAGAGTAAAAAATCCATGATAAATCATTTACCTTCTTTAATGGAAAAAACATTAGTGTGACCCATTATGTATTTTCAGAATACACTAAACTCCTTTATAAATTGTTTACCCCTTTTTGATAGTATTAAACATTATTATATCCCTTTATAACATTCAAATGACACTGAAATCTAGTGCATCTATTAAGTATTCTTGGATTTTTCTATAGATTAGTATATCCTTTTCAATATTATGGGTGATGATAAACTATAACATAACATCATAATTATTTATTCATCAAAATGGGAATATCCCTATTCTCATGTATTTTTTATTGATAATGATGATGAGTTTTTATTAATGAAATTGTGAACATGGATCATTTTATATAATTAATGTGCACATGCATAATCAATGTTACTTGTATGGATTTCACAAGAATTTTTGATATTATATCATGCATCTAATTGATGATTGAATAACCCAAATAATTCCACCACCCACAAAAGTGAAACCACTGTATTTTTCTTTTTTGAAAATTTATAATTCAGGAGATGGAAATTTTCATTTCTTTATTTTTTAGAGGTTTTGGATCAAGATACTAGATTATTTTTCAAAGGGGTTTTCATTTTGATTTTTGGTTCTTCATGCTTCATTTGAAGTAGGTTTTTCATTTTTAGGGATTTCTTTATAAGGTGGTTTCTTTTCATTTGATGTCATGTTTCCTTTAACACCTTCCCTCCTCGATGACCATGATCTCTCAATGTTGGTTGTCCTCCAATAGCTCTCTCATACACCTATAGGATTCGGTGGTTGATTACACAAATATTTATTCAAATATTTGAGTTAGATTATATACATGTTTGATGATTGTATTGGTGTTATATGACTCTCAAGTGACTATTGGACCCACTATTAAGACCCTTTATTTATAGTGTATAGAATTAATGGGTATGAAACTGCATCTGGATTTTTTTGATGTTCAGTTTGTTCTTGGTGAGGGGTTGCTTTCACACTTCAACAACATTTGATAGTTCTTGGAATGTGATAATAGAAATTTAATCCTATGATAATCAGTTTGAAAAAACAAGTGGCGTCTGTTTTTTTTTCTGAAAATAATTCCTCTATTTAAATTCCTATATAAAATCCCTTAAACAATAAGTGAAAAAAAATTTTTCATTAAGAAACCTGGAAAACTTTCACAATGGATCTTATCTTAAGTGAAAAGTGTTGTGTGAACTTTTTAATAATTTTTATCAAACAAAAACTTGGAATGATCCCCATTCTACTCCATTACCTAATAATTTTATTTTTTTAAGCCAGTACTACATATCCTCCTCCACCTCGGCCTCCACATCAATCTTTGCCTCTGCCTCCTCCTCCACCTCAGTCTCCGACTCTGAATTTACCTCCACCTCATCCATTTCCAAATAATTTTATTATTTACAGGTTAGAACTTATAAAAAAATTGATTTCCTCCATTATACATCTCCTTGAGAAAAAGATCGAAAATAATATATAAGTATTCAAACACCAATTCTTCACACCACAAATATATTTATAAGTTCGTATATTGTACTAGATTACAAACATAGTAGGTAATCACCTAAATTTATTGTTGGTAAAAATTATGACAACATGTACACTACCCACTCATCTCTAAACAAATTTACTTATTCTTTTGAGTATGAAGGTTGTTAGAAATATTAATAGTAATAAGAAAATATAGACAAACAAATAAATAAGTATGTATTTAATGAAATTGTAATAACCTTTAGAAATTACCTATTGGAGGATGCTGGTATTTTCATGCTTTATGATTTCTCTCATAAATTTGCAAACATAATATCCAAAATCTTTTCCATTATCTTTCTTCAGAAAATGTAGAAATATTTAGCAAAATAAGTAAATTGTTTTAAAATATTTTTTTATAGTTAAATATTTCTATATATACCTTAATTCGTTTCCATTTTTAGTAATCCAATAGATTTATTTGTTCAGACACTGACTTCATGCCATGATTTAGCCTATATTTAGCGACCAACCAATTATAACAAAATTTTTGTTAAAACCTAGAATAAAACATATAATTTGAATTTTATCTATAAAATATTGATTATATTGTATTATATATTCACAATACACATCATATGTGGTTGGTTTTTTGGATATCCATGCATTGGATCCAAAAAATAAATTTTTGGGTACCTGGATTGATTGGGATCAGCATCCAGTACTGCCTAAAAAAACAAAAACAAATAATTAATGAAAAAATTAAAAATATATTTTATGTGATTAGATTGTATAATTTTACCATTTCATTGTACGCATCAAAAAGAGTCCGTCTTCTGATATTTTTTGATCAAACACTTTGAGTAGATAATCTCTTTTCTTATCAATTTCTTCCATATCCAAAGTAAGTTTTTCCATAAAAATGATATAGGCATTAATGAATCCAAATTATTCTTCACATGGTTTTCCCTTTATATAGTATTAATATAAAAATATATATAAAATCTTACTATTTGGATAGACATATTATGAAAATGTACCTAATGTATGTATTCACAACCGAGACACCCAAACATTCATGCTTGAGAATCTAAATTATAGTCTTGAGACTAATTTCTTCTATCATGAAAGTTACATATATTTATTTTTCATATGGAATTTAAGACATATTTTAATCTTTAAATGTGGTCTCTACATGAAGTTTTCATGATAATAAATGTTGATCTCAAACTGACGGGGAGAAGGTACTCCCAAAAGTTCACTTTGATTTCTCGGTCGATTCACTAGATTATCTTGATCCGACCTTCAGTTTCCCCATCGATTTATCCATATGTAATATCATACCTCACTTTAGAACTTTTTTCATCAACTGTTAAAGATTTTTCATATGATTTTTTTTCTAAAGACAAACCTCATGTATCTTTATAAGATTATATGACCATGATATGAAAGTTACAATAGCATCATTGACTTTTGTAATATCTAGATCATCAAATGAAACATGATTCTCAGTATTTAGCTCATGATATAAATCGATCCCCATTATCATGTGATATTTTGGGAGGTCTTTCTAGTGTATATTTTCTCCAAGGATATTATACACCATACCCCTCACAACTAGTGATGCATGGGTGTTTACAGATACAAATCACATAAAACTATACCCTACAAAATTTTAGTAATATAAAGTTATTATAAGTTTTTTGATTCAAATTTAGGAGAAAGAGTAATGAAAAATTGATTACCTCAGGTAAGGTATGCGGTTGAGGGTAATGACTATCCTCAATGATAGTGGGGTCATTTGGTTTATGTGTGGATCTTTGCTCCACCATCGATTCTCTTTGATCATTTATCATACATTGGTCTGCCAAACCAGACTAGATAATAATATATTGCAAAGAATATATTTGTGTTTATAATCCTTTAACCATATTATATGTATCTTAATTTGGTTTTTTATTCTCTAAATATGTTTGAGAAGACACTCCAAAACCTAATCCTCTAAGATGATCATATTATTTTGTCCAATTCAAAGGTACTAAAAATAGTTTTTCATCCGGTATGCTATCGATTATTGTGTCTAAACCATATAAAAAATATAAACATAAATAGATATTTTTATGTAATAATAGTATAAATCATAATTAATTACTATTATTTCATACTTATACATGTTTCCCATGCTACTTTTTTGTTTTTAACAATTAATTTACCCTCCTTATTTACACGAGCCTCCTTCCATAACACATGACATGTGATGGAAGTGGATTCATATTTCAATTCATCAATTTACATATAAAAAAGAAACATATTTTGTTTCATATCACATAAACCTTTTATTTTTGATTTAAAATACATACCAATTTCTTATCTAGTGAAGCATACCTCATCCTTATTTTGAGATAGGGGTACATTGTTTTTTATGCATGTTCTTTATTTTCCGAACACTTTTCCTATTTGATAAATTAACAATTTTAAATAAAATTGGATAAAATAAATAATGTAAAATAATATATTATCAAATTAAATTCACTTGAAATGATTTCTCATTGCGATGATTAATGAAATCAGTCAATGTTTCCTACTTTATAATGTGCGTATAACTAACTGGTGGTGGGAATTTACTTTCCCCTTAGCATCCTTAAGATGTAACTTGGTAAGAAGAGTCCAGAAGCCTCTATGGGATTTTCCAGTGGCTATTAAGACAAATTCATTACATAAATCATCTAAAATAAATTTAATCTATAAGGAATAAATAAAATTAAATCACTATTTTATTATATATATTTTTTCTGTAAAATAGAGAAAGTACATAATAACATTACCATTATATATTTTCAAAGGGTTTCCTTCATTACAGGTTGGACATGGCACTATGAATTAATACAAATTAGAACATTCATCTTTGTTGTGACCCCAACATAACTAATTAACATTAACTTATTGGGGTCAATAGGTTGGATGACTTTATTCAAACCAACCTCAACTTTTATACCCTGCCTTTTTTCCTTGATAATTTTATTCAACACTATGATCATGCATCATTGTTTTTTTCACCAACATACTATTTATCCCATAATAATTCTACAGTTTAATCATCAATAGTTTGTTCTTACTCGGGATTGGTAACATTATCATGTGCATAAGACATTGTCTACATGTGTAGTCAAACATTTAATTTATCTTGAATAACAACAACATAAACATGAACAAAGGATTTAAGAATGGCCGTATGGATGCTCTATTTCAAACTTGATGAACTCTTTAACTACATATTTATACTATTTTTTTTCAAATGATTAGAATGAATATATTTTGAAGGAAATGGGTAATTGAATTTAAGAAAATAAATACTCCACTATGGTAGGTGTTATCCTATGAATTCATCCAATGGTGAAAGTTATAGACAACTTTCATCCTCACCAGCTTCATCTTCTAAATAGTTATTATTTTATTTTATTGCTTGAGACTCATACTACATCTCTTCTAGAAATGAACCTATTTTTATTTAACTACTATGAGTATTAGTAATACCATACCGGGTACCAATGATCATTTTGGATGACTATAACTCAAAGTAGTTCAAGAAACATATAAGAGATGGGGGATGAGTCTCAAGCTACAAAATACAATAATAAAATTTTGGGAGATGAAGCTGGTGAGGATGAATTTTGTCTCCTTAAATTTTTTTAAATTACCACATATTAATTTAAAACTTTAAATCGCATATCAAAATGTTAAAAGGTCCCTAACATTACCATGAGAACATCAACTCATCCCCACTGAGCTGCACCAACTCTAATCTATGTTACTAGTCCTTTTTCCTCACCCATATCTTAAATATAAGAGCTCTATATCCACTTAGGACTATGTATACAATGTGAGTTTAAATTAAAAAAAGTAAATACTAATAGGAACCCTAAAATATACAATAATAAATATATTTGAGTATATTTTAAAATTAGTAACACTCAAAATACACATGTAAGTCAGGTCATTGTATACTAACCAAGACACCATGATAATCAAATATACTGACTTCATTTCATACTAGTGAATTATAATAATCATACTATAAGTTTATACCATGGTTGTTCCTCGATATTAAAATCATTTCACTAATAAGAGGTTAACATTTGAATAATAAGAGGAGCAAAAGTTATTCATCTCCCTCTAGAAATAACCACATCACAGGTGCCATGAGATTTGACCTCAAACCCCTAGCATCCAAGACTATCCCTTAGGGATAAACATCACATGAACTTATTGCATAAAAATCATGAAATGGGTATAACATAGAAATTTTTATTAGTAAGTTCATTTGAAATATGGGGAAGTCTTAACATAATTGGTTTTCTTAATAAAGAACCACAAAATGGGTGCCACAATAAATTAGTTAAACCTAAATTCTGAAAAACCATAAATAAGAACAAACAACAACCCAAATGTCACATCACCCTAACCCTAGCCCTAGATGAATCAATAACATGTCTATAGTAACTCACATTCTAACATACCATACCCAACCCTCACATAATACCCATTATATTCTAATATATGATAAAAATTATTTTTTATCACATCCAAACATGTATTTCTTATAGAAAAATATTGCAATCACACATTGAGAAGTGTATTAAAAATAATTTCAAATAATATCAAGTGATTATTCAAAGAAAATATTATAAGGAAATATTTATCAAAATTTAACAAAAAAATTAGTTACATATTACATTTAATACAATAATTTTCAAAAAATTACTCTAGAGAACAAATTATTAGAGAAGTAAACAAAAACCATTAGTTAAACAATCAGTAAAAAATGTATACAAAGATAAAAATGATAAATTACTAAATAAAATTCACAAAACTTTCCATTTTATAAAATTATAATGCATAGAAAAAAATAATGTTACATTTTTTAATAATTCATATAGTTCCCTGAGTCAAAAAATTATTTATAAATATGTATTAGTTCATTTTACAATATAAAGATTATTAAAACCATATTTGTGTATGATTACAGTAAAATAATTTGAATAATATATTTATCCTATCAATATATATTTATATATATTATGAACCATTTAATCTAAAAAAAATATATTAAATACATATATAAAAACTATAACTAATCTGGTATTGTAAACATCAAATTATTTAATCGAATAATAAAACATGATAATCACTTAAATATTTCTATTATCATATGTGTAATACATAATAATTGTTAAAGATTATATATAACCCATGTTTCTCAAATATAACATAATTGAAACCACTCACTGTCATTGATTATGTTCAAAGCCAATATAAAACCCTTATCAATGGAGTTTTTAAAGCATTGTATTATTCAAATCATGAATAAGATATTTCAATGGTTAATAAACAATAAATTATCTATTTTCGAAAAATAATCTAAAAAACATAAATTATAAACTCTTACATATCCTACATGATATAAATATTTTGAAATTAATATAGATAAGCTTATCCTAAAATAAAATCATGAAGTAATTTATATATTTAATGAGAAACTATTTGTTACATCTAACTCGAACAAAAAAATAGACAATTTTTTTTCAAAAACAAAATAAAACCCATCACTTATTATTTTAAAAAATATGTTTATCACATGTATACTATAAACCCACTCATTTTAATAAATAACTTATATGAAATTTTAATTATGTCTTCTAGCATATTACATTTCAAAAATATAATTCTCTAAACATAAGTATTAATTTTTATCACTTTAATAAAAAACAAAAATATTTTAGAAAATACCATAAAATCAAATCAAAGAAGGTGAGAATCGATATTGTTTGAACCAAATTTTCATTAAAAACATTACATTAAATTGAAATGCATAAAATATTAACATATGTGTATAAATAAATATAATTATCAATGCAACATTATTTTGAAAAAAGTAAGGAACATGTGAAATACAAATCACAGTGGCCTATAATAGTGTAGTTTGAGGGAATTAGGACTCTTTTATCATTAACAGACACCACAGAGATACCTAAATCCATGGAAAGTATACATGGAGAACTTTCTCCTTCCAACTAAAGATAGAATGTTTGAATCCATATTTTGTTCTATAATATTTTTGGGGAAACTCTAATGATTATAATAAATACCACTGAACTACATATTAAGTAGGTAATTGGCCAATTGGGTGTAGTTTTCAATAGAAACATGTTTGGGAAAATGAAGAGTCAATTACAGAAATTGATGGGATGAAACCCTTATCGATGCACAATAATATTCTAAATGAGACATCTTTTACTTACTCTATAACAGAAGATATAGCTCCATGGGAAATTGAAAAGACTATAATGATGGAAAGAATGAGTCCCCAAAACTATGGAAAGATCCATAAGCAAAGGTGGTTATAATAATGACAATAATGAGGAAGAATGAGAGAGACCAATCACAACTAGAGTTATGGGAGAAGAAAAGTAGGGTTCGTCATGGTTGAGAATAGTGCAAAAACAAAAACCACATAACCTAAAAAAGAAATCAATGGGAGAGGAAAAGGAGAAAATAAAATACCTATGATTTTATCCTTGATTCACATGAGAGAACATAGAGGAGGAGCACCAAAATAGGGGAGTTCTACGAGAGCTTTAGAATCGTGGCAGAATCAGTTGTAGTTATGGTTCTTCTAAATAGATTAGGGACACTTTTATCAGCGCTTGCAAAAAAGCACTGATAAAGATACCTTTTATCAATGCTAAATTGATAAGCACTGATAAAAAAATCATCTTTATCAACGCTAAAAAAATACTAATAAAATATATCTTTATCAGCGCTAAAGAAGTGTTGATAAAATAAACCTTTATCAGTGCTAAAACTTTAGCGATGATAAAGGATTTATAATTATAATTATAAATAAAAAACTTTTTAAATATATTTATATAATTATATATTTATTTATTATAATTTATTAATTATTTAAATATATAATTATTTATTTATAATTAAAGATATTTTTTTAAAAAGTTATATATTTTTATTTATAATTATAAATATATTTATATCATTATATATATTTATATAATTATATATATATAATAAATATATATAAATATAAATATAGTAGATATATTCAGTATTTAAATATATTTATTATAATTTTATACTTATTTAAACACATAATTATTTATTTATAAACATATGAATACTTTAAATTTTTTTTTACATATTTATATCATTATATATATATATATAATAAATAAATATAAATATAAATATAAATATGGTTTATTTATTATTTAAATAAATTTATTATAAATTTATAATTATTTAAATATATATAATTATTTATTTATAATTATATCAGTACTTTTAAAAAATAATATTTATTTATTTCTAATATTTATAAATATATAAATTTATAAATATAGTAAATATACATTTATAAATATTTATTTAAAAATATATTTTTAAGATTATTAAGGAATATACAATCTTAAATACATGCATTTTAAAAATGAGTGAAATTGAATAATTAAAAAAGATTATACTTTAAAACTATTGAAAAAATGGATAAGTTTTTGAAGAACCTTGTGATGTTTTTAATAAAGTTTTGTATTTATTGACAAATAACCTTTTTTTAAAAGAATATTTTTGTTCTTCAGGATTAGACCCAGACCATCGATATGGGAAATCAAAATCTGCTTATCGGCATGATTCAACAAAACCTGACAATCAAAATGAGAATTTGATGAAAAGTCAAAGACTTCTAGGAATCGATCTAAGGAAGAATCAGTCTCAGAAGATTCTGAGTGAGACCAAAATGTTGGGAAGTAATAGAAATTTCAAGTATTAAATCTAATGATTCTTTGATGATCATGAAATTCTCACTATTTATGAAAACTATCATAACAAAATATTTTGAAGAAATGAATGGATCGTAAAGATTGTATCAATTCTAGACACCGAGACACAGAAGATCAGATCCAGAAGTACCAGACACAAAAGTTTTTTAGGGGTCTGAATGTGTAAAGATGATAAAGTTTGAAGAGTTTCAATGTTGTAGAGTGGAGTTTCCATAGTAATGATAATTCCATCATAATGAGAATTCCATTGTTATGAGCATTCCATCAAACTGACTTTGAGAAAGAAATATGATTGGACTGAATTTGGGAAGGAAAGTCAATCAGACTAACTCTGATGAAGACAGTCAGATCATAATGAGTTTAAGATAGTCATATTGTAATGAGAAGAATATAGTCAGATTGTAATGAGAAGAGGAAGGAAATTTCATCACAATGAAGTTGAAAAAGTTATAATAGATTGAATCTGAGGAAGTTATATCAGATTGAAGAAAGGTTATTATGTTCAAGAAGATTGATTTATAAGAAATATTGCGAAGTCTTGAATAATTCAAAGTTGAATTTTAAATGCGAGTGTTTTTCAAAGATTTGAAATTTGGGTAAGTAAGAAAAGTTTTTTAGTTTCCTACATTTTATATTATGAGTTTCCTATAAATAGAAGCACAATACATTCATACTTTGCAACATTTTATTGTGCAAAAATGGTGGAGCACTGTATAATTATTTTCATGTTTTTATTTCCAGACTTAAATCATAGAAGAAGGTAGGACACCTCAAATTTTTATTTACCAGACTGAGGAAGATCATATTGAGCATTTAAGAATATTTTTAGTTTTTACATATTGAGAATGAGTTCATTGTACTACATCCATTTGACTGAATTCATTGAACTTTGGACTGATTTTTGAGTAGTTTCTGAGAACACTAGTGGAAAAAAATGTTTAACACATCAGCATTTTTCACGTCGGTTCTATATAACTGACGTGAAATGATGTAAAAACTGATTTATCATGTCGGTTATTTTATAACCGACATGATAAATCGATAGGAATCCATTTTTCATGGCGGTTATAAAATAACCGACGTAAAAAAAACTGAGATTAGCTTTATCACGTTGGTTATTTTATAACCACCGTGGAAATCCAATCTGGTTGCTTTATCATGTCAGTTATAAAATAACCAACATGATAAATGAAATCTCGGCAATTTATCATGTCGATTATCAAAAAACCGATGTGATAAATTCTTTTCTATGTCGGTTATTAAATAACCGATGTTATAAACATAAAAAAATAGTTTATCATGTCGGTTATAAAATAACCAATGTGATAAACCTTTTAAATGATTTATCACACCCCGTATTCAGTCATTTTTTTTTCTTCGATCTGGTGACCTATGACTCATCTCTCCCGCACGGAAAACCTAGAAAGGATTCTTCAAAGTCATGACCTCCAGCCTCGTTTTGCCTAAATCACTCATCGTCTTTATTGTCATCAGATCTATCATGTCAACTCGAAACACTCAAGTAAGCTTCACACGACTTAGTTTCAGTTTTTATTTGTCGCGATGCCCTAAACTAATTTTTTTAGATGTTATTTTTCTATCTTTTTTCTTGCTATCATGGTTAATTTCATAGTGTTCATTTATACCGTGCTAAATTATTTTTTGGTAAAAGAAACTATGGAAGTGATATCATGAAACTTTATGTTTTTTTTTTTGTGTTCCATCATGTGTGTGCGCATGTACAGGGGGTGTTGAAGGGGGTGGGGGGGCTGTCTAGAGGGGTGGGGGGCTGTCCAGGGGGTGGGGGTGTCCAGGGGGTGTCAAAGGGGGTGGGGGGTGGTGTCCGGGGGGGGGGGGGGGGGGTGCAGAGGCTGTCCAAGGGGTTTGGGTTGTCCAAGGGGGTGGGGGTGGGTGGGTGGGTGGGGGTGTCTAGGGGGGTGAGAGGGATGTCCAAGGGGGTAGGGGTGTCCAGGGGGGGTGGGTGGGGGTGTCCAGGGGGGTGGGTGGGCTTTCCAAGGGGGTAGAGGGTGTCCAGGGGGTGGGGGGTGTCCAGGGGGGTGGGGGGCTGTCTAAAGGGGTGGGGGATGCTCAGGGGGTGGGGGGGGGGGGGGGGCTGTCCAGAGGGGTGGGGGTGTCAAAGGGGGTGGGGGGTGGTGTCCATGGGGGGGGGGGGTTCGAGGGCTGTCCAAGGGGGTTGGGGTGTCCAATGGGTGGGTGGGTGGGGGGGGGATGTCCAGGGGTGAGGGGGCTGTCCAAGGGGGTAGGGGTGTCCTGGGGGGTGGGGGGGAGGGTGGTGGTGTTCAGGGGGGTGAGTGGGCTATCAAAGGGGGTAGGGGTGTTTTGGGGGTGGGGGTTTGTTCATGGGGTGGGGGGGGGGGGGGGTTGTCCAGGGGGGTGAGTGGGCTGTCCAAGGGGGTAGGGGTGTCCAGAGGGGTGGGGGTGTTCAGGGGGTGTCAAAGGGGGTGGGGGGTGGTGTCCAGGGGGTGTGGGGGCTGTCCAAGGGGGGTTGGGGTGTCTAAGGGGGTGGGGGGGGGGTGTCCAGGGGGTGAAGGGGCTGTCTAAGGGGGTAGGGGTGTACAGGGGGTGGGGGGTGGTGTCCAGGGGGGTGAGTGGGCTGTCCAAGGGGGTAGGGGGTGTCCAGGGGGGTGGGGGGGGGTGTCCAGGGGGGTGAGGGGGCTGTCTAGAGGGGTGGGGGGCTATCCAAGGGGGGGCGTCCAGAGGGGTGGGGGTGTCTAGGGGGTGTCAAAGGGGGTGGGGGGTGGTGTCCAGGGGGGTGTAGGGGCTATCCAAGGGGGGTGGGGGGGGGGGGTCTTTCTAGAGGGGTGGGGGGGGGGGGGGTATTCAGGTGGTGGAGGGGGGGGGGGGCTGTCCAGAGGGGTGGGGGTGTCCAGGGGGTGTCAAAGGGGGTGGGGGTGGTGTCCAGGGGGGGTGCAGGGGCTGTCCGAGGAGGTGGGGGGTGGTGTTTAGGGGGTGAGGGGGTTGTCCAAGGGGGTAGGGGTGTCCAGGGGGGTGGGTGGTGGTGGTGGGGGGGTGTCCAGGGGGGGTGAGTTGGATGTCCAAGGGGGTGGAGGGGGGGGGGGCTATACAGAGGGCAGGGGGCTATCTAGAGGGGTGGGGGTGCTGTTTAGGGGGTGGGGGTGGGGGATGTTCAGGGGGTGGTGGTGTCCAGGGTGTGTCCAAGGGGGTGGGGGGGGGGGGGTGGGGGGTTTCCAATGGGGTAGGGGGTTGGAAATTCCCCTCACCCCCTGAACACCACTCCCCCACCCCCTGGACACCACCCATTCCCATGGACAGCCCCCCCACCCCCTGGACAGGTCCCCACCCCCTGGACACCTCCCACCCCCTGGACACCCTGGATAGCCCCTACCCCCGTGGACAGTCCCCCCTAGACATCCCCCACCCCCCTTGGAAACCCTCTTGATATATATATATATATATATATATATATATATATACCAATGGTTTCATTGAAACCATTGGAATATTTTAACTTCAGGTAGTCTATACCAACAGTTCCTGTAGAATCATTGGTATAAGGCTATTTCAACGACCATCATTCCAACAGTGTGTGAAACCATTGGGTACCCCAATGGTTTCAGGGGTTATCCCAATGGTTTTAAATCATTGGGATCTATGTAATTTTTACTAGTGAATGTATACATATTTTAATATTTATACTTCATATTTATTTTTTACAGAAGGGTGAATTTGGTATCCAGTTGCACCAGGATGTATTATTTGTGTACCTTAAGAAGAAAGGATCCAAGATGAATTTAAAACTATTATATCTAACTATATTTTCTTTTTAAAATAATTTTCATGTATATGTTTTTTCAAATACGCATAGATTTTTTTTATATTTCAAAATTGTTTTTACATTCATATAAATATATATTTGTCTTATCTTCACAAGATGTATAATTTTGATATTTGTCATAGGTTAATAACGAGTCGAAGTTGGATTACGACACATCAAATGAGTAATGAATATGAGGATGATGTTGATGCCTTTTTGGAATTTTCTGAACAAAATATTCCAGGCAGTGACATTTTTTTCTGTCCATGCCTAAAATGTTTGAATATGTAGAAGTTGAAAAGTAGAGAGAGCAAAGATCATCTGATTTTTCATGGTTTTAATCCAAGTTACAACCCTTGGATTTGGAATGGTAAAACTGGATAGAATGTAAGATCTACTGATGATGATGATTCGAAAGATGGTAACTCCGATGGAATTGAAGAAATGATTTGTGATATTGCAGCAAAAGAAATTGAGATAGAACCGACAGTTGCACATCTATATGGTGATGCTGAAAAACCATTGTATACTGGTTGTATAGATTTTACGGTTTTTTCAGCGGTGTTAAGATTAATTAACCTAAAGAAGAAACATGGATGGAGTGACAAAAGTTTTACAGATCTCCTACAATTGATGAAAGACATTCTTACAAAAGATAAAGATCTTCCAGATTCACATTATAAGGCCAAGAAAATATTATGCCCGATGGGATTGGGATATAAGAAAATACATGCCTGTTCGAATGACTGTATGATATATAGGAAGGAATATGAATTTCTGTTAGAGTTTCCAAAATGTGGGATATCACGGTATAAGTTGAAAAAAAATCACAAGATGATGTAGAGATTACAAAGATCCCTTCCAAGGTATTTTGGTATCTTCCAATAATTCATCATTTGAAACATTTATTTTCTAATTCACATGATGAAAAAAGGTTAAGATGGCAATATGATGAGTGGATATGTGATGTAAAAATACGTTATCCAAAATATTGTTTACAATTGAAGAAAATTGATGAGCATTATCCTACATTTGGAAATGAAATTAGAAATCTTAGACTAGGGTTGTGCATAGATGGAATGAATCCATACCGAACCCTTAGTAGCACACATATTTCATGGCCTGTTTTATTGGTAATTTACAACCTCTCTCCTGAAGTTTGTATGAAGCACAAATATGTCATGTTGAGTATAATGATCTCTGGTCCGAAGTAACTCAGAAATGATATTGATGTTTTATTTTCATCATTGATTGATTATTTGAAACTTTTATGGGAGGATGGTATTAGGGTGTATGATTCTTATAAAATAGAATATTTTTGGCTGCATACAGTGCTTATGTTCACTATAAATGACTTCCCAGTATATGGAAATTTGTCTGGATACAATGTTAAGGGGCATAAATCATGTCCAATTTGCAAACAACAGACTTCATATTGTCAATTGCATCATGGGAGGAAAACAGTGTACATGTGTCATCGAAAGTTTTTGCCTATGGATTATAAAAGAATAAAAAAGGAATTCAATGGCTCACAATAATTTGATATTGCTCCAAAACCTTTATCCCTTGATGTGTATTTTCAGAGGGTGGAAAACCTTGATGTGACATTGGAAAAGACACAGAAATCTGGTAATGATAGACATATTTGGAAGAAAAGGTCAATATTTTTTGAGCTACCATATTGGAGATATCATGAAGTTAAAAATAATATTGATGTCATGCATGTGGAGAAGAATATATGTGATAGTTTTATTGGAACATTGTTAGATATTAAAGGAAATAAAAAATATGGGTTGAATGAAATATTAGACTTACTATCAATAGGAATACGTTTGGAGTTATCTCCCACTCATAATGGAAGATGAAAATTTCTTCCCCCGGCTTGTCATACATTATCCAAGAGGGAGAAAATTATCTTTTTTCAGTGTCTACATGATATCAAAGTTCCTCAAGGTTATTCTTCAAATGTAAATTTTTTTTGTCTCATTGAAGGATTTGAAGTTGATAGGTATGAAATTTCATGATTGTCATGTCATGATGCAACAACTTCTACCATTTTCATTATGTGGAATATTTCCCATCTGTTTCAAAAAGACTATAATGAAGTTATGTTATTTTTTTAATTCAATTTGTAATAAGGTGATTGATGTGAATGCTTTGAAAATTTTGGAAAAGGATGCAATTTCTATACTTTGTCAATTGGAAATGTATTTTCCTCCATCTTTTTTTGATATAATGGTGAATTTAATGATTCATCTGGTTCGAGAAATAAAGCTTTGTGGACCTATATATCTTCATTGGATGTATCCTTTTGAAAGGTATATGAAAATATTGAAGGGGTATGTTAAGAATCCATATCGAACTGAAGCCTCCATTATTGAAAAGTATATTTCTGAGGAGGTTGCGGATTTTTGTATGATCTACTTGGCTACATAAAATCACATAGGTTTGCCTTCATCTCGCCATGAATGAGTTAATAATGAGGGAAAGGGGATTCATGGCTTGAAAGTCAAATAATTTTCAGATAAATAGATGAAGAAGTTAGAATTATTCATCTTTAATAACATAGCTGATGCTCAACTGTATATCACATTGCATATTAATGAGTTGAAACAATGTCATCCAAAGAAGAAAGAAATGTGGATTTTGAATGAGCACAACAAATTTTTTTTGTCATGGATTAAAAATACCTTGCTTGGTAGATCACATGTATCAGATACATTAGGATGGATAGTGGGTGGTCCATGTTTAGATATGATAACATGGTCCTGTTATGACATTAATGGCTATACATTTTATATGAAAGCTCAGGACAAAAAAAGTGCAGCTCAGAATAGTGGTGTATTGGTGTTTGCAGAAGCAATGTATTTTTTGAGTTCTAAATACAAAAACCCAATTTCTACATCAAATGCATATTATGAAGTTATTGAAGAAATATTGGAGTTTGATTACTTTAAAATTAAAGTTCCTATTTTTAACTGTAAATGGTTTATTAGTAACAATAGTGTCAGACATGATGAATTTGGAATGACAGTTGTTAATCTAAATAGATTGGAAGACACAACTAATTATTTTATAATGGAAACACATGAAAAACAAATTTTCTATATAGTTGATCAATCAGATATGTAGTGGTCTGTTGTTTTACAAGGGAAAAAACAATATGTTGGTGAGGATCAACTTGATAAATATACCGATTTATGTGTGATCCCTACTTCCATGGAAAGATTAGTAGAACATAATGATGATCATTTTGAAGACATGGTTTGTGCCATAAGGAACGATCATGACGAAGGAATTTGGGAAAACAATCCATTTATACATTCCTAATATTACAGTTAACATATGTAATTTATTGTTTACATTTATTATTTTTATAAAATGTTAGATATTGTAATTTTTTTCTTTATTAAAAAACGTATTAAAAAAAAATAAGTATAAGTTTTTGTTCATTTTAATTTTTTTAGTGTAGTTTACCATGTTTACCATAGTTTACCATAGTTTACCTTTACATAATTTATATATTTATCGATTTTGTTGAATGAAAATTACACTACCATGTTTACCACGTTTACCATCTTTACCATTGTTTAACATGCTTTCCATATTAACCATGTTTACTATTACGTAACTTAGTTCAATTTTCCATTTTATATATACATTAGTATTGCAATATTTGAATTTGTATATTTGTGAACTAATTATTGTTTTTTTTGATTTGAAGGATAATGAAATATCAAACAGTTGATCAACCACATGATTCTAGAGATAATCATAATAATCATACCTCTGGGGAGGAACATTCACATGATCCTCTTGATGTTCCCCAATCTTCCTCATGTGATCTCATAATGGAAAAGAGTTCAAGATTTGGTAAACGAGGGTACACATGTTTACCAAAATTATCACTTGCCCATACACAGGACCAGAGGATACTCGTTTAGTTTGATGATAATGATATTCCTAGAGGTCCAAATGCAAAATATTTTAAGAGTTTTGTATCAACTCAAGGCAAGAGAAAAGTAAGATTTTTTTATGATGATTGGAGAAGTGTGGACAAAGCGATAATATCTCAGTTGTGGGAGACGATTTTGGTAAGTTATTTTGATATTGTGTGCCTATTCTTTAAATGTTTATAGTATAATATGTTTTACCTCTTCTTTATCAGATGAAATTTGATATTTCTGACACTAGAGAAGTTAGGAAGAAATTATTATCAATGGTTGCTAGAAGATGGAGGGATTTAAAATGAACCCTCACATCTGATTTTATTTTTGGTCATAAGAGTCATGGAAATCCATGTCATATATATCCTTTCATAGATGAAGACACATGAATAAAGTTTGTTGAAAGTAGAAGAAAAGATTCATTTTTGGTAAGGGAAATGTAAACTTTTATAATATTTCTTATATAAATGATCTTATTAATGTTTTGTTAATGATTTATTATTCTGAATTTACAGAAAACAAGGAAATCTCATCAGGAGACCCAATCAAAAAATGTATACCCTCATAGTTTATCTCATAAAGGCTATATATTATTGGAAGAACAAATGATGGTGGAAAAATTACAAAAACTAAGAGCTGAATCTTCAATCTCTAGAGAGTTTTCCCCTCCATACCCTCCATCTTGACATGAAAAATGGAAGAGAGATCGTATGGGAAAAAAGGGAAAATATCTTTCGAACGATTCGAGAATAGTAGCCGAGAGGATTGTAATATATTTATTCTATTTATTTAATTTAACTATATTCTTCATATAATTTGAATCATGACATAAATGTTCAATTAATTAATACAGGATTCTCTTGAGGAGCAGAGCTCACAGGGGGTATTTACAACTATTGGGAGGCAAGATATTTTATCTTCAGCATTGGGAAATCCCAAACATCCTGGTCGTGTACGAGGATATCCGGCGGGTGTATTGGTAAGAAAACTGTTGCCACATTCTTCTACTTCTTCCGTTGAGGGTGTTTATAAAAAAAATAAAATCCTTAGAGGCTAAAGTTCATAATATTAATGCTAAGATGGAGGAAAAGATTAGAGTGTCGGTACAGTCTATGTTTGCAGACATGCAAAGACAATCTCAGACTACATCTCCCACTCCTCCACCTCCCCCTGTAGGCCCCATTATCTATCCTCCACCTCTTCCAGTAGATCCCACTCCCCTACCTCAGCCTGTGGAACCCATTTCTTATCCTACTCCTCTGCTGCAACTTCCTACTTATTGAGAGTTGTATGTTTATGATCCTTAACATCATATAGTAGCATATGTGCTGGTATATTATATAGGATATACAATTCATCATCAACAGTTATAGGTAGAGCATTATAGGGTCACTATACATGATATTATAGATAGATCAACTCAAGTACCATTACCTATAGATGAGGTGACTACAGTTGGACATAGTATCATCCATTTTTTAATTTTTCCATCTAGAATTTTCCGAATCATTAACATAGAGGTATGTATGTTATATCTTCTATTTTTTTATTAATGTTGTTTTAACATTTGAAAACTAATATATTTTTCTATTTATTTTTAGAGGAATACTTAAAAGGTAAATAAATACTATATAGACAACAACAAAGACAAATGGCTATGACATTAGATACAAATTCTAGTAGTCTTGACAGATTGTCAAGATATTCAAATTTTTTGGGGGATCATTATGAGTTTCTAATGGAAGCTCATGTTTTTGGATGTGAAATAACTGTGGGGATTGTGAAAACTGATATCATGGAGCTTGTTACTGGAGATACATTGGGCATCAATGTGGTGAATTTTTTTTCATGTAAGTCTTAACACCTTTTCCGTGTGTTATATTTATTAAAAATGTCTACTTATGTCTATTTTGTATTAGGTATATTTATAACATGTGTGAAAATAATGAGCAGACAGATGTATATGGATTCATGGACCCGCATTTGATTTCCCCTAATGCACATGCATTGGATGAGGAACAAAGAATGCTTTATATTTCTGAAATATTTGAATAGAATATAGTCACATAGTGTTGGATGATTCCTTTTTGTGAGAGGTATGAAACATATCTTTGGAAAAGAGTTCATTATCTTTTAACATAAAAAACCACTAACCTTAAATTATCTTTTATCAGTGATCATTGGATGTTAGGTGTTTTTTACCAAGGGAGAAAACACTTTATTGGATATGCTCTGTCCATGGTGATGTGCGGGAAAGTTTTAAGAATATGTTGGAAAAGTAAGTTTCAATTTATTAATAGTTTTATATATTATAAAAAATTATAAATTTATTTTATTCATATTATTTTTTAATAGGGTATGGGTCTAATTTTGAAAAAACATAAAGAAAAGGAGTTCCAAGATCAAATATGTAGAAGTAAAGGTAAATATCCATTTATAATTTTTACTTTTTGATGTATTACATAAAAATAATATTTTTAATTTACACTCATTCAAACAGAATTGTCATGAACAACAAGGCATTGTCGAATGCAGATATTATATGTTAAGATTTATGTATGAAATAATTACAACTGGAACACTTGTGAACTTTAACATGGTAAGATTTACTTTTAAACTTTTACATTGTAATATTTCCTTTTAAACTTTTCCATAATATTTCATTTGATTTATTCATTATACATGTTAACTACTATCCTTTTAATTTGTAGATATTTGATGACCCTCAACCCTATAGTGCTCAAGAGGTCAAACACTTACAAGTGGAATGGTCAAATTATTTTACAGGTTTGATTGGATTTTAGTTTGTTTGTAGTGTAAAATGTAATTTTGAATATTGTCATTATAATTGTGTATTTGGTAGTCGTTTAGGTTGGATTTATGGTTTTTTTGTGGACATTGTAAGTTATGAATGTTATATATGTGACTATTTAATTTTGCGCTACTTCTTATTTTGGTCTAGTTATGATGGTTTTCTGGTATGGATTCATGTCTGGGGGGGGGGGGGTTCAGGGGTGTGGGGAGGTGTCCAGTGGGGTGGGGGTGGGGGGGGGGTTCCAGGGGTGTGGGAGGGCTGTCTAGTTTAGTGGGGGGGAGGGGGGTGTCCAGGAGGGTGGGAGGGCTATCCAGGGGGTGTCCAGGGGTGTGTGTGTGTGTGGGGGGGGGGGCCCATTGGGGTCAGGGAGATTTCCAGGGGTGTGGGAGGGCTATCTGGGGGGGGGGGTGCAGGGTGTCCATGAGGGTGGGGGGCAGTCCAGGGGGTGTTCAGGGGTGTGTGTGTGTGTGTGTGGGGGGGGGGGGGGGTTATAGGGATGTGGGAGGGCTGTCCAGGGGTGTGGGGTGGGCTGCCCAGTGGGGTGGGGGATTTCCAGGGGTGTGGGAGTGCTTTCTAGTGGGGTGAGGGGGGGGGGGTGTCCATGAGGGTGGGGGTAGTCCAGGTGGTGTCTGGGGTGGGGGGGGGGGGGGTGGGGGGGGGGGGGTTCTAGGGGTGTCCAGAGGTGTGTGTGTGTGTGTGGGGGGGGGTGTCCATGGGGGTGGGGGGTGTCCAGGAGGGTGGGAGGGCTGTCTAATGGGGTGGGGGGCTGTCCAAGAGGATGGGGGGGGGGGTGTCTAGGGTTGTGGGAAGGCTGTTTAGTGTGTTGGGGGGGGGGGTAGGAGGTTCTAGGGGTGTGGGAGGGCTGTCCATGGGGAGGAGGAGGGCTATCCAGTGGGTGTCCGGGGGGGGGGGGGGGTGTCCAGGAGGGTGGGATGGCTGTCCAGGGGTGTGTGTGTGTGGGGGGGGGGGAGGGGGGGGGGGGTTCTAGGGGTGTGGGAGGGCTGTCCAGGGGTGTGGGGAGGGCTGTCCAGTGGGGTGGGGGCCTTCCAGGGGTGTAGGAGGGCAGTCTAGTGGGGTGGGGTGGGGGTGGGGGTGTCCAGGGTGTTCATGAGGGTGGGGGGCAGTCCAGGGGGTGTCCAGGGGTGTGGGGCTCTTTCTAGGGGTGTGGGAGGGGTGTCCAGGGGGGTTTGTGTGTGTGGGTGGGGGGTGTCCAGGGTGTCCATGGAGGTGGGGGGTGTCCAGGAGGGTGGGAGGGATGTCTATGGGGTGGGGATCTATCCATGAGGGTGTGTGTGTGTGTGTGGGGGGGGGGGGGGTGTACAGGGTTGTGGGTAGGCTATTTAGTGGGGGGGGGGGGTCCAGGGGTGTGGGAGGGATGTCCAGGGGGTGGGGGAGGGCTGCCCAGTGGGGTGGGGGGGGGGGGTGTCTAGGAGGGTGGGAGGGCTATCCAGGGGGTGTCCAGGGGTGGGTGGGTGGGGGGGGGGGGTTTCTAGGGGTGTGGGAGGGCTGTCTAGGGGTGTGGGGAGGGTTGTCTAGTGGGGTGGGGGATTTCCAGGGGTGTGGGAGGGCTGTCCAATGGGGTGGGTGGGGGGGGGGTGTGTCTAAGGTGTCCACGAGGGTGGGAGGTAGTCCATAGGGTGTTCAGGGGTGTGGGGGGGGGGGGTTCTAGGGGTGTAGGAGGAGTGTCCAGGGGTGTGTGTGTGTGGGGGGGGGGGGGGGTGTCCAGGGTTTCCATGGGGGTGGGGTGTCCAGGAGGGTGGGAGGGCTGTCTAGGGGGGTGGGGGGCTATCCAGGAGGGTGGGGGGTGTCTAGGGTTTTGGGCAGGCTGTTTAGTGGGGTGGGGGTGGGGGGATTTCCAGGGGTGTGGGAGGTTTGTCCAGGGGGTGGGGGAGGGATGTCCAGTGGGGTGGGGGGGGGGGGGGCAGGGGTGTGGGGGCCTATCTATGAGGGGGGGGGGGGGGGGGGTAGTCTAGGGGTTTCTGTGTGTGTGTGTGTGGGGGGGGGGGGTGTCCAGTGGGGTGGGTGGGGGGGGGGGGTTCTAGGGGTGTGTGTGTGTGGGGGGGGGGTGTCCAGGTGGGGTGGGGGGTTTTTGGTCTGTTTTTGTTTTGTTTCAGGTATTCTTTTGGCTGGCAATAGTTGTGGGGGGATTTCTAATAGGGTGGGGGGGAAATCCAGGGGTGTGTGGGAGTGTCTAGTGGAGTGGTGGTGGTGGTGGTGGGGGGGGGGGGGTTCAGGGGTTTGTGTGTGTGTGGGGGGGGGGTATCTAGGTGGGGTGGGGGGGGGGTTAGTCTGTTTTTGTTCTGTTTCAGGTATTCTTTGGATGGACATAGTTGTGGGGGGGGGGGGGGGTTCAGGGGTGTGTGTGTGTGTGTGTGGGGGGGGGGGGGGTGTCTAAGTGGGGTGGGGTGGGGGGGTTGGTCTGTTTTTGTTCTGATTCTGGTATTCTTTTGGCTGGACATAGTTTTGGGGGGTGGTGTCCAGGGGTGTGTGGGGTGTCCAGTGGGGTGGGGGGGAACTCCCGGGGTGTGGGGGGTGTCTAGTGGGGTGGAGGGGTTTCCAGGGGTGTGAGGGGTGGGAGGGGGGGGGGTGTCCAGGTGGGGTGGGGGGGGGGGTTGGTCTGTTTTTATTCTGTTTTAGGTATTCTTTTGGCTGGGCATAATTTTGGTTGAATGGTTAAATTAAAAAAATGCACCAGGATTAATTTTAATGTCGGTTATTTCATAATCTATGTAATAAATGGAAAGGAATGTTTTTTTACATCGGTTATTTTATAACCAACATAGTAGATATGTTCTCACATCAGTTATTATTTAACCGACATGGAAAACCGCTTGGCAAACTACTTTATCACGTCAGTTATTTTCATAACCGATGTTATAAATGCTACGAAGGAGTGATTTAGGACATCAGTTATATAATAACTGACATGATAAAGTATATACAACATCAGTTTTTAAATAACCGACGTAATAAATCATGACTCCGAAGCGTTTTCCATGTCGGTTTTTGAGTAACCGATGTGAAAAATGCTTCGGTTTTTTGTTTTTTATGTCGGTTTTAAAATAGCTGATGTAAAAAAAAATATTTATATTGTCTTCTGTAATAACGTCAACCAAAAACCGACATAAAAACTAAAAAGTAACCATCGTAAAAAAATGTTTTCTATACTAGTGGAAGCTCAAGTTTTATTATCCAGATAGAATAAAAAGTTTATTCAAGCGCAAAATGAGAAAGGGAGCATCATATTAAGTCGATCATATTGATTCAATTTTAATTATTTCATCAAACTGAAGGCCATCAAACTCAAAGTTACCAGACTTAAGAACTTTTGTATAGTAGATTTAACAAAGTATTTATTCTTTTTTTTGGATTATTTTTTTATAAGAAACTTTATAAACTTTTGGGAATTAGTATAATCATTCCTATCAGGAGATATAAGGTGTCTATGAGAGTTGGAACACATTGTATTCACTTATTCATAATATTGAATTTCCATAGACTCATGAGAGTGGCTATGGTAATGATGTAGGTTCTCACACTAGGTTGAACCTTTTAAATCTCATGTGATTAACTTGATTTCTTAAATTTTCATGAATGAGTATTTACTAAAAGATGATAATGATAAAAACATTAATAGATTTCATGGGTTAAGTTTTAAAATTACTGAAACTTACCAAAATTTAACAACTGATTCAACCCCCTTCCCAATTTTTATTCGATCCTTTGGAACTTCAATTGATACCATAGGGAGGTTCCCTTGTTGAATCATTATCATGGATAATATCAATTATGTCAACAGTATAAGAATTCATACATTTGATGAAAAAAATTATTATAGATGTAAAAATAGGATGATTTATGATCTCATATATCTTGGCCTGAAAGTTTTTGATGCTACTATTATTGGTTTTCCACCTATTGAGAAAGATTCTCCTATGAAGTTTATTGATAAGAGAAATATAGAATTTTATGTAAAGTCTATAGATTATATCCTTATGTACTTATCATAAATTTTTTATATTAAGGTGATGGGTCTCAAAACTTTAAAGAGTATGTGGGAAAAACTAGAAAATATTTTTGAAGGGAATACTAAACTGAAGAAAGAAAAGATAAAAATTTGACATAGTAAGTATGAAGACATAATAATGAGATTTTAGGAAACTATTGATGAATACTTAACCATATTAAATGAAATATTTTTCAACATCACATGATTCAGTGATATCCTAGAAGATTATAAAATTATGAAGAAACTTATGAGAATTTTTTTGGACAAGTTTGATTCTAAAATTTCCTCTTTAGAAGATAAGGATGATTTATCTCTTAATGAATTACATAACTTTCTTGTTTCTTATTAAATGAGGAAATATCCAATGTTCAAAAAGAAGATTAAAGATGAAATGTATTTTGAAGTCATGAGAAAAATGAAAATACAAGATGTTGATCCTTGTGACTCCGAAGATACATAGGATGGCGAGTTGAATGAAAAAAATCTTGTCTCTCATATCTAAGAACTATCAAAGAGGAAGAGGAAATAATGGAGGTATAATTCCTCTCAAATGTTTTGAGTGTGGTTGAATTAGACACTTTTCTATAAATTGACCCAAGAATAAATTTGGAGAATATCAGGATGATTCTAATGAAAAACCTCAATGGAAGAAGTGGAAAAAAAGTTCTAAAGAAGAAAATTCATCCAAAAAATGTAATAATAAGTTCACTAGAGATAAAAAAAGTATGCTGGGTAAGAAAAATGAATTATAATCAACTAACAATAATTATTTAGAATATGAAAGTTCAGAAAAATTCATAACCTTAATTAAAAATGTTGAAAAAAATATTCCTTGGATAGTGAAGAAGGTGGTGAAGAATCATATAGAGAGTATCAACTCAAAAATAACTTGTTGCATGTCTTAAAAAAATAGAACTCTCATGAAACAAATTTGAGTAATGAAGAAAGATTTTTAAGAAGTTTCTTAAGGAAGAAAATATGTCATCAATAAGGAGGAATGATACATTCAAAAAATCTTAAGTTACAAACTTATAATTACTGAGCAAGGAAATATGGTTAAAGATCTCAGTATGAAGTAGGAAGTTAAGTAAGAAGAAGTTAACAAGATTGAATAAAAACTTATTGAGTTCAAAATTACCTTGTGGAAGATGAATGAAAACTTCAATAAAGATTTAGAAATAATAGTTGAGATTTATAAAGTTTCTAAGAGAGCTCAAATAAAGAATCAAGTGAAATAATCACCCATGAAAAATAATGTTTCATGTGACTTTTTTTAACATTTCAGGTTCTGAAAAAAGTATTGGGAAATCTTGGATTGAGTATGGATGTGATAAACCTATGAAATCTACAAAAGTTGAAAACTTCCTCAGTAGGAAATATGGTCCATGTCCAGAGTATTATAGATCAGAAAGAAGTTATCAACCTCAACAAAGTTTCTACAGAGAAAGATCTTACTTTAGTAGTAAATCAAGATTTTTTGGCTATTGCTAGTGTTATGGAATTTACGGGAACATAACTTATAATTATTGTAATAAATTGTCAATTATTTAAAGAGGGTTTTAAAAAAGAGAAAGTAATGGTTGAATAAGGATTAATAACTTTCCTAACCCATAAGAAGTTAGAAAAGAAATAACTCAAGATGTTATAAAATTTCTAACAAAAAATAAATTTTAATTTTTAGAATAAGTTATTGGAATATGTGATTAGTCTGGTCATCATTATGAAAGATATATGACACTACTTCCAGAAAAAGTTTCTTGTGGTAGAAAATAAAACAAATCTGGAAAGATGAAATTTGAGGAAAGAACTTTTGTTGTTGAGACATATTTGAAATCAATTAAAAGGGAAAACCATGGATAATTGATAGTGGTTGTTATTCACATATGATAGGTGATATAAAAATATTGAAACATATTGAAATTCATGACGGAGGAGAAGTTACCTGTGGTAATGATAGTTCCTTAAAAATCAGAGGAATCAGAATGTATGAGATTGAAATAGACAAGTTGAAATCTAAGGAAGTATTATTTATTAATGGGATAAAATCTAACTTACTTAGTGTAAGTTAAATTTGTGATGATGGAAAAGAAGTGATTTTCATAAAATATTCTTGTATCATCATAAGTATGAAATATGGAAATGTTATCACAAAATGAGAAAGAACTAGTGGTAATCTGTTTCAACTAGAAGAGTATAGAAACTCATGTTTCTTTAGTGATGAAGATGAAAACAAGTTGCGGCATCGAATAATTGGGATCCTTGGGTATAAAAAAATGATTTTTTTTTCTAAAGTTGTGTTTTCCATTATTTTCCATAATTAAATAGAAGAGATGAATATGTTTGTGTTAATTGTTAAAAAGTGAAGATGGATAACAAAAATCATAGAGAGTTGAGATTCAGTCCACCAGACCTCTTGACCTTAATCATTCATATTTATTTGTTCTGATTAGACATCAATCAACATAAAGAGATTTATAATTTATCACTTTTATTGATTATTTCACTTGAATGAAAAAATCGTGTTTATGAAACATAAGTCATAGGCTGTGGAATTGTTCAGGATTTTCAAAAAATATTTTAAGAAAGAAATGGGGGTTTATATAAAGAATTTGAGAACAAATAATGGTACCAAATTCAAAATAAATACTTTTGAAACTTATCTAAGAAATCATTGTATAAAACATCAGTATAGTGCTCCCTATACTCCACAAAAAAATGTGGTAACTGAAAGAAAGAATATAAGTTTGGTGAAAATGGGAAGAATTATGTTAGAAGAATAAAAACTTTCAAAGTTATATTGGATAGAATCTTTTAGTACTATTGTACATGTTCGAAACATATTATTATTGAAACTGGAAACCAACATGACTTATTATGAAATGTGGTATAACAAAAAACCTTCATTTTAGTACTTAAATGTATTTGGAAGTCCATGTTTACTTAAAATAAAAAATCCAGATCTAGGAAATTTTGATGAGAAAGTTGAGGAAGAAACTTTATGGGTTATTCTACCAATGTAATAAGTTACAAATGTTGGAAAAAATGATTACAAAGGTTGGTGAACTAATATGATGTGAAAGTAATTAAAAATAAAAATTCCTTAAGAAAAGTTGTTGAGAATTCTGATGATGATAAAATGGATATTTATAATGATAGTGAAATTGAGTCTAAACATCCATACCAAGATAAAGGAGAATCGAGTTGTGAGGAATATTCATTTGGAAGACAAGCATTAAAATTTCCTACCTTACAAACACATGTTGAGTTCGAAAACATGATTGGAAATCAAAAGGCTCTAGTTAAGACTAGAATAAAGTTGAGATTGGAAAATCAAACCTCACTTATCTCAAAAGTTTAACCACAATTGATTTCAAAAGCTATTAAACACAAATAATGGGTGGATGATATAAATGAAGAGTTGTATCATATTGAAAAAAATTAAACATGAGAAATTTTTCTATAGCTAGCATATAAAAATGTTATCGAAACAAAGTGGGTTTAAAGATAAAAATTTAATGATAATGGATAAGTTTCAAGAAAAAAATCAAGACATGTTTATAAAGGCTATGATGTCATGACCTGTCCTTCGAGGCCCATGCCGTGGCTACCCCAAGCCCGCATTCCATAGGCCAGGGGCTGGTGACTAGCACCGAACAATGTATTCCCTAAAATTGGGAAGGCATTTCCTTTATAACTTGAAACTCATGAAACTAAGCACAAAGTAGGATACAAGCACAAAGTAAAACTATACAGTAAACAAGGTGTGTACAGAAAGAAGAAGGGGCCAGAATACAAGCCCAACTGAAAAGTACAAGTAAACTGAAAAGTACAAGTAAAACTGAAAATAGCTCATATGAACACCCACCAAGGATCCTACCTGAAGGGTAGGTATAGCTCTTGAACAATTGTCTCTGTGGTACACCTCATCTATGTCCACTTCTGAGCTACCTCCAGTCCTGGTACCCTCACCCTCAGTCAGCACTATCAATCGTTTACACCAAACACAACAAGGTGCGGATATAGCCCATGCAGGGGTGAGTATAACGATACTCAGTAGGGGTCCTGAGACCCTCAAAGGTCTCAAAAAATCCACAAAGAATAAAACACAAAGCATGACAACAACTAACAAACCTAATTAGGAATATGCCCATACATATACCTAAGTTATCAAATATTCCCATCTCATTCACGAGGAAACACAAGGCTAAAATCTTTTATCCAAAAGCTCAACTATTCCACAGAGGAAGGAATACCATGAAGGTAACACCACAAAGTTAAGTACCACAAAGGCAACACCACACTGAAGGACACCACAAAGGTATCACTACGAAGGTAAGCACCACAAAGGTATCACCACACAAAATAATACCACAAAGGTATCACCACAAAGGTAAGTACCAAAAAGGTAAAACCACACAAAAGAATACCACAAAGGTAAGTACCACAAAGGTAAATATTCAGCTCACACCAGGTACAACTTTGGTACGATAATAAAGATGATTAGATGTAACTACCTAATCATCTTAATCTGTTAAGAGGCAGACCCACGTAGGATCCTAAATCATCAGACCCACGTAGGATCCTAGTACAAAAGACCCACGTAGGATCCTAGAGTAGTCCCATGTGGATTCCTAGAGTGGATCCACGTGGGACCCTGGAACACAGACCCACGTAGGATCCCAAAGCACAGACCCACATAGGATCCCTTTCTCATATTATAGCCAACCAGAGGTCGATACTCCAACTACCAAAAAGTCCCACAAAGAAGTATCCTAAAGGACCGCCACATAATAGGGGTCTCAACGCAACAAACGATACGTCAACTGGATGCCCGGTCTGTAAGTTATTGTCCTTTTAGTCCCGAGGGCCCGGTTGGATTCGTGTTCGATCCATTCTGGACGTACCCCAACTTTATCCAAAACTCAAGTGGGGTATACCAAAAGGACCATCTAGATCCAAGGTTTTTGGCACCGAATATGGTTCATAAAATGGACATCTGTAGCTCAAGTTATGACCGAAAGAGTGGAAAGGGGCCGAAGCTGGTCCGGGTCCGGTCGAACCCGGCCCGACCTGACCGGGGCTGACCCGACCCGATTCGGGTCGACCTGGCCTACTGGGTCTAGCCCTTCCCACTGGGTCTGGCCCGGCCTACGGTGGGTGGGCCTCTGGACCGCGGCTGGGTGGCCCCACGATGGGGTCCGCCCTAGCCGCCACCCAAGGGGGAGGTGCCCCTTGGGCACCCGAACGACTAGGCCGTTCGGGTTGGGTGGCTGACTGGCCGACGCCATGTGGCACCGACAGTTCGCACACGGGACCCAGGGTCCCTCTTAAATCCCCGACTAGCCGGACAACCAACCCTTCTCCATGGCGCGGTCACGCGCCACGCCACCACTAGAGGCCAACAGTGAGCCGACCGCCCTCCCTTCACCACCACGGCCTCGTGCCGCGACTCCTGCACGCACGGTGGCACAGACGTGTGCCGCCACACCCTTTACACGGCCAATCGTGCGCCCGCCTCCGCCCTTGCTCTGGCGCAACTGATGGGTCACAACCCTTCTCCGGTGGCGCGTTGTTGCCACTGCCGTCGACGCGGCCCACCGGAGTGCCGACCGCCACTCCCGTGCCCTTTCGGCGATGTTCCTCGGGTCATTGGGCGCACCTTGGTGGCCCGTTCTTCATTTCATAGACTCCCACACTCATCTTGGGATGTCTCCATCGATTCAAGACCACCACGGTTGGAAATCGCTCAACTTGAAAACAAGCCGCAGAGAACACCAAAATCCACAAGGGTTGTGGAGAGGTCGGGCCATGTTCGTTTGGCCCGCACTCTCTGAGTTAGAACAGTAACAATCGACATAGGTGTTCTTAATTCAAGAAGAACAACAAGAAAGGGGTAAATGGTATAAAAAAACAACAATCCCTACCTTGATTGTGCATTGACGTTGGTGAGGATAGTAAATGACGGACTTCGGTTCATCATCGTTGAAGATGTTCCTCATTGGGGATCCTTCGACGGAGTTCTTCATTGGAGAAAGTGTTCTTCGTTGGAGAGATTGTTTCTCCACAATTCTCCCAAGCTCTCTTTTTCCAATAAATCCTCCAACCAAGAGGTGAAATTCCAAATTAATAAGTTTAAGTTTATTAATTAAACTAATTTATTTGGCACATCAATGTGAGGGGAAACCAAGAGTTACATCCCATTAAAAGGGGAGTTCAAGAGTCGGGTGGTCCCCACCATTGAATTCAAATTGGGAGTTCTCAAGATTGGGTGGTCCTCACCACCAAAAATCAAATTAGGAGGATTAAATTCCATAAATAAAATAAAGCTACTTTATTTTATTTTCTCCCATGAAAAGAAAAAAAACCAACTTTCACCCTCAACCTACTACGGTCTAGGTAAAGGTCTTCTTAAGAAAATATCGACGCTATGAGTTCAACAACGCCCTCAGATTTAAATTCTGATCACCAGTTCAAAATTTACAAAAACCTGCTCACACGTTTACTGAACGTACTTAAAAAAAGTTAAAAAATTCATTTCGGGCACATCGGGCCTCAGAATCATGCACCGTCAATTTTCGTGGACTCGAATATTTCCATATAATAAAAAAAAATTTACATGGAATTTCTGGGTCTTTACATATGAACTGGTTTAAGGTGTGGATTTTGATGAAAATATCACCCTAGTTACAAGATTAGAAACTATTATAAAGTTTCTATCAATGTCTATAAATAGAAATTACAAAGCTTATCAGATGGATGTAAAACTATCTTTATTTAATTGCTAGATCAAGGAAGAAGTTTATATTGAAAAAACTTGTGATTTTCAACTTGATATTGATGAAAACATGGTTTATATATTTATGAAAGCCTTTTATGGGTTGAAACAAGCCCCATGTTCCTAGTATTCAAAACTTGATAGCTATTTGAGAATGTAGAATTTTTCTAAAGTAAAAGTTGATATAAGATTATATGTGAAGACATTGAATTTTGAACTCTAATTGTAATTATTTATGTGGATGATATATTTTAATCTGGGGAGGAAGAAAATTTTTGTAAAGAGTTTTCTAAGTAAATGAAGAAGAATTTTAAAATGTCAATGTTGGGAGAATTAACTTTAATCCTTTGATTGGAAGTTCAACAAAAAGAAAAGTATATTTTCTTATCTCAAGAAAACTATTCTAGGGAATTGTTAAATAATTTTGAGATGGAATAATACAAATAAGTTTCTACTCCTATATCTATGAGAGAATTTTTGAGTAAATATGGGTCCATAAAAAGTGTGAATCTGAAAGAATTT
Source organism: Viscum album (assembly GCA_963277665.1). Lineage (NCBI taxonomy): Eukaryota > Viridiplantae > Streptophyta > Magnoliopsida > Santalales > Viscaceae > Viscum > Viscum album. The sequence goes on along the minus strand of OY728125.1, from coordinate 1,539,478,543 downwards.
AAAAATATGATAGGAAGTTTACTTTACCTCATAGCCTCAAGGATTGATATTGTTTATACTGTGACTTTCTATTCCAGGTATTAAAGTAATATAAATGAATCACATATGTTGGCAGAAAATATAATTATGAGACATATCAAAGGAACAACTTCACATGGGGTTTTTTTGTAAAATAAATTTTGAAATGAAGTTTCATGGTTATACTAATGCCAATTCAACTGGAGATTTTAATGATAGAAAATCAACCTTAGGAGGAAAATTTTTCTTAGGAAAATGTTGTGTAAGTTGGCATAGTAAGAAACAAAGTTTAGCAACATTAATCATAATAGAATCAGAATATTTTGTGGCTACCCAAGCTTGTACTCAGATGTTGTGGATGAATGTTCAGTTCGGAGATTTGAAAGTAAAATTTCTAAACTATTAAAGATACTTTGTAATAATAATAGTTCAATTGATCTTTCTAAAAATCATGTCCAATATTCAAGATAAAAACACATTGATATAAAGTTTCACTTTATAAAATATAGATTTGACATTGAAGATGATTTTATAGAATACATCTCAATAAAGTATCAAATTGATGATATCTTCAGAAAGGCAATTCCAAAATAAAGGTTTGTTGAGTCAAGGCTTCAACTTCATGTTCATCATCCTTCAATTAATTCCTAAATTTCATAAGAAAGTCTCCCACTATGATTTGGATTATATTAATAAAGGGGGAGAAAAAATAACAATTTTTTCCTTGATAAATAAGTTTTTACTTATCTTTATTTTATTAATCTGAATTTTTGGTTATCAGATAATGGGGGAGATAAAAATAAAGTGTGATAGAAAAATAAAAGTGAGGAGGGGTTTATTTTTATATGCCTGTAAAATTTTCTTATCATTGAGGGATTTAATTACTTCAAAAACATTACTTTATTTAGTAGTGTGGTGTGAGAAAACTCTCTTTTGAGAAAGGATGTGTTTTGGTAAATGTCAAAAAACTTTAGTTGTTTAAAAAATTTAAGCAATGAAAATTTTATGAGGGTTGAAAAATTTGTTAACAAGTGTTGTCAACAAATCTAAAGGGTGAGATTAAAGAACATTTGTTATGTTTTTAACAAAGTTTTTTATTTTTTGACAAATAACCTTTTTGTAAAAGAATGTTTTTTTCTTTAGAATCATACCCAGGACATCAATACGGGAAATCGTGCTCAGTTCATCAGTATGATTCAATAGAACCTGGAAATAAGAATGATAATTTTATGGAATGTCAAAGACTACTGGGAATCAATCAGGAAGAATTGGTCTTAGAAGAGCTAAGTGAGACTAAAAGGTTGGTAAGTAATAAAACATATAAGTATTAAATATAATGATGCTTTATTGGTAATGAAGCTCTCACAAATCATGAAAAATATCATGATAAAATATTTTAAATAAATAGAGGGATCATAAAGATTTTATTGGTTCTAGATGCCCATACATAGAGGATCAGATTCAAAAGTGATGGAACCAGAAGTTTTTCAGGGGTATGAATATGAAAAGTTGATAAAGTTTGAATAATTTCAAAGTTACAGAGTGGAGTTTCCATCATAATTAGAATACCATTGTAATGATAATTCCATCGTAATGAGAATTGCATCATTATGAAGATTCCATTAAACTGACTCTAAGAAGGAAAGATGATTAGAATGACCTTGGGAAGGAAAGTCAATTAGACTAACTCTAATAAATATAGTCAGATCGTAATGAGATGAAGATAATTAGATTATAATGAGTAGAGGAATGAAGTTTCATCGTAATGAATTTGACGAAGTTACATTATATCGAAGCTGAGGAAGTTATATCAGACTAAAGAAAAGTTAGTATGTTTAAGAAGACTAATTTCTAAGGAATATTGAGAAGGTTTGAAGTTGTAAAAATTTAATTTTAAATGATAGTGTTTTTTAAATATTTGAAATTTGGGTAAGTGGGAATTTTTTTTAGTTTTATTAATTTACTATTATGAGTTTCCTATAAATAGAAGCACATTATATTCAGACTTTTCAACTTTTTCTTGTGCAGAAAAGGAAGAGAACTTCATAATTCTTATAAGGTTTTTCTTTCTGGACTGAGATCTCAAAAAAGGTATGACACCTGAATTTTTTTTTAACAGACTAAGAAAAATATTATTGATAATTTGAGCAGAGTTTGAGTTTTTGTAGATTGATAATGGGTTCATCATACTGAGTCTATCGAATTGAATTCATTGGACTATCAAAGTTCATATTGAGTGTTGAGTAGTTTCTCAGAAGCACAAGTTTTGTTATCTAGACTGAATAAAAAGTTTCTTTAGACACAGAATGAGAAATGGAGCATCGTATTGAGTCGATCATATTGAGTCAATCAAACTGAGTTCATTGGATTGAATGCCATCAGAGTCAGGGTCATCATACCCATGAACTTTTGAGGAGTAGATTAAATAAAGTATTTATTCATTTGTTTTGGCTTAATTATTTTTTAAATAAATTTGTAAATTGACAGGAGTCAGTATAATAATTCCTATTAGGATATATAAGGTGTCCAATGAGAGTTTTCAAAAGTTTCATTCACTTCTTCATAATAGTGAATTTCCATAGACCCACTAGAGTGGTTATGTAAAAGATGTTGGTTCTCACACTGAGGCCAAACCTTATAAATCTCATGTGATTTACTTTCTTTCCTACTTTTTTATGCATGAGTATTTACTAAAATATGATAAGGATATAAAATTTAACAGGCTGCAGGGGTTAACTTTTAAAAGTATTAAATATTACAAAAAGTGAAAAACTAATTCACCCCCCTCTTAGTTGTTATTCAATCCTTTGGAACTTTAGTTTTATCAGTTAAATATAAATTATTAAAAAAATATATATATTTATTAATATAAATAAGAATACATATTAAAAATTATAAAACATAGTAAGTAAATGTATGTAAATAAATAATAGAAAATTATTAAATTCAAAAATATAAAAAAAAAATTAAAAATAAATAAATAACACCTAACTATAATAATATTAAAAATAAATAAATAAAATTGACTGATTAAAAGCATAATATATTAAATGCATTATTTTATAATGAAATTATAGAATATACTTAAATTTGAATAAATTATATAAATATTCGGTGTATAAATTTCTATATAAATTTCATTAATTGTATAAATATTTTTGGGTGTGAATTGTAGAGTCCTGGTTTTTTACCTTTGAAATATTTCTAGGAATATTTCTAGAGAAAGGCATTGAGATGATATGCAATTTTTAGGCCCGGTGTGCCTGGAATAAATTATACAAAAATATTAAATATATTTTTTACTATGCATGTGATATAAACGAGATATCTCTTAAAAAGTAACTCAGATTAGAAATCCATGGCCACAGTTGAGTCTGAAATGTGGATTTTACCCTAAGCAGGGTATAACTTTTGTTGGTGCAGGAATTCTGTGAGAAAAGTCACCCAGGGGAAAAATCATAAATAAAATAATTAAAATTAATTGTTTTATCTCAAATGCTAAGTCAAATAACTTTTGAATGGGGACTCGAATTGGAAATATGAGACCTTCATTGAGTTCGGATGTGGTGTTTTGGTTAAACACGACATAAAAAGAGGGGGGGGGGGGTGCAGGAATTTCAGATTCAGCACCGAGAGGAACTTCTATAAATAGAAGTTTAAGAGTTCAGGATTAGGGTTATACCTAATCCTATATCTCTCTATCAACCATTCATAATCCATTATTTGTTGAATCGATTAGAGATCTCCACCAGAATCTCGGTGGATCGAAGTAGGATCGCAGCAGACGTGTCAACAACGATAAATGGATCAATCGAGGTGGGATTTATTCTACTTTGAGTTACAATTCAGTTTTTAATTTAAAACCCTTCCTTGAATCTTTTTTTCTTTTTTTTGAATATCATTTTTGATGACCACACTAACACGTCCATAAATCCTCATTGAAAATCACTTTTGTTTATCGTGTTCTTCGCCAATTTTTCAGGTTTATTGATGTTTAAATTTGGGCATGTCAAAACTTCAACGGATCGTCGAGCGGGGGATGAAGCTATAAAGAAATCATCTCAAGTGTTCCAAAACTGGTCTCGGAATAATTTTCAGACATTCTGTGTGGTTTCAATGGCCCGTGGAAGGGGCCACTGGAGTAGAACCCAACAGTGGTGGCCTAGGGAGGCGACCAGAAATCGATCATGGCGGCGGGGCGCTGAGGTGGTGATGGTGCGCTGGTCAAACAAGGCCGGGATGGCCCAAAGGCATGGTGGGAATGACCAAGATGGTTAGGCAGAATGTGATTTGGTGTTGGTACAATATAGCTGGAGTGGAACCAGGAGGGGGTGGGCCGGTGTTAGAGGGAACTGACAGAGCATAGGGTCGTGGACAACTCGTGGTCAGGCGGGTGCTACGAGGTAGCTCTACCGTGTTGATACAGGAGAAGGGAGGAAGACCGACTGATCAGTTGGTCAGTGTTGGAAGGTGGTCCATGGGCCACACAGATGAACTGAGACAGCTAGCGTGGGCTAGCCTAGGTGCAACGGACTGGCCGGACCGGGCCGGTCCAGCCTATATGGGTGTTTGGATCCGGGCACTTCAAATTCCCATAACTCTTGGTACATGCACATGATTTGCATTCTTTCTATAGAAACATGATCCTTGAGTCAAGAAAAACCATTTGAGTTGGTTTTGGAAATTTTAAATTTCAATCTCAAAGGTTGGTGGTTCGAAACACTCTCTTTATTAATAATAATTTAATTATTATTATTCACGGTTCATTCTTCTAGATGTAGCACCTGCATCCGAAGTCCGACCGACATGCCATCAGTGGAGATGTGACCCTATCTTTAAGATGGTTGATTATATACTTTTAAATCTTGGTTTTAGGACTTAGTTAACTAAACACTTGAGTTTAAATAATAATAATATAATAATTATTATTAAGAAACCTTGTAATAGACCTATCTCCTAAACAGAGTGTCCGTTTTATGTGCCATCTATAGCAACATAACCCTACTTATAAGATAAGAATTTTTAGGTAATTTTGGATTTTTAAGAATTTGAGATCATTTATTGGTTAAATGAATCGTTCACGTTTAATAATAACAATATGATGATTATTATTGGGGCTTCTTATTTCAGACATGATGCTTACATGAAGTGTCCGATAAATGTACCATCAACGACTGTGCGACCCTGGTCCTTGTGAAATTTTTTTAGGATGATTTCCATATGTTTAACTAAAGTTGATGTGTGGGCCCCATGGGCCCCGGTTCACACGCTTTATGGAGAAATGCAACATTTTCATTGGTTATCTATTTTGGATGAATGGGTAGTCTATCTCGTGTGTTTTTCTGCAAGGATCAAAACAATGTTATCTGTTTGGATGCGAGGATCCTTATTCGTGATCCAATTAAATGTGTAAACATGAAAGGTATATCAATGAAAGATCTTTCTTATATTTTTGAAGAGAACCCATGACTTGAGTAAGCATCCATTCCCGTGAGAGTAGAGAAGATGCATGAAGAGATGTGGTCAAATTTTTTGGGCCGTCAAAGAGGCATGTCAGCGAAGTTATGTTTTTGACCCTTCGGATTAATGACGAGTATCGTACGCTCATTGACCTTTTGACTAGTTGCTGTTGGAACCATGGTCTTCTATGCATGAATTGGAGTATGGTTTGTGTTTTTTGTCAATCCTCAATGGAAGTTCAGAATGTGTACTAGAAAAGTGATCATACAGTTCAAGCAGACAACATTATTGAAGGTGGCGCCATTTCCCATTGTTTTCCAAATTTTTGGGCCTGAAAATCGACAAATGGAGAAAAGTGTTTTTGGCAAAGAGACTTGCGCACTATGTACTTGAAAGAGAGGAAACTTGCGCGCCATATGTTTTTCAAGATCAGAACATGGAAAAATGGCAAAGGCATAAGGGCCACACAAGTTTTGGGCTGGTCGCGTAAGTGACCTGCGCGCCAAGAAAGGACTTGCACGCCGATGCCTAGGAGGTTTGAAAACTTGCGCACCTATTGTTCTTCATGATAAGAACTTCAAAATATGGAAAAGTAAATTAGGTCATGCAAGTATTGGTTGGGTCGCACAAGTGAGTTGCATGACAGAGGCTAGGGCGGTTGGAGCTGCGCTCTGGGACTTGCGCGCCGTGAGGACACTTGCACGCCACCGCACAGGGGGTTCAGTTTTCCTATAAATAGAGGACCACCCCCAATCATTTGTAAATAAGTTCAAGACTTATAGATTTTTCGAGCTCTCATCGCGCAAGTGTTTGAGTCGCGCAAGTGGTAGTTGGGTCGCGCAAGTGGAAGCTGCGCGTCGGTTGTTGGCTACACGACCAAGGCAGCTTGGGAGTTAAAGGTGCAGAGTTGCGCAAGTTTGGATTTGAAGGAGGAAGTGTCACAAAAGTGTGTTGGTTTCACCTGTGTGCTGATTTTGTACCGTGCAAGTGACTTGTGCGCCGTTCTTGAAACTTGTGTGCCGGTCTTGGAGAAGTGCTCCAGGTGAGGTTGTTGTACGTCGGTCGTTTTTGAGCTGCACGAAAACTGAAAGATTGCCCGATACCTTCGGTGCAAAGTGGGATTAGTATACGAGTAAAAGTTGGACTTCAACAGAACATCTAAATTCAATAGAGGATTCATTCTTTTGTAATGATGAAGAGACCTTCACATCTATAAACTGAGTGTGACTTCACCAAGGGCAGTGAGCCAGGGGGAGTCAACGGGAGTGACCCGAGGGAAGCAGTGAGCTATCCCTGAACCTTTGTAAAGGTAGTGAGCCTGGGATAGAGTGACTGTTCCCGAACCATTGTAATCCACAACTAGTGAAGATTAGGGGAATTTGGTACAACCGAAAACTTTTCGGCGTATGTTCCTTGGACGTAGCCCTTAGCGGTGAACCAAGTAAAAATTTTCATGTCATCTCTTTGCATGTGAATGTTTCATTGCTGATCATATTCATCATACAGGTTTAAATAGTTCCTACCAACGTGGGAACAAGATCCTTGTTTTTAAAAGAAAAAGTTGACACCCTGATTCACCCCTCCCCTCTCAGGGTGTCCCGGGGTCCTACAGTTGCACCATGTACTCCAGGAGTACACTGACATGCTTAGGGGTACTTGTTCATAGTTTAGTACCTGAGAATGTCTAGGTACACAGCCATGCGATGAGGCGGGGCCACATGATGTATGGGTCCCACACATGTTGGGCACTATTTTATGAATTCTTCTATCTCTTGTATCTCCTTATGAACTCAGATTTTGGCATGCAAGTAGCCTATCCTAAGTGTTTTTTTCCACATAGTACACGATGATTTATTTCATATGGGATTTTGAGTTACGATGCCTGATGTTTCAGGAGTGACACCTATCAGGGGTGGAACCCACTGATTGCATTATAATTCTTCCTGAGAGGTACTATCCATAAGGGATGTCTAGTATTCCTCAGTGTTTTTCAAAGAGGTATTATCCAGCAGGGATGGCTAATGTTCATCAATGATTTTTTGAGAGGTACCATCCAGTAGAGATGGAAAGAGTCCTTGATGTTTTTTTTCTAGAGGTACCATCTAATAATGATGGCCAGATCAGTTCTAGGTTTACCACCCGCTGGGATGGAAAGTGGTCCCTGATGGAAGTTCTAGGTTTACCTTCAATTGGGAAGGGAATTGGTCCCTAATGGTAGTTCTGGTTTTACCTCCAGCTAGGCTAGGAAGTGGTCCCGAATGGCAGTTTCAGGCTTCCCTCTAGCTGGGCTCAATAGTGGGTCCCTTCGATGACTCTTTCTGGGTAGCACTCTCTAGTTGGGATGGGTAGTGGGTCCCCATCATTTATCAGAGTGGAACCCCCTCATACACTAGGGTATGGGTCCTCTATGACAACTATTATAGTGGAACCCCCCTATCACACTAGGGCATGGGTCCTCTACTATGAGTTTGTGGTCCTTCAGCTATGTGGAACAATAATGATATGTGGTTGAAGTACCTTTGGACTCATGATAAAGAGGGATGCTTTCCCCACCAATACACATCCTTATGACCTAACCTAAAAATTGTGAGGGTGAGACAGTGTTTCCCAAAGTAGATAGTATCAAGGTGCGGTGATTGATTCCCTTTGAATCTCAGTTCAGAGTAGGCATGTGGGATGCTAGGCATCGATGGTGGTTACTTCTGGAACTATTGGATACTCACTTTCTTGGACTATGCTGTGAGATGGAGATCCCCATACTCTCTCATTTGGATTTCTTTGCTGATTATACATATTAAACTTTCAGAACCAACTCCTTGGTTTTTTCTTACTCTCCTTCCAAGAGGGGCAAAGATGCACAGGGTATGCCGCATGGTTTCCATGTTTATATTCTCATGGTTATATGGGTATAATCTCCTACTATAGGTAGCAAAGACTTGAAAAGAAGTTAATCTTCTCACTGTTTTTATCTCCTTGTATTTTTTATGAGTTTACTTTACTATCTTATTGGGTAGAGCTATACTCTTTTAATATACCTTGTTCTATCTACTGCTCCCATATTTAGTATATCTTTTTATACCCCCTTTAGACTTCGGGGAATCCTACTAAGTATTTTTATACTCACCCCTTCTTGGTATTTTCCCACACTTGGTGTTACCTAGAAGATGATAGATAGGTTGATCATGACTTCAAACGAGATTAGGGATACGGGGTGCTTGGACCGTGTATGATAGTCATAGCTTGGGATCTAGGAGTGGGGATCTCTTGGATATTTTACTTTTCTACTTGTTTTTTGGTTGTGACACTTTTCTGGTTGGGTGTGTATTTTTCTCTTTTCCCTTTAAGTTTAATTTTCTGTACTTGTACTATTTAGAGGTCGATGCATATATTTTTGGTTTCCTTTTTATAAAAGTTTTTTATATTTTGTCCCTTTCCCTCTACACTTTTTCATTGAGTTGTCTGCGTGTGTGTGTATAGGTTCTTAGGAAAAGGCCTCCTCGTGTTTTTTGTGCCTTTGGCGCTTGTCTCCACCCCTTTTCCTATGGAGGTGGGCTTGGGGTAGTTGCGGATTAAGCCCCGGTATGGGTTGGGTCATGAAAAAGTGGTATCAAAGGTGGTTCAACCCTTGGGACATTGTTCAAACATTTTTCTAAAAATTTCTTGGTTGGGTTTAGGGAAACAGTGTCAAAGTTTCTCTAGAGAGGATTTCAGGCTAGGGAGTCCAGTGATAGTATGGGCGGCCAATGTATCCATTCACCAGGACCCTAATTACCTAATTTTTAACTCAACACCCTAAGACACTTGTTTTGGGGAACAATGATACATGAATCATATGGGATTGAGTCTTTGACTGTCCTTCTTGAGTTAGCTCCCCATTATTTTTGTTGATATATATATATTATCATTTGATTGTGGTACTCCTTGATAATATTTAGGATGTCTCCATGATGATAGAAAACCAGGACCTCCAGTTCGTGACAGTGATTCTATGAGTGACGAGGCCTCAGTTCAGGATTCATTATGTGATCCCCTTCCTCCAAGTGGCCATGTAGAAGCACCTCCATCGGTTGAGTAGTAGACATCCACAGTAGAGTGGGATGAGGACATGCACAAGCTGAGTGCACTTCGCAAGTTCTAGTGACAGAGACCACTGAGGTTTTCTGGTGAGACAGACCCTCAGGTAGTAGAGGTTTGGTTGGAGTCAGTGTACTACCTCTTCGGGCTTGTGTATACATCAACATATTAGATGATGACATTGGAAGCTAACCTTTTCCACAGATCAGCTAGACGTTGGTGGAGCTTGGTTACTTAGATGCATGATAAGTCAAGACTCTCATGGGATGACTTTTAGCATCTGTTTCATGAGGAGTACTTACATTATTGATTGTGCTCTATTCCACTTTAGGAGATAATTTAGTTTTAGCAGGGAGGGATAATGGTGACTGAGTATGCGACTAGGTTCACAGACCTTGCACGCTACTCTCTGGACATGATCCATATATGATGGCTACTTCTGAGCATGAAAATTTGACCAGGGACTCCATAGAGAGACCAGTGCTTTCATAGTACCCTTGTGCATCCCCACCTATTCCAGGGTGACAGAGTAGGTTTCAGTGATAGAGATCTTTTTATCACACCATAAAATTGGTTGTGGTAGTGGGAACAATGGATATGAAACATCTTTAGTAGCTACCAAATGCCAGTCGACAAGATCTCAACACATGAGGCTTCCCCATAATCAGTCTCACGCACGTTGTTGTATGGGGATGAGGCAATGTAAAGTGTGGGGATATCCTGTGGAGGGATGGTGTTATACTTGTGATGGTGAGGTCACATGGCACAATACTACCTGACCAGACATACTGAGAACACCAGGCAGGAAACAGGTGGACCACCACAGAAGAGAAAACATCATAATTAGGGTGGTCCCTAGGGAGGTGGTGCTAGAATAGGAGTAGGAGAAGATGGAGGTGGAGGACAATGTTATGAGGTCTTTCCACCACCACCATGTATCCCTTGTCAGGATCATGAAGCTGGAAATTGGGAACATGGACAACTGCAAGCTTTGGATGTCTACGATCTTGCAGAGCATGAGATGATAAGAGGTACCCCCTTTGCATTTTATACTTTTTGCAGTATAACTTGTTAGGAACTGTGTGAAGTACTATTTTATACCTGCTGCTTACTTGAGTTTTTATCAGGGTGATGCGGGGCGCCAGTGTAACCTTGGGTCAGTGTTGTTCGATGTATCATTGAATGCACGAGGATGAGGGGTCCTTACCCCACTGAGACGTATTTTTTTGATGTGAGAAAAACCATGAGGGAGAGTCAGTGCCTCCCAAATCATATATTATCAAGGTGTGGTGGAAGAGTCCTTATGACTTTTGAATTCATGGTGGGGTTGTGTAGAGGAGTGTCAGAGCAGGTCATGGCATTACCGGTGGAGTTTTTCTGCTTGGCCTCATTTTTCTTGAGATTCTACTAGTGGGATCGGTAGAGCTCCTACTTTGGAGATTACTCTCATTACAAGAGGGGAAAATAATCATGGGGTATTACATGTGTTTTCCACGTCTATCCTCTTTCGGTTGGACGAGTTTACTCACCTTCCCTGTTTATTAGTACATTGTGTGCTCAAATGTCATGTCTTAATACTACAACTATCATGTATAGGTTGTGGTGATGGAGACCCCATGAACAGATTGATGCGTCTTTCTATCTAGTTCTAGAAGCGGCAGTCTTTGAACTAATAATGTGGAGAGGATGTCTTCTAGGAGATTACTTTTTGGTTTGTTCAGATCACCAAAGTCTCAGGTACGTATTCACCAAGTGAGACTTGAATATGAGGTGGCAACGTTGGTTGAAATTTCTTTAGGACTATGACTTTGAGATAGTATATAATCTAGGAAAGGGAAAATTTTTAGTATATTCCCTTAGTAGGGATTCCTAGGATGACCTAGTATGGGAAGTTTTAGAGCAGTTAACTTCCCTGCAGCTGATCCTGGTGGAGCATGAGGGTACATTTTTTCTTCAGTCGATGGTGTTGAATCCTTTTCTTCTCGATCATGTAAGAGAGTCTCAGTTGTGAGACATCAACTGTGAAATCTTGTGTGACCAAATATCCTTGGTTGTTTCACTAGAAGGATATTCTGAAGGAAGGAATCAGAAGACCCTATTCCAGGGACAATCTATGTTTCCAGTTGCAATGCAAGATGTAGAGGTTCAGATGGGAAGGAAAACTTTCCCCAAGTTTTTTTAGGCCGTTTGAAACCATTAAAAGGGGTGACATGGTTTCTTATCACCTTTCAGTACCCCAATAGCTGGAGTGGGTGCATAAAGTCTCCCACGTGTCATAGTTGAGGAGATACATGCATGTTTCTATGCACATCATTGATGGGAGTGAACATTTTGAGGACGAACCATCCCCTTGGTTTGTGTATTGTGACATTACAGAAAAATCTAGTGGTTTACCCGGGAGCGGGAAATCTAGAGGGGGGCTTAGTATCCTGAGTTGTCTCCCTAGTTTTTATTTTCAGGGATGAAAATATTGAATTGGGGAATTCTGTAGAGACTTGGTTTTTCCCTTGTAAGACTTTGAAGTATTTCTAAGAATATTTCCAGAGTTAGGCGTTGAGACAACGTGCAATTCTGAGACCCGATGTGCCCAGAATAAATCATACAAAAATATTAAATATATTTTATAATATGCACATGATAGAAACAAGATATCTCTTAAATGGTAACTCAGATCAGAAATCTGAGGCCACAGTTGAGTCCAGAACATGGCATTTACCCTAGGCGTGGCATAACTTTTGTTAGCGTGGGACTTCTATGAGAAAATTCACCCAAGGGAAAAATCATAAATAAAATAAATAAATTTAATTATTTTATCATGAATGATGAGTCAAATAACTTTTAAACAAATAATTAGATTTGAAATCTGAAACCGCTGTTGAGTTTAGAATGGGCTGTTTTGCCTAAGCGCAACATAAATAGAAGGGGGTGTGGGAATTGTGGATTATGTGCTGAACTGGACTTCTATAAAGAGAAGTTTAAGAGCTCATGATTAGGTTTATCCCTAATCCTCTCTCTATCCTCTTTATCTCTCAACTGTTAATCATCTGTTCTTCATCTAATCGAGAATCAATCTCCACCCAAACCTTGGAGGATCGAAGTGGGATCACAACAGTTGTGTCGGTAGTGATAAACAGATCAATCGAGGTAAGATTTATTCTACTTTTTGAGTTCCGATTCAATTTTAATTTAAAATACTTCACTGCCTCTTTGTTTCTTCATTTAAAATATCACTATTGATGGCTGCACTAACAAAATCATAAATCTTCACTAAAAATAACTTTTTTTCTTCTTGTTCTTTGGTCGTTCTTCGGGTTTATCAACATTTAAATTTGGGCACATCAAAACTTCAACGAATCATTGATTGGAGGCTTGCACTATGAGGAACTCATCCCGAGGGTTCCAAAACCAGTCTCTGAATAATTTTTGGGCATTCGGTGTGGTCGTGGTGGCCTGCGGAAGGGGACGCTAGAGTAGAATCCGACGACGATGGACAACAGTGATCTAGGGTGGCGACTAAAAGTGGATCGCGACGGTGTGGTGATGAGGTGGTGGAAGTGCGCTGGTTGAAGGAGGCCGGGATGGATTTGAGGCACGGTGGGCATGATCGAGATGGAGAGGTGGTAGGTGGTCTGACACTAGTGCGGTGTAGCTGGAGTAAAACCAGGAGGGGGTGGACCGGTGTTGGAGGGTGTCAGCGGAGCACGGGGTCGCAGGCGACAAGGTGAATCACAGTCATGCGGGCGCTATGAGGCAACGAACAGGGGGGCCGAGACCCAAGCGACGTGGATATACCATATTAACATGGGAGTTGGGAGGAATACTAGATTCTTGTTCAGTCTCTGTTAGCAGGAGGGATGTAGGCTACACGGACGCACCAGGTCAGCTGGTGCGGGCCGACCCAGCCTATATGGGCATTTGGGTCCAGGCACTTCAAATGCCTGTAACTCTTGGTACAAGTGTCTGATTCACATTATGTATACAGAAAAACAATCCTTGATTTGATCCAAACCATTTTATGTGGTTTTATAAATTTTAAATTTCATGTTCGAAGGTAGGTAGCGTGAAATGCTCGCTTTATTAATAATAATTTAATTATTATTATTCGTAGTTCCTTCTTTTGGACGTAGCACCTATATCTGAAGTTCAATCAACGTGATTTCAGCGGTTATGTGACCCTATCTTTAAGATGGTCAATTAGGGACTTTTAAGTCTTGGTTTCGAGGCTTTGTTAACTAAAATCCTGAGTTGAAATAATCATAATATAATTATTATTATTAAGAAACATTATTACAGACCTATCTCCTAAACAGAGAACCAATTTTACATGCCATCTATAGTGATGTAACTCTACTTATAGGATGATCATTTTTAGGCCATTCTAGAAGTTTAAGAATTCAGGCTTATTTCTCAGCTAAACAAAGCATGTATGTTTAATAATAATAATATGATTATTATTATTGGGGTTTCTTGTTTCGGACATGGTGCCTACATGTAGTGTCTGATAAAGACGCCGTTAGAGACAGCGCGACCCTGGTAATTGTGCAAACTTTTTAGGATAATTTTCATATGTTTAACTAAAGTATAGGTGTGGGACCCATGGGCCTTGGTTCGCACGCTTTATGGTAAAATGCAACTTTTTCACTGGTTATCCGTTTTGGATGAATGAGTAGTCCATCTCGTGTGTTTTTACACAAGGATTGAAATAGTGTGACCCATTTAGATAAGCATAGCCTTATTTTTGATATAATTTAATTTGGAAACATGAAAGGTATATCAGTGGAATATCTTTCTACTATGTTTGAAGAGAAACCATGGCTTGGGTCAACATCCACTCCTGTGAGAGTGGAGAAGATGTATGAAGAGATGCAGTCAAATTTTCTGGGCTTTCGAGGAGGCGTGTTAGTGAAGTTATGTTTTTGACCATCCAGATCAACGACGAGTGTCGTGTGCTCATCGAACTTTTGAATAGTTGTTCCATGTACTCCAGGAGTACACTGGAACACCTAGAGGTACTTTTTCACAGTTTAGTACCTGAGAATGGCTTGGTACATGGACAGACATTGAGGCAGGGCCATATGATGTGTGGGCCCCCCACACACCGGGAACTACTTTAGGAATTGTTATATATCTCATATCTCCTTATGAACTTAGATTTTTTCATTTGATTAGCCTATCCTAAGTTTTGTTCCACGTAGTACATGATGACGACTTCCGTAGTGGCTTTCGAGTTACGATGCATGATGTTCTGGGAGTGACTCTTATCCGGGGCAGCACCCGATGACTGTAGAGGCATTCTTCCCAAGAGTTACCATCCATCAGGGATATTGTAGACGCCGGAAAAGTCCATTGTTCCCAAACGAAGCTCCGGATGCGGAAAGCGAAGTGATATTTGGAGTCAGAGGCACGTTCCGGAGGGCCCGGAGGACTTGCGCGAAATTTCAGAGGCCCGCGCGCAAAGTTGAGTCGCGGCGCGCAATCCTCCCGGGATGCGCGCAATGCGCTGGGCCGGCGCGCTATTTTGCGCGCCCGTGGCCTGCGCGGCTCCCTTGCGCGCCGGGTCCTGATTTCGCGCCCGCGAAGGGAATTCCGCGCCCGAGACCGGATTCCGCGCCCGGGGTTGCCTATAAATATAAGGCGACCCCCGATGTTTTGAAGGTTGCCAGAATCCGAAGCGTCGCTCGTTCGCGCAATCCAACCCCTTCCGCGCGCAATGCCGATCTTCAGGTAACCTCCTTTCTTTCGCGCAATAGAGACTTGGGGTTCGCCTTCGCGCGCAATCCCCTTGGCTCCCTTCCTTTGAATAATCCTTAACCCGAAGGCCTTTGCGCGCAAAAGAAGCCTCTTGCGCGCAATTGCCCCCGGGTGCGCGCACCCCCCTCTTCAAAGTGGCCGTTCGTTAGAGAATGAGCCGTTGCCCCCCGCGAGCTGTCCGAAGCCCGGTGCGCGCAATCTCAATCATCCGCGCGCAAAGGGCTGGCCCAATTGCGCGCCAGCCCGCCATTTTGCGCGCCGACCTGCTGTTTTGCGCGCAAAGCTACTCTTTTGCACGCAATCCCCCAGGGTCGCCCCCCTTGACCCCCTGAGGGTACCCGCCTGCGTGGCGCCCGATGATCTTCATCCTGGGTGCCCGCACCGTGCGTTGTCTTCCCGTGCGGCCCTCCAGGCTCGCGCGAAGTGACACGGACCCATCGGCGGCAACCAATGTCCAGCATGACGTTAAACTGCACATATGTCCAGCATGACGTTAAACTGCACATATGTCCAGCATGACGTTAAACTGCACATATGTCCAGCATGACGTTAAACTGCACATATGTCCAGCATGACGTTAAACTGCACATATGTCCAGCATGACGTTAAACTGCACATATGTCCAGCATGACGTTAAACTGCACATATGTCCAGCATGACGTTAAACTGCACATAAGTCCAGCATGACGTTAAACTGCACATATGTCCAGCATGACGTTAAACTGCACATTCGTCCCGCATGACGCTAAACTGCATCCGTCCAACATGACGTTAAACTGTACTACGTCCGCACTGCAAGACGATAAACTGCCAAGTGTTTTGTCCAACATGACGTTAAACTGTACCACGTCCGCGCTGTAAGACGTTAAACTGCCAAGCACCTTCGTCCTCAACACACGACGTTAAACTGTACTTCGTCCGGCAAGACGTTAAACCGTCCGCTTCGTCCTCAACACACGACATTAAACTGTACTTCGTCCGGCAAGACGTTAAACCGTCCGCTTCGTCCTCAACACACGACGTTAAACTGTACTTCGTCTGGCAAGACGCTAAACCGTCCGCATCACCCAATCCCGTGCCTCGCACGCAGGGTCCCCCCCCCGGTTTGGATGTGGCCCCCACCCGCTCGTCTCTGCAGGGATGTCGGGATTGCCCCTCTTTAGGGACGATTTAATGGGAGCGGCTTTTCCCTACGGGGGTAGGGTATTACAAACCCCTAGTTTCTTGTGGGGGGCTGCACATGTGTATCTCCATTGCGCTCCCCCACTGCCGAAGCCAGTAGAGGGTGTGACTGGGATCGAGGTGTCTCCTACTTTCGGTCCAAGTCCCTTCCAACTGAGTTTTGCCGCATCCGGGCTGCCTCAAGTGCGTAAGTCCTGACAGAATGAACTACGTGGACTTTGATCCCTGTCTTCTAAACAGGGTACGTAGGAAGCCTCCCTGAGGTTCAAGCCCACCACCTGGTCGTCCCGGTCGTATTCACGTCAGTTCGTCCATCAGTGGACCCCTCCAGGGTTCACGCTTGCGTCGATTCACCTATGAATCCGCCCCTGTGGGAGACTGCCCGTGTGTATCTCCACTGTGCCTCCCCACAGCCCCTTTTTCCATTTCTCCTTTTATCGTCCAGCATGACGTGAAACTGTGATCCACCCGGCCGTTCCATCCCCCTCTGTGCGAGGTGGTTCGGTTCAATCCTCCGCCCGGCGGCCTCAACCCCTTCGTGAGTCGGCTTGCCAACGTCTAGCATGACGTTAAACTGTATACCCGAACTACATTGACTTTGATCCGTGCTAACGCGCGGTACGTAGGAAGCCTCTACGGGGTCCAAGATCTTCACTCCATCATCCATCCTGATCCTTACCCGGGCCGCCACATCCCGGTGGGGTCATGCCACTTCACTCCACTCCATATCACTTGGGAAGCCGCCCATGCGCTGGCCCCATCATCGGAGGTTCCCCGCAAGGGGTTCTGTCATCTGATCCACTTTTTGTGTTGATCGGTCCGATGCCGTCCCCGCTGGACGTTAAACTCGCGGCATACCCCGTGTTAAACATGGGAAGCTGAGGAAAACCTCAGGGGACACAGTTCCCCGCACCCAGTGCGGGATGCCTCAGGCCATCATGCCTTCGAGAAGCCCTATTAGGGACGGAAGACATACGTGCAGAGCCGCAGTGTTACGACACGCCCCCAGCACCCAGAGCCACCCGGCCTCCTCACCGCAGGTTGCTGCCCCGACCAGACTCCTTGGAGCGTCCGGGCGGAAGCAGCGTAATTAACCGGTGTCCATGAAGATATGGAGCCGGGAACGAGATTCACGAGCATGTCTTAAATCTATGAGGGAGACCCGGATTAGGCGACGAGTTCCGAGGAGACGTCCAAGGAAGGAGGAGCCGACATCCCATCATCCCGGTTTCGATCAAGGAGCAGACGCCCCTGAATAAGGGACGGATGCCGCCCGCCTTTGGAAAGCGGGACTGCGGGACCACAAGCCGCGCGCCCATCCCCTCGGGTTGACGGGTGCACGCGCGAACGCGTCCTGGCGGAACAGCGTAACCCGACGCACATCCGCACCGAAACAGAAAAATGGTGAACCCGACGTGAATCTCTTCTCCTCGGTACGAGGACCAATGGCTTTCAGAGGTGTTGGAAGACCGGCATGTTGCCCGGCCAAGCATTCAGTCTTACCCGCCAGGGGCTGGGGAAGGGACATCGGGCACTCCGTCTCGCAACGTCGAGGGCCTGGGTTCCCCCCACGGAAGGCGTCGTGGCGCTAATGGTTGGTTGTCGATTCCTTTTTCCTGTCAGTGTTAATGGGTCCTTCTCCCTGCTTTTAGAAATCAGGTCGCCCGATCCAGTGCCCGATCGCCACCCGCCCACTGGCGCAGAGGTAGGGGAAACACCGACGCGGCTACTCCGCGCGGTCCCGCCCGTTCCACGGCCGTCCCAGCAGCCGCAATTGCGGGACGACCACGCCCTCTCTCCCCCTCGGAGGTCATCCAGAGAAGGGTGATCAACACCCTGGTGCGGAGATATGAGGAAGAGGGAGTCATCCCCACTAGGGACATGGCTCGCCTGGACCTTGAGGAGGCTGCACCTCGCCACCACCGCCACCCCCGAGGGCCGCACAGGGAGGCACCGCTGCCTACCCCAACGTCCAACCGCTTCGGGAGCTTATCCCCGGAGCGCTCTGACAGTTCCCTTCCCTATGCGGATGAGGTGGAAGATGTCCGGGATCACCCTATCCGGGATTCGCTCCAGGGATCTACGGTAAGGGCTCCCGCCAGGCCACGGCGACACCGCCGCCAGGCCTCTCAAGTCGAAGAGCGGGATCTCCACCTGCCCGCGCCGCTCATCCCGACTCGTCTGTCCCGACGTCAACGTCGGGCACGAGCGGAAGAGGATGCCCACCTTGGGGCCCTAGCAACAGCGGCCGCATTGGCCCAAGCCACTGTTGGCCCCAGTCGCCAGGCCCCTGCGCATCCTGAGCAGGGGAACTTCTATGCCCGACCTGGATCGAGGCCCCGACCGCCCCAAAGGCAGGTTGGGTCGACTCTCCCGGTTGCTGGTGCAGGCAGTAGCCACCGCAGACCACCTCGCGGTAGCGCTATTCACCAGCGGGATCTACTCCGTGTGGCCGATCCAGGAGGCATGGGTCATCCCACCTTCCGATCCCGACCCGGAGTCCTGCCCGAAATCATCTCTCCCCGCGTCCCCTTTGATATCTGTCCCGGTGCCCCTCGCACCTTGGTTTCCAGTCCTCTTGGCCCCAGCACCAGTGCGGCCGGAGGACGCCAGGACAGAGATCAGCCCTGCCCCGAAGAACCACCCAGGGGCAGGAAGGCAAGGTGTCGACGCCGAGGGAAGAATGTTACGGAATTCCGGACAGAGATCCGACCGGTTCGCTTCTCTGATTCAGAGGCGGAGTACGATTCGGCGACAGAGCCCTTTCCCCAATCCCGCCAGTCAAGGGCAGGGGTAGGAATGCGGCACGTCAGCCTCGTGCTCCCCGAGAGCGAGATCGATGTGATCCCCGATTCTCTCCGAAGGTATATCTGGAGTAACGAGGGCCTGGTAGACCCCCAAGGATCAAGCTTGCGGTTGGTACCGGCCCCTCCGGAAGTGCCTTCCGTCTCGATTGGAGAAGCCGAAGACTTTTTCTGGGGACCGACGGTCAAACCATGATCTGGTGCACCCTCGGCGAGCACCGATGCTACGGCAGGATGTTCGCTCGCCGGCCCGTCCTATCGTGATGTGGTAGCCAAGGCACCGCCACCCTCAGAGGGAGGCCCGGGATATGGAGGCCAATCGGCCTGTTCGCCGTATTCACCGCCGGCCAGCCCATCAGCCCGGCGGCCCGCCTCGGCACCACTGCCGGTTCCCCGTCCGTTCCCATCCATTGAAGAGGACCAAGGAGATCTGGGTCCCGAGTTTGAGTCGTGGAGCTTCTGGACTGTCCTTGTAGAGGGCCACTTCCCTGAGAAGTTTTGGCCAGTCGCAGGACCGGGCTTTGATGCACCCGAATCGCTCACCCCGGATGAGTTCGAATGCTTCCGCCGAACTCTCCGGGAGACTCGCTCCTGTCTTCACCGCCTAAAAATGCCATACCCCGGGAGTCAAGTGCACCTGGAGGATATTGGTGAGCAGTGCCGTCAAATTGACCTTGCCATGCTCCCCGCGGCTCGGCACCCCGGGTCATTTGAGCACCACGAGGCCCTCCAACAACGATGCGTTGAGTGTTTTCAAGTACTCCGCAAAGTTATCGAGGAAGCCACTCCCCACGTGTATATCCGTGGATGGGGGCAGTACGCTGCCCTACGCTTCAGTGTGATTCTCCGACAGCCCGATTCACTGGGTGGCCCTGAGGGTACATCCCCAGGGACAGAAACGGTCAATATGGCTGACCTGTCGGGAGAGGGGAACGACTTGGAACTTCTCGACGGGGGCTTCCCCCCCGAAGACAAGCCGTCGTCAGAGCCATCGGTGAGAGTCACTCGTCATCAGAGGAACCTCCTGGGGCTCCCCGCACCCACTGAAGCACTGACGTTGAGCCGAAACGTCAGCAAAGGAAAAGAGCACAGCGAGGCTATAAAGCCCGCCGACCCATCTGCCTCCATGCAGAGGGCAGAGGAGGATCCCGAGAAGGCTATGCTACGTCAGCAGCTCGCCGAACAGAAGAAGCTGGTTGACCATCTCCTCGCCGAGCGCGCTGCAGAACGGCGGCCTGACTACGGTGATCCTAGGCCAGGACAGCAGGGACCGGAACAACCGCTCCTCGACGAGACTCTCCCGGGCAACCGTGATTACGCCGTGTTCGCCGACAGGAGAGAGGCCATTGCCTACAGCAAGAGGGCGCGGTATGTTTCACCACACCCTCCCGAGCGGCGTGACTACCTGAGAGACCCCGCTCGGATTCCTCCCGCTTCCCCAAGGGCCGCTCCGCCCGCCATCCCACGAGCTGCCGAGTTCGACGACCCGGTCGACGACCCGATTGAAGGGCCGTGCAATGCGCTCGTGGTTAGAGATCCTCGCCAGGACTGGAACCCATGTCCGGACGATCCGATGGCGGCACTCATTGCCCGCTTGGAAGCCTTGGAGACTCGGCAGGTGGCGATCCCACCGGACGGCAAGCCATACCCAGCATGGGTGGATGACATGCCGGCGCCTCCGAGATTCGGGAATCCCACTTTTTCCCCCTTCAACGGGACTGGAGATCCGCCACAGCATTTAGCCCACTTCAACTCGAGGTGCGGGCCTATGTTGGGGACTCCGGCGCAGTAAGAGGCCGCTAAGCTTCGCTGCTTTGTTCAGACACTGGAAGGGCCAGCATTTGTCTGGTACAGCCAGCTCCCCGTCGGGTCGGTAACCAGCTGGGAGGACCTCCATAGACAGTTCCTCTACCAGTTCAGTTCCACGACCCGGAAGACAAGTATCGAAGACCTCTTCAAGTGCAAGCAGAAGCCTGATGAGCGAGTCGCGGACTTCGTCGCCCGATGGAAGGGTCTCACGTATTCCCTTGACATGCCATTGACTCAGGAGCAGTTGCTGACAATGTGCGTTGGGAACGTCAAGACCGAGCTGGTCCCTTCCCTGATCACTCAAAATTACCCCGGAGGGTTCAGAGACTTCTCAGAAAAAGCTCAACGTCTTGAGGAAGCCCTGCAACAGGCCAGCCAGGCACACCCGCCGCCTCCTATGATTCCTGCAAGGAGAGTCAGCAGGGCTGATCCCGCTGCTGTCACCCAGATAGAGGCCCCCAGGCCATTGGAGCTGCTGCCGGCGAGGCCAGCTCCACAGCCTCATAGGAATCCGCCTCCACGGGCTCAGTTCCCGGCCCAGCAGCGGCAGCCTCAGAACCGGCCGGCCCCTCCGCGTAATGTACCGCCGCAACCCAGGCGAGATAATCAGGGTCCACCTCCTCGGCCGGCCCCTCCAGCCCCTCGTCAAGACCACGCTCCCAGGGGCCCGCGACACCTGACTTACTCATTCCACGAGGATCAGGT
This sequence comes from Viscum album, assembly GCA_963277665.1. Lineage (NCBI taxonomy): Eukaryota > Viridiplantae > Streptophyta > Magnoliopsida > Santalales > Viscaceae > Viscum > Viscum album. The sequence goes on along the minus strand of OY728125.1, from coordinate 1,539,456,740 downwards.
CCCCGGTTATTTCCGGAGCGCCCTGGAGCAGAGGATTGTGCGACTGCCTGAGTGTTGGAAGCCAGAGGAGGCACATCTTACGAATAACCCCCGCTACTGCCCCTACCATCGGGCCCTGGGGCACACCATCCAGCGGTGCTATGTGTTTAAGGATTGGCTCCAAGACCAGATTAACAACAATGTAATCAGGTTGGGCCCAGCTCCAGCACAAGTGGCGGGCGTGTTCGTGGGATCAGATGACGATAGTGGCAACGAGGACGAATGGCAGCTGGTCTCCAACCGCGGATCCCAGAAGTATAATAACTGGATGGCCCGCAAGAAGACCATTCGCGCCCATGGAATCATCCGTGCGCGCTTGAATCAGCCTGAGCCCCCAGAATCTGCGGGTGCTGCTTCGGCATCGTCGTCCCAGCCTGCCTCTCCCAAGAGGAGCAAACGGCGGCAGCGCAGGAAGGAAGAGCGCGCCCCGCCGGTTCCGCCACTATCCCTCACTCTCGGCGATTTCATGCCCCCGGAGATGGGGGTCCCCCCTCGGATCCGCCCGGTGATGGATGATTTGTCCGATGACGGTATTGGGTACGCTTCGGTTAACACCGTCGAGCTGGTAAATCCCTTTTCGGTTCCCGACGTTGAAGAACACCAGGTGGACCTCCCTAGTGTCCCCGGTCGTCGCCACCGTCGGAAGAACCTCAGCAGCAGGAGTCGCCGGGGCACAGCCGTTGGTACCTCCAGCCAGGCCGTGCACGCCACTGAGACTAGGCAGCAGGCTCAAAACCGAGCACAACGCGCGCCGCCCCCCCATTCGGGGATGACGGATTCGCCTCCGCCGCTGTTTGTGGTGTGGGACCAGGCAGAACCGCCTCAGCCGCGTCGCGACCAGCTCCGCCCTTCCACGAGTCCATCCCGGCCTCCTGACCCCAGTACGGTGACCATTTCTCAGACTGCAGCCAGTGAACAGCGAGATGCGCCAAGTACCAGTCGGCCGCCGATCCAACCGGCAAGGCCCGTCATGCCGCCAACCGCAGAGCAACCTCCTGCAACCAGGGGCTCACGCTTGGCCAAAAAGTATGATGTCCTGAAGCACTTGGCCGACATCCCAGCAAGGCTCTCCATCCTTGAGGCTCTGCGCATGTCATCTGATATGCGCGAGGCACTCGCTGAAGCCCTGAAAAGCCCCCTCCAGTTTGAGACAGAGGTTGCGGCTGCAGAGTCCTTTCACGCCGAAACGATCGAGGACGCCGAATGTCAGGTAGTTATCTCGTTCTCTGGTAAGGATGAAGACCCTCCTATACAGGGACACATTCGTCCGCTGTATGTCACTGGCCAGTTCAATGGCCTTGAAGTCCGGCGCTATCTTGTCGACACGGGGTCCGGGATTAACTTGATTCCAACTCGGACGCTCCGGAGATTGGGGTTGTCTGAGGATGACTTGATCCCCTCCGACCTCAGGATCCAGGGGTACGACCGCACCGAGCAAACCCCGGTCGGCAAGATACGTTTGAAGAACCAGTTCGGTGACTTGGTTTCCAACACTGAATTCATGGTAGTCTCTCAGGACACTGCGTACAACGCATTGATGGGCAGGCCATGGCTCCACCTTCACGCGGCGGTTCCCTCGTCATACCACCAATGCCTCAAATACTCCCTTAATGGTCGAGTAGGCGTGCTTCAAGGAGATGCCTCTCCTTTTGCCTCATGTGAAGCCCGCTATCTGGACGCGGACTATTACAAGAGCAAGGATAAGCAGATCCTGGCAGGTGAGGTTGAGCCTGTCGCTGTTGCAAGTGATCCCTGGGCAAGTCTGGATGATGCTTACATCCTCCCGGTTCAACGGTTGGACGTGGCCATGGTCTCGACGGCCCGCGAGTCTCCTAATGAGATGACCGCGACCGCCCGCGCCAGCACCAGTGGCCCAGCAGGATCTGGTAGCCCCAATGCAGTTGCCAACGCAGTCTCTCCCGTGGACGATCCCTCCCCGAGTGGAGAGGACGTGGAAGATGCACGCCCAGCCTTTGAGGAGGGCGTCCCCGCCACGGTCGATGAGTTAATACAGGTGAACCTTGGAACCGAGGCCGATCCAAGACCCACATTGGTCAGTGCCGCCATGCCCTCTGAGGAGCGGCAGCAGTACGTGGACTTTCTCAGGCAGCACCGTGATGTGTTCGCTTGGGGCTATGACGAGATGCCGGGGCTAGATCCTCAGGTAGCCGTCCACCGTCCTGCCCATCGAGATCCAGTTACCATCCTTGCGCACTGCGGTCTACGACCAGCAAGCGCCGGACAGAGTTGCTGAAGCCCGTCTAGTCGAGTTGGAAGCACTGGATGAGAATAGACTTCGCGCTTTGCACAACTTGGAGAGGCATCAAAGCAGAATGGCTCGAGCTTTCAATAAGAAGGTTCGCCTCTGCTCCTTCCTGCAGGGTGATCTAGTGCTATCCCTAAGAGCACCGATGATCCCCGGCAGGAAGCCGCCCAAGTTGGAGCCCAAGTGGGAGGAACCTTTTGTTATCCACAAGGTCTATCCCAATGGCGCGTACTCCCTAGCGACTATGGATGGTGAGCATGTCACTCCTCCCACCAACGCTAGGTTCCTCAAGCAGTACTTTGTCTGAGTGTACCAACGTCCAACATGACGTTAAACTGCACATTTGTCCAGCATGACGTTAAACTGCACATTCGTCCCGCATGACGCTAAACTGCATACGTCCTGCACGACGTTAAACTGCATACGTCCAAGCTGCACGACGTTAAACTGCCTAGCATATCGTCCGCGCTGCAAGATGTTAAACTGCCAAGTGTTTCGTCCAACACGACGTTAAACTGTACTACGTCCGAGCTACAAGACGTTAAACTGTTCAACATTCGTCCTGCATGACGTTAAACTGCACTTCAAGAACTACGTGCGGCTTGATTCCCATACTTATGGGATACGTAGGACCGCCTGAACATTCATGTTTCAGGCCCAGCCCCATCCTTTGGGAATTTCCATCCCATCTCGGGCCCTTGGCCCAGTTGCCTCCAGGTGTGCGGCGTATGGTGTGAACGCGGGGCTATGCCCTCATTTACGTCGGTTTGCTCGCCACGCTGTACGCCCCCCACGTTTGGGGATGCCTTCTGCTCCCCCCTTCTTTTCTCGTCCTGCATGACGTTAAACTGCACTTCAAGAACTACGTGCGGCTTGATTCCCATCCTTATGGGATACATAGGACCGCCTGGACATTCATGTTTCAGGCCCAGCCCCATTTCCCGGGAATCTCTATCCCGCGTCGGGCCTCTGGCCCAAGTTCCCCTCCTTTTTGTGCGAGGCGTATCGCGTGAGCGGGGGATTATGTCCTCATTCGCGTTGGTCTACTGGCCGCGCCGTACGCCTCCCCCCGTGTGTGGGACCACCTCACACCTCTCATCGTCCTGCATGATGTTAAACTGCCTCTCAAGAACTACGTATGGCTTGATTCCCATCCTTATGGGATACGTAGGACCGCCTGGACGCTTGTGTTTCAGGTCCAGCCCCGTCTCTTGGTTGATCACGGGGATCTGCCCTCTTTTGGTTGCTCTCAGGGTGAGTCCTCCGACCCTTTCCGGTGATCTGTTAACATGTTTTGGGTACTTCGGTCTATGACTCGTAGTGTCAGATTCAATCCTGACAAGTCCTGTGTTGCTTGTCAGGCCTCACGCTTCCTCTTGCTCGAGCCTTCACTCAAAGGGATCCTCGTTAGCGGTTTGGGTACGATGCCTCAGTGCTCTCCTACCACTCCGGGTCGATTTACCGGCGGGTCTTGGGCCGCAAATCGATATGAATCCTGCGATTGAGCGGTCGATGCTCGTTTGCTTGCCCCGTCTTAGGCTGACGCGATCGGATGTTGTGTTGCGAATATGGTCAGCAACGTCTTTGATGGCCATGTCGGCTCTTTCAGGCTCTGAACATTGGTTGCGCAGTCCTCATCACACTCCGCCTTTGTGCGTTGTAGTGTAATCTCGACACTCTCTTCATACTGACCTTCAGTACACCTCTACACGTTAGGCGGACCAACCAGGGTAATGATGTCGTTCGAGGCTCCCATGATCTGAGCACCAAGGATATATGCGGATATCCTCCCTAAGGGCCATGCGTAGCTGGACCCTCGTCCCCATAAGGAGGAAGGAGTCGCCCGAACAATCGCGTTCTGGGCCCAGTATATCTGGAGGCTAGCATCTCTGCCCCTCGGGTGATGGACATACGCAGACCCCTATCCCAAGACTCTTCTCCTGGAATCGTGCGTGACCGCAGGGCTGGGTATGTTCCCACCCCCTCCGTGTCCGCCGTACCGCGATAAGCGGATTCCTCCATGGTCCGAACCACACGACCTTAAACTGTGTTGTCTGGTCCTACCACACGACCGTAAACTGTGATCGTCTTGGCCGCTCGACGAGAAACGGCACTGCATCGTGATGTTCCCCTCAGGGGGCACTCATGTTGGGCGCTGGTTAATAACCACGCCATTCATCAATGCCTTCCGTGGCTTGATTATTGTGGCGACGCCAGATATTTCTCAATCACAGGCATGTCGCCGCACAAAGAAAAACCATTCATCTTTAAGGACAAACAAGAAATATCAAATGCCGCTCCTTCTGTGTGCGAGGGTCAGACCCGCACTCTTCCCCGCGCTGGTGCCCGATTGTGTTGCGCCGCGCTTCAAGAACTACGTGTGGCTTGATTCCCATCCTTATGGGATACGTAGGAACGCCCGGATGTTTGAAACTTCGGGTCCAGCCCCCCACCTCTTAGAGATCCCCCCTTCTCTGGGGAATCCGCCGCCTTCAGGTCACCCTCAAGGCGTGTTCCCCGACCCCTTGCAGTGGTCCACCGGTGTCAAGAGTACTCTGGTTTATTGCCAGGAGGGTCAGGATCCGCTTGGTCAGGTTTCCTCCACTTTTTAGGCTTTGTGCTCCCTTTCATTCGGACCCATCGTCTACGCCCTGGGTGGAGCCCCCGTGAACGGTTCGGACACAATGCCTCAGTGCTCTCCCACCGACTCGGGCCGGTACCCCCAATGGCCTCGGGCAGCAAATCGATATGAATCCTGCGATTGAGCAGTCGATGCTCGTTTGCTGCCTCATTCCACCAACGGTTAGTGCGATATTGATGCTGCTTTTCCGCCACGGTCGGCAGTACTCCCATATCGTTACTCCGGTGCCCCCAGTCCTTGAGTGAATGGCCGCATGATTCACATTTTCCACCTCCCATCCTGACCAGGCGAAACCTCGACACTCTTGACACTATCCCTCAGTGCATCTTCGCATATCCAGGGGATAGAACCACGATGCGGCGTACTTTGAAGTCCTTATGGTCTGAGCTCTAAGACCTTAAACTAAGATCTCTCCTTATGGTCCGAGCTCTAAGACCTTAAACTAAGATCTCTCCTTATGGTCCGAGCTCTAAGACCTTAAACTAAGATCTCCCCTTATGGTCCGAGCTCTAAGACCTTAAACTAAGATCTCCCCTTATGGTCCGAGCTCTAAGACCTTAAACTAAGATCTACCCTTATGGTCCGAGCTCTAAGACCTTAAACTAAGATCTCTCCTTATGGTCCGAGCTCTAAGACCTTAAACTAAGATCTCCCCTTATGGTCCGAGCTCTAAGACCTTAAACTAAGATCTCCCCTTATGGTCCGAGCTCTAAGACCTTAAACTAAGATCTACCCTTATGGTCCGAGCTCTAAGACCTTAAACTAAGATCTCTCCTTATGGTCCGAGCTCTAAGACCTTAAACTAAGATCTCTCCTTATGGTCCGAGCTCTAAGACCTTAAACTAAGATCTCTCCTTATGGTCTGAGCTCTAAGACCTTAAACTAAGATCTCTCCTTATGGTCCGAGCTCTAAGACCTTAAACTAAGATCTCTCCTTATGGTCCGAGCTCTAAGACCTTAAACTAAGATCTCCCCAAACGGGATTCTACGTCCTTCATGACGTTAAACTGCACTCTCAGAACTACGTGTGGCTTGATCTCCAGCCTGATGGAGTACGTAGGAACGCCCGAGCATCTCGACTCGGGTCCAGCCTCAGGGATCGTTAAGTCCCGCCCCTCCTCGTCGCCGGCCGTCTGGCCTGGCTTCTGGTAGAGTGGTGCAGTTGTGATATTCTCCCCGATTCAGCTCGGGATGCCCCATTGCAATGATGGGAAGTGACGGTTTCCTCGTCAAAGAGGTGCTGTCTGAGAATTGGGGTGATTCACGGCCAGATTAGTGCATCCGCCTAATACGCTTTCCCCACGGTGGCGCAATTCTGAGAGCGTTGGATTCTGTCCGAACAATCGTCACTTCGCCCCACGCTTCGCATGCCCTGTTGATCTGGATTTCCACCCTTGTGTCTGAAGGAACCCCAAAGCGGTATTCATGATGACATGTGGTCCGCCTCCTGCAATATGAATGATGACCTTCGGTCCGTCTATTGCAGTTGTTATGGTCGATCCACTGTCCGCCTACCGTCTTGGGCATTTCCTGGAAGGCCGACCGTTGTGGATGTCTGGATTCGGGACACGCGATTCACCCTTTCTCATTTCCCTATGTTCGGATAAAATCTCAACGCCCCTAGCATTGTCCCGCTCATGTGTTGGAACAAGTTGGGGGGATGATACACTGATTAGGCTTGAGGTCTCCTTTCCTAGGAATGACCTCCCTCTTTTCTCCAGCAATCCAGGCCCAACTATGGATGCCTGATGCTTGGTTAACGCTCCCGCAAGACAGTGAATTTTGGTTGAGCATGTTAAGCCAAAAGATGCAGATAAATATATTGGTTCATACAAATGGATCAAAGTAGCGGAAGAAAATGTTTTGGGAACGGCAAAACAAAGCCCTTAGGGATTAGTGTGCTGAATGAGTCTTTCTAATGCCGCTACCCTTTAGATGGTGGCCTCCAGAGCTGCTTCTCGCTCTCTGCGTGCCCTCTCTTCGTCGGCGGTCGCAGCACGCAGTTCGTCGATTTTGGCCTGTGCACGCTCCCGCTCGACCTGAATTGTGACCATCTGTTGGCCCGCCTCTGTCAGCTGTACCTGGGCGTCAACCAGCTGGGCTGCTAGTTGCTCCACAAGCTCGGTACACATTGCGACGAAGGCCTCCTTCTCTGCCGCCTGCCCTTCGAGACGCCGGACTTCCTGCTCCGCCGCGAGGAGCGCCCGCGTGCTCTCCGACATGTCCCGACTTTGTGTGACATCGGCACGCCGGCAGCTCTCGCGCATCTTTTCGGCCATGAAATCACGGACCGTCAGATGGAGGCGTTGAGCATCAGCTCCCCCGGCACACAGGAAGCGCAGCCAGGTTTGAAGTGATCCCATGCGCCCCAGCAACTCCGATGGGTCTCGCTTGAGGAAGCGCTGGATGCACTTCCACCCCCTGCGGCGCGTTATCCGGCTCTCCTCGACCGCCTCCGCGTCCGAGTCGTCCATCTCCTCAGGGTCGGCAGGCCGGTAGGCAGGGAAGGCAGCCAGCAGGTCTGATGCAGGGTCCGCCCCTGGGAGGTCCTCATGAGGGATAGGTTCCCCAACATCTGGGCGACCTTCTTCTCTCTCCCCAGCGGCGCTGACACCCTCATCAGCCCCCGACCTCTCTCCGATGTCAGCACCGCCGGCGTCCGCAGCCCCCTGATCAGCAGTTGGTGGGGCCGGCTCGGTTTGGGAAGTCTGTTCCGGAGCAGGCGGCATGTCCACCACTGGTCCACTCGTAGATGGCCCGGGTTCGGCAACCCAACGAGCCTCCAGTCCTGGGATCACTGCGCAGGGCATGCCATGGTTAGTCACGGATCTTCAATGGCAAGCACCGGCAGTAAAGTAAGGAGACTTACGGGAGGTCAGAGCGTCATCTTCCGCTATCCCGTCCGCCGCAGGAACAGTTGCAGCAGGGAGCCCTTCCGCGCTTGTCAATTCGATAATGGGTGCCTGGCCCCCGCCTTGTCCTGCTGGCTCCCCTCCTACTCCCGCTGAGGACGCCTGACCAACATCCGTGCGCTCCTGAGAAAGATGGAGAAATGGGTTAGAAGCTGCATAAGAGAATGGATGAAGCAGATTGAGTAGGGATAGAAGCGGACCTCGAGGAGCTCAGTGACATCAACGTTGTCAGAGCCGGCCACATCGCCGCTCTCCCGCGGACTCCCCTGATGGGATCTTCCCTCGGAGCCTTCATCCTCCCCCATCTCCTCCTCTTCCTCGGAGTCGTTACTACTGTCGTCTTCCGCCGGCGGCATCTGTTCTGGAGCGGGCTCTAGACCGAGCATCACCTTCACCAGAAGGGATGGCTCCGCACGCTGACCACGTTGGCGCGCGTAATCGTCCATGGCCGTCAGATATGCATACTGCCGGTTGAAGTCCACCCTGTCGGCAATATGGAGGCGCCCGACCTCTGGCAGATGGATTCCTTCTCTGAGAATCTTTCGCCAGATGGCGTCGGTCCCCAGTGACTGCCGCAGGGTCATCCAGGCCGACCACAGCACCGGGAAGACTGCATCGTGGGAGGGTTCGAGCAGACGTCTCACCTGCTTCCCGGGCCGCTCTTCGACCACCGCGCGTGCCCCCTCTCTGGGCGTCGAGGTCGTAGCGGCAGCCTGCGATGTGCCCGCCGCCGAAGTCCCTGCTCGCGCCGGCTCCGCTGCTTGGCGCGCCTCCGTTCTCCCCCGTGTGGCGGCGCCTCGCCTCCTTCCTTGACGCCCGGTCTCCGCACGGGTAACCTCAAGCCGCCGAACTGGCTTCCGTAGAAGCCCCTCGGGGTACGCGATGGCCCAGTGTTCGGCGTACTCGGTTGCCAAGCCTGCGTCAACCCCGGTAGGAGGGAGAGTGATGACATCGCCAGAGCCGAAAGCGGCAAACATCAGCCACATCTGGCGAAGAACGCAAGGGTTCATCTCCTCCCGGACAGCAGTGAATACCCTCTTCGGCATCCGCTGGAGGCACCCGAACTGCCTGGCGAACCGGGTTGGCACGTAAGGCTCGCAGATCACCTTCCCGTCGATCCGAGCCACGAGCACCCCGCCCCGCATGTTCAGGAAGTACTCATGCTGCTCCAGCGGACCCTGCCCGTTGTCGATCATTTGGCCAACGGGAGTGGGGAACGGACTGAAGTTGAAATTGGCATGATTTCCAATCCGAATCCTCACGCCCTCCTCACTTAGGGTCATCAGAGCGACCCCCGCGATGTTCAGCAGGGAGGGTCGCAGGCCGTTGCCCGGAGGAATGATGGCGTTCGGAAACGTGTACCCACCGAGGTGAGCAGCCACCTAGCCGTGGAAGAACTGAAAGGGCCCACAGATCCTTCGTGGCGACCCCCCTCGTGAGATGCGTCCCAGGATGGCATACAGCCTCGCCAGCACTGGGACCCCGAGGTTGTATCTTTTGTTGGCGGCCATAGCGCCCGCCACCGCCAGTGTCGCCGGGCGAACGCCCATTCTCGCGTCCCGCACTGGCAGGAGCCACCCACTCAGAAAGGCGGCCAGGAACGCCGCGTACCGGACATTTGGGTCCCGGGCCTCGATGACGCGGTACCCCCATGAGCGGTAGTCGCCCGTCTCCAGGACCCGCCAGTACGACCCGTTCCGGCTCCTCTGAGCTGCGGTCGGGCACCGCTTCCCCCTGCCTGGCATCTTGACCGCTGGGTCATGCTCCAAGAACTGGCCGAACCACTCCTTGTAGGCTATGTCCTTCTGGAAGTCCTTGATCCCGAGCCGCTGCGTAGCCAGGTCAAGCAGATGCCAGGTCAGAATGGGAGTCTGTGACCTGTCTTCCCAGGTGTTCTTCGGGGGCAGGAACTCATCGTATTGGTAGCCCTCCAGCGGGATACCTCCGATGCAGTGGATGTCCCAGAGACCGATGCCGACCTCCCCATGGTGAAGATGGAAGGTGTTGGTATCCGGAGACCAGCGGGTGAACAACTCCGGCCCGAGCTCGGACTGCTGGTAGAAGTGGAACTGCGACGTCCACACCGCCTCAAATAGGCCGATGTACCGCAGCTCCTCTGCGAAGTGATCGCAAGTGTGGCGTACCCAGAACGCCCAGGCCCACTCGCTGGTGAAATTGCCCCCAGACCGCAAGTCCCAGTCCTTCAGCCAGCCCTTGGTGTCGTCAGTGACACTCTGGCGATATGTGCTCGAGTAGAGGGCTGGAGAATTCTCTGCAGTAGGCTCACCCCCGTCAATGGTTTGCGTCCTCGGGTTCAGGACATAGACGTCCAAGTGCCTGGTCTCCCTGGCAGGATGCCCGTTGTTGGTGATGTTATAGCGGGGAAGCTCGTCCTCCCGAGTCACCCAGGTCCGTGGCGCATCAACCTCGAACCCTGGCACCGGAACCTCATCTAGGATGCCGAAGTTCCAGAGCGGCAGGTTGTCCGACAGTGGATATGTCTTCTGGGCTGGCGTCAGCAAGTCGAACAGGGATTGATTGTTGGAAACAATCTCCTTGGCTCCGTAAACCTCCTCGTTCGCCGCCATCTCTGCTCTGCGAGTGGCGGCATCCCCCTCATTTCCTCGGTGCGCGGCCATCTCAGAAGTTTTGGGAGTCGTGCGGGTTAAGGGATGAAGCGCGCGGGATCGGACGAGGCTGGTAGAGAAGTTTGAAGGTTGGCGCGCAATCCAAGTGGACGGCGCGCAATTGGGAAGAATGTCGCGCAAAGTTCCGGGTTTTCGCGCAAAGACAGGCGAATTCCGGATGGTTTTGCGCGCCGATCGGGCGAATTTCACGACCGGAAAAGGCAATTTCGCGCACGAGAGCGTCGAAGCTTATCGCGCGGAAGGCCTGTGTACGGAACGCGGAACCCTGGACCCCTATTTATAGACGAGGCCGGGATTCCGCGCCGCGCGGAACGCTCGATTGCGCGACCGCGGCGGCGAATTGCGCGCCCGACGCCCCTTTTTGCGCGCCTAAGTCCCGCGCAGCCCAGGACTTCGGCATTCCGGCGTCTCCCTCGGAACCCGATCGTTGCGACCTCTCGCCGATCAGATTCCGAGGGGGGGCTTTTGTAGACGCCGGAAAAGTCCGTTGTTCCCAAACGAAGCTCCGGATGCGGAAAGCGAAGTGATATTTGGAGTCAGAGGCACGTTCCGGAGGGCCCGGAGGACTTGCGCGAAATTTCAGAGGCCCGCGCGCAAAGTTGAGTCGCGGCGCGCAATCCTCCCGGGATGCGCGCAATGCGCTGGGCCGGCGCGCTATTTTGCGCGCCCGTGGCCTGCGCGGCTCCCTTGCGTGCCGGGTCCTGATTTCGTGCCCGCGAAGGGAATTCCGCGCCCGAGACCGGATTCCGCGCCCGGGGTTGCCTATAAATATAAGGCGACCCCCGACGTTTTGAAGGTTGCCAGAATCCGAAGCGTCGCTCGTTCGCGCAATCCAACCCCTTCCGCGCGCAATGACGATCTTCAGGTAACCTCCTTTCTTTCGCGCAATAGAGCCTTGGGGTTCGCCTTCGCGCGCAATCCCCTTGGCTCCCTTCCTTTGAATAATCCTTAACCCGAAGGCCTTTGCGCGCAATTGCCCCCGGGTGCGCGCAATCCAGCCCGATTGCGCGCACCCCCCTCTTCAAAGTGGCCGTTCGTTAGAGAATGAGCCGTTGCCCCCACGAGCTGTCCGAAGCCCGGTGCGCGCAATCTCAATCATCCGCGCGCAAAGGGCTGGCCCAATTGCGCGCCAGCCCGCCATTTTGCGCGCCGACCTGCTGTTTTGCGCGCAATCCCCCAGGGTCGCCCCCCTTGACCCCCTGAGGGTACCCGCCTGCGTGGCGCCCGATGATCTTCATCCTGGGTGCCCGCACCGTGCGTTGTCTTCCCGTGCGGCCCTCCAGGCTCGCGCGAAGTGACACGGACCCATCGGCGGCAACCAATGTCCAGCATGACGTTAAACTGCACATATGTCCAGCATGACGTTAAACTGCACATATGTCCAGCATGACGTTAAACTGCACATATGTCCAGCATGACGTTAAACTGCACATATGTCCAGCATGACGTTAAACTGCACATATGTCCAGCATGACGTTAAACTGCACATAAGTCCAGCATGACGTTAAACTGCACATATGTCCAGCATGACGTTAAACTGCACATTCGTCCCGCATGACGCTAAACTGCATCCGTCCAACATGACGTTAAACTGTACTACGTCCGCACTGCAAGACGATAAACTGCCAAGTGTTTTGTCCAACATGACGTTAAACTGTACCACGTCCGCGCTGTAAGACGTTAAACTGCCAAGCACCTTCGTCCTCAACACACGACGTTAAACTGTACTTCGTCCGGCAAGACGTTAAACCGTCCGCTTCGTCCTCAACACACGACGTTAAACTGTACTTCGTCCGGCAAGACGTTAAACCGTCCGCTTCGTCCTCAACACACGACGTTAAACTGTACTTCGTCTGGAAAGACGCTAAACCGTCCGCATCACCCGATCCTGTGCCTCGCACGCAGGGTCCCCCCCGGTTTGGATGTGTCCCCCACCCGCTCGTCTCTGCAGGGATGTCGGGATTTCCCCTCTTTAGGGACGATTTAATGGGAGCGGCTTTTCCCTACGGGGGTAGGGTATTACAAACCCCTAGTTTCTTGTGGGGGGCTGCACATGTGTATCTCCATTGCGCTCCCCCACTGCCGAAGCCAGTAGAGGGTGTGACTGGGATCGAGGTGTCTCCTACTTTCGGTCCAAGTCCCTTCCAACTGAGTTTTGCCGCATCCGGGCTGCCTCAAGTGCGTAAGTCCTGACAGAATGAACTACGTGGACTTTGATCCCTGTCTTCTAAACAGGGTACGTAGGAAGCCTCCCTGAGGTTCAAGCCCACCACCTGGTCGTCCCGGTCGTATTCACGTCGGTTCGTCCATCAGTGGACCCCTCCAGGGTTCACGCTTGCGTCGATTCACCTATGAATCCGCCCCTGTGGGAGACTGCCCGTGTGTATCTCCACTGTGCCTCCCCACAGCCCCTTTTTCCATTTCTCCTTTTATCGTCCAGCATGACATGAAACTGTGATCCACCCGGCCGTTCCATTCCCCTCTGTGCGAGGTGGTTCGGTTCAATCCTCCGCCCGTCGGCCTCGACCCCTTCGTGAGTCGGCTTGCCGACGTCCAGCATGACGTTAAACTGTATACCCGAACTACGTTGACTTTGATCCGTGCTAACGCGCGGTACGTAGGAAGCCTCTACGGGGTCCAAGCTCTTCACTCCATCATCCATCCTGATCCTTACCCGGGCCGCCACATCCCGGTGGGGTCATGCCACTTCACTCCACTCCATATCACTTGGGAAGCCGCCCATGCGCTGGCCCCAACATCGGAGGTTCCCCGCAAGGGGTTCTGTCATCTGATCCACTTTTCGTGTTGATAGGTCCGATGCCGTCCCCGCTGGACGTTAAACTCGCGGCATACCCCGTGTTAAACATGGGAAGCTGAGGAAAACCTCAGGGGACACAGTTCCCCGCACCCAGTGCGGGATGCCTCAGGCCATCATGCCTTCGAGAAGCCCTATTAGGGACGGAAGACAGACGTGCAGAGCCGCAGTGTTACGACACGCCCCCAGCACCCAGAGCCACCCGGCCTCCTCACCGCAGGTTGCTGCCCCGACCAGACTCCTTGGAGCGTCCGGGCGGAAGCAGCGTAATTAACCGGTGTCCATGAAGATATGGTGCCGGGAACGAGATTCACGAGCATGTCTTAAATCTATGAGGGAGACCCGGATTAGGCGACGAGTTCCGAGGAGACGTCCAAGGAAGGAGGAGCCGACATCCCATCATCCCGGTTTCGATCAAGGAGCAGACGCCCCTGAATAAGGGACGGATGCCGCCCGCCTTTGGAAAGCGGGACTGCGGGACCACAAGCCGCGCGCCCATCCCCTCGGGTTGACGGGTGCACGCGCGAACGCGTCCTGGCGGAACAGCGTAACCCGACGCACATCCGCACCGAAACAGATATCTAGTATTCCTTAGTGATTTTTTAAGAGGTACCATATAGCATGGATGGACAGTGTTCCTCAGTTCTTTTCTAAGTGGTACTAACCAACATGGACAACCAGAGTTCCACGATGTTTTTCTGAGAGGTACCATCCAACAGGGATGGCCAGATCAGTTCCAAGTTTACCTCTAGCTGGGATGGGAAGTGGTCCCCAATTTAAGTTCTAGGTTTACCTATAATTGGGATAGGAAGTGGTCCTTGATGGTAGTTCCAGGATTCCCCTTTAACTGGGCTGGGAAGTGGATCCTGTCGATGAATCTTGTTGGACAGTACCATCCAGATGGGCTGGGGAGTGGGTCCCCATCAACTATCAAAGTGAAATCTCCCTGACACACTAGGGTGTTGGTACTCTACGAAGACTATCCGAGTGAAATCTCCCAACACACTAGGGTGTGGGTCCTCTACTATGAGTTTGTGGTCCCTCGGTTGCATGAAAAAATGATGAGATGTGGTTGACGTACCTTTAGACTCATGAGAAATATGGATACTTTCCCCACCGAGATTCATTCTTGTGACATAACCTAAAAACCATGAGGTCGAGATAGTTCCACCCAAAGATGATAGTATCAAGGTGCAGTGATTGAGTCCCTTTGACTTGCGGTTCAGAGTAGACATGTGGGATGCATGGAATCGATGGTGGTTACTTTTGGAACTGTTGGCTACTCACTTTATTAGGCTGAGCTATGAGATGGAGACCCCCTTACCCTCTCATTTGTGTTTCTTTTCTTAGCATACATATTCTACTTTCAGTACCCACTCCTTGGGTTTTGGTTACTCTCCTTCCAGGAGAGGTGAATATGCACAGGGTATTCCACGTGCTTTCTGCGTCTAGATTCTCTTGGTTGGATGAGTTTAATCTTCTACTATAGGTATCGAAGACTCAACGAGAATTTTATCTTCTCACCATTTCAAGATCATTATGTTTTGGATGAGTTTACTTCACTATCTTCTTGGGTAGATCTATACTCTATTATTGTACCGTGTTATATCTACTGATCCCCTATTTAATACATCATTTTCTTCTCTATTAAGCCTTTAGGGAATCCTACTGAGTATTTTTATACTCACCCTTGCTTGGTCTTTTCCCACACTTGGTGTGCCCTAGAAGACAACTGATAGGTTGATCGTGAATTAAGAGAATCTTAGGGATACAGGGTGCTTGGACCACGTATGGTGGTCATAGCTTGGGATCTATGATCGAGGAGCTATCAACTGTTTTACTTTTCCACTTGTTGTCGGGTTGTGACACTTTTTTGGTTGGGTGTCTATTTTTCCCCTTTCCCTTTCAGTTTACTTTTCTATACTTGTACTATTTAGAGGTTGATTCATATATGTTTGGTTTCATTTTTATAAAAGTTTTGTATCTTTTTATCCCTTTCCCTCTTCACTTTTTCATTTAGTTTGATTCATGTGTGTGTAAAGGTTCTTAGACAAAGGCCTCCCTGAGTTTGTTGTGCCTTTGGCGCTTGTCGCCACCCCCTGGCCTATGGAGGTGGGCTTGAGGTAGTTGCAACTCGAGCCCCGGTACAAGTTAGATTGTGACATGTATTGTATATAAAAATGCATTAATTGAGTATATTTATGTGAAATCTATGTAACAAAAGTTTGATATATGTTAAATTGAAAAATAAAACATTAAAAATAAATAAGACATTAATATGTTTTTAATTATTACATTTTATTCATTTTATCTGTGTTTATATTTGATACATATTATTTATTACTATATATAATTAATATCTATATATATTAAACTTATTATTTTTTATTAATAATTATTTACTTAGTAATTTTTTTTAATTTATTCATTTTTAATTTTTTTTAATTATTACAATTTATTCATTTTTAATTTTTTGTTTAATATTTTCAATTTTTTTCAATTTATATATATAGAATTAATATATACTATTTATTAATATTTATAATATATATATATGTATATTAAATTTATTCATTATTATCAATAATTATTTAATTAATAAAATATTTAATATTTTTCTTAATTCACTCAATTTTAATTTTAGTTTGTTTAATTATTTCATTTTATTAATTTTACATGTCTATATATTTAATGCATACTATTTATTAATATTTATAATTTATATATATGTATATTAAATTTATTCATTTTTATCAATAATTATTTAATTAATAAAACTTTTAATATTTTTTAATATTTATTTGTTTAATTATTTAATTTTATTCTGGACCTTTATCTGCGCTAAAAAAATGCTGATAAAGTCTACCCTTTATCAGTGTTAAAAATAAAGTACTAATAAAGGGTACCCTTTATCATTGCTTTTTGTTAGTGCTAAAAAAGACTAGTGTTGTTAAATGTCTATTTTTTAGTAGTGTATGTATGGCTTATCATCTTCATGATTGTAATGCAGTTCATTTAACATAACCATATTTCACGATTGAATTTAAAATCATAGTTGATAAATAAAAATGATAATTATCTCATGATTATTATTATGGAGATATGGAATAATGACCACTTTTACCATAGTTAAACTATTAAAGCCATTTTAGACATATAATCTAAATATCATAAAAAATGTCTGATGAAAACTTAATTTATTTAGTAATTAGATATTAAATTATATTAAATAAAATAAAAGGAATAATAAAAATGAAAAAGGTTATTAATCATGTAAATAATCAACGTAACATTATTATTTTGGAAGATAAATAATTTACTTGATGAGTCGGACCTGTGGTAAGGGATTTCATCTCAATTTCCCATTATTAAGGAATATTTTATTGTAATTCACCTAATTTATTTTATATGGTGTATATACTCCCCCTTTACATGTTATATAGTGAATACTTCATAATTCATGGTATTTTAAGTTTCAATTAAAATTATTTCATCCAAGGGGATTTGACTTAGAAGTTACCAAGTGGTATAAGGTTTCATAAATCAATTTATTTTCATTGGGTTATATTACTTCTTCATTGTCTTTCATATTCTAAGATTAAATTTGTAATGAATTTTTATTATTTTATGTTATATTTACAAATTTTTTATGTGTACTTACATTTTATACACATAATCAATTCATTTATTAATTTTTACTTCAATGGTACGATCTTTGTAAGGGATTTCATCTCAATTTCCATTATATCAAGACATATTTGTTATTATGTACCTATTCACTTTTATATGGTGTATATACTACCCATTTTATATATTTATCATGAAGAAATATTTATTCATGATTATTAATGTTTCAATTCAAGTTTATTATTTCATGGGATTACAATTTAAGAGTTACCAAAGAAGTAGGAATTTATTTTACAATCTCAATTTCTTTTAGGATTGATTATATTTTTGTTGAAGGAATCATATCATTTATCCTTCATAATATCCAATAATTTTCTTATCCATTATACATTTAAGGAGTTTCCATATTTTCTTTAAACTTTTCCTCTCTTTGGAAATTAAAGGAAGAAAAGAAATTTTTAAAAGAAAAATTGATTTTATTTCTCTTTTAATCAGGTATATTTTTCTTCTATGTCCATACTTTTCAAAATTATTTTACAAAATTAATTTATATTGATAAAATTATTTATGAAAGAAATTTTATGTTATCCTTGAATTTTTAAAAGGTATGAAAGGAATCTTTCTAATGTTTTTTAAAAGGATTTTTTTCAACTTTATTTAAAAAAAGTGAAAATGAATGTTTTGTAACGTATACATCATTAACATACATTCCCTCCACCATAACCATTTTTCAATATTTAACTTATTATACATGTTTTAATGGTTTTATAAAGAAAAATCTTAAATGAATGCATATTTTAATATTTTGATTCCATTTTCTTTATTTCTCCAAGGGATAATAATTTATTATAAAAACTATATTTTCGATGAACCAATGACCATCTCTTATCTCTTATTAATTTTTTGGTCGTTAAACTTTTCACAAAACATTCATTTTCTTATGATCATTGGAAATTAAATTTATCTTAAATATCTATATTTTTTTACCAAGAATATGATTATTTCCTAAAACATATACCATGTTTACATATGTTTTTTTACAATTAACATCATTTAATTGACTGTATAAAATTTTGATAAATCAATATTCTTTACTCAATACTGATATTTATTAATAAGGTACATTGTTTATGAATTTAATTTATTATTCAATATATGAGGAATGAATTGGACATGTAGTGACATGTGGGTACTACTTATAGATAGCCCATCGATGCCTCAACAGGTCTCATAAGACTAATTAGTTGGCCAAATTAAATGGGTTTTTGTTGTATACCTACCCATCAATTAAAGTATCTTGGGTCAAAGCATTGATGGTATATATATCATGATGTTTGAGATAATGACATCCAATATTAATTATTTTCTTCATTTAGAATTTAGTTATTATTATCCATGATATTTTTTCATTGATATTATCTATGGTTTCATTTCGTGCTCAATTTATTGATTAAATGACATGTGTTTTCGGTTATTTACCTTACAGTGTTGATTTTTCCTTATTTATTCATGATAGATTTTGCTATATGTAACCCTTACTAAGAATCTAGGATCAACATTTATTTGTTTTCCTTACCATAGGATATGAATAAGGAATATTTAAATGAGTTCAAGGATGAAAACTATTTACTTTCACTATCACTACTACAAATAGAGCTTTTATTAGTGCTAGAAAAGCACAATTAATCTCAAAAAAGATAGGAGGGTCCCCTTTAATAGTGATAAAAAAGAACTGATAAAGTATGTCCTTTATCTGTGCTAAAAAAAGTGATGATAAATTCTTCCTTTATCTATGATATTTTAGCGTGGATAAAGGACATTTTTATCAGCTCTATTTTTAGCGCTGATAAATGGGGCCCTTATCAGTGCTCAAAATAGGGCTGATAAAGGGTGACTTTATCAATGATAGAATTATCACTAATAAAGGGGGCCTTTATCAGTTCTTAAAATAGCACTGATAAAGGCCTAGCTTCTTGTGATGTGCTACTTATATAACAGCACACCCACCAGTAACACCTGCACCTACATAGAACACACACACACCACCAACACAAAACAACACCGATACAATGCACACAAGAACAAAGAAACACACACAAGAACAAAGCAGCACACACAAGGTTTTGGAAAAAAATTTTATATAAATTTCAAACAATGTTTTATATAATTACATTTACAATTATCCAAAAAATAGTTAAAAACATTAATGTTTCATCCTTTGACATCCATGATACCCTCTCAAAAATGTCCACCCATTGTATTAGTTGAAAAAAAAATCATCCCAACTCAAGAAAATGGTTCCACCTATATAAGGAAAAAATATAATGTTAGTAATAATATAAAGAAATAAATTAAACATTAATATGAAAGAATACATTAATAAAATATCAATTTTTAATAAAAAAGACACATTTGGAGTTATACAGGTCACACCATGTGTCATATTGAGGTGGGGTTTATTCCTACATGTCACAAATGAGTTTTGGATCATTTTCCTAAAATATCAAAACAATACAAATGGGTTTTCTTGGTTTTGAGTATGTCCATTATTTTTTTTAATAAAATTAATATCAAATTTAAATGACAAATTTGGATTTATACCAGTCACATCGTTCATCGAATTGAGGTGTGGTTGATTCCTACACGTTAAAAATGACTCACAGATCATTTTTCTAAAGTATCAAAACAATATGAATGGGTTTTCTCGGTTTTCTGTATGATAATTGTGTTTTTTTACTAAAATATAATTTCAAACTAGAAACACCCATTTTGAGTCATACTAATCGCATCGTGCATAATTTTGAGGTGAGACTACTTCATACACATAATAAAGGACTTAAAAATAACTCTTCAAAATTATGAATACAATCAGAGTAAGTTTGGTTAGTTTTCAGTGAATGACACATTTTGAGCTAAAATGTTAATTTTAAACCGATAATAGACACTTTTAGTCATATCAGTCACACCATTCTTTAGATTTAGGTGTGGTTGATTCCTAAACATCACAGATGAATGATAGATCATTTTATTAAAGTATCAAAACAATCCAATTGCATTTTATTGGTTTTTAGTATGTCACTTGTTCTTTTTACTTAAATTAATGTCAATTTTAAAATAAAAACACATTTAGATTTATACCGGTCAAATAGTTCATCGAATTGAGGTGTGGTTGATTCCTACATGTCATAAATAACCCATGGATCATTGTTTTAAGGTATCAAAACAATCCAAATGTGTTTTCTTGGTTTTCAGTATGTGAGTTGTATTTTTTTACTAAAATATCATTTCAAATAGGAAGCATACTTTTTGAGTCATACTAGTCACATTGTGCGTTGATTTTATGTGATACTACTTTATACATGTCAAAAAGGACTTTATAATCACTTTCCTAAATTATGAAGACAACCATAAAGTGTTTTCTTGTTTTTTAGCGAGTGACACATTTTGAGAAAAAATGTAAATTTTAAACTAATAACAAACACTTTTAGTCATACCGGTCACACCATGCATCAGATTAAGGTCTAGTTGATTCCTACACATCAAAAATGACTCCTGTATCATTTTTCTAAAGTATCAAAACAATCTAAATGTGTTTGATTGGTTTTCAGTTTGTCAGTTTTTCATTTTTACTTAAATTAATGTCAATTTTAAATAAAAAGACACATTTGGATTTATACCAGTCACATAGTGTGTTTTATTGATGTGGGGTTGATTTCTAAACATCACAAATGACTCATGGATCATTTTACTAAATTATCAGAACAATTTTAATGTGTTTAATCAATTTTTAGTATACTAGTTGAGTTTTTTTACTAAAATTAATGTTAACTTTAAATAAAAAGAGTCACTTTGAGTCATATCAGTCTCACCATGCATCTTATTGAGGTGAGGTTGATTTCTACACATCAAAAATGACTTATAGATCATTTTACTAAAGTATAAAAAAATCCGAATGCGTTTTCTCAGTTTTTAGTATGCCAATTGTGTTTTTTACTAAAATATAATTTCAAACTGGAAATGTACATTTGGAGTCATACTGATTACATTGTGTATCAGTTTGACATGAGACTTATTTATACACATCAAAAATAACTTATGAATCATTTTCCTAAATTATTAAGACAATCGAAGCGAGTTTTTTTGGTTTTCAGTGAGTGGGGAATTTTGAGATAAAATGTCAATTTTAAACTGATAATAGACACTTTTAGTCATATAAATCACACCATTTTTCATATTAAGGTGTGGTTTATTCCTACACATCAAAAATGACCTAAGTATCATTGTCCTAAATTATCAAAATAATCTGAAAGTATTTGCTCAGTTTTCAATATGTCACTTGTTCTTTTTTACTTAAATTAATGTCAATTTTAAATAAAAACACATTTAGATTTATATTGGTCACATCGTTCTTTGGATTGAGGTGTGGTTGATTCATAAACATTGAAAATGGATCATGGATCATTGTTCTAAGGTATCAAAACAATCCAAATGCGTTTTCTTGATTTTTAGTATGTATGTTGTGTTTTTTTACTAAAATATCATTTCAAACCAGAAACACACTTTTTGAGTCATAACGGTCACATCGTGCATCAATTTTATGTGAGAATAATTAATAAATGTCATAAAGGAATTAAGAATTAGTATCCTAAATTATAAATACAATCAGAAATCATTTTCTTGGTTTTTAGTGAGTGATGCCTTTTGAGCTAAAATGTAAATTTTAAACTGATAACAAACACTTTTAGTCATACCGGTCATACTGTTCATCAGATTGAGGTGTAGTTGATTAATACACATAAAAAATGACTCATGTATCATTTTTCTAAAGTATCAAAAAAATATGAATGTGTTTTCTTGGTTTTTAATTTGCCAGTTGTTATTTTTTTACTTAAATTAATGTTAATTTTAAATAAAAAGACACATTTGGATTTATACTGGTCACATCATGCATTGTATTGAGGTGGGTCTGATTCCTACATGCCAAAAATGACTCATAGATCATTATTATAAATTATCAAAACAATCAAAATGTGTTTACTTGATTTTCACTATGCCACTTTTTTTTAAACTAAAATTATTGTTAACTTTAAATAAAAAGAGACACTTTGAGTCATAAAGGTTTCACCGTGCATCAGATTGAGGTGAGATTAAATAATACATGCCAAAAAGAAATTATAGATCATTTTAATAAAGTATTAAAACAATATTAATGCGTTTTCTTAGTTTTTAGTATGCCAATTGTGTTTTTTACTAAAATATCATTTCAAACTGGAAACACACATTTTGATTCATACTAATTACATCGTGCATCAGTTTGACATGAGACTACTTCATACACATCACAAAGAACTTATGAATAATTTTCAAAAATTATGAAGACAATTAGAGTGAGTTTTATTGGTTTTTAGTGAGTGATGTGTTTTTTTCTAAAATGATAATTTTAAACTGATAACGGACACTTTTAGTCATATTGGTCACATTGTTCATCGGATTGACGTATGATTGATTCCTATATGTCAAAAATGACTGATGAATCATTTTCATAAAGTATAAAAACAATATGAATGATTTTTATCAGTTTTCAATATGTCACTTGTTATTTTTACTTAAATTAATGTCAATTTATTATAAAAATACATACTTAAAGTCATAACAGTAACACCACATGTTAGATTTAGGTGAGGTTCATTAATACATGTAAAAAATGACATATGGATCATTTTTATAAAGTATCATAACAATCCTAATGTTTTTTCTCAGTTTTCAGTATGGCACTTGTTCTTTTTACTAAAAATACTGACAATATTAAATAAAAATAGACACTTCAGGTCATACTGGTCACATATTCATGCTATTTATATATATTATTCCATAAGGTATGATTATCATTTGTTTCTAAATAAATATATCTCATCTTTTGAATAAGATTATTTTTGAAAATCATCATAGTACTAAAAAAATATAAATACACGGATTAATAAATATTTTAAATGAAAAAGTTATTATCTTTGAAAATATCTCTTTAGGGATACTGGTTTGTTCATGGAATACGATCTATTTCATAAATTTACAAACATAATAACCACAATCATTATCATTTGTTTGTTTCAGACATAGTATAAACATTAATAAAAATAAGTATTTTTTTATACGTGTTTGGATAGTGAAATATTATTATATATACCCTGATATGTATCCAATCTTTGTACTTGTGATGTTTCTTGTCAATTTCCCCTAGCCTCATTCCATGATGTAGATGATATTCACGCACCAACCTATCATAAAAAAATCCTCATTAAAAGATAATATAAATTATACAACTAGATGTTTAGTTCTAAAATGTTGGATGTAGTGTATTACAAATTGACAAAAACCATCATTTGCGGTCAGTTTGTTGGATATCCATGCATTGAATCCAAGAAATAAATCTTTGAAATATCCAAATTGACTGCAATGAGCATCTAGTGATTCCTAAAAAAAAAAAAAAGGAATAATTAATGAAAGAAATTAAAATATATTTGATATGATTAAATTATACTGTTTAACCCCAAAATCGTTGGTATTAAGAAGAGTTTTTCATCCATATTTTTGTTGTTAAATGATTTGAACAGGCCTTCCACTATTCCACCCTCTTTCTCAGATTCTATATCTATTTGTTCTGTAGAGGTGACGTGAGGACTAACGAGTCCAAATTTTGATTCACAGGGAAATACCTTCAATTGTTTTTCATATATACGCTGACGAAATATATGAAATGTATTTAGTCATAATTATCATTGTATATCATCTTTTGGAAAATCAGATCATGAAAACATACCTCATGTATACATTTATAATTAATTCACCTATCCAATCATGCTCTAAGATTTCACTTACATTGTCAACACTAATGAAATCTGGATCTTCCTCACGGTACATATTTTCATAAAAAAATTGTGTGAACCCCACCATCTTTCAACTTCATATTCGCATGAGATTACAATGATAATAAATGTAGATATAGAATGGGTTGGATTAAAGTGATTTAAGTAGATAGTTTTGATTAGTTGGTTGATCCTTGAGATGGTTTTGAGCTGTTATTTCTTTTCACACCCTTACCTATGTCTGTTTGTATTAAAATTTATCAATTCAAACATTTTTCATTAAATTTTAAAGGTTTATCTTGAAAAATAAATTGGAAATGCATAAATCCTTGTCGACATGTTTTTTCTAGAATTTGTGACGACCATGCGATGAATATTCCAAGAAATTGTTCAACCTTATAAATATATTAATCATCAATTGGAATATGTATCTTGATGCTTGGATCATGGGATATGTTAATAAACACTTTGAAATGACCTATTGGAAGTGGTTTTTTGTGTATCATGGAATTATGGACATTGAACATCGTAGCCCTTGCTATAAGGCGATGGGTGGGTGTTGATAGATATAAATCATAGTAATTTTTACTCTATATATTATCATTATAGGAAATGTATTAGTGTCTATCTAATTCAAAATTCATAGAAACAATTATTAGAAAATTTATTACCTCAGTTAAGATAGGTTTTTGAGGGGACTGGGTCACCTCAAAGCTAGTGGGGGGTGGGGTGGGATCTTCACGCGCTGGTTATTCTTGAGTTGTTTCTTCTCTTTGCCCCCCCGCCATCATATTTTTCATGAACTCTCACTATAATTGCATATTTTATTCAAGGATAGCTATTATTTCTCTCATCATTTTTATTTATTCACTTTTATCCTCCTCTTGTTTTTTTTTGTAAAAAAGTGTTTGGGGTGTCACACCAAAACCCACACCTCTGATGCGACCATACTTTTTTGGTTTCTTTAAGGAAATTGAAAGTATATCCACATCCAGTTTGGGTGTTTCTGATTCCTATGACTATGTCAGATAGAAAATATAGGAAAATAAGTAATCATTGTTATGTAATATCAATTTAAATAAAAATAAATATTTATTATGTCATACTTACACATGTTTCCCACACTTTTTTTTTTGTATTTTCATCTACCAGTATCCCATCTTTATTTACACGCACCTCCTTCCATATCACATGAAGTTGGATGGAAGTGAAATTGGATTTAGATTCATCAATCTACATATAAATAGAGGAATATAGTTATGGTGTTACTTTATGTCACATAAAATTATTATGGTAGATTTAAAATACATACCATTTTTTTTCAAGTTCCCATTATTGCTTTACGGCAGGGGTATGGTGGTTTTGCTGCTCGTTCCTTATTTTTAGCACTCAGTTGCTGTTTCATAAATAAAAAAATATCAATCAAAGTGATGAATAAACATATCTTCAAACAACATATTACCAAACACAATGTACATTAAGATATTGCTTTGTACGACGGCTAGTAAATTCATCCCATGCTCCTTGGGTTATCAGGTGTGCATAAATAGGAGGTGTGTGTAGGTTTATTTTCCCTTCTGCATCAGTAAGATAAAATTTTGTTAAATTTTGTTATAAAGAATCTGTGAATCCTTCCAAAAACCTTTAATACATATTTCCTATGCAAGTCATCCACTATAAATTCACTCTACAAGGGATTATGAAGAGTAAGTCAATGTTTAATTATTTTATTTTTTCAGTGTCTTAAGCCCGGTGACAACATGGTGCCATGACTGTACATCAATTGACACACATTGTTGAGTGATGATTCCAATGTAACTACTGAACATGGGATTGTTGGGGTTAACATGTTGACCCCACTTATTCAATCCGAACATATATTTAATGCCTTTCTCCTTTTCCTTAAGTATTTTTGCTAACACCGTCAAACTAAGAAACTCCTATTTTTTATGCACTTCCAGTGTTTCATTTACTACTATTTACTTAGTTTCAACATCATTAATATGTTCTTCTAGAGCTATAGAATCGGCATGTGCAGATGGTGGTTGTACCTTTGCACTGGGAGAAGCAGCAAAAACAGGTTGAGAAACATGTTGGTCCTCTGCACTATGAGTAATAGCAGGTTGAGAGACCTGTTGTGCCTCAGGATTGGGGGCATCATCATGTGCAGAAGTCATTATCTGTAGAAGTGGTTTAACATTTAATTTAGATTACATAAAATTAGCAACAAACTGATAATAACATAAGGTAACACGATGTATATTAAAAAAATATAACCTGATTATTGAACTCTTTTTTAAAGGCTGAAGGGATTTGACCCCTCTATAAATTATCTAAATCCCTTCATTGTAGTCTCCTCTAATATAAAAAATGATACCTACACTAGGAATACTGTGAAATTATTGTGACGTCCTAATGAAAGGGTCTTCCTCCATTGAATTTTTATCTGACCCTTCAGTTGTTTTGGTGGATAACAGAGCAATTGACCAATTTTGGTTTGTGGGATTTGGAACTTAAAATACCTGTACTTCTTATGACACCATTATAAATGGTTCGTCTTTGTACCCTTCCTTACTGAAATCAACTTTCACGAATCCCAAATCATCTATTTTAAAAACACTCCTGTTATCAACCCACTTGCATTGAAAAATCAGTACTTGGAAGTTCATATAATTTAACTCCCATATTTGTTTGATGATGCCAAAGTATGACATAATCACATAAATTGGATTTTTTTCCCTTAGCACCAAAATCATGAATTGCTTCATCAACAAGTGTAACTCTACTATTCTACATGGTAATATCTTCATCATGTTTATTAGTATAGAATGTATAACCATTAATTAAATAAGCATTATAAGATAATACATGTACAATTGGTCCTTCAACTAGCCATTAAAGTCATTCTAAAATTGAGTCTGTATTTTCATATGACTCCTTAAATATATGGTTTCAAAACCATCCTATAAACTTTATATTATGTGTATTTGATATCCATTTTCATCCCTTGATGGATTCAAATGCCTAATAATTTCTTTGTGGGTTTCGACATATGGGTCAACCTCTAAAATGTTATGAAAAATATAAAGGTAGGCCTGCTCCTGATATGTAATATTGATTGTGACAACCTCTCTTCCAGAAATTATTTCACCTTCAAGAAACCCAGTGTGATTAGAATTCGGTAGACCAATGCTTTCCATACTGGATAGGTATTCAGTACAAAATTCAATGGCTTCCTCAATAATATATTTCTCTACAATACAACCCTCTGACTGACATCGATTTTTGACATACCCTTTCAAAATATTCATATACCATTCAAAGGGGTACATCCATCTATAGTGAATAAGAACACATAGTCAAATATCTATCACCAAGTGACCCATCAAATGAACCATCATATTAAAGAATATCGGTAGGAAAAACATTTCCAATTCATATAATATAACAACAATTTCTCTTTCTATACTTGAAATTTTCATTGGGTCTATAACTTTTCTACATATAACTTTGAAAAAAACAGAGCTTCATTAACTTATAATGGACATTCTTGGGAAAAATTCAACATAAATCTATAGGAATTAGATCTTTCATCAAAACATAGTTTCCATGTGATTTCAGACCCTTTAAGTTTAAATCGGCCATTGACATGATGTTCTGATATTTGATGAATACCCCCCAGAACCTTTATGTCATTCTAGAAGTTTAAAAACTGATATCTCTCCTGCCTGGAAAGAGTGTAAGCATCTAGAGGAAGAAAAGATCATTTTTCACCCTTCACTAGTGCCAAATTTTCTCATATTCCCATGTCAACCATATCTAACCTAGCCTTAATTTCATCCATTTGTTTTGTCAGGTGCATTTAGAAACGTACCGATGAAACTATCACATTAATTTTTTTAAATATGAATAACATCAAGAAAGTTTCTAATGTGTCACACCTTGAGCTACACTTTATTTTAATTTAATTATTTGGGGTCTTTCTTTTGAGTTTCTGTTTGAACCGGTTTTAATTTAGAAAAAAAATTGGGTTCTTTTGCGGGCACACGATCGTGCATGGTGTCCAACCTCAATAAATAATGTTATTATTGTGTATTGTTTTATTATTTTAGTTTTATTATTAATATTAAATTTGTTATGATTTATTAGGATTTTATTTTATTATTTTAATATTTATTTTTTTTATTTTTATTTTTATTTTATTCTTTCTTATTATTAAAATTTTCCCTCACTTTATATTCCTTCCCCTATGTTTGTTAGGCGCTGGTCTTCCCCCCTTAAACCCTAAGAATCCGTTCCTTTCTCCCTCCCACCTCCTTCTCATAGGACCTCCCTCTACCCTCCCTTCAGTGATGAAACCGACAGGCGTGCTACAACTGTCTCGTGCTGCACCTTCCTTCTGACTCGCTTCGAACTGGCTCTTACCCCCTTTCTTCCCTTCTCCATCACTCCACCCCGCAACCCCCCTAGTTGGACTTCAAACTGGTGTTCCACATCCACCTCGCACAGCTTCAAACCCTCTCTTAGCCGTGCGACGCCCCCTGCCAAACCTTCTTGTAATGCGTGATCCACTTTGGTAACTCCTTTTTTAATGGATAGTTTTTTGAATTAGGGTTTCATGATATTTGGGGGGTTTATTTTGATGATTTTGGTTCAAATTATTGAATTAGATTCAAATTGAGGTTACTTGTGGTGCGATTGGTGTGCATTGATAGTTTCGCACTGAAATTTTGAGGTTCTCTACACTGAGGTAGGTGGTACTATGTATATTTATAGTTTGATGAATTAATTTGTGTGTTTAATCAATTTAATGTGTTATTTGATTAGTTTTCTTGGTGATAATGTAGTTTTACTTGAGGTTTAATATGATTTCGACGTGTTTAGTGACATGTTTATGTTATATGAATGTTTTGATTCCATGAAAACCCATGCTGAGCTATTTGTAGTGTTTTCTAAACTGTACTGTTGGTTTATTATGTTGTGCAAGGGATGCAAATTCTATTTTGACATGTAAGTGGTGTGCGTTTGGCCTTAGAAGAGGATTTTGGGTGGGATTTTATGTTCAAAGTCTTATGATACATCTTGGAGTTGTTTCATAAAATTTTTAAGTGGTTTATTAAATCTTATAAAGTGTGTGAAACATGTTTGGATATTTTTTTGGAATGCGTATCTTTTCAAAAGTGGGTTTGAGTATGAAAATGGGGGTATTTGTGTGAGTGTTCCTTGTTGTGAAAATGGGGGTATTTGTGTGGGTTTGTTGTAAATTCTTTCAGAAGATGGAAAGTATGTTTTAACATATCTTTGCTATATGTTTGGTTTTAAAGTGCCTTTTTCTATTTGAAATTGAGTGTGTTATTGGTGAAAATCCATGATGTGTTATTTTGAAATGTTTTATAGTTTGTTTAAGTATTTAATTTTTTTATTAAATTATATGTGTAGTACTTTGGACCTCAGTATGATGGTTTTGGACTACGGGTGTCGAGGATTCCTACATGTACATGCATAGGGTAAGGCATATATATATATATATACATATTCCCTCTTTGTACATATTCCCTCATGGAATGGGGAATATGTGAAATGCAGCTAGGGGTGTATATATATATATATGTATAAATGTATGTGCGTGTATGTGCCAAGGGTCGGTTCGAGTGGTCGTTGGAGAATAGCATCATGTCTTAGGCAGGTTCCCTATGCCATGATCTTTAATTAGAATTTCCATTATTTCTTAATGTTCCTATAAAATTATTTCCTTGGTTTTTATATGAAATGCATAAGAACTATATATATATAGATAAATGGTAGGTGGTTCCATTCCCTATCATCGCTAGATGAATTTAATTATGCTTGTTTTAGTTTATAAATGTATTCTTTGATTTGTGAAGTGTTTTAAAAGGTGAACAGTTTGTTTAAAAAGTGTATTTGAAAAAGGGATTTTTCTATGGTGTGTGTAAATTAACAAAGGTGATTTTTTTGTAAAGAAGGGTGTTTTCATTGAAATGTTTGGCCTTTGTGTGAATGTAGAGGTGTGGTGTCTGTGCATGTAAACTTTAACTTGAGCACAAGTAAAACCTAGGGTACCTAGGTGGGCGGACTAGGACTAGTATGCTTGATGATACGTAAGTGGTTCATCCCAATTTCATCAAGAAGGATTGACATTAAAATAATAACTAAATACTTGGGATGATTGGAAACCACTAGGTTATGGGAATGTTCCCTAATAGTGGCTCGTTCACGAGAACGTAGACCATTGTGGCTCCTATTCCAAGTTTTCACTGAGGTACAAGGTCTCTAGGGTCCCAAATTTTCTAGTTACCTATAGAGATTTCCCATGGTGCCTATTTGTGGAATAATGCTTGTGATGTGATTTTATTTTTTGTTGCTCATTTTTGATGCCCCAATGTGAAAAACCATATTTTAATCTTCATTGCTCCCCTTTCATTTAGAAAATTTAACTCATGCTTGTAATATATTTTGAAAATATAGTGGAAGAGAAATGATTTCCTAAAAAAAAGTAAACTTGTTACTTGGTTTTGAAAAGACTGAAAAACCTTACTTCAATGTGTATTATTTTCAAACTATAATGACTGGGTTTCTTTTTAAAGGAAAAGGCATAGGGAGTTTCT
This sequence comes from Viscum album, assembly GCA_963277665.1. NCBI lineage: Eukaryota > Viridiplantae > Streptophyta > Magnoliopsida > Santalales > Viscaceae > Viscum > Viscum album. The sequence goes on along the minus strand of OY728125.1, from coordinate 1,539,426,303 downwards.
TTTCCTTGGATTTATTACTGAGCATTTCGGTTCTCAAGCCTACTTTATTTTTAGTTTTAGGTTCTAGTCATGGATCTCTCTTGGAGAAATCATGGTTCTATGTTTGGTGGTAAACCATGGGGTCACTTGGTGGTATGCATATCTGATTATCTTTATTTTATTTTCTACTATTAGTGTTTACCTGTTTTGTATGATTTATTTCTGTTTATATGTCCTTTTTTTTCTAAATCATTCTAAAATACTTTTTTTAATGCCCGACACTAGTTTCCAGCCGATGGGGATTGATAACGCCCTTCAGGACATGCCACAAACTAGCTCGGGTGACCGGTTCAGGGTCGACCAGGGTTGGTTCATGAAAAAATGGTATCAAAGGCATGTTTTGTTCTTGTTATTTGGGGTGTTAGGTAGATTAGAGATAAGAATGTTGGTACTCAAGTGGTAGGTGTGGGAAGAGTGTCAAAAAATATTGCTCGTTCTGATCCTTGAGTAACTAGGGGTAGTTCAGGATTTAAGTTTTTGGTTTTGGTCTGGGTGGATGGGGGATGATAGTAAGAGTAAACCGACACCACAAACAATCTCACATGGAGTATCAACCCATGTCATGCCGAGGGTATGGTTTGAAACTCCTAGGGGTTGGAACTTTCCTAGGACATGGTTTGATAAACCATGTAGCCAGGTTAGGCACAACCACTAGTTCTCTATCTAGGTGCTTTAGTGTTGGTGATGTCATGGTTCAATTTTGGGTTGGTGCAAAGGGGGTTTTAAAAGGAAATCATACTTTGGGGTTGCTCTTATTTTCTCTTAGTGATAGTTTGACATGATTTTTGGGGTGTTTCCCTTAGAACTTGTTTTTGGAATTTGGTGTTTAATTTTTTGAAATCAGATTTCTAAAAGAATGTCTTGGGTTATTTGAAATCTAAGTGAGTTATTTTGGAAATAGAAAGAATTTTAAAAATTTGTTTTGATTTTTTGAAATGCTTTTGGAAAAAACATATTTTCAGAATATAGGGAATGTTTTTTTTTGAAAGAGGAATAGAATTGTTTTTTACAGTGGTATTCCTATAGGTGCTTGCGTGTGCATATGGATGTGATTAATGGACAGTTGGTGGATCATGTGGATGAGTGCCGGATTGGAACGAAAATGCATATCTATGAGGCATCCGGGAATATCAGTGGTGGGTGATTGATTTTTAAGGCTCCTTATTATTTTTTGAAAAGTGTATTTAGATGAATAGATAGAAAATTTATCGATGTTTTCCTATGTGTTTTGGTTATATCGGGAGTTTTGGGATGATTTTTTTTGAGAGAACCTAAGAAGAAAAGTGAGTTTTTCTTTGAAATGGGTTTTTGTGATTAAATTAATTTGGAATTGGAAAATGGTTTTGAGTCTGGAGTGAATACAATGGTTTCAAAAGAGATTTTGGGATTTGTTGTATAGTGGTTGGTTTTTCAAGCAGGTGTTTTTATTTGAGAATGGATTGATACATTAAGTTGGAATTTTTATATTTGTGTATGAATTTTGGATGTTTGTTTTGTGAGGTGATTGGTTTTGTGGAAGGTTGGTTTTGTATTTATTGTTTGGATATTACCCCTAGAAAGGTCCCATGGGTTTCCAACAGGTCTCTCTCAATTCTTAGATTAGTCCAGACTCTCAAAGGAGTGACGGAGTTGGGTTCTTCTCGATTGTGTCGGTTGTTTGTAGGCATTGAGGTCAGTTGAATATTGTTGAGTGATTTGGGAAAGTTGGAAGTGTCTTCAGTTTTGAGGGACTCCAAATGTTGTGCGGGTTTAAGTTGTCTCGAGTATGTTTGGAGGAGCTGGAATAAACTAGTGAACGGTGATCGTTCCATTTTTTTTGTGAATGGGGATGTCTTATGTGATCCTCAAGACTAGCTTCATCCTGTGGTTGTACCTAAGTAAGTGAAGGTGAGGGAAAGTGGTGGAGCTCATAGGTGCTCGACTAATCAATATATGTTGAAGGAGTCGTGCTGAACCTTTGATGAACCAGTTTCATGTTCCCCAGAGGTAGTGTGGAGCTAATAGATTAAAGCTCGTAATAGTTGTTGGTCTTGTTCATATTGTGGTATGTTAAGGTTCCTCATATGATGAGGAGTGTGAAATGAAGGGACCTATTCTTGGAGTGATCCTTCCATCAGGTTGTGTTGCACGTTTTATAGACCACTCAATTGCCTATCTCTAGTGTGGTCAGTCAGGCACTCTAAGTCATTTTTCACAATTCTTAGTTGGTATATTGTGGTATTTTAAGGTTCCTCATATGATGAGAAGTGTGAACCGAAGGTACTTATTCTTGGAGGGATCCTTCCATTAGGTTGTGTTGTGTGCTTTATAGACCACTCAATTGTCTATCTCTATTGTGGTCAGTCGGGCACTCTAAGTCATTTGTCACAATTCTCAGTTGGTATATTGATGGAGTGTCCACTTGGGACATGAGGAGAAGTCTACAGGTTTCTTTTACAGTAGAGGATGTTATATTAGGAGATGGTTAACTTATGACTGTGAGGTGGTAGATTCTTCAAACATCAGGGCCCAAGCCATAAGTCCCAGGGTGAAGCTTTCTCATAGTCAAAACTTGTCAGATGTGGGATGGGTTTGGTCCAAATTAAGTCCGCAGTGTTGGGATGGGGATGAATTAAGTTTCCCTATTTTAGTATTATCTCTGAAGGATTCATTTTTGTTGTGAAAGGCATAAATTCCTTGTCTCATTGTTGTGTTCTTCATTATTGGGAGTCCATCTCGGGTTCTAAGGAGGTTTGGAGAATCCGTATTCTTGTAAATCCAGTAGGTTCGCTCTATGAACCTTATTATGGGTCGGTGAGGGATCAAAATTGTACTCGTTTTGGAGAATCTCATGTCTTGTGGAATTGGAGTGCACCTGTATAGTTCGCCTCTTGGTTAGGGGTTTCTGCTATCAAAACCCTCTCATGTGGTGGAGTGTTGTCCACTGTGGGAATCTTCTGTGTAGGTCAGCCCATGTTGGTGGGTTTGTGATGAAGATTTAATTCCATATTGCTCAAAGTAAACTGAGAATGCCTGCAATGGTGTCGTGGTGCTAGGAAAATTTTAAAATGGTGGGGAGACCCACTACGGGTCTTGTTGACATCTCCTCTTGTTTTGGTTCTGTTTTCATTATGGATATTGGAGGATCAATCCAGTGTTAAAGGTTTGTCTGGGTTTGTGAGTCACTTTGGTTTGGATAACCAATGTTTGATAAGAATCCTAATATGGTAGGGAGACCACCATAGTACGAACATGTGGAAAACCTTATTTTCAAAGTTAACTTGGGGGGCAACCCCTTGCTTCTTCTCCACCCTACCTTGACCATGGTAATTGGTTAGATCAGGTAGTGGGTCACCTGACGAGTATTATTGGAGGTCTCGAGTGGCCCTGGTGATCCCTAAGTTAGGGGTCAGAGTGTTCCATGTTGTAGTTGTGTTTGGTGGTGAATTACTTATTGTTGGTTATTTTTCTTGGTGATTATGGTTTTGAGATCTTTGGAGTTTCAGGTCATGGGAATTTTTGAATGCTCAGTCTTTAGGTGATTGAGTTTTTGTTTTAGGTATCTTTGTGGTATTTCTTGGAATCTTGGGTTGGTCAAGTCTTTTGGGACTTTCTGGGGGAATAAAGTGTCATGGTGGAGAGAATTGTCACACCTCAACCAACACTTTATTTTAATTTAATTATTTTGGGTCTTTCTTTTGAGCTTCAGTTTGAATCTATTTTAATTTAGAAAAAAAATTGGGTTCTTTTGCAGGCGTGCGACCATGCGCAGTGTCTAGATTCAATAAATAATGTTATTACTGTGGTTGGTTTTATTATTTTAGTTTTATTATTAGTATTAAATTTGTTATGATTTATTAGTATTTTATTTTATTCTTTTATTATTTATTTTTATTTTATTATTTCTTACTATTTTTTCTCTCACTCTATCTTCCTCCCCCCTATGTCCGTCACACACTGGTTTGACGCCCCCTTCAGCCCTAATCAGTCACTCCTTCCTCCCTCCCTCCTCCTCACTGAACTTTCCTTCACCCTCCCTTCGGTGACGAAACTGACTGGCCACCACATCTACCTCATGCTGCACCTTCCTTCCGACTCGCTTTGAACTGGAACTTACCCCTTGAATACCTTCTCCATCACGCTGCCCTACAACCAACTCGGCTAGACTTTGAACCAGAGCACCACAACCACCTCACATAGATCTGTACCATCTCTTAGTTTTGTGACGCCCCCTTCTGGACCTCCTTACAACACATGATCGACTTTGGTAACTCATTTTTCCTATGAAAGGTTTTTTCATTAGGGTTTCATGATATTTTAGGGATCTATTTTGATGATTTTGGTTCAAAGGTTTGAATTAGAGTCAACGTGAGGTTTCTTGTGGTGCGATTGGTGTTTTTTGATAGTTTTATACTAAAATTTTGAGGTTCTCTACATCGAGGTAGGTGGTACCATGTATATTTTTTTGATGAATTAATTTGTCTGTTTAATCAATTTAGTGTGTTATCGAGGTAGGTGGAATGAACTCTTCATCACAAATCCACCAACCTGGGCTGACCTACACAGAAGATTCCCACAGTTGACAACACTCCACCACATGAGAGGGTTTTGATAGTAGAAACCCCTAACCAAGAGGCGAACTGTACAGGTGCACGCCAATTCCACAAGAGAATTTTGGGTGGGATTTTGTGTTCAAAGTCTTGTGATACTGCTTGGAGTTGTTTCATAAAATTTTTAAGTGGTTTATTAAATATTATAAAGTGTGTAAAACATTTTTGGATATTGTTTTGGTGTGTGTATTTTTTGAAAAGTGGGTTTAAGTATGAAAATGGGGTATTTGTGTGTGTGTTCCTTGTTTTTCATTTTTCAATATGTATTGTAAATTCTTTCAGAAGATGGAAAGTATGTTTTAATGTTGCTCTGTAATACATTTGGGTTTAAAGTGGATTTTATTACTTGAAATTGAGCGTGTTATTGGTGAAAACCCTTGATAAGTTATTTTGAAATGTTTTATATATTGTTTAAGTGTTTAATTATTTTATTAAATTATTTGTGTAGTGCATCGTACCTCACTAAGATAGTTTTTGGCTACGACTGTCAAGGATTCCTACATGTACATGCATAGGGTAAGACACACACACACACACACACACACATATATATACCCTCTTTGTACATATTCCCTCAGGGCATGGGGAATATGTGCAATGAAACTAAAGGTGTATATATATGTATAAATGCATCTGTGTGTATGATCCAAGGTTTAGTTTGAGTGTTCTTAGGCAAATAGAGTCATGTTTGATGTAGGTTCCCTATGCCTTGATATTTAATTAGAATTTCCATTATTGATTTATGTTCCTATAAAAGTATTTTCTTGGTTTTTATATGAAATGCATAAGCACTATTTATATATATAAATGGTAGGTGGTTTCATGCCCTAGAACCACTAGATGAATTTAATTATGATTGTTTGATTTTATAAATGTATTCTTTGATTCGTAAAGTGTTTGAAAAGGTGAAAAGTTTGTTTAAAAAAATGGTATTTGAAAAATGGTTTTCCTATGGTGTGCATAAATTGACAAAGGTGATTTTTTGTAAAGAGGGGTGTTTTCATTGAAATGTTTGGCCTTTGTGTGAAAGAAGATTTATGGTGTGTGTGCATGTGAACTTTAACTTGAGCACAAGTGAAACCCTGAGTACCTAGGTGGGAAGACTAGGACTAGTATGCTAGATGATACATAAGTGGTTCATCCCAGTTTCATTTAGCAGGATTGATGTTACAATACTAACTAAATACTTGTGATGATTGGAGACCACTAGGTTATGGGAATTTTATCTACTAGTGGCTCATGCATGAGAACGTGGACCATTGTGGCTCCTATGCTGCATTTTAACCAAGGTACAAGGTCTCTAGGATCCCATATGTACTAGTTACCTATAAGGATTGCCCATGGTGCTTGTTTATAGAATAATTCCTATGATGTGATTTTATTTTCTATTACTCATTCTTGATGTCCCATTGTGAAAAAACCATATTTTATTCTTCATTTATATAAGGCCCCAGCCTTAAACATTACTTAATCTTGAGATATTTCAAGAATAAACCTTGAGAATCTTTTCAGGTTTAGAGTTTTAGAGAATTAGATCATAAAACATGAATTACATCCCACATTTAAACAAAGTGGTTACATAAAAGATAATATTAATTTTTTTCTATCAATGGAAACATATTTAAAACAAAACATGGATTCTTTCATGAAACTTCCTTGACCCTATCATCACATCATGTACCTTTCCCTTGACCTGTGAAAAACATTTCAAAAACTTGGGATGAGCATAAAAAGCTCAGTAAGGGAGATAAAAGTATGAAATGAAAACATTAGTCCATTTATGAAATCATAATTTACTCATAAAACATAAGAATTTTAACATACCTCATAAAATCATGAATAAATCATAGAAATCATAAGACATAAAGGTAACTTGAGGCATTCATAACATTCTTACGTAGGGAGTAACCCTCATGGTTATGTTTGGAATACCCATCAAAGTATATTCCCTAAATCTCTTCGGAAAAACCTTAACGTTTAACTCCTTCGTGTTACCCAATGCATTGGAGAGCTATATCGGGCTCACCTGCCCTTAGTTTATCATGGAACCACCCGTCTTCATAACAATTCCCAATAACCATAACATAATCGTATCACGTGAAACATGCATAAAGGAAACATAAAATTTCCACATTTCAATCACAAGATATCAATACAACACATTGATATAATAAAAAAATTATGAAAACCATTTTCAATACCAAAAAAATGAAAATTAATACATGTTATTTATTTTTCATTTAAAAAAAAGTTATGGCTTGTAGAGGAAGCCGAAACTCAAATAACGGTCACGACAGCGGAGAAGTCGTTGTCGCCGCATACGTACGACAAAAAAAACATTCCCTTTTGTAGTTTAGTAAACGCTTCGTATAACAAATATTCCTTTTGAATAAACGTAAAAGTCAAAGGGGTTTATACACCGTATAGAAGAAATATTTGTATAAAACAAAATATGCCTCAATGAATGGAGATTGAGACGAAGTCCCTTACCTCGTGTCCGACTTGACTCGATCATTCTTTAACCTCCTAAATAATAAACTTGAGTTAATCTCTACTTGATTAAGAACCTTTTTCAAGTTCATTATTCCTTTTTATATCACTTATTACCATGTCATGAACACTATGTAATTATTTAAGTTAATAACAGTCGTTTTAACGATCATTGGTACTTGAGTAAAAAATAAACTCTTTATAATTGCAATTTGTTCATGTATCCATTATATCCAGAGTTATATTCATTATGTAGATATCATATATATAATATATATCCAGTATATACATGAATTTATAATATTACATAACATTTAGAGGTAAGAAATGAAATGCACCGTTCATGGAGACGGTAAGCCGTACGTACGCATGAATGCTACTTTCATTTCTATTTCGTATTTTATGGAATGAAATCATAATGACATAAAGGTATATTATAATTCCAGTATAATTTCATATATAATATCATTAAATTTGTCCTTTATACATACCACATATGGTATTAACGAATCAAATCACTTTGAGGGGGCGGTAGTCCGCACTTCCTAAAATGAAGATATCACGTTTACCTATAATGGAAACCATAAAGGTATGCCATAAATGAAAAATACATAAGCTTAAGGAAAACATAAACATATATAAATATCATATATAAATATAATGACATCTTAATGGACACCTTTGAAGGTGTTAAAAGAATATTGAACAATCATCGTTTCGTGAGGCAGAAATTCACCATCCACAGAAACAGTATGTTCTTTAACCATTAGATGTAGGTGTGTGTAAGTGTAGCTCGAATAATTCTTATAAAAACATCCTAGTATATTGAAGATACTGGAGTTGTTACAAAAGAAATGAATAAAAATATTTTAGGGGGTTTGATAATCAAAATAAAACAAAATAACACAAGTGAAGACATTACCTTAAAATCGGGTAACTCTCTTTGGTTTGAACCAAAAGGGTTTCTTGAAGAGATTCCTGCCTAAGGTAAGGCTTCTAGGATGAGGATAGGGATGTGGAGAGACAAAATGATCAGAGATTGTCCGAGGCAAAGGCTTGAGAGGTGTGGGTAAGGAGGTAGAGGTGGGGGCCTTTTATAAGAGGAGAGGAGGGGCACTCTTGGAAAGGTATAAAATGTTACTTTATTTTCAAATGATTTTCGGATTTTAAAGGTACCACATTGATTTATTTTGAGGATAATGTGATAATGGTTCTATATATACTCATCCAATAGGTTTTTGACATGTGTAGGTCTTATATTTTACATTATCTTTTCATTTTATTTAAATCGTTAAATAACGAGGTAATCGCTGCATCATCATGATGTCATGAATAATTTAATTTATTTAATGTCTAAAAATTATAAAAAAAATACTATGATGTAGGAAATCTTTTTATATTTCCAATGACTATTTATAGTCAAAAATATTACTTGTATAACCCCATGTAAAAATTGTTTTAGTAAAACAATACATGTTTGTGTCATTTTTACTTTTACTTTAAATAAAAGGCATTAATGTCATTATCTTATCCAAGTGGCTCCATGGGGTCCCAAAAATAGACCCATGGGTTGTCTTGGTCGGCCATGACACATCCAATAAGGGTAGGACATGTGTCAAGGTCATTTCATTTTATTCTAATATCATTTTTATCTTAAATCACACTAATTACCTTTAATCACGATTAAAAACTTAAAAGTTACTATTCACCAAAAAAAATTATTTTAATCCCATTGAACCACATTTTTCTTCCTAATGAAAACCATGTATGTCAGATTTTTGAAATTCAAAACACAGAGGTGGTAAAATTTCTTTTAAACGAAAAATCAGTTTTTTAAGTACCACTTAGTGGTTTCGCTATTCATCAAAAATTGAAGTTTTTCAGAAAAATACCAAAACTTCACCCTAAGCTATATTTGATATTCTGAATTCAAAAAATTATGTCTATTTTACAAAATTCAAAACATATAAGTGACAATAATTAATTTAATAATTAATTCCTGCTGTCAAAACAAATAGCGTGTTTTTATGAAACAATATATATCAAAAGATTGACACTAGTTTAAGTCCAATTTCAAAGTGAAATTAATTAAAATGACCACCATTGGATTAAATGGTAAAAATATATTCTAATTTTACTTTAAAACCAATTAAAAAGATAATCTAACTATATAAATAAATTAGATTAAAAAGAGGTTTTGAATTAAAATACAACACTTTTCACTATTCATTAAAAAATGAAAATTATTAGAAAAATACCAGAAATTTATCCAAAGTAAATTTCAATGTCCCAATAATAAATAATAAGTTTATTTTGACAAATATAGATTATAAAATTTTCAAAAGATATATTTAAAAATGGTTCTCCGTCAAAAGGCGGTAAAACAATCTTTTAAAAATATTAGAGTATTTAATGCTTAAGGTTGGATTTATTCTCATTTTAAGCCTCTAAAACACTATCTAATTCATAAATTGACATAGATAACTATATCTATTATTCATTACTTACTTGGTATGTTACAATTTCTCCCCTTTCATTTGGAAATGTTAATGCATTCTTGTAATATATTTTGAAAATATAGTGGAATAGAAATGCTTTCTTAAAAAAAAGTAAACTCATTAATTGGTTTTGGAAATATTGAAAAACCTTATTTCAATGTGTATTATTTTCAAACTAGCATGATTGGGTTTCTTTATAAAGGAAAATGAATAGGGAATTGTTATTCATTGGCTTCCCTACTAAGCATCTTGGTGCTCTCACTTACTTTATTTTCAATTTTAGGTTCTAGTTGTGAATCAATCTTGGAGTGAGTGCATTTATATGTTTAGTGGTGACCCATGGGGTCACTTGAGGTATGTATAGCTGGTTATATTTATTTTATTTTCCACTGTTAGTGTTTACCTATTTTTTTCAATTTATTTTTGTTTATCTGTCTTTTATTTTCTGGTCTAAATCATTCCCAACTGCTTGTTTTGATGCCCGACACTAGTTGTCAGCCTATGTCGCAGACCGACTTGGGTGATGTAAAAACGTGGAATTTCTGTGTATTGTTTTTATTTATATGGAATTATTTTTAGACTGTGAAATCTGACGACACGTGATTCTGAGGCCCAGAGTGCCCGGAATGATATGTCCAAAAAGTGTTAAGATTAAAATAGAACGCGTGATTAGTTTTCCTAAAAAAGTGGAATAACTCTTAAATGGGTTCCGGGATCATAAATCCAAGGGCACCATTGAATTCAAGATGGTGTGCTTACCCTGGGCATGAATTAAGTTTAGTCTTCGCAAGACTCTAGCAAGAAAACCCTAAAATGGAAAAACAGTATATAAAATAATTAAATAAAATTATTTTATTTTTTAAATGCTTATAACTCACAAACAGTGACTCAGATTAAAAATTTGAGACAACCAATGAACTTATGAGTGTATTCTTTCCTTAGGCAGATACTAACATTGGCCAGCGCGGCCCGCCAGTGGAAGTTAGTTTTTGACCATAAATAAAATAATTAAGTAACAATTATTTTATTATAAAATCCTTAAAATATAAACAGAAAATTGGATTGAAAATATGAGAGTATCGTTGAGATCGCGAGGTCATGTTCCCCTTAGGTAGAGCCTACCCTCGACCGGTGTGGGTCGGGGGGAATGTTAATAAATTTTTGAACTTTTTTTAAGGTACGTTCAGTAAACGTGCATGCAGGATTTTCTATCTTTTGAACGATTGCTCAGATCAAAAATATGAGGGTACTATTGAATTCCAAATTCCGAGATTCACCTAGGAATGAATTAACTTCTGATATGAAGGGCCGAGTGGAAAAGTTATTTTTTGGACTTTTCATGAAAAATAATAAAATAATTTAAATAAATAATTTTATTTTCTTTCTCACCTTGGAGTGGCGGATGGAGACTTTGTGGGGAAGAGAAAAGGTGGTGATGATGCGAATCAATGAGACTCATCAATGGATCATTATCTCACAGTGTAACAATGCTTTAATGACGTGTAACAACAGCGCTGTTCCTTAAATAAAACAGTGTAACGACACGGCGTCACGCCATAATGGGAACGCTGTGACGTGCTGCTATTTATAGTTCGAAGCACTGGGGAAATATGGATTAGAAATTTGGAAGATTATTTGGAGAACCTCTTACGGACATCCACCCCAGTGAAGAACAGAGAACGCCGATGGAACTTCTCCTTCTTTGATGCCTTTTGAATATCGGAACCGAGAAGCGACACTGACGTCTTAACCCCTTGAGGACGAATGTGCAACAACGAAGTTCAAGAGGCAGGGGTTATTTTATTTTAAAGTTTCCCCATTCTTATTTCAAAACGATGAATGCAGATTAACCCACAAACATGTTAATTTGTGGACCGTGCATTCTTGAGGGAGGTTGAATTTTTTTTGGGTTTCTTTATTTGGGATTTAATTATCTTTGTTATTAAAATTAAAATTCCCGGACCTCCCTTGTTTTGTAAACTTCTAACGCGGAGGGCCCATTACAACACAAACAAAGACCGATCCCCTTTTCCATGGGTGTTATTCATGTCCAAACTTTCGAATCAATGATAAGGAAATTTTGAGACCATCGCGGTGGAGAGGACGATCCCCAGATAACACAGGTGCAAGCAGTATGAAGAACGGACCACCGGTGCATACCCAGTGGTCCGTGGAAGGATCTGCTGGTCTGCTGGTGCTAGATGTGGCATGTGGAAGAAGCCGTAGGTGGGAGGTGGTGCACCATGAAGACACGCCGAAGGAAGGGTCACGACCGAACCAGGTCGTGGCGCAGCAGGTGGCCAGGCTGTGGGGTACGAGACTGACGATGGAGGACCATGGTGCAGGGGTGGCCGATGCGAGATGATGCGGCAGTTCTGGGCAAGAAGGGCCGGATGTGGTAGATCTAGCGAAAGAGGGCCGCATGAAGGGATTTCCACTAGGGTTTACATAGGAGAGGTGGTGTGAAATCATGAATGAAGAAGATTGCTAATTGGAGAGAGAAGATTATTTTGATAGGATATAAATTAAATTTTTTTTTTTTGAAAAAGAGTAAAGTGGGGGGGGGGGGAGTCACGTGGAAGCCGTATACAGCAAAAGAATGCCCCATGCATTGATTGAATTTTTAGTTAATATAAATAAATAAATAAATAATAATAATAATAATATAATATTGTTATTATTACTTTTGTTGATAAAACACTTTTTATGTCGTAACTTCTTAGTGCAATATAGGTTTCATGAACCGTCAGTGGCAGTGCGACCCTGACTCCGAGAAAAAAATTCTTAGTCCAATATTGGATGTCTTTTTTGGGTTTTCGGATCAGGTACCCGAAGTGCTCGTGAAATAATTGATTTAATAATATTATTAAATCTTTGACCCGCCATAACTCTTGCGTGGTGTGTCTGATTGACTTGAAGTCAGTGGCAACATGATCCTGTCATTAAGACGTTCAATTCAAGTATAATGTTGAATATTAAATTCTGGTTTGTGGCTCGGGTCCACCAAACACCCAATAAAAATAATAATATTATTATTATGGGATCTTGTATCTGACATATCCGCCTCTTATGGTGTCAAAATAACGAACCATCTGCGGTGCTAAAATCTTTGAGATGAGACGGTACTTTTGAGATACTCTAAGTGTCTTTCAAAGAAAGTTGGAGTTTTGTTGAGTTGGATCATACTCAAATCCAACTGATCCCTCACCACTAAAATGCCTATATCTTACAGGACGGGTGTCCGATTGACGCGCCGTTTGTTGCGTTGAAACCCTTATAACATTACAGATCATCGGGTTACTTCTTCGTGGAACTTCGTACCAGTTTAAATACAATTTATGGCTTAAGGATCAGTTCTCCCAGAATCAAGCGTGCTATGAGTGGGAATCTAGTGCCTGGCCGTGATATGAAGAAGAAGAAGAGAGACCAATTCAAGTCAACATTAGAAACTCCAGAGTGGGATGATCTAGCTATATGATTAATCATACCTACCTCTGTACCAGCGACCAATACATGTCAGCACCAGTGACCAATATGGGTCAACACCAACGAACAATACGGGTCAACACCATCGACCAATACGGGTCAGCACCAACGACCAATACGAGTCATCACCAGCAACCAATACGGGTCAGCACCTGCGACCAATACAGGTCAGCATCGAGCGACCAATACGGGTCAACACTAGAGACCAATACGGGTCAGCACCAGCGACCAATACGGGTCAGCACCAGCGACCAATGCGGGTAAGCACCAGGGACCAATACAGTTCAACATCGAGCGACCAATACGGGTCAACACCAACGACCAATACAGGTCAACACCAGCGACCAATACAGGTCAACATCAGTGACCAATACGGGTCAACATCTAGCGACCAATACAGGTCAACATAAAATGACCAATACGGGTCAACATATAGTGACCTATACGTGTCATCAGTAGAGTTACTATGGATAGGATGATATGGATTTACGACTAGTCATCCCTATCCCAGTAACCTTGAAGTTATACCGTTAGAGTGAGCTGTCTCTTTTTCTTTGTGATTCATGATTTAGATCATGCTTATGATATTAACTTTGTGGCATTTATTGTGATTTTTTTTCCTTTGTTGATTACTGAGAGACCTTCGGGGGTCTCGGGGTCCCCTACTAAGTTGTTATACTCACCCCTGCATAGGATCTGCCTAGACGTGTGTGTCTGGTGTAGACTACTGACGCTCCGAGGCATACTTTGGAGGTTCAGGACTTAGTGGATCTTGGTGAGATGGGAGCAGTTGAGATCCTCTTCTTCGACTTCAGACTTATAGCTACTACCCTCCAGGTGGAGCTCCAGGGCAGATGCAATATCTATTTACTTTCTTTTCAGTTTTTAGGGCTTGTATTCTGGCCCACTATTTTCAGTTTACAGTTGTACTTATGGTTGTACTTTACTCTCGTGGTTATAACTTACTTTTGTTGGTTGTTTACTTAAGTTTCCCTTTTTGAGTGTGTACTGATCTCTAAGGAAATTCCTTCCCTATTAGGGAAAACCCTTCAGGTGCTAGTCACCAACCCCTGGCCTATGGAAGGTGGGCTTGTTGTAGTCACGTATGGGCCCCATGGGATGGGTCATGACTGGTGACTGGTTTAGGGTTGACCCGAATTTGTTCGTTATATGATGTAAAGAAAATTCCAGTATGGTAATTCAAAAAAAACTAATCTCTTCTTCCAACTGGTTTTCGTATGATTTTTTGAAAATGGTTTACCAAAAGAAGTGTTCACATCTTTTACTTTCTCAAAAATTTGATCACAATTTAGTGGAGATAGTGTTGTACGTTCTTCTGAACTTCCATCGAATGATGTCGTCCAAGGTTGGTACTTATGTCATCAGGGTAGAAATCTACGATGTCCTAGAAACACAATTTTCGATAAATGTTTCAACCTAATTGACTGTGTACCTTGTCTGCATATGTAACACCCATGAATTCCTGTGATACTATATCCTGAATAATTATTATAAGCAGGAAAGTCATTTATCATCCCATCCAACATGGATCTAAAAATGAAATTTTAATTTATATAATAATCATACAACATAACACCTGAATCCCACAATAATTTCAAATCCTCGATCAAGGGATCCAAATAAACATCAATTTCATTACCCAGTTATTTAGATCCTGATATAATCATAGATAACATGATGTGTTTTAATTTCATGCATAACTACAGTGACAAGTTATAATTTTCCAACATAACCAGTCATGTACTATGAGTGCTTCTTTGAAAAATAAAAGGATTCACTCCATCTGTAGATAATGAAAGATGAAGGTTTCTCAGCTCATTTCCAAAATTAGGATACTCATGATCGATTCACTTATACTGAGGAGAGTCTACCGACTGACATAGTTTTCCATCTTTATTTCATCTGTTTTCATGCCATGTCAATTAACATATGATCTTCTCATTTTTATATAGAGGCCTAAACCTTGGAATTATTAGAAAGTACCATACAACTTTCATAGGAAAGAATTAATCTTTCCTGTATCGAGAAGCACCACAATTTGGGAATTCTCAAATTGATTTGTGGTCCTTAAGAAATTGTATACAGTCATTCGGGCAAGCATGTATTCATTCAGAGATCATACCCATCGAACATAGAATTCAATTGGCATCGTATGTTCGGATTGGGAGATCATTATTTTCTAGGGCCATATAATTCAAGAGAGAAAGTAATTCTGTAAAAATGATGTCACTCCATCCATTTACAACTTTCAAATTATACAACTTTAGTATGGATGAAAATGCTGTATATTTAGTGCAACCACTATACAAAGGCGTCTTTGCACAAATCTTTAACTTCTAAAACAATTTTGGGCAATCATGAAGTTCATCTTATACTCTCCTTGTCATTTACTCAATACGATCTTCTTCATCATTGACATCTGTAATCATGTCCTCGATACAATTTTCTTCATTTTCCATACTTGTTATCATATTAGATGATCCATAAAACACACTCTTATCCCATCGACTAGCTACATTTTCTTTTTCCCCATGTTTATTCCAACATTTATAACTTTGATCTATTCTGTGACAAATCAAGTATTCTTCCAACTCCTCTAGAATAAATTTTCTTGAATAAAAATAGCATAAACATGAACAAAGGATTTGAGAAGGGTCATATGAATGATATTTTTCAAACTTGATGAACTCTTTCACTCCATCTTCATACTCTCTTGTCAAAAGATTGACATCCATCCGATCTTTATTCATATCCATCCTATTTGATTCAGTGATATTGATATTTAACAAAATAAATAAACAAAACATTAATATAAAAATTAACCAAGGATAAAAACAGTTATAGACTTTAAGTATCCTATTAAAACTATTTATAAAATCACAGTTTAAATTCCATTAAAAAACCAACCATTTACACAAATTCCTCTTTAAAATAACACACCCTTTTTAATATAAACCAATCAGTTTCAAAAACTCTTTCTCAAAACCCAAATTTCCTTTTTATAAAGAATTAAAGAAAACTTCATGACCCAATAATGTTAATCATTTAAAATGAGAGACAAACTTCAATATTTTACAAATTTTCATTTAAAACTTCACACGCCACTTGTGAAAATGAAACCAGCATTACATACGCTTTTAAAACATTCACATCCCTTTATGAAATCCAATCAGGTGAGTTTAGAAACACTTTTCCTAAAACCTATGCCCATGAAAAGTGTTTAAATTATTTTAAAGTTATTTAAAAAAAGGTATGTTGATCACATTTTTCAAACACTTTTCTTAGTGTATTCCAATAACACCTCATGGGAAGCACCACTATTTCAAAATATAGGAAAGGATTTTAGAAGTTTCTTTTATGTGTTCTTAATTGTTTGGACCCATAAGCAACCACATGACCATCATGGACTGAAAATATTCAAATCCTGACTCCTAATACCTCAAAATATAATCCATACTCATTACCCAGCTCATTTATGGTTAAGATTGGTGTTTTCATCAATATCACATTAAGATCTTAGAAGGATCACTCATGAACATCTAAATACTCATATTGATCTACACAAATTAGTTTAGGTCTTTTATAATGCCATTCCTATTTCGATGGTATTATCATAGATGGAAATTTGAAGTTAGTAGTTCATCCCTATCTCATATAATTCAAATCTCATCTTAGAATCCTCCACCATATCACATAGAGTCTTATCTAATACCATGTCTTATCCAAACCATCAATGTAGGGAGTATAACCAGCCTATGGAAACTTAAGCATCGTTACAAAGGGTAGTGATTAAGAACCCACTCCATATGAATCACCTGATTCCTAAAATTATTATAACTCATTCATATTAAAACATCCTAAAAGGAAAGTTAAAAAGGAATCAAAAACCCAAATAACTCCAACATCAACACTAGTGACCCCAGTAACTCACCACATCCCATTGTCCAACCATCAATTAGTTTGAGAATCTGTTTTGAATCTCCCTTGGAATGCATGTTCTGATTATGAATCATTACTTCCGGGTGGTTTCCATTGGATTTATTCATGGAACTGGAAACATACAACAATTCTTTATACAAAGGAACCTACTTTCCAATGGTAGGTATTCTTTAGGTTTAGAACTATGATACTTAAGAACATACGTTGGTAGAAAGGATGGGAGGTCAGACTCATCACACCCTTTTGGGGGGAATTATTTCCTACTCTGAGACTCTCTTATAGATTTAATATATTTTACTAAATCCTTATTAATTTACCGAGTATAACATAGGTTTCCCTTGAAATTTTCAATCAATTATTAGCATGTGTGAAATTTATAATCATCCATATGTATTCGAGGTTCTTCATTAATGGAGACATCCATATTAAGGTTATCCATCAATGGTATCCTTTCATATACTATTTAGATATTCTTTTAACCGTTGTTATGATAATACTAGTTTTTAAGCCACTCAGTGGGGCGCTCTGGAATTTATTAACGTCCAGGGAGACAAAAGTTTGTTTTGATGTTGGGATCATTCCCATAATGGGATACCTACGTATCCTTGTGAAAGTAATCAGAACCCTCATAGTTCAGTGGTGCTTAATGGGAAACATCATACCTTTTAAGGTTGTGTGATAAGGACCTAGCCGTGCAGTTTAATGTCATGTGGTAAGGGCATCTAAGCAGAAGGTGGTTAGTCAAATATTAGTGTGGGAATTATAACTAAGGAGCCTAAGGAACTTGGAAAGAATATGGGTTTCCAATTTGGATTAGAACTTGTTGGGAATATGGCCTAGGAAGAACATGGTTGATTTGAAGTGTTGGGTTTGAACCTCAAAAAGGCTTCCTACGTATCCCATTTGGATGGGAATCAAATACCACATAGTTCTATGAGTCTCATATGAGAGTGTTGTACTTTGAGAGAAATGAGTTTGGGATTACTTCCTGAAAATTATGCCTATTTATGGATTAAATGAGATGGATCTCAGGCCTTAGGAAGTCTCCCTATGTATCCCAATTATGGTGGGAATCAGATTTCTCGTAGTTCATTCTTGTGTGGATTTTATGAATGTTGTGATCATCAAATTTCTCAAAACCCATGTGATTCATGATCAGTGTGAGAAAAAAGAGGATGTGAAAGATTCAACAAACCATACACTCTCTCTTCCACTAATGGGAGAGGGTGGGCCTATGATGAAAGAAGTTGAGGAAACCATGGAAGAGGGAGCGAGGCGATGATCCTTTTAATGTGGGATGACATTAAAGATCATGCAGCCCAAATCTCAAAAGATTAGGGAATTACCTCAATGGGAGTGTCCTTTTAGGTTTGGTTAAGGCTTACTCCTAAGGAGGATTCCCATTTGAGATTGGTTGGGGCTTAATCCTAAGGAGGATTCCCATTTGAGATTTAACCTGGCATAAGAGTCAGGTGATGAAGTTAGAGGAGTTTCCTGAGGAGTGTATCAACTCAAGGTACTCTAGGAATCCATAAGGAGAGTCCAAACTCCTAACATGTGAAAGGAATCAAGAGGATTAAGTCAACTCAAGTCACTTCATTTAGTGTGATGGAGTGTCTCAAATCATGGTATTCCAAGGCTAGATGTTGGGCCACATAAAGGGCGTAATAAAAAATGTCGCTGACCCGACCTGAAAAGTTCACAGTGCGACTCTCCATTTTTCATGGGGATTAGTGAAGAAAGAGAAGAGACCATATTATAGGGTCATGACCGTAGCCCAACACTGATCCCGAGTAGGGGGTGTGGGCACAACCCCTGTAGTATGGACCATCGGTGTCGCGCAGGTGCTCCGAGTAGGTGCTTCACGCAGGTGCTCCATGTAGGTGCTCCACCAAGGTGTGTTGTGAAGGTGCTCCACCAAGGTGCATCATGCAGAAGCTCCGCACAGGTGTTATTCCAAGGTGTGTCACACAAGTTCTCCACACAGGTGCTCTGCCAATGTGCATCGCGCAGGTGCTCTGCGCAGGTACTCCACACAGGTGTTCCATGTAGGCCCTTGGTGCAAGTCATTAGCGCATCTTCATATATTCTAGACCCTGATGATAATTTTAACCACTTTTACCCCTTTAATTCTATCTTCTCTCATGTTTTGTAAAATTACTTGATAGTTCTTGAGAACCTAGGAAAAGGAGCTACACAACAGGAGCTTTAAGAGTTCTTCCAATTTTTTCAACCTTCTAGATGGGGAGCCCAAGGGTCCTATTTATTGGAAAGGAGGGGGGCTTGTTGAAGGGACTTTGTCCACATAGGTCCTTCATGTAGCTCTTCCGTGTAAGGGTGAGAAAATCATACTATCGCATAACTACTCCATATAGGTCATGGAAATTCCTTTATAAAATTTATCCATCTTCCGAGTTCCATAACTTTTGATCCATAAGTATGTTTGGGCTCCATGACCAGTCAAATCAAAGATCTCGAAGAGATATACACTTATTGAGATGGTGAATACATCATGTCTTCTTGGATGAAACTCATAAATTGAAATTTAATCAATAAAAACCTTTTCATCATTGATCTTAGAAATCCACAACCAACTTTTTTGAGTTGGGATCTTTCTACTCATCCTTAATTTTGGAGAAGTCTTTTAGAAGATAGAAATCAAGACTGAATCCTCTTCCTTCATGGTGAAGCGTCTTTACACATAATATTAATTTGTTTTCTATGTGAGAATCATATCTTCCATTTTGCAGAGAAGTGTGTGGAACACATTTCACGGTGTCTACCACATCAAGAAAAAAACAATACAGGGTACTAGAAAAGGAGATATAAGAGAATCATACACTCTTTCACACTAGTTCATATGTAGGGTGTGAGCTAAAAATTCTTTTTATGATCTCATAAATAATTCTCTTTGAATCCCTTCATAATATAGTTCATAAAGTTCTAGTTTGAACATAAGGTATAAAATATATTTTCACATGAATTATAAAACAAGTGTAAAAATAATAAACTTATATATTTTCAAAGAACCATGCTTTTTATAATATAAAAACAAGTATGGATAAAAATTTGAAATAAAAATATAAAAAATAGAAATAGGGCCTTTAAAACCATATAAGACATGTCAAATCACATTTTACCCATCTTTTAGAACATTTTTTGAAAAACTCTTTTTCATAAATAACCACAATGAAAAGCCATTTTCTTAAAACTCATTTAACAAATATCCAATTTTTTTCCTTTTTAAATATTTTTTAACCATTAAAATCAACCTATTTTAAAGTAATAAAATACACACTTGAAGTGAAACAATGATCATACATAGGTATTAAGGAAACAAGAAAACATAGTCTAAAAAATAACCAAATGATGGTGACATATAATAAAAAAACTAGGGGAATACAATCCATCCAAGAAAATAAATCCTCTAAAGTGTCCTAAGAATGATGTAACCATGACGTAAAACTTCCTAAGACTCATGTATTTGGATCTTGAATTGGAGATTAGGAACCTAGGTTGATACTATTTAACTTTTCATATCCAAGTAGTCCTATAGAACTCACTAGGATCTATCCTGATCAGGGGATCAAAAGAAACCCTGGTCCCTTATAGTACATTATAGGGACACTGAAACATATTATAAACTAACTCAATCTAACTGGGTCCTTACACTAGGAAGCACACTCCACACTAGAGATTTAACTTATCTGTATCCCTACCAGTCTCCTAGGATACCCATGACATTTCAATAGTGGAAGTGAGAAACCGATTAAATAATAGATCATCACATAAATATAATTTCAATAATCTAAAATTTAACCTCACCCCACCTCTTACACCCTCACAAGAAACAACCCCTTTCACATCATTTTATAATCTTCAGAATAAGAAAAAGAATATAAATAATCCTCCATGGGGTCACAATCCACAATAAGAACAATAAATTCATTGAGCTCAATTGAGGGTCTCCCATATTTATAAAATAACTTCCTTTAAATTACCAACTAGGATTTTACAAATGTCCTCGAGAAGCCAATCCATTTTCACCCCATTTGAGAACAACATTTCAAATTTCATCCAAAAACCATTTATCAAAATTCATGAGAAATTCCATTTGGAAACCCAACCATTTTCTATAAATAAATTTTTAAAATAATAAACCCTTTTATTTTTAAGGAAATATGTGCTAAGAACCCTTTTATTAAGCTTCAATATCCTTTTGAAAACATCTTAATCCACCATGAGAGTTAAGGGTCTGAAAAAAATTTAAATAGGTTGAAGGCCAATTATATTCGTTTTGAAAATCACGACTTTAAAATATTGCATATTCACTTTAATGAAAAAAAATTTTTATAACCAAACTTTCAAAATATTTAAATTCCTTTAAAAAATCCACTCAGGACTTTTAAAAAACACTTTGCATGTGACATAAGTCTATGACAAGTATTTAAACTATTTTAAAGCCAATTGAAATCCAAAAAAGTCATAACATAGGATCATAATTTCCTAATAAATTATTTGAAAACATACAAGAAGTTTATAAAATTTATTAAAAGATATTTCCAAAGAACCAACTACCTCACTCAAGAAAAATCGAAGCTAAAAATTATCGACATTAATGGAGAACACATAAATATGTCAAGTGACATACTACTCAACCCCTAATGAAAAAAATCCTCATCATTTAAAATAAATCACTCTATGCTCTAGTGGAATCACAATTAAAATCCATAACCGAGTCACACAAAATCAAAGGAAAAAATATGAAGAGGAACACTAACCAACATGCAATTCATTTAGTGCGCAAACAAGGACCACCAACGACAACAATTTTGTAGGATCAAAATGATGAATGTAGATGCTCAATATACAAGAGGGGGTGGGGTGAATTTTATTATTTAAAAATTCCTTTGGAACCTTTAAAGTTTAGTTTAACAAAGTTAAACAAACATTAACAAAACCTCTTAAAGAAATATTTTCTATTTTCTTAAAAGAAAGATTATACCTTAAAGTGTATAGAATCTATAATATAATCAGAGTAATGGAATTAGAAAGTATAATAAAGTTATAATTTCTTTCATTAACAAAGTTAAGATTACAGTGAAAATAAAACAATTTGAAATAGTAAACAAGTAACAACAAGATTCTTTTAACCCAAAGATAAGGGTATCTAACAACCTTGGATAAAGGTTACTTGATTTATACTTTCAATAAAGTCTGTCTTACCCAAACCCAGGTAAGCCCTCAATCCGAAGATCAGTATCTGTCTTGCTATTCCCACAAGCCCTCGATTTAGAAGGAAACCGGAACCTCTGTCTTCCAAACCTAGAAGCCCACGATCAGCATGATCGGAGTCTGCACAAAGCAAGTCTGAACAAGTTGTTCACACCCAAAAATTTGTTCACATCATCCGCACGAAGCACTGAGATCTGTAAGATCCAATCTCTCTAGAAATCACTTCACAGATTTTTCACATGCATCAAGTTCATCCACTCTATGCCTTGTTTGTCTCGTTCAAATGAACTTGTATTTATAGGCAAAGATTCCCAATGGTCGGCTCCACTCTAACAGTCATATTTTCCTTAAATTTTAGAGGGACCTAGACACGTGTCAAACATACAATGGTTAGTTTGTAACTGATTTTACGACATCATTTCAAGTAAGAAATGATGTTAGGTTAAAGATAAATGTTAAGTATAAGAAAAATTGGAATCTGATAATATTGGAATGATACATTAAACAACTCTAACATTATTAATAAAAACAGATTCTTAAGAAAAAAATTACCAAGAAAACAGATTCATAAGGAAAAGTAAATCAGATTGAGAAACCGGTATCAAATTTTTTCTAGAATTGGAATTATAAAATTGGAATGACTTTTGTACTAGATTTGGAATCATAAAACCAAAATAAATTTTATGTCAGATTCAGAATCATAAAACAGAATCACTTTTGCATCAGATTCAGAATCATAAAACAGAATCACTTTTTCACCAGATTCAGTATCACAAAGATGGTATCACTTATACATGAGATTCTGTATCAAAAAGACGATATCAATTATACACCAGAATTGGTATCATACAAACGGTATCACTTATACACCAGATTCAGTATCACGAAGATGATATCACTTATACACCAGAATCAGTATCATATAAATGGTATGAAAAATCTATAAATATAACAGAATGTAAAATCATAATGATACATCTGTAAGTATAACATAATGACAAATAATAATGATACATCTGTAAGTATAACGTAATGACAATTCTGGATCTTAAGGAAAAAACAGAACTTAAAAAAAAGTGTTTGTGATTTTAAAAATATAAAACCATAAGGAATGAAGAAGTCATAAGATAACCTTATTAACTCAAAAATATCCCCCTTTTTGGAAATAACAAACAACTTTTCTAAGGAAGAATATATTGACTTGGATAAACAAGTATGAAAAACTTATCTCCCCCTTTGAATGAGATTTCTGAATAATACGACTAACTCCCCCTTAGGATATGTTTCCCAAGGATCGTATTCTTGATCTTTAGTATATGGTTTTCATTCTTAAGAAAATATCCCCCCTTAGATAAACATCTCTTCTTAAAATAAAACTCCCCCTTACTCAGTCACTATCCTTTCTTACCATACTATCCCTTAATAGATTCTCCTCCTTTGAGATCTTTATTAAATTCTCCCTTTAAATAAATTCTCCCCCTTTGTGATTTTCAAAAAGAGGAAGAAAAATAATGGAGGAGCATAAGATGTACCTGTATGGTTAAGCAAGAATACATTCGAAAACAAAAGAAAGATACGAACATAGCTTCTTAATGAAATTTTGGAAATAAGGTTTAGATTACAATAAAACATCGAAATGTAAGGAAAAATCATCCATCCTTCTTTTTCTCAGAAAACATTTTCTTTATCAAGGATTTAAGTTTCTTCACTTCCTTATGATATTCCTCAAACTTCTTCAACAAGATCTCTTGATCTTGATTCTTCTTTTCTAATGACAAGATTATTTCTTCTTTAGAAGCCACCTTTCTCTCTAATTTAGATCTGACTTCCTTCTCACTGCTTATAGATTGGGAAACAGAATTGAGTTGACTAGACTTCTCAGAGATTGATTCCTTGACCTTGTTGAACTAGGTTTCACAAGTATTTAAAGCTCAATTTGTTGAATCCATGAAGTCACCGAACTATCTTATCTCTTCATTGATATTTTTGGTGCGGTCAAAGATTTTCTTACAAGTCACCTTATGAGCTTTGTAATCAATCAAAAGATTACTAAAGTCTGATTCTTGCTTGACCACCATGTCCATAAGCATAATGGTCGATTCTGTCTTTTGATTCATAGTTTCTTGCATTATTTGACTCTAGGAATCTATATTTGCAAGAACAAGAATAGTACTGACCAACTTTCTTAAACATAGCTTGACAAAGTCATGTTCAACAGATGAAGAGGATTTAAAACCTGAAACATCTTTTCCTTTCTCAACTCCTCTTGGAGTTAAGGAAACTGATTTTTCTATTCTCTTGAAAGACTTCTGAGTCATTTCTTTTTTAGTTGAGGCAACCAAAACACTTTTTCCTTTGAGAGGATTTCAAACTGTAGATTTTTCATCTAAAACTTGGGTAACATTTAGATCTCCCTATTCATCTTATTTCTCTTCAAACTCTTATTCTTTACCACCTTGATGATAAAAATCTTATTTCTCTTCTTCTTCTACTTCAGTTTATTCTTGTTCTTATTCTTCAACTTCTACTTCTTCCTCAACTTCTACCTCTTCCTCAACTTCTATTTCTTCAAATTGTTCTTAGACTTGTTCTTCGACTTGTTCTTCTGAAACAGATTTAGAGACTGAACTCAAAGAAGTTCCAACATAGTCTTCCACTTCCCTTAAAACATCATCATAGTATTCTTGAACTATCTGATCTTATATCTCTTGAACAGGTTCTGATAAAGATAGAACTTTCTTGGCTTTCTGGATTTCTGGAGTGGCAACCAATTTCTTATGAACAACTTCAGATTTCTGTACTTATTGAGACTTATTTTCTACAGATTTTAGAAGAGACTGACAAAATTTCACTTCCAAGGATTTCTTCTTCAGGATCTTCTCATTCTTTTATTTCTCAAGATTTTCATCTTGTTTGATTCTCAAGGCCTTAGCCTCTGCAGGGTTTAAGCCAAAGGAAGGATCTCCTTTCTTTTTAGTAGCTGCCATTTCTCTCCACTTTGCAACTATTGCATTAGCATAGGCTTTCAGTTTCTTTGCAGGAGAAGGTGCTGATACTGGGGCATCAGGAACTGGTATAGGCATGCTAGATTCTTCCTATTTCCTTTTCTTGGGTACTGATTTTGAAGACTTCAAAACAAAACCTTTTTTCTGGATAGTCATTTCTTCAAAAGTCTTGGATTCTTGTAAGAAATCTACCTTTATCCTTCTTAGAGTGTCATCGATGAGTAACAAAATCTTAAAAGGATTTGAGACTGACCGACATGGGACATTCAACTCTTGAAGGCACATGAAAATTATCTTAGAGATAGTTGCCGGATACATAAGTATATGAGATATGATGGATCCACCTTTTATTTCCTGGATGGTGAGAAAGATATACTTTACAAATTTGATCTTCCTTAAGTTGATGAGAAAGTATAACAGAAAGATATCACATATCTTTAGAGATTCCTTATCTCCTTTTCTTGGTATAAGAAATCCTTGCATCCAGAGAGCTACCATCTTGTGGTTTGTTGAGAGATTACTAATCTTCGGATTCTTAACATACTTGAGACCAAGATAATCCAGAGATTTGGATTTTTGAAAAGATCCTTCCTTCTTGAAAAGTTTTTGAGAGCAAAGAATATCTTCCCCTTCATACAAAATGTTAAGAACATTTTATTCCTTCTTGTAGGGGACTATATATGTCTTATCATAACATTTTAACTTAAACAGATTCTTACCATCCTTTTGAAAGAAAGTAACATATTCATAGAACTGAATAACTAGGTCAGGATTCACTGGATCCTGAATTTTCTTCTTAGCCATACAAACACTTTCCCATCCATTAGTTCTTATCACCTTAGAGATAAGGGAGTCATATTTTGAAAAGAAGTTAGGGAAAACCAACCTTTCCCTAAATATTGACCAATCCTTTATTTCCTTGCTAGTCAGTATCTGGTCTGCTGATGATTCAGGAGTCATTCAGGGTGATAGAGACAAAAGAATCGAAACTAAAGATTTGATGGAAACAGAACTTCAGCACAGAGATCAGTAAAGATGGTTCATCGCTTATAAATGAGGAAACCCTTATATAGACGAGGCTATGACCTTTCAACTTTCATAAGATAATCAAACAACTGAACATAACCTGATCTGATCTGATGGTTGAGTATGGATATAGGAAATATAAATTCTGATCTTTTGTATTAATGTAAACCGGAATTGAAAATTTTGAAATACCAATAATTGAAACTTCAGATAAGAAAATAAAGAGTAAGGAAGTGTACCTTTTGGAATACTCTAAGGAATTTAACATAATTATAATAATTTTCTTGGAATTTTTAGATTCTGGGATATCAATACCAAAATTTACAATACCAAAATTTCCAATACTGAAATTTCCAATACCAAAATCTCTAATACCGAAATTTCCAATAAAAAAATTAGAAAAAATTAAAAAAAATTTCTTAAGAAAAGAATAAAAACAAGAAATCATATGTACTTCCCCTGAAATAAGGAGTAGTTTAATGTTAGGAGATGATTTAAACAATAAGTAGATATGAATGATTATATTACAGAGATCATTCCTAGATTTTGTTTAATATATTCAAATCTATCAGAAGATAATGGTTTTGTAAAAATATCAGCAAGTTGTTCTTGCGTTCCGATGAATTGAAGAATAATATCTCCTTTATTAACCTGAAAAAGTTGAGTTGGGTTTTCAGAATCAAAACTTTCTTGGATCTAGAATTTTTAGATAATAAAATTTTTGGTATCCAAATTTGTTTAGAAAAGTAGGCTTTATGAAACCCAAGATATTGAACATTATTTAAAGAACAATTCTTCTTCCAATGCCCACCATTTTAAAATATAGTACAAAAAGGGGCTCTTAGAGGAACAAAATAATTGTTTCTAAAAATAGATTTTTCATGAGAATAACCATATCCTTGATTATTACCATGGGGTCAGATCTGAGAATACATCTTGTCAAAATTTTCCTTACTAGAAGTAAAATTTTCAAGAAGTTTCTTCAAAGAAAAAATTTCACACTTTAGTTATAAGACTAAATTTCTATCCTCTGAAATAATAGACTTAGAGTTAAGTTTATCCTATAAAACATCTTTTTCAAAAAACTGATTTTTAAGATCTTTAGAAATCTTATCCTTCTCAGAATTAGCTTCCTCAAGTTTCTTAGAAATATTTTCTAAAACATCATTTTTCTTATCAAGATCTTTGGTAAGATCTTAAATTTATTTTGTTAAAATAAATTCTCTAGAATTTTCTTTTTCAAGTTTCTTAGAAACTTTACAATTTATAATCTCTAGCAACTTAGAAAACCTAGAAACTTTCACATAGGAAGGAAAATCATTATCATTATCTAATGAAGAAGATTCTTTATCTGAAGAAAACTCTTTATCATGAAAATTTTCATTCAAAGACATATTGGTTAAGGATTCAACAATTCGTACCTTATCCATAAGACATTGATTTTGAAATGGATCTTGGGATATTAAACCAATATTCTTTTTCTCAGAAGATTCATAATATGAAGAATCATCAGAAGAGTCTCCAACACTGACACTCCAAGTTTCATTGGATTTTAGGACTTTCTTATGCTTTGATATGTATAAATTCTTCTTATTTCTGTCAAAATTCTTGTCCTTCTTGTCTCTTTTCTTAAGTAAGGGACAATCAGGTCTAATATGACCAGTTATTATACATTCATAACATGTCACTTCTTCATATTTCTTATCTTTTCCATATTGATTCTTGTATATATATTGAAAGTTATTCTGCCCAACAATATTATTCATCCTCCGAGCAAGATTGGATAACTCATTTTTTGAAGTTTCACTTTCACTAGATTCATATTAAACAACAACCTTCTTAGATTTAGCTCTTGTAACTCTCTCAGGAGTCTTGGATTTCATATGATTTTAAATATTTGAAAAAGAAACACCTCCATTTCCATTCTTCTTCTTAATATTATCAGAATCTCTCTTCATTTTGGTTTCATGTTGAAGAAGGGTTCCAAACAGTTCATCAAGATAAATCTGTGTAACTTTTCTATTTTCATCTATAGTAGTTCTCTTGGATTCCCATTCGTTAGGCATGATGTCTATAATCTTATCTACAACAGATTCATCATCTAAACCTTTCTCACCCATTGATTGTAAGCTGTTGATAATAGTCATGAATCTTTGTTGTACTTTACATACGGGTTCTCCATAAGGAAAGCAAAAACCATGATACTCAGCTCTGAGCATAGATCTTCTAGTTTCAATAACTTTGGATGTTTCAAAGTGAGTTACTTCAAGATTCTTCCAAATACTATTTGCAGCTTCACAGGATGAAATTTGGCTATATATATTTCTAGTCATGGAACAAAGAAAAGTATTATGTACCTTAAAGTTCAGCTGGTATTCCACCTTTTCCGGATTAATAAAGGTTATAAGTTCCTTATCATGAATTTTATAATCTCCAGTTAACATAATTTAGTTGTATACACCTATGTTTATCACAAAGTTCTTCATTCTATCTCTTGAATACTCATAGTCATTTCCATCGAAGATTGGTGGTCTAGTAGGATTGAGATTATCTAGAGATTCAACATGAATTCCTGCCATACTAAAAATAATTTATTTCCACAGAACTTATTAGAAGTAAAAGTTTATAATCAAATAAGAAAAAGAAAACTTGAGCAAGAAAAATTATATGTGGATATAAGTATTTCAGAGACTTCCTCTGATACCAATTGTAGGATCAAAATGATGAATGTATATGCTTAATATACAAGGGGGGGGGGGGTGAATTGTATACTTTAAAAATTCCTTTGGAACCATTAATGTTTAGTTTAACAAAGTTAAACTAACATTCACAACAACTCTTAAAGAAACCTTTTATATTTTATTAAAATAAAGATTCTACCTTAAAGTGTATAGAATCTATAATATAATCAGAGTAACAGAATTAGAAAGTATAAGAATGTTATACTTTCTATCTTTAACAAAGTTATGATTACAGCAAAAATAAAACATCTTGAAATAGTAAACAAGTAACAACATGATTCTTTTAAAGAGAAGGGTATCCAACAACCTTGGATAAAGGTTCCTTGATTTATACTTTCAAGAGAGTATGTCTTACCCAAACCCAGGTAAGCCCTCAATTCGAAGATCGATATCTGTCTTGCTATCCTCGAAAGCCTTTGATTTAGAAGGAAATCAGAACCTCTGTCTTCCAAACCCAAAATCCCATGATCATCATGATCAATGTTTTCACAAAGAAATTCTGAACAAGTTGTTCACACCCTAACAAGTTGTTCACGACATCCACACGAAGCATTGAGAGTTGTAAGAGCCTCACTCTCTAGAAATCACTTCACAGCTTTTTCACATGCATCAAGTTCATCCACTCTCTGCGTTTTTTGTCTCGTTCAAATGATCTTGTATTTATAGGCAAAGATTCCCAATGGTTGGCTCCACTCCAACGGTCATATTTTCCTTAAATTTCGGAGGGACCTGGACACGTGTCAAACATACAACGGTTAGTTTGTAACTAATTGTACGATATCATTTCAATAAAGAAACGATGTTAGCTTAAAGATAAACGGTAAGTATAAGAAAACTTGGAATATGATAATATTGGAATGATACATTAAATAACTCTAACATTATTAAGAAAAATGGATTCTTAAGAAAAATATTATCAAGAAAACAGATTCATAAGGAAAAGTAAATCGGATTGAGAAATCGGTTCAAATTTGTTCCGGAATCGGAATTATAAAATTGGAATGAATTTTGTACTGGATTCAGAATCATAAAACTGGAATCACTTTTGCACTAGATTCAGAATCAGGAAATAGAATCACTTTTGCACTGGATTCGGAATCATAAAACAGAATCACTTTTTCACCATATTCGGTATCACAAAGACGGTATCACGAAGACAGTATCATTTATACACCGGAATCAGTATCATACAAACTATATCACTTATACACCATATTCATTATCACTAAGACGATATCACTTATACACCAGAATCAGTATCATACAAATGGTATGAAAAATCTATAAATCTAACAGAATGGAAAATTTTAATGATACATATGTAAGTATAACAGAATGAAAAATCGTAATGATACATCTATAAGTATAATGAAATAATAATTCCGGATCTTAAGAAAAAAAATATAACTTAAGAAAAATTGTTTGTGATTTTCAAAACATAAAACCATAAAGAATAGAGAAGTCATAAGATAACCTTATTGACTCGACAGATTTTCAGTGGGGCGTTTAGCCCATACAATTCACAACATACCATCAATATAAAACCATAATTACATGTGAACAATAAAAAACAAATGACAAAGAGGATAAAACTCATTGTGGAGGTGTGGTTTAGCGCGCAACGGTGGTGCATTCACGGCAGAGGAGAGGTGCGCAGCGGAGGAGTCCTCCGGCGAAGGAGAGGCACACATCGACGAAGTAGTCCTCCGGTGGAAGAGGAAAAGAATGAAGTGGAGGAGAGGTGCACGACGAAGGTGTGGCACACGACGAAGGTGTGTCATGCGGCGGAGGAGAGGTGCACAACAGGCTGGTTCACGCACAGTGGAGGTGTGGTGTGTAGTGGAGAAGATGTGCATGACAATCTGGATCACCATAGAGGAGAGGCACACGGTGGAGGTGTGGTTCACGGTAGAGGAGAGGTGGTGGTATAGGAGGAGGAGGAGGAGGAGGCACAATGACAGTAGTCGACTTCCACAAGAGCTTGAGGGGTGCGAGGAAGGAGGAGAAAGTTAGGGTTTTTTTATAATATCCTGTGAACCGTTTATCAGTGCTAGCTAAAAAGCACTGATAAAGGTATGTTTTATCAGTACTAAAATAGAAAGCACTGATAAAAAAATGTCTTTATCAATGCTAAAAATATAGCATTGACAAATGCTCCTTTTATAAGGGCTTTTAAGCACTGATAAACATAGGCCTTTATCAGCGCTAAAAAAGCGCTGATAAAGATACAATGTTACTAATTTATTTTTATTATTATATATATTTATAATATTATATAGATGACATATATGATATATATATATTTATTTATAATTGTAACTATATATATATATATATATTTATAAATTTATAATTTAAATAATTATAAATTTATAAGAAATATACTTATTATATTTATAATATTAGAAATATATATAATAAATATATTAATTATATATATATTTATAAGATTATAGATATATATAACTATATTTATTCTAATTTTATAATTATTTATATGAATATATATTTATTTTTAATTATAATTATAAATGAATATGTATTTATTTATTTAAATAATTATAAAATTATAAAAAATCTATATCTATAATATTTACTATTTTATTAAAATATTTATTATAATTTTATAATTATTTAAATAAATAGATATTTATATTTAATTATAACTACTAAATAAATAAATATTTATTTGTAGTTTAAAATTATAATAAATATTTATTTATTTATTGTTGTAAGTGTATATATATATATATATAAATAATTATAAAATTATAACAAATATATTTATAATTTTATAAATATACATAATTAATATATTTATTAAAATTTTTAATTATTTAAATATATCTACATTTATTTAGAATTATATTTATAAATATTTTTATTCATTTATAAATATATTTATTTAATTATATACTTTATAAGTAGTATAATAAAAATATTTATTATAATTTTATAATTATTTACACACACACATATTTATAGTTATAATTATAACTATTAAATAAATATATCTATAAATATTTTCATATAATTATAAATATATATATTTATAAAATTATAATATATGTATTTATTGTTATTTTATAATTATTTAAATATATATAGTTATAATTATAATTAAAAATAAATATATTTAGAAATTATTTATATATAATTAAAATTAATAATTATAAATATAATAAATATATTTTTTATTTAAATATATTTAATGTAATTTTATAATTATTTTTTAAAACATAATAATATGTATGGGTAAACTATATTAATCATATATACCTAGTAATAAAATATACATAATAAAAAACGAGCCATCAATGAACATCATGAATAATAAGAAGGGTTTAATATATAAATAAACATTCATGATGATACATAACATATATGAATGCATGATCGATCAATATATTTATTGACTAAATTCATTAAAAACACATATATATTTAATAATTATAATATAAATATGTATATTTAAAAAGTATATATATATATTAATTATAAATAAAATAAATAAAATAAAGATAATAAATATAATGAATCTTATAAATCTAATATATCTAATGAATCTAATAAATATAATAAATCTAATAAATCTAATTAATATATTAATTATAAATAAAATAAATAAAATAAATAAAATAAATAAAATAAATAAAATAAATAAAATAAATAAAATAAATAAAATAAATAAAATAAATAAAATAAATAAAATAAATAAAATAAATAAAATAAATAAAATAAATAAATAAAATAAATAAAATAAATAAAATAAATAAAATAAGTAAAATAAGTAAAATAAATAAAACAAATAAAATAAATAAAATAAATAAAATAAATAAAATAAATAAAATAAAATAAATAAATAAAATAAATAAAATAAAATAAATAAATAAAATAAATAAAATAAATATATAATAAATATAACAAATATAATGAATATAATGAATATAATCAATCTAATAAATCTAATAAATCTAATAAATCTAATAAATCTATTAAATCTAATAAATCTAATACATATATTCATTATTTAATGAAATTTATTATAATCTTATAATTATATATATATATATATATATATTAAATTATAATATTAGAAACACTTTTTTAAAACATTATATAGAAATTTGAATTATTAAAAAAAATATATTAATTATAAACATGCATTTTTATTTAATGTATACAAATAAAAATTATTTTTGAATACAAATATAATAATTTTATATAAATTAATAATATATTTTATTAATTTTTTTTATCAGTGCTAAATTTAGCACTGATAAAGGACCCCCCCTTATGAGTGCTTTTTGCTTAGCATTGATAAAACCTATCTCTTCCCTTTCCCCGTTCTGTGGTGGTGTATGTTGTAATTTATGTTGTCAAATATAATATGAGACTCAATTATGTATATATTTTTTCTAGACTACTAAACTATTTAATTATTTATAATGTGATCACTTGTATCTTATGTCGATGTAATAAAGCAACCACCTATTCTGGGCTACTGGATTCAGGGTCTTTATAGTTGGTATTAGAGTAAGTTTAGTAGAAACATTTGGAATTGAATTTCAAAAAACATAAATTAAGTAACACGACCCTCTGAAATAATTTATTAAAATTACCCAAAGACGCTAAGTTTATAATTCAAATGAGGATAGTTTAATATTTTTAGGTATAATCATAGGTTAATAAGTATAAGGGTTATTATAATTTTAAATCCACAGATACCCCTTCTGAGGTTTTATGTGATGGAAGTACCTTGAAGACATTTATTGATTTTTAATAGATTTTGAGGTATACATAACCCTTATGTATAAATTGTGTTTTAGTGAGGAATAATTAATTTATATTTTGTGTCTATAGGTTTAAATTTATTTATAACCTTTAGGTTTAATATGATAATTAATATTAAGGTCTAATTAGTCAATTAAGATTAACTAATTTTGAGAAAAAATAATTCATATATAAAACCTTTGTGGTTAAAAATTGATTTGATGAATAATTCTATTTTTTAGGATGTTCATCATATTTTTTTGAACATTATAGGAATTATATTAATATAGTTTTAGAAAAAGGATAATCCACATGTTGGATGACCACCTATCACACCTGACAAGGCTACATGGCCTGAACCCACAACTAAAAGGTGATAAAGGTGTGTCACATACCACCGAACTATGTGATGTCCTAATTAGTATAACATTGGTTTTACTTAAAAATTTCAATAGATAAATATTAATTTGGGAAACATATTATAGGATCAAATATTTTTTTAATTTTGAGGTGATTGATGATATTTTGGAAGACATTTTATTGGGTTTAGGTATATATATAACCATTATGTTTAATGTAAAAATAATGAAATTAAATATTGGGGAATGTAAGTTAAAGGTATGAGACCAAATTTGAGGTGAATTCTTTTTAATGTTTACAATATTGAGGTTAATTGGTATATAGGGTTATTTATTTTTGGAATAATCTAAGTCAAATATTTAGTGAAAAATTTTGAAGTAAAATTTATCATTTCTTTATATAAATGTTTATATATTTTTTATTTTCATTCCTTATAGTAAACATTTTAGTTTTGGTTAATATTTAAATAAAATTGGAAGATTTTATTATTCTTTTATAGATATAATGAGCTATTAAAAGTTAATTTTAGTGGTTCAGGTATAAAAAATTCATATAGGATATTCATTCCTTGGAGTAAGAGATGAAGTAAAAATTGATCAAATCATAACCAAAAGATAAAATTATTCTTATGAAATAGAATGACATCAGGTAAGTATATTACCTTTTTTCTTAGTATACATGTTAATAGAATTTATCAAGACTAGGAAAATGATCTTGAAACAAAAATTTAATCATATTACAATCATTTTCAATGATTTGAATGTCTTTTCACCCATCATAGATTTATTATTTTATGGTTGATAATTTTATCTTGTCCATGTTCTATTTATCTCTCTATCAGCCCTTGGGTATTATTTTTATCCTCTATGTACATATTTTCACTTTCCATTAATGTTATACTATTTGTAAACATATATTTGTGTTATTCTATATGACCTTTGTATTTTCATTTCCCACTTTTTAAGAGGAAGTCTTATCAACCCTTTTAGGATGTGGGTTTTCCAAAAAGGAATTTTCAAATTTCAAACCCTTGATTTCTAAGAAAAAAGTTTCAAGTTGCATAGCCACAATTTATTTAAGTTTGTAATAATGTAACACCCCAATATTTTAAATAAAGAACATTATTTATAATAGCATATACAACACACAACACCAAGCCAAAACGAACTATGATATACTATTTAAACATGACAGTTATAACCATACCATTAAAATTGGAAGTATGAATATGAATAAACATTTTTTGAAAATTATGTATAAATATTTTTGATGAATCAAATATATTGGTAAATAATGACTCATTTTTTAATAATGTCTTTATATTCTACAAAAATATATTCTCTATAAAAAAAGTTTTTATTGATTTTTGGGAAAAATATTATAATTAATTTATAAAAATTTTAGAAATTTTATTGTAAAAAATGAACATTATTTTTTAAATCAACATATCAAAATTAACCTAGGGTAAATTTTTGTGATTTCTTGAAAAGAGTGATTTTTTATGGAATAGTGAAAATACCGTTTTTGTAAAGCTATCATTTATTTTCAATAAATTAAGAAATATAAAATTCACATTATGTTTTTAATATTAATTAAAATTAAAATAAAAATTTTTTAGTTATATTTAATCAAATTAGTTACATTTTAATAATATTTATAATAGATTTTGGTATAAGTTGATTTTTAGAATTAAAAAGGCATTTTTCTGAAAAATATTTTTAAGTGCATAATATTTCTACATTTTAATTAATTAAAATAACCCAAATATGAAATTATTTAAATGAAATTTATTTATTATATATATATTAATTTAAATTCATATAATTATTCTCACTATTTATAGATTTTATGTGAGATCATCTTATGCTTAAAAAATAAATTTCCTAAAAAAACATTTTTTTCGACACATTTTGCAGGTTCATTTTTAAATTAAATTATACCACTTAATGAATTGAATTTTATAAAATGGATTGCATATATTGAATCATAATAATTAATATTATGTAATAATTTTAAATTAATTTTTTTCATAATGAATAGTAAAAACAATAAAAATTTGTCACCATAGTAAAAGGGTAAATCTGGTAAATTAGGTTAAAAGTAAGTGATAAGGACACCATTTTATTCTTAATTATCATTGGATTAATTAATTTATAACCATATTATCTTAGGATCAATATTAAATTATTTACAAGACACTTTTCCATGAAAATGACCTATATAATAATTTAATTAAAGAAAAAGACAAAATATCACTCTCTTTCCATTAAATACCTCTTATATGTTCACATAGGGATAAAAATAAGAAGTGAATTAATATTAAAGGTAATTTTATTTATAATGAAATTAATTTGATGATGGTAATTTTTTTTAATTTTAGTTATTATATAGTTACCTTAAATACTTATACAATGCTGAAATAATGCTTGTGAAAATAGAGGGAAAATCAAGGTTAATAATTTTAAAAACATTAAAACTATTGTATTTGGGATGATTTATGGTTACAAAATACATTTATAGTTAATAATTATGTATTATTGGTAGTTAAATGGATTATATTTTAAATTTATTATTATATTTATGTATTTAATGTCAAATTAAATTAATTGTGCCAAAAATGACATTAATGATATTTTTTGTTAAATAATATTTTATTAAATTATTTAACATCCATAAAAATCTTGTAAGAGGAAAATTAGGATGATAAACAGTAAAAAATGTCATCCCTTTTTCATTTATGATCCAATTTGTAACATATTGACCCGAGAGCCACTGAAATGGTGCCTCGAGCTAGTTCACTACATAGCCTCAAGCATGCCTCCCCATACCTGAGAGACTGCCAACTATTAGCATGGGTCTAAAGGTAGTATGGTGGGGAGAATATTAACTAATAATTATAGTAGCACAATATTATATATAACAACAAAACTGTAGAATAATATAAATAATAGTGAAAAAAAAAGATAATAACAACTAGAAATCAATAATAAATGAACAAATCACCATGTATAAACATGAAATAATGTACAAAAAAAGACATACAATAGGAAAATAAAATCCACAGGGCTAGACTAATAAAAAGAATAAATAAATATAAGACTATAACTTAGGAATACAGCCTGAGTACATGCTCTATCGTGAATCACAAGATCCCATGTATAGTCTTAGTCCATAAAGAATAAAAATAAGAATGCTAGAAAGCATAGGCCATGATCCCGATCCTGCAACCATGAGGTCTATTCAGGTACCAAACGAAAGATTGAAAATGTTGTGATATAAACATAGTAGTCCACCACCAATGGCATCTGATTTAATCCAGCCCATGAATATAACATAAATTAGTGTGTAGGTATAACAATAAGGTAGTGAATAAATAAGTAATTAGGTCAATCTTAGGTTCCTCAAGGACACCTGGATGACCATACCTACTTTGTCCAAAGCCAGAACATCTATGAGTAAGTGTCACCACACACACACACATATATATATATGTATATAATAATGTATATATATATATTATATGTACAAGCATATATAAATATATATGGATACATGATACTAGCTAAGACCCAATGTGTGACCAATTAATCCATGCATAACCATAGGAATATAATAAGAGTCTTACACTACTATAAAATAAGCATATACCAACGATTTGAAACCATTGGTAAAGGCCCCAAAACCGTTGCCTTGTGAGGCATGGGGATAAACCTATAGCAATGGTTCAACCAGAATCATTGGGATATGTTGCTTGTATTTTCAATATCCCAATGGTTTAGTATGAACCGTTGGGAATTATTTATCCCAATGGTTCAAAACTATTGGAATAGATATACAACTATCTCAATGGTTCTAAACCATTAGGATAGGATGCTGGATTACCAATTTCCAAATGGTTCAGTGAGAACCATTGGCATATGGATATCCCAACAGTTTAAAACAATTGGGATAGGTTCACTAGATTTTCAATTTCTCATCAGTTAGAAAATAGTTGGTAAATACCCCCTCCCCACTACAACACAAACAAGAAAGCTACCCACTACACACAGAACAATCAGCCTACACAGAACCTATAAGAAATAAGAAACAAAATTCACACACCAAGGAAAACCATGTCCAGACTGGTAAAATAGAATTCATTGCATATAGTTTTCAACAAATCTAGCCTAAGAAATTATATTCACATAGTGAATCTAATGTAAGTTTAATGGTAACCACAAAAAAGATAACATGGATAATTTGAATCATGTTTTCCTCTTCCTCTTGCCACAATCTCATAGTATTTTAATGGTAACCACAACAAAGATAACATGGAAATACTCAGATTTATCTCTATAATTTATGGCTTTTATGAGATTTAAGGTGACTGATTTAAAGAAAGAATCTTAGATAATTTTATCAAAGGTCAAGTACCTGCAATAAGTGAGGAATATATGCTAGAATTTCACTTGAAATAAAGACTGTCAACTCAATGAAATCATAAATCAAATAATAGAAACAAAAATAGGTTTAGTCATTGGTTAAATCCCACTGAAACACATGTTAGTCATAACACATCAGAAGCTTAAATGAAACAAAGAAACAATATATAATAATTTTTCTGAGTATAAAATCATATGAGTATCCTCACTATCAATGAAAATTTATCAGTCTACTTACAAACTAGATGTTGGTTATAGGGATTCTTTAAAATAAATAAAAAGGGAGACCAACCCAATAAGTGAAAAAAACTAAATTATTCTAAGAAAGGTACTATGAAATTAGGTATTTCATTTCTTTTCATATTGAATTACCTCTATTATTATTCTGAAATTTAAATTTTTATTAGTTTAGTTACATGAAAAATTATTTTTTTATTTTATATGCTCAAAATATATGCTGGATATGGATTTTGTGCTGGGCCACCACTTCCCACATGGGCTTCCTGATTGGGAATGTTTGCCACCTGGTTACCTAGCCTATGTTTCCTTTATGGTTCCATCATCTAAATCAATTATAAATTTATTTATGGATATCATTTTCTATGATTCCCTTTTTTATCTTTTTCATCCACCCATTTTACTCACCAAAGGTAGCCCGGGTAGTGTGAAGGGCCATTGTACATCCATTGAGAGTCTAATAGACATCAATGTGATAAAATTGATTTCCATAATGTTGTAAAATGATGTGTCTATGACCAATTCCACAAGAAAGTCCATGAGTAGTGGAATAGTGAACACCACCATGTCCTTGAAAATATGTAATGGGAATATGATCTATCATAGAGAAACTATAGTAGGATCCAAAACGATATTGGACTCAAAAAGATGATTATAGAAATAGGAGATGTGGATTGTGGTTGGACTTTATATAATATATATCACAATGGTGTAATAATTGGAAGTTATCCCATGAAGAAGAGAAAAGAGGGGGGAATTATCACCAAATGATAATCAAGGTCCATACCCTCAAGATATATAATTACTATATTTCTCTAGATAAAAAAAACTTCATTGGCCAAATGATCATCCATAAGACATGTGGAGGCTTTGATGAGTTGTATAAGACTGAAAGAATCCTATATGGAACTAAAGGATACAAAAATCACTATAAAATAATGTATCATGGTTATGAAGATTATGTGTCACTCTAGTTCAGGTTTTTGAGTAACC
Source organism: Viscum album (assembly GCA_963277665.1). Taxonomy (NCBI): domain Eukaryota; kingdom Viridiplantae; phylum Streptophyta; class Magnoliopsida; order Santalales; family Viscaceae; genus Viscum; species Viscum album. The sequence goes on along the minus strand of OY728125.1, from coordinate 1,539,386,450 downwards.
TTGAAATGTTATTAATTTTGAGACATCAGGATTGGGATAATGAATCTAGCACTGTATTGAGAAGGCCATGCAAGTTTTCTAGGATTCAATGAAGGTTTGACTAATAATTTTCATGTGTGACTGAGAGGTGTGAGATTTAATTGGGTTTTCATTGATGTTATTAATATTTCAAAATTCATATGTGTTTAAATGAATTTATTATAATTTCAAAAATATTATTGTTGAGTTTACATTGGATATTATATTTTATTTCAAAATTTAATTCATTTATGAAGAAATATAATTGATAAAATGAAATGAAATAAGTGTATTTAGCTCCTAATGTATCTTATAGACTAATGTTGTGTTTTTATAGGGTTCATAAAATTCTAATTCATGCTACAATAAGAATCCTCCATACCACAAATGAAAAGCCTCACATCATAAATGTTTTTTGAATATTTTTATAAAGTTGTGAAAATTGGTATGTGGATTTTATAGTAGAATACTTTGAGGATGAATATGAGTGTGAGACTATTATAGAGTAAAAGGATATTTTATTCAACTATGTGAGGATCAATTATAAAGGGTATTTCTATAAAAATACATTAAGTTAAAGTTGTGTGCATAAAATACCATGGGAACAAAAAATGGGTATTTAATTTTCATGATTTTATAGTGGAAGTAAATAAATTATTCTATATATACCATTTTGGGTAATAGAAAATGAAAGATGACATTTAATACAACTGTCTATATATGTGAATTTTTTGAGGATATAAAAGAGAAAGAAAATAATAAGTAAGATTTGTTGTTGTGATGAGTGTGTTGAACTAATAATCCAAGAGGACAAGTGACACTTGAGGAAGAATATCTAGGATAACATCTAAGAGAATATATAGATGCTGACCTATATTAGTGGATAGTAATAATCAAGGAAGAAGAAAAGGGAAAGGGATAATACTTTGAGATGAGGTTAAGTGATCTGTTATAAGATTGTATACCCGAGTTTAAATTGATGAAATTTAGAAGTTGAGTTTCTAGAAACAAATTATATAAATAACTAAAATATATGAAAATAACCAGAGTCTGAGTTTCATGTGTTGTGTTTGAATAATTCTAGTAATCTTAATTTCCTTATACAGAGGAAGAAGATCAATATTTTGGGTGCTATAGCATCCCTAGACATACTAGTTTCTATGGGTTTTAACCAAAAAACTATTCATTTAACCTCTCAAGAAATCCAAATAAATAAATGATAAGGGCCAAACAATCCTAATGTCATTATATTTTTGACACCCCATTAGTAGTGGCATGTATGTCTTAATTGTAAAATATTGATTGTCTAGTACCAAAAACTACAACCAAAACGAGGTTATGAATAATTTAATATTCATGTATCTTATTGATATCAACTTGATGGTAAGAATCCCATTAATCCATCATGAAATAATATTTTAAATACAAATCTTCATAAGTGGGGAAAGAAAACCAACTTACATGAAAAGATAAAATCTATTTTTAGGTTTACCTCCTATCACTATTAAAGAATCAATATCAAATCCATTTAATCATATATAAACCCCCTCCCACTGCACAACCCCCCCACTGAACAACCCCCTCACCCCCTGCAACCCCCCGACACAGCCCCCCTATAGCCTGTTACCTACAAAACCCCCTCCCCCCACTGCACAACCCCCACACTACACAACCCCCTCACCCCTACAACCCCCTACACAGCCCCCCACTACACATCCCCAACCACAACCCCCCACCTACACAACCCCCACCTGCAAAATCCCCCACCTAAAAATCCCCCAACTACACATCCTACTCATCCCAAATAAGTTTCAACTCTTTTATTAAAGGTTTCATATATACATCTATATCATTTCCATGATCAGAAGGGCCATATATAAGTATAATCATGAAATTGAAAGGTTTTTTCATACACAACCATGATGGAAGGTTATAAATGTGTATGAAAACCGACATGTGATATGTGAAGTAAGCATCTTCCCAAATAGATTAAAATTGTCACATGAAAGACCCATCTTCACATTATACAAGCCAGTTGTAAAATTAAGATATCAAGCATAAAATCTATGTCATGAAAATCCATCTTCAGGGTGAACCAACTCTTAATTATTATTCTTTCTCTTAGTATCATGCCACCACATTTTTATTAATATTTCACTAGACATGAAAAGATTATAGAGCCTGGGGATCAATAGAAAATACCACATTAATTTCTATAGAACACAGGATGGTGTTCCATCAGATGTTGTCTTCCATCGAGATATTCCACATTTTATACAATCATTTATTTTAGTAGTTTCCTCCCAGAATAAGCTGTAATATTTCAGGCAAGCATGATTTTTTTAAATCTAAGTTCTTCAACTAACTTCCATGCAATATAGTGGTTTGAGGGAATGTATGCATCATTTGGAAGTATGAACTAAAATAAGGTAAGAATGTAATCGATGAAATTATTAAAAATACTATATATTTTCCCCATTAAATAATCAAATTCAAAATTATAGCCTTTTCATTTTACCATATTTCCGATATACTGGAGTCATCATAGCATCATTCAATTTTTTCATTCTGTCAACATCATCACTTTCATTGGATGCATCATGTGTGCCTGTATCAAAGTCTTCTTGGGTTAAAATCCTTTCCTTCTCATGATGAAGAATAAATGGAAATCATTCATATAAAAAATTATCCAATCTAGTCCTCTCATTTGGGTTATCAACATTTTTAGATTCCATTTTCTCCCCATTGTGATACCACACATAGAAGTTTGTTTGAAAACCATATTTGGTTATATGGTAGATAAATTCTTCATGGATCAACCAAGGTCTTCTAATAAAATTATAACATGGACAATGTATGTGATCACTATCTGAATCATTGTCAAATGTGAAATCTAAAAATTTCTCCAAATTTTTTTGAAAATTTCTTGAGATCTGATCAGTTTCATACATCCATATTCTATCCATTCTGTAAAAAAATTTTAATAAGTCATTTTGTAAAACAAATAGTATAATGATGTATATTGTAATAAATTACTATTACATGATGAAGGTTCATACCCATTAGAAAAATATCACTTAGGGGAGTAATTTATATTAGGGGAATGGTTATGGAGATTAGGAAGGCCAAGTGTATGTAGTGGATCTGGTTCTGATATTTTGTGGAGAGGGACATCATTTATTATAGGTATAGTCCTGACCAAAACTACTCTTTCTACTACTTATTTTGAAAATAGTTCAAATTATTTTTAAATATATTCTAAATTTTTTAGAAAATTAATTTTTCATTCTAGTTAGTTTATAGTTTCTTTATCTCAATAAACTCATTGGGAATAATTTACACCATATTCATTGTTTTATTGAGTGTCTTATTATAGAAGTTATCTATGGAAATTCTTGGTGAATAATTTTACAAATGATGAATAGATTTGATATGATCATCATGGCGGGATAGATGAAAATAATTCGTACTGATGTTGATTTTTATCAAATTAGAGTATCATTCATTTCATGTAAAGGATAGAATTTTATGATGACATTTGAGTGGGAGGTTATTGTGTGTAGAGTGGAACTAGATTTGAGATAGATTTAAGGTATTGTGCTAATTATGGTAGGCTTGGATCTTGTGGAACAACTCGAATTAGCCTCTGATATTTCTCCAAATAGTTTACCAATATCATAATGTATTTTAGAAAACTCTTCAAGACTCCCTCCCTAGAGAGAAATTGAATTTCAGATAAAACAAATTATTGTAGCGTAAACCATATCAATTTCAACAAATAATTTGGCACTATTTGAGTTGAGGAGAATCAAGTTGATTATTAAGGGCATGGAGGTTGATTTATTTATTCAACTGCACACATCACCCTATTAGTTAGTGGTTGTGTTTATTCTAAATAATAATGAACCATGTGGCCATGAAGAATTGATACCAGTTTTTGGGGATTTTTTACATGTTTCACCAATTGTAAGGATCATAGTGGTTCTATATTAATGAATTATAGTGATGGTATCAACATATTAAAGTTAGAGTGTGATATTTTGAAGACAATATTTAAGGGTAGATTCATAAGGCATGAGTATATTGTCGTTCCTCTTAGGATAAAAAATTCTATAGATGTATTTTTGTATAACTAATGAAATCATATCAATAAAACTTAAATTTAAAATAAACCAAGGATAAAATAACTCATTATCATATTAATGTATTTAATATCAATAAAAATTATTCTATAAATATTAATCACAAAAAAACCACAACAAAACCATAACCTAAAATGATATATGGCTTGTGTTCATAAGGGGGTCATAATACACAATGGGTAAAACAAAGAATATTATAGCGAAATTGAATGAAAAAAGATAAAATAAATGGAGTAAAAAGACATAACTTAGTTCTAACGTACCGATTTGAATTAGAAGAACACAAATTACTTGAATCAAAGATAGATCACCATTTGGGTAGTAGGGTTCACAAATTGGAGAGATCTCTTTTAGGAAAAAATGTTAACATTGGGTTCTGGTGGAAATGTGATCAGGAAGTAGGGTTGGAAGCCTGGATAGATCGGTTCTAGAGGAAGTGTGATCGGGAAGTAGGGTGGGAGCTCATAAAGTAGGGTTGGAACTCAAGAAGTAGGGTTGGCACTCAGGAAGTAGGGTTCATAGGAGGGAGAGATCTCGTTTAGGGAAAATATTGGTTTTGGATGGAGGAAGTGGGCTCAAGTGTTTTTTTAGATTTTCTATACCAACGGTTCTTAAAAATAGTGGGGATAGAGGGTATATCCTAATGGTTTTCACAAACCATTGGGATACCTATACAACAATAAATCCCATCCCAATAGTTTTATAAAACCATTAGGAACCTCTATGCCTATCCCAATGGTTTCCTCAAATCATTGGGAAAATAATCCATATATCAATACCAACGGTTTCAAGGAACTGATGGTATAGGTTCACTTTCCCAACAGTTTTTTAAAATCGTTGGGATAGAAGCATTAGTATAGGTGGGATTTACACCAGTGTAAATTTTTAAATATAGGTATGAACAAAATCATATGAACAAGATATATGGAGCACCATGCCCGACCGTCCATAAAGTTGATGGGAAACATCATGTCCAACATCCTTATCACGGTGTGTGAAATGCCATGTCTAACCACCCAAATGGATGTGAAAATCCATTTTTAACATCTTGAACCAAGGGGGTGTGAAATTCAATGTTTAAAAAACCCCAATAGAGGCCTATCATTAATTATAATGTATAAGGTAATCTCCCTATGATCCCTTAACCAAGGAGTTCCATAAAGAGGAAACTGATATCACTCAAGGAGCAGTGTAATCCCATATGACCTATGAGCGTATCCAAGATATTGCTACTTGAGAATCCAAGGTTTTCTCAAGGATTGATATAAAAGTGTAAGTAAATCAAATTCAATAATTAACATAGGCCATGATAAGTAATTCATTCCATAATATAATTCATTATGATCTATTTCATTAATAAATCCATTTACAAAGGAATATAAGGGTCATGCTCATAAGCATTACACATTACCCTCCAAGTATGATTTTAGGTCGATCCCTTATGAACTCATAAAAGACCAAGGACTAGGGGGAATATCCTATGCATTTAAAAAGTTCCTCCATTCTACATATTATTTTACTTACAAGTGAAGAGAGTCAACTCAAGGTATATAACCATATGAAAATTCATCCAATTAATCTAATTAATTTCATAATATTCAAATCAATCAATTATAATAACCATTTTATAATTCATTTAATGTGGTTATAACACCCATTACCAAGTGGAAATCTCAACACACCAAAGCGGTGATTCGACACAATTGGAGATAATGATCATTATAAGAATTTTAACTGAACTCACATTAAGTGGTGGTTTAGGTTTGGGTCATTGTCCTCCAATCATTTATAAGAGTGTCATGGTGTGTCAAAATAAGGTCTAGATATTCAATTTAAGGTAGTTTATGTTTTAGGAGTGATACACAAGAAGTATAGTGTGTGGAACAATGAAACTAATTTATAAACAATGAAAATTTATGGGAAAACAAAATAGAGCATATACATAATGCTTATGACACTTCACTCATCCATCATTATGATTTTATTTGATCTAAAATGATAGAAATCAGATGAATAAACAAACACCATACTAATAGGATATGTGAGAAAACATGAAAATAATGTCCAATATGGAAAACGAAATGAATAAATGACGCAATATAAATCATATTATTACTAAGGATTATCCAATGAAACTGATGAAGAGAAATTATGATCTCATATGAGGGAGATAAATCCATTCCTAGGAGAAGATACAAGAAAGAGAAACCATAACATGCTATTACACACATGGAGGAGAATAAAATTTTTGAGGAAGAGATAAAGGAAGAAGGAAAAAATGGTAAATTCCGTCCCTTTAACGCCCCCCATGGTTTGGCTGCCTGGTTTGGAAAACTGTGCGCCAACAGTGCAGTGCTACTATCCAAAGGGACATCCCCTTGCATGGCTAGGAACATATTTTAAAAAACCATGTGTAAGACATGAAATATCATTTCAAAATTTAGGAAGATAAATCACATGGAAACATGTAATTGAGTTTACAATTTGAAAAAACCATGTGCCACCCCTTATAAGTCCACACAGTTGGAGATCACGATTTGTATTAACTCTGCACATACTATTTCCCCCCTTTACCTTTCAAGAAACCCATTCTTTGAAGCTCGATGCTTACGAAACTCAACAGAATACCTGATAAAACTCTCAAACCATAAAAATAATCTAAAAACATCACATTTAATTACTCCAATGCCTGGGTTTCCATTTTGAGTCACAGTTTAGGATTCAGCTCCTCCACCATATGAAAATTTCAATTTTTTTTGGAATTTCAACTTGCTCAAAACACTGGACATTACAACCTCTCCACTTTAGAAATTATCATCCCTAATAATACTTGGAAAAGAAAACAAAAAGAATTAAACAACCTAATTAGGTCATTAATTATCATTTAAATAGCCATGTAGAATTTCCAACACCCAACACACCTCCGAGCGCTACATTGAACATGTGGTACTTAAGCAGTTAGAACTCAATCCAACAATTATAATCTAGACTAGAGCATCAAGATTATTCTTAACTAATCCCATATAACACAATACCCAATAATTTTGTCATATCTTTCCTCATCCACCCTATGGTGATCCATGTAAGAACCCAGTTTTTTCTATAAAAGACTTTGGAATATTCTTGATATTATTCCAGAGCAGCGCCTTCAGACGGCGTGCGATTCCGAGCCCTGGTGTGGCCGAAATTATGTTTTCAGTGCGTTCACACTGGGAATTCCAAATAAATGGGATAACTCCTAAACAGTGATCCGAATCAGAAGTCTGAGTGTACAGATGGGTTCAGAATGGGGTGTTTACCTTAGGAACGACATAAAACATGTCAGTGCAGGATGTTTGGACCTCTCGCTCACTTCCGGAACGTTAAACGGATAAATTAAATAATTAATTTATTCTTTTAATGGTTAAAGTCAAGTATCTCTTAAATGGTGGCTCGGATTGTAAAACCTAGGGCACCGTTGAGTTTGGAGCATTCTGTTTACCCTAGGAGGGGTGTAAGTTTCACGGGCGCGGACTGTCTATGAAAAATGGCCCCAGGGGTGTTTTCGTAATTTAGCGGCCTTGGTTGTTAAACCTTATAACTTTTGAATGGGGACTCAGATTAAAATTCCGAGACCGCCATTGTGATCAGGAGGAGGTGTTTACCCTAGGGGAGGCTTAACCTTGACCCTGCCGAGGGTTCGGGTACGGGACTAACGGGCGGGAGTTTAAGTGTTTTGTATTTAAACACTTCTTCCCCCTATCTTTGTTTTTTCCCTGGATCAAGGAGCTCCTGACGAAGGAGTAAGCTCCTAGTCTCCTCCTCCCCTCCGGCAAGGCAGCGACATGGCGGCGGACCCTCCATGAAGCGTCAGGCAATGCCCCTACAGGTAGAAGGTTGCATTTTGTATTTTCATTCCCGTACTTAACTTCGAATGCAAATTTGCATGTCAAATTAGTGCCAAATTGTCAAGAGAGGCCCATGTTTGCGTAGCACATGTTCTAAGATTTAAAATTCTTGTTTCGGAATTGAAATCCGAGTTCCGAGGAGCTCGTATTTGCCCGACGAAGTTTGGAGTTTTCCAGCAGGTTTTGAGGGATTCCGGCGAGCCAGGGCGGCGGTCCGACGAGCGGCAGGGGATTCGGCGGTGGCCAGCTAAGGCGGAGCGGCCGGGTGAGCTTGGGGCTCGATGGGCCTTCAGCGGAGGTGGCCGTGGGCATCGGCATCAGGGTAGAGGTGCTGGCGGAGGACCTCGGCACGGCGGCGAGCCGCCGAGGTGCGGCGACCGCGGGGTCGCGGCGCGTGACCCCCGCGCGGGGACAAGACCCGCGAGACGCGGGTCTTCCCGCGGCAGGCGCGACCAGACCTTGTGGCCGGTCTGCGTGTAGACCACAAGTACATGACTGGCCCGCGCGGCTAAGCCCTGGGCCAGCCGGCGCGGGCCGGCCCAGGCCGGGCGGACCGGCCGGTCCAGCCCAAGGGGCTTTGCCCCCTCGACTTAGACGCCCGTATTTTCCGCTAAGGGCATCCGTTTTGCGTGCCATCTACGACAACGCGTTCCTTGGATCAAGGGGAACACTCTGATATGGTTTCGGGAATTTTTAATTCCCGATACGGGAGTTCGGTGGCACGACACACCTTTAAGTGGAATGACGTTTTATCTGGGGGTTCTTGTTTTGGACGGCGCGAGCACATACGATGTCCGAATTGATCGTCGTCAGTGGTGTTGCGACCTTGGAATCGAGATAAAGCTTTCTAGTGTGGTTTCTTGCATTGATGTTGGAGTTGATTCATGGGCCCCACAACCCGTCTTTCGAGATGTACACAGCTTTTTATAACTTTTTCATCGGATGTCCGTTCGGGGCGTGCAACCAGTCAATTTTGGGTGTTTTTCTGAGGGCATTGCATTGGCCCAATCCGCCCACTTTAATTCAGCATGCTGGTGCAGGCCCCGCGAGGGCCGTTTTGGGAGTTAGCGGTGATTTCCAGCTTTATCACCGGGTGTCCGTTTTGGACAAGTGCATAGTCCATCTTGTGTACTTTTTTGAAAGGATCGAAACGGTGCGATCCGTTCGTTGTGCTTAGGACCGAGGTGCGGGTCCCACGTAGAACCACTCGTGTGCGGTACGACGAAATGCATCTTTTTTTCCGGATATCCATTACACTTAAGTGAGTAGTCCTTTTGACGTGTTTTCCAAAGGGGATCGTAATGGTGTGATGCGCCCGACTGTTTTCGGGGCTGATGCTCGGGATCACGGGACGCCGTTCGGGCGTAAGGCAGTGTTGGTGACTTTTCCATCGGATATCCGTTTGAGGCGAGTAAGTAGTATATCTCGTGTGTTTTTCCATGAGGATTACAATAGTGTAATATGTTCAGGCATGCAGAGCCTCTTGCACAATCTTATTAAATGTGGAAATATGAAGGTGCCCCGGTGGCGGTTCTTCTACCGTGTTTATAGCGGACCCTTGGCATGTGATCGCGTGCACTCCTATGTGAGTGAAGTATATGTTTGAAGAGATGTGGTCGGCCGCACCTAGGCCGATGATGTGGCACGTTGGAGTTGTTACGTTACGCCTTCACGTTGATGTTGGGTTCCGTGTGCACAATAGCCTTTGGGCTGGAACGTGGTATACTATGGGAGTATACGAGAATGCTTGGAGGTACATGTGGATGTTTTTACCTGAGAATGTTTGTGCACTTGGTTGGGGTTGACTTGGGGCCACATGTCGTGTGGACCCCATGTGTGTGCCGTGTTCTTCTTTATTTACTTTTGACCTCTCGCGATGTTGAGGGTTCCTTTGTTCTCATTTGTTGACCAGTAAGGTTGAGTCTTCCCCAGATTCTATTCTAGTTGCTGACCAGTGGGGTTGAGTTTTCCCCCGGTTCTATTCTTGTTTGTTGACCGGCAGGGCTGAGTTTCCCCCTGGTCTTGTTCACAATGGTTTCGACCAGCAGGGTTGAGTGGTTTTCCCTTGGCTCTGTTCTTGATGGTTTGGCCGACAGAGTTGCTTCGGGTTCCCTGGTAGAGTTCTTCTGGATTCAGTGTGACCAACACTTTACGCAGGCACCGATCCTCTACCCAGGAGGTTGTTTCCAGCAGGGCTGGCCAGGAGGTTGTACCATCCAACAGGGATGGCCAGTGGGGTACCATCCATTAGGGATGACCAGAGCAGTACCATCCAGCAGGGATGGCCAGTGGGTTACCATCCAGCAGGGATGGCCAGTACATCAGTGTTCACTGAGCAGTACCATCCAGCAGGGATGGCCAGAGCGGTTCCGGGTTTACCTCCAGCAGGGCTGGGAAGTGGTCCCCGATGCCGGGTTTACCTCTAGCTAGGCTGGGAAGTGGTCGCTGATACTGGGTTTACCTCCAGATGGGCTGGGAAGTGGTCCCCAATGGTGGTTCCGAGCCTCCCTCTAGTGGAGTACCCTTTTACGAGACTGGGCATTGGTACTCGTCGATGACTTTAGCTGGGTCTCCCTCTAGTGGATTACCCTTTTACGGGACTGGGTAGTGTGGCACCCGTTGACTTTTGCCGGGTCTCCCTCTAGTGGGAACCCGTCGACTTCCAGGGATTACCCTCCAGCGGGGTTGGGCAGGGGGTCGCCTGTCGACTTTGAGGATACCTCTTGACTACAGGGCAGTGACGTGGTGTGGTTTGACGTTCCCCAGAACTCTCAAGTACGAGGGGGCAATTTACCCACCGAGACACGTCCTTGCGATGCGACCTAAAATCGTGCAGGTGAGTCAGTGCTACCCAAAGTGGATAGTTTCAAGGTGCGGTGATTTGACCCCTTGACTTGGAGTTCGGGGAAGATGTGTGGGATGCTGAGCATCGATGGTGCTTACTTCTGGGATTATTGGCTACTTACTTTCTTGGGCTGAGCTACGAGATGGATATCCCCTTATGATCTTGTTCGGGCTTCTTGATTGTGCATATGGATATGTATATACCTTGTTCCAGTACCCAATTGTTGGGTTTGGTTACTATCCTTCCAGGAGAGGTGAAGACGCACAGGGTATGCCACGTGCTTTTCATGTCTTGATTCTCGTGGTTGGACGAGTCTACTCTCCTTCTATAGGTAGAAAAGACTCAACGTGAAGTTCATCTTCTCACCATTTCCAGCTCCTTGTGTCTGGATGAGTCTACCTTCTTTCCTCTTGTTGGGTTGAGATGGACTCTCTACTGTACTCATACTGCAATCTCAGTTGTACTCCTCTACTTTCCCTGTTCTATCTACCGCTCACCCTTCGGTACCTCCTTTGTTTCTCCCTTGAGCCTTCGGGGTATCCTACTGAGTATTTTTATACTCACCCCTGCTTGGGCTTTGCCCGCACTTGGTGTGCCCTTGCAGACGATAGACAGGTTGGTCGGGACTTCAGCGGAGCTTGGGAGTTCGGGATCTTGGACTGCGTGCAGTGGCCGTAGTTGGGTTCCAGGTGTGGGACTCTCCTAGGTGTTTGTTTTTGTTTACCTGTTTCCGGGTTGTGGCACTTTTCTGGTTGGGCGTGTGTTTTGACCCTTTACTTTTTAGTTTACCTTCAGCTCCTGCTTTGTACTGATTAGAGGTCGATGCACTTTTTGTGGTTTTTTATAGCAGTTAGTACTTTTCTTTTATTTTTTACTTTGCACTTTTTCATTGAGTATTTTGCATGTGTGTGTATAGGTACTCAGGAAAAGGCCTCCCCGAGTTGTTTTTCCTTCAACGCTTGTCGCCAGCCCCTGACCAATGGAGGCAGGATTGGGGTAGTTTTGAATCGAGCCCGGGTTGGGTTGGGTCGTGAAAAAGTGGTATCAAAGGTGGTTCATTCCTTGGGATGTTTTGCGAACGTCCCTAAAATAGGAATTGGTTGGGACCTAGGGAAATAGTGTTAACATGTCTTGAGAGCGGCTCTCAGGCCAGGGAGTCCAAGGATGGTGCGGCGGCTGACATATCCATTCACCAAGACCTTGATAACCCGATTGTCGAATCAGCATGCTGAGAAACTTATTGTAGGGAAAATTGGTTTGTGCATCACATAGGATTGAGTCTTTGACTGTCCTTCTTGAGTCATATACCCATCGTTGTTGTTGTTGTGATATACATATATTCTCATCTGACCGCGACACTCCTTAATAATATTCAGGATGTCTCCGCGAAGACAGCCATCCAGGATACCAGCTTTGGTTCGTGATGGCGACCCTGTGAGCTACGAGGCCTCAGCCCAGGACCCATCATGCGAACCCCTTTCTCTGGGTGGGCTGATAGCAGCACCCCCACCTGTTGAGCAGCAGATAGATTCAGCAGAGTAGGCTGAGCTTGAGCGCAGGTTGAACGCGCTCTGCGAGTTCCAGCAGTAGAGACCGCTGAGGTTCAGTGGTGAGCCAGACCCTCAGGCAGCAGAGGTTTTGCTAGAGATAGTGGTTCACCTTTTCAGTCTTGTGCAAACACCAGCAAATCTTATGGTGGCTTTGGCCGCCAACCTTTTCTGCGGAGCAGCTTGGCTTTGGTGGAGTCTAGTGACTCAGTTTCTTGACGAGTCGTCGCTTTCGTGGGGTGACTTTCTGTTGTTGTTTTGTGAGGAGTTTTTCTTCTCCTGCTTGTGCTCCATTCGGATTCAGGAGCTCTTGCAGTTTAAGCAGGGAGGGATGACGGTGGCCGAGTACGTGGCTAGTTTTGCAGGCCGTGCACGCTTTTACCCGGACTTGGTCCATGACGACAGCATCCGAGCACGGAAGTTTGAGCAGGGTATCCAGCGAGAGATTCATGCTATCATAGTACCATTGGGCATTCCCACCTATGCCGGGGTGCTAGAGTTGGTGTTGGTGACAGAGAGCTTCCTGTCATGCTCTAAAGTTGGTGGTGGCCGCAGGCTCAACAGAGCCGAGACGTCTGCCACAGCTAGCGGGTGTCGGCAAGCAGAACCTCGACGCAGGTGGCTTACCGATAACCGGACTCAGGGGCGTGGTCGTACGCCACAATGGCGTCAGAGGGAACCAGTGTATCCCAAAGAGAGTCGGTGCTATGCTTGCGACAGGAGAGGTCACTTGGCACGGGACTACCCGACCAGGCATGCGGAGAGCTTCGGTCCGACAGCAGGTGCACCACCATGAAAGAGGTGGCGTTGTGATCGGAGTAGCGCCCAAAGAGGTGGTTCTTGTAGAGGAGTGAGAGGAACTGGAAGTGGAGGAATACCTTATGAGGTATTCCCATCACCACCAGGCAGTTCACGTCAGGCTCCGGGAGCTGACAGTTGGGACCACGGACAACCACGAGCTTTGGATGTCTACGATCCTGCAGAGCATGAGGTGGTAAGAGGTATGCTCTACAGCTCTTCTACTTTTTGCAGTAGAATTGTTAAACTCTATTTGTGGAATTATTTTCTCCCTGCTCCTTGTTTGAGGTATTACCAGGGTGACGCAGGGCGTCGGGTGTAACCTTGTGTTGGTTGAGTAAGAGGTGTGTAACCTTCCTATTTAGTTGATGGTGTTGACTCCATCGCTCTCCGAGCGTGTAAGAGAGTCTTGGTTGAGATACATCGACTGTGAAACCTTGCGCGACCAGATATCCTTGGGTGTTCCACCATATGGATATTATGAAGGAGAGAATCACCGGGCCTTGTTCCAAGTGCGAGCGGTGATTCCAATCGTGGCGTGCGATGTAAGGGTTTGGTCGGGGAGGTGAGCTACCCCTGAGAGCCTTCGGTCCGTTTGAGACCGTGAAAATGGATGGCGAGGTTCCCTACCGCCTTGCCCTAACCCCAAAGGCTGGTTTGGGTGCATAGAGTCTCCCGCATGACTCACCTGAGGAGATGTGTGCATGATCCTATGCACGTCATCGGCAAGGGAAGACCTCGCATGAACAGATCAAATCCTTTGGTCTGTGTGCGGTGACGTGGGACTGTGCAAGAGTTCTTCTGGGTACGGGAGAGCCAGGTGTGGACTTAGTACCCTGAGTTGTTCCCTGGTTTTGCTTTTCGGGGATGAAAATATTGAGGGAGGGAATGATGTAAGAACCCAGTTTTTTTCTATAAAAGACTTTGGAATATTCTTGAGATTATTCCAGAGCAGCTCCTTCAGACAGCGTGCGATTCCGAGCCCCGGTGTGGCCGAAATTAAGTTTTCAGTGCGTTCACACTGGGAACACCAAATAAATGGGATAACTCCTAAATGGTGATCCGGATCAGAAGTATGAGTGTACGGATGGGTCCGGAATGGGGTGTTTACCCTAGGAATGACATAAAACATGTCAGCGCGGGACATTTGGACCTCTCGCTCGCTTCTAGAACGTTAAACAGATAAATTAAATAATTAATTTATTCGTTTAATGGTTAAACTCAAGTATCAATTAAACGGTGGATCTGATTGGAAAACTGAGGGCACCATTGAGTTTGGAGGGTGCTGTTTACCCTATGAGGGGTGTAAGTTTCATGGGCGCGGGCTGTCTGTGAAAAATGGCCCGGGGGGCATTTTCGTAATTTAGTGGCCTTGGTCGTTAAACCTTATAACTTTTGAATAGGGCCTCAAATTAAAATTAAGAGACTACCATTGTGCTCGGGAGGAGGTGTTTACCCTTGGGGAGGCTTAACCTCGACCCTGCTGAGGGTTCGGGTACGGGACCGACAGGCGGGAGTTTAAGTGTTTTGCATTTAAACACTTCTTCCCCCCCTCTCTTTGTTGTTTCCCTGGCACAAGGAGCTCCCGAAGAAGGAGGAAGCTCCTCCTATCCTCCTCCCCTCCGACAAGGCAGCGGTCTGGAGGCGGACCCTCCATGAAGCGTCGGGCAATGCCCCAACAGGTAGGAGGTTGCGTTTTGTATTTTCATTCCCATACTTAACTTCGAACTCACATTTACATGTCGAATTACTGCCAAATTATCGAGCGAGGCCCATGTTTGCGTAGAAAATGTTGTAAGCTTTTAAATTCTTGTTTCAGAATTGAAATCCGAGTTCCGAGGAGATCGTATTTGTCCGGAAAAGTTTGGAGTTTTCCGGACGGTTTTGAGGGATTCCAGCGAGCCAGGGCGGTGGTCCGGTGAGCGACAGGGGATTCGGCGGCGGCCGACTGAGGCGGAGAGGCCGGGTGAGATGGGGGCATGGCGGGCCTTTAGCAGAGGTGGCCGGGGGCATTGGCAGCAGGCCAGAGGCATTGGCGGAGGACCTCGGTGCAGTGGCGAGCCGCCGGGATGCGGCGACCGCGGGGTCGCGGCGCGCGACCCCCGCGCGGGGACAAGACCCGCGGGACGCGAGTCTTCCCGCGGTAGGCGTGACCGGCCCTCGTGGCTGGTCTGCACGTGGACCGAAATTCCACGGCCAGCCCGTGCGGCTAAGTCGCGGGCCAGCACGGGCCGGTCCATGCCGAGCAAACCGACCGATCCAGCCCAAGGGGCTTTGCCCCCTCGACTTTGACGACCGTATTTTTTGCTACGGGCATCCGTTTTGCGTGCTGTTTGCGGTGACACATTCCTTGGATCGAGGGGAACTCTTTGAGATGGTTTTGAGAATTTTTAATTCCCAGGAAGGGAGTTCAGTGGCACGACATGCCTTTAAGTGGAATGGCGTTTTCTCCGGGGGTTCTTGTTTTGGACGGTGCGGGCACATCCGATGTCCGAATTGAGCACCGTCAGTGGCGTTGCGACCCTAGCGTCGAGACGGAGTTTTCTAGTGTGGTTTCAGGCGTTGAAGCCAGAGTTGAGGCGTGGTTCCCACAACCCGTCTTTCGAGTTGTACGCATATTTTTATAAATTTTTTCATCGGATGTCCGTTCGGGGCGTGCGACCAGTCAATTTTGGGTGTTTTTCTGAGGGAATTGCATTGGCACAATCTGCCCGCTTTAATTCAGAACGCTGGTGCGGGCCCCACGAGGGCCGTTTTGGGAGTTAGCGGTGATTTCCAGCTTTATCACCGGGTGTCCGTTTTGGACAAGTGTATAGTCCATCTTGTGTACTTTTTCGAGAGGATCACAACGGTGCAATACGTTCATTGTGCTTCGGGACCGGGGTGCGGGTCCCACACAAAACCGCTCGTGTGCGGTACGAAAAAATGCATCTTTTTCTCCAGATATCCGTTGCACTCAAGTGAGCAGTCCTTTTGACGTGTTTTTCCGAGGGGATTGCAATGGTGAGATGTGCCTGACTGTTTTCAGGGCCGAGGCTCAGGATCATGGGATGCCATTCGGGCGTAAGGCGGTGTTGGTGACTTTTTCGTCAGATATTCGTTTGAGGCGAGTAAGTAGTCTATCTCACGTGTTTTTCCGTGAGGATTACAATGGTGTAATCTGTTCAGGCATGCAGATCCTCTTGCACGATCTTATTAAATGTGGAAATATGAAGGTGCCCCGGTGGCAGTTCTTCTACCATGTTTATAGCGGACCCTTGGCATGTGATCGCGTGCACTCCTATGTGAGTGAAGTATATGTTTGAAGAGATGTGGTCGGCCAAGCCTAGGCCGATGAGGTGGCAAGTTGGAGTTGTTACGTTACGCCTTCGTGTTGACGTTGGGTGCCGTGTGCACGATAGAATTTCGGCTGGAACGTGGTATACTCTGGGAGTATACAAGAACTCTTGGAGGTACATGTGTATTTTTATACCTGAGAACGTTTGTGTGCTTGGTTGGGGTTGACTTGGGGCCACACATCGTGTGGACCCCATGTGCGTGTCATGTTCTGCTTTACGTACTTTTGACCTCTCGCGATGTAGAGGGTACCTTTGTTCTCGTTTGTTGACTAGTAGGGTTGAGTCTTCCCCTGGTTCTGTTCTAGTTGTTGACCAGCGGGGTTGAGTTTTCCCCTGGTTCCATTCTCATTTATTGACCGGCAGGGCTAAGTTTCCCCCTGGTCTTGTTCACGATGGTTTCGACCAGCAGGGTTGAGTGGTTTTCCCCTGGCTCTGTTCTCGATGGTTTGGCCGACAGAGTTGCTTCGTGTTCCCTGGTAGAGGTCTTGTGGATTCGGTGTGACCAATAATTTATGTGAGCACCGATCCTCTACCCAGGAGGTTGTTTCCAGCAGGGATGGCTAGGAGGTTGTACCATCCAATAGGGATGGCCAGTGGGGTACCATCCAGCAGGGATGGCCAGAGCAGTACCATCCAGCAGGGATGACCAGTAGGTTACCATCCAGCAGGGATGGCCAGTAAAGCGGTGTTCACTGAGCAGTACCATCTAGCAGGGATGGCCAGAGCGGTTCCAGGTTTACCTCCAGCGGGGCTGGGAAGTGGTCCCCGATGCCGGGTTTACCTCCAGCTAGGCTGGGAAGTGGTCCCCGATGCCAGGTTTACCTCCAGCTGGGCTGGGAAGTGGTCCCCAATGCCGGGTTTACCTCCAGCTGGGCTGGGAAGTGGTCCCCGATGACGGTTCCAAGCCTCCCTCCAGTGGAGTACCCTTTTACGGGACTGGGCATTGGGAATCATCGACAACTTTAGCCGGGTCGCCCTCTAGTGGATTACCCTTTTACGGGGCTGGGCAGTGTGGCACCCGTCAACTTTTTCCGGGTCTCCCTCCAGTGGGAACCCGTCGACTTCCAGGGATTACCCTCCAGCGGGGCTGGGAAGGGGGTCGCCTGTCGACTTTGAGGAGACCTCTCGACTGCGGGGCAGTGATGTGGTGTGGTTTTATGTTCCCCAGAACTCTCAAGTACTAGGGAAAATTTCCCCACCGAGATGCGTCCTTGAGATGCGACCTAAAACCGTGTAGGTGAGTCAGTGCCGCCCAAAGAGGATAGTTTCAAGGTGCGGTGATTTGACCCCTTGACTTGGAGTTCAGGGAAGACGTGCGGGATGCTGGGCATCAATGGTGCTTACTTCTGGGACTATTGGCTAATCAGTTTCTTGGGCTGAGCTATGGGATGGAGATCCCCTTATGATCTTGTTCGGGCTTCTTGATTGAGCATATGGATATGTATATACCTTGTTCCAGTACCCACTTATTGGGTTTGGTTACTCTCCTTCCAAGAGAGGCGAAGACGCACGGGGTATGCCACGTGCTTTCCGTGTCTATCTTCTCGTGGTTGGACGAGTCTACTCTCCTTCTATAGGTAGTGAAGACTCGACGAGAAGTTCATCTTCTCACCGTTTCCAGCTCCTTGTTTCTGGATGATTCTACCTTCTTTCCTCTTGTTGGGTTGAGCTGGAAACTCTACTGTACTCTTACTACACTCTCGGTTGTACTCCTCTACTTTACCTGTTAGATCTACCGCTCACCCTTAGGTACCTCCTTTGTTACTCCCTCGAGCCTTCGGGCTATCCTACTGAGTATTTTTATACTCACCCCTGCTTGGGATTTGCCCGCACTTGGTGTGCCCTTACAGATGATGGACATGTTGGTCGTGACTTCAGCGGAGCTTGGGAGTTTTGGAGCTTGGACCGCATGCGGTGGTCATAGTCGGGTTCCAGGTGTGGGACTCTCCCATGTGTTTGTTTTTGTTTACCTGTTGTCGGGTTGTGGCACTTTTCTGGTTGGGCGCGTGTTTTCCCCTTTAATTTTTAGTTTACCTTCATCTCCTTCTTTGTACTGATTAGAGGTCGATGCACTTTTTGTGGTTTTTTTTTAGCAGTTGGTACTTTGCTTTTCCTTTTACTCTGCACTTTTGCATTGAGTGTGCTGCGTGTGTGTGTATAGGTACTCAGACAAAGGCCTCCCCGAGTTGTTTAGCCTTCAGTGCTTGTCTCCAGCCCCTGGCCTATGGAGGCGGGCTTGGGGTAGTTTCGGCTCGAGCCCAGGTTGGGTCGGGTCGTGAAAATCCACACCATAAGCTATAGCTTTCCACAGAAAATTTTGAGCTAAAGTACTCCCACCATAAGAATCGCCTATTAAAACACATCCATTGCATCCTAAAGAAGAATCTTTTATGATTATCCACTCTTGACCCTTGGTAGCACATGGGGACTTTGATATTTTTTTCTATTTAGCTTGAAACATATAAATCCCAATCGATCACAATTTAATTTCTCATTCTGACTTTTCATTGAAAATACCTCGAAAAATCTTACACTACACTCATCTCCTCTGATGACATGCCTGGTGTAGTTCCTTACCTAACCACATTCATCCAAAAAAGAAAACACAAGTCGAGCCACTTCTAGTTGACTATCTTTGAAAATATATTATTCAGGAGTTGATGCATTATCATAACCAGATTCTAATGACTTTAACCAAGGTACACTGGGATCATTTAAAGCACACTCCCCAAAGTTCATATACAAACATGTACCTAAAATTAATCAAGGATTTCAGTCATAAATGATTAAACCTTATACAAATTTATCTAAATTCTAAAATGACTATCCAATGATTAGTCCCACACTAGGGTTAAACCTAATAGATTATGGTGTCATTCAAACCATATAACATTATTTATAACACTCAAAAAGAAAAAACACCATGGAGTCCATCCATCAACCAAAAAATTATTATTTTTTATCTTGGCACATAACCAATGCTATCTCAGTGCAATCTGAATGATGTTAAGATATAAGGCATGATCATCTCCGAACTAGGAGTACACTAAGGAATTACCAAGGATTACTGATAGATATAGTATTTTAAATATTTCTATGTGTATTTAAATGAATATATCCATACTAATATATCATTTTATATGAAATTACATCATTTTTAAATTTTTAATCATTCTAAGATAATTTTTGAAAATTTATTAATTCTGGAATTTTAATAGTTTTTTTTATCTCTTTGGTATTTTGGGCATTCATGTTTTAATAATCATATAATTTTAAAAATTATTTTTTTAGGAACCCTTGGATTGTGGGATTAAACTTCTTTAACTTGGAAAAGTTCTTAATTGACCATTTAGAGGCCTAAAAAATTAGTCAATTTAGAAAATATATTTTTAGATGGAATGGAAACACCTTCATTAAATAATACACAACTCAACCTAGAAGTGTCTAATTGAGGTTATTCCACCTAGAAAAGAGATAGAAATTGATTTTCAATCTCTAAATTTAATTCTAATGTTAAATTCTCTCATTAAGGCAGTGTTGGGATTACCCAATGTGGAGGAATTCGAATAGCCACTTGAGTCAAAAAAATATTTGTCATTATTTTGGAAATAACATTCACACCACGTGTCTAAAGAAGATAAAATTGTGTAGGGGGGAATATAAATTTCATTTTAACAAAAGTTATGAAGGAAACTCAGTAGTATTAGGCCTGTAAGAGGTTGAAATTCAAGAAAATGCTTAGGATATAGAAACTGGATAGAAGATTTTCCACACCCTTTTTTCTAATATATTTTCCTCTTCACTTCATTTCAAAAGGATGGTTTGATTGAAAAAATGGGATGTGATGCGGAAGATATGATCAATAAGAGTATTTCCATTTATTATAATCAATCCATGAAGGTCAAAAATCCAAGTGGTGGCAGTAACAGATATCCAAGGATTATTTCCTTTTGAGTTTGATAATTCAATGTATTATTATTATATTTATTTTATAGAAACTATTTTTATGATTGATGGAGGTATCTTTTCATTCATGAATTAACTTTATTTTATTTTGTTCCAGAATTTTCATCAACTTATGAATGTAAAATAGTTGTCTTATTTTTTAAATTTCATTCAGCAAGGTCTCTCCATTGATCATAACGAGTTCAATTAGTTTCAGTTGATTGGTGGTTTTTGTGCTATCAAATCACTTTAATAAAATGATAAACACCCATATTTTTGGTCTTAATATAGATTCTAGGAAATATGGTTGTTCACTTAGTGGTGTTTGAGTGAAAATTTAGAAATATAATATGATAATTCAATTAAACAATGATAAAGGGAGTGTCTAAGGATTGAAACTTTCCTACCATTGTTATCTCTAGTCTATTTTATTATATTAGTATTTATTATGATTTATAATGTATAAATTTTATTTCTAGTTATAATATTATTTAGTTTAGTTTAATTTTTTTATTCATTTCAAATCCCCACTTTTAATTTCTAAAATTAACAAAAACAAATTAACAAAGTGGGAGTTTGAAAACTTATCCCCAAACCTCCTCATGATACAACCCCATGGTCACCACTATTCTTTATTTTTAAAGGGGAAATTATTGATTGGGGTATTATGATAAAAATACCTATCATTAATTTATAACCATTTCTATGGAGGGTTTCTCAATTTTTTAATTTCTAAAATTTTAACCACTAATTCAGAGTTAAAATAACAAAAAAAGTTTTTTCATAGTGACTAATCCAATTCCTAGATGTATTTTAAATAATTTTATGGGTCAAATAATTATTTTTTTAAAATAAAATTTCTAATAAAATTTTTCCATTCTCAAAGAAACTAATTTCATGTTCTAACAAAATAATTTAGTGCTTCATCAAAATGTTGTTATGATTCAAGAAGTAAGAAAATAAATTGAAAATATTTCCACTACTCTAAATGAATTAAAAGAAATAAAATCTCAAAAAAGACACTGAAGAAAAAAAATCTTATCCCACCCACTTTTTATATTTATAAACCTTTTGCAGATGAGTTAAAAAATGATTCAGAATCTCCTTCAAATTTAAAGAAAGAAATTATCACCGATTCACCAATTGATGTGTCTTTAGGAAATCAAATTTCTTTGAAATGTTATTGGGTTGAATTTATTGAAAATGAAATTCCATGTGAAATATATTGTTTTTAAGATGATAAATCAGCACCCTTGTATCAATATTTGTCCAAAGATAAAGAGAAAATTGAAGTATTCATTTTTAAGAACATTTAAAAGAACTTGAGATGCTATGTACTATAAATAAAACCATCATTCACTCCCAAATAGATCCAGGACCTGATAATACATAGAGAGAATTCTTCAAATTTTATCCACCTTTTCTATATTATTTTGATGATAACTTGTTAATTGTTTCTCCCTGTGAAAATTTAATTCCTAATTATTTTAAGTGGACTTATTTTTTAGATAAAGAGGATGTGAAGGAAAAAATTTAAGAATGAATGGTGTGATCATTTGAGTACACTGGTACACATAAGAATGATGGAAATATTCTGTTTTTCAAATAAGAAATCATTTTTGAAGCTAAAACTATAAAAAAAGCACATCCTGGAATTTAATTTCAACAACTAATGGAGGTCGTTTGTGATGATAATGTGATGGGAAGTTGCCTTTAATATTTTCCCTCTCCCACTACATCATTAGAACAAAGAATATCTAGATTGTAACCTAAATAAAGATTATTTTTGGATCTTATACAACCATTGGGAGTTGAAAAATACTGGATAAATTTCATTTTTGTGGTTCTTGAGGAAGAAACTTCACCTTCATTTTGATTGGAGATAACCTGATGAAATTTTCTAACTAGGGGAAATAATATCCTAAAACCCACTTGGGGGTTAAACCAACTTTCTTTTTACATTATTGTTATTTTTTTATTTTTCTTTGAATAAAAAATTGACTCTTGTTTTTTTTTTCATATAGGTTTACAAGTTGTAGATTTTAGGAGGCCAGCGCAAGGTTGTTGTTGCTCAATAAAAATAGGTTTTCTCTTTCCTTACCACTTACAATTTTCACTTTGTATCTTATTAATTTTCAATTATCATATAAACTATTCAAAATGAGGACATTTTTAAAAATAGGTATGGGGGGATGGACATGTTTGGTAGATGAATACTTTTTGTGTTTTCGTTTAAAATTTCTTTTTTAAAATTTTCTTTCAAATTTTGTGTATTTTATTTCAAATTATTTGTCAAAAAAAATTACGAGTTTCAATGTTATAACATTTTTGAATTTAAAAATATTTTTAATTAAAGGAACAAAATTGATTCATGTCACTAAACTTAAATGATTGCTGAAATGTGTTGTATTTTGAATTCAAGTTGTGGAAATTCATGAAAAGACCATTAAATTTTAAATTTCATGTCGTGAATGTTGTCCAAATTTAGAAATCACTTACCTATAAGGAATATAAACCATTTATAAATATTCTTCACAATAACCACATTTCTTGAGTGAATAAAAAATGCTTGTTTGATCCATAACTTTTTATGTTTATTTCAAAACCTTTGAGATTTAAGGAACTTGTGTTCAAAATGATGGATGGAATTTATTTTCAATTAAAAGACCCATTTTTAATATAATACTCTTTATTCAACCTAAATTATGAATTTTACCCTTGTGAACTCTTAGTTTCTATGAACTTATTGTTAGATAGCCACATTACAAGTCTGTTTCCCTATCCATACCACTCTTGAAGTATGTTGCATGATTTTATTTTAGCTTAAGTGTGCAGGAGTTGTCTTGTAGTGTGATACATTATTTGGTGCTACTTTGGGTGGAAAAAAATTATGAATAGTTTCTTTTACTACTATTTTCTTCATTTGAAAGCTATAACTTTATGGAGCTTTCAAGGAAAATAAATTTGGGCCTTTTTGGACCTTCCAAATAAAAAAAATAAAGTTGTGCCTTTTTGGATCTTAAAAAAATTCTAAAATTTTGGGAAGAAATTTGTGTACCATTATTTCTAAATTGGATAAGTTGTAGACTTTCCATGAAAAATTTTTGAAGTTATTTTAGAGTTGATTTTATTCCAAGATGAAATAGGATAAGACCATGCTTGAGTGGATACAAAAAATCATGAAAATTTTCTTCAACAAAGAGCCAAGAAATATCTATTTTCCTCATTTGTTTTACATTTGAATTCCAACAACCTTCAAAACTCATAACAACCATTTATAATTCCTCCTTATAGATACAATTCTTTGACTCAATTGGTTTTATATTTATAAAAATTTCAAGCCTATAGAGACCCTTTAATTTATTTGGATCAGAAAAACTTTGTTCAAAATCAAAATCATGTGTTGAGAGGGAAAATTAGTGAGGTAGGAATACTTGTGAATGGAAGAATGAATGAAATAGTAATGGAATAAATTAACATAATGAATAATTT
The DNA here is from genome assembly GCA_963277665.1 of Viscum album. NCBI lineage: Eukaryota > Viridiplantae > Streptophyta > Magnoliopsida > Santalales > Viscaceae > Viscum > Viscum album. The sequence continues at coordinate 1,539,362,438 of OY728125.1, read as the reverse complement.
AGAATTTAAGATTTTTAAGAGTCATGATAAGTTGGTTTCTTTTATTATTAGCTTTGTGAATTTCATTTTCACATGTTTTGAATTTTCATTGGAAATTTGTTTTGAGTTATCACTTATCTAGAAGTCCAAGTTTCAAGTGCGGGGGAATTGATAGATATGGTATTTTTAATATTTTTTATGTATTTCAATGAATATATCCCCAATAATATATCCTTTTTATGTGAAATTTCATCATTTTTAGAATTCTGAAGTGTTTTGAGATAAATTATGAAAATTTCCTAATTTTGTAATTTTAATAAATTTTTATCTCTTTGGTATCCTGGGCATAAATATTTTAATACTATTCTATTTTTTGAAATTATTTTTTAGGAAACCTTGTATTTTTAGATTCAACTTATTTAACTGGGAAAAGTGCTGAATCGACCATTTGGAGCCCCCAAAAAATTATTCAATTTAGAAAATAAGTTGTCATACACAATTGACACACCTTCATTAAATAAGACATAACTCTGCCTATAAGTGTCCAATTGAGGTGATTAGAACTGTAAAAGATATATTATTTTAAGTTATATATCTCCATTGAATATAAATGTTAAATTTGTTCATTAAGAAAGTGTTGGAATGCACTAATTTAGAGGAATCCAAAAAGTAACTTTGACCATAAAATGTTTCTCTCTCTCCATATTTCGGATATAACATTCTCACAAAATGACAAAATAAGATAAAATTTTGTTAGCCGAATGATAACTTGCACTTTAACAAAAAAATTTAAGCAAAATCAGCAATATTTTTCCTATAAGAGGTCTAAATTTGAGAAAATATTAGGGATATAAAAACTAGAAAAATGCTTTTCCACACCATTTCCCTATATATTTTCATCTTCACTTCATTTAAAAGGATGGTTATATTGGAGAAGTGTAATGTGGTGGAGAATATATTCTAGAGAATAAGAGTTAAATTTATGATAATAAATCTATTAAGGTCTAAACTCTAAGTGGCGGCGGTAGGGGAGATCTAAGGATTTTTCCCTTTTCAGTTTGGTACTTCATTGTATTCTTCTTATTTTTTTCTGGAAACTATTGTCATGATTGAATGAGGTCTCTATTATTTCTTGAATTAAATTAATTATATTTTGTTATAGACTATTTTTCAACTTATAAATGTAAAATAATTGCCTTGTTGCTTAAATTTCTTTACCCACAGTCTCCCTATTGAGTATAACGAGTTTAATTAGTTTCAAATGCTCATAGGTCTTTGGGAAATTGAATCACTTTCATAAGAGGTTAAATACCCTTATATGAGGCCTCAATATGGTGTCTAGGAAATATATGTGTTCACTTGGAGGTCTTTGAGTGAACATTGAGAAATATAATTTGATAATTCAATTAAATTAGGACAAAGAGAGTGTCCAAGGATCAAAACTTGTCTACTGTTTCTATATTTAGTCTATCTTTTTCTATTTGTATTTCTTATAATTTCTAATCTATAACTTTGATTTCTAGTTTTAATCTGATTTAGTTTAATTTATTTTTCTTATTTTATTTTAAATCCCCATTTTTTTCTCCATCCTTAACAAAAAAATTGACAAAGTTATAGTTTGACAACTTATCATGAAACCTCCTTGTGAGACACCCCCATGGTAACCAATGTACTAAATTTTTAAAGGGTAAATTATTTATTGGGGATTTGAAACAAAAAAAAACTATTATCAATTACCACTGAGAAATATTACATTAGTTTTGAAGGTATACCCACTTGCATGGATAGGCACATGGGTTGAAAAATAGTGTGAAATCCTTGAAATACCCTATGTAATTTTATACAGATTAATTGCATGGATATGTGTCCTTGGGTTCATGGTTTGAAAAATCTTGTACCACCTCGTTTAGGGCCATAGGTTTGGGTTTTCATGGTTTTCACTAACCGTACGCAAACCCTGAACCCCCTTTACCTTTCCAAAAACCTATCCTTCAAATCCCGATGCTTTAAAAACTCAACCGAACACCCTATATACCTATCTACCCTTTAAACTCATATAAAAATATAACATTTAAGTGTTATAATGCTTAGGTTTATATTCTAAGTCCCGATTTAAAATTCATCCCATCCACCATATGAAAATTTTAAATTTTAATGGAATTTCAACTAGCTCAAAACACTAGATGTTACAACCTCCCCAACTTAGAACTTCTCATCATTGAGAATCCCTGGTAAAGAAAAAAAAGATAATCAAATGACCTACTTGAGTCATGAATTCCCCCTAAAATGGCCATGTTTCATTTCCCACACCAAATTCACCTACGAGCGCTACTTTAAACATGTGATACTTAAGCCACTAAAACTTAATCCAATGTTCATAATAAAAACTGAAACATAAAGATGATGCTTACCTCAACCTGTATAACCCGAGACATAATCATGTTGTCATATCTTTCCTTATTCACACCATGGCGCTCCCCACTATAGGCTCTATCTTTCCACAACAAATTCTGATCCATGGTATTCTGACCATCATAATTTCTAATTAAAACACATCCATAGAATCATAAAAATGAATTTTTTATGATTCACTACTTGTAACACTTGGTCACACAAGAGGAATATGATCTTGATCCCTATTTTTCTTGAAATGATCAAATCCCAATCAACCATACTTTAAATGGTCATGTCGTCTTTTCCTTGAAAATACCCAACTGAATCTTACACTACACTAGTCTCCTAATATGACACGACCAATGAAGTTCCCCACCTGAACGCATTTATCCAAACAAGTGAACATATGTCGATCCACTTTTGGCTGATTATCATTGAAAATATTAGATTTAGGAGTTAATGAATTATCATAACCAGATTCCAACACCTTTAACCAAGGAAAACTAAGATCATTTCTAGAAAGCTCTATGAAGTTATTATAAAAACTCGTACCTGACATTCACTAAGTAATCCATCCATACATGATTCCATTTTATTCAAAGGAATATTAATTCAAAAACGATTGTCCAATAATCGGTCCCACACTCAGGTTAACCCCAAAATATTATGGTGGAATTCATACCATATAGAATTCTTTATACCACTCATTGAGCACAACCCCCTTGGAGTCCATCCATCAACCAGAAAAGGAATTTGTTTTATTTATTTATCTTGACATATAACTGACACTCTCTCAGAGTACTCTGGATGATGTCAAGATATTGGACATAATCATCTCTAATTAGGAGTACACCAAGTTGTTACCAATGAATATCGATAGATATGGTAATGTAAATATTTTTATGTATATTTTAGTGAATATATCCACACCAATTTATCATTTTATGTGAAATTGCATCATTTTTTGAATTTTGAAGCATTTTGAGATAAATTGTGAAAATTCCCTAATTTTGAACTTTTAACATTTTTTATCTCTTTGGTATTTTGGGTATGAATTTTTTAATACTGATCCAATTTTAGAAATTATTTTTATGAACCCTTGTATTGTGGGATTTAACTTATTTAGCTAGGTAATGTTTTGAATCGATCATTTAGAGTCCAAAACAATCAATCAATTTGGAAAATCATTTTTCAGACAGAATTGACACAACTTCATTAAATATGACATACCTTGGACTAAAATTTTCCAATTGGGGTTATTCCACCTATAAAATAAATATCACATGATTTTTCAAAACTCTATTTAATACCATGGTTAAATTCTCTCTTTAATTCATTGTTGAAATTCACCAAATTGGAGGGATCCGAATAGTTACTTTGGCCATAAAAATATTTTTCAGTATCTTGGATATAAAATTATCATCACATGTCAAAAGGATCTAAAATTTTGTTAGGGGAAATATAAATTTCATTCTAAAAACATTTATAAGGAAAACTTATTATAATTAGTAATAGATTGAGTTTAAATTCGAGAAAAAATTTGGGATACAGAAACTGGATAGAAGATTTTCTGCACCTTTTTTGCTATATATTTTAGTATTCACTTCATTTAAAAGGATGATTTGATTGAATAAGAGGGTCATTATGGAGAATATATTCTGTATAATAGGATTTACATTGATGATAATAAATCCATTAAGGTATAAACTCCAAGTGGTGTTGGTAGTAAAGATCTAAGGATTTTTCCCTTTTGAGTTTGGTACTTAAATGTATACTGATTATATTTTTCAGGACACTATTTTAAGGATTTAAGGAGGTTTATTTTTAATTATTTAATTCACTTTATTTTATTTTTTTATTCTTTTTATCAATCAATTAATGTAGAATAGTTTCCTTTTTGTCCAAATTTCTTTAGGCGAGGGCACCCCATTGATCACAATGAGTTCAATTAGTTTCGTTTGGTTAGAGATTTTTGGTGAATCGAATCAATTTCACAAGAGGATAAAAACCCATATTTGAGGTCTCGATATGGTATCTAGGAAATCTTGGTGTTCATTTAGAGGTATTTGAGTTAGAATTGAGAAGTATAATTTGATAATTAAATTAAATAAGAATAAAGGGAGTGTCTGAGGATTAAAAATTTTCTATTAGTACCATCTCTAGTATATTTTTTCTATTGGTCTTGATTATGATTTCCAATATATAACATTGATTTCTAGTTTTAATTAGATTTAGTTTCATTTAAATTTGTTTAGTTTATTTGAAGTCCCCAACTTTTTTTATAAACTTAACAAAAAAAATAACAAAGTGAAAATTTGACAACTCACCCCACAACCTCCTCATGAGAGAAACTCATGGTCACCACTATGATATATATTTAAAGGGTAAATTATTTATTTGGGTTTTGTAAAAAAAACTATATAGTTAATTTTGGCACTATTTTCAGGGTGGTTGTCTCAATTTTTTTACTTTTTTTTTAATTTTAGAATTTTAACTACTAATCCAGAGTTAAAAAAATAAAAAATGGGTTTTCATAGCGTGTAATCCTATTCCTGGAATGATTATAAATAATTTTATGGTTCTAGTAATGATTTTTTAAATATCAATTATTGGAAAATTATTTCGTTATATAAGAAACTAATTTCATGATCCAATAAAAGAATTTGGTGATTCCACAAAATGATGTAATGATTCAATAAGTAAGGAAATAAATTAAAAATATTTCCATTACCATTAAATAATTAAAAGAAATAAAAGATCAAAAAGATTCTAAAGAAAAGGAAAATATTATCCCACCCAATTATGATATTGAGGAATATTTTGTGGGTGATTTAAAAAATTATTTAGAATCTCCTTTTTCAAATTTAAATAAATAATTTATCACTAATTCACCAATTGACATGTCTTTAGGAAATAAAATGTCTTTGGAAAATTATTGGGATTAATTTATTGAAAATTATGTTCCATGTGAAATATCTTGTTTTCAAGATGAAAAATTAAATTCCCTATATCAAAATTTTTCCAAATATGAAGAGAAACATGAATCATTCATTTTTTAGGAACATTTAGTAAAAGCCGAGTTACTGCCCACTATAAACACAACTTTAATCCACTCCTAGAAATAGCTATAACTTGATAATCCAAAAGGATTATTCTTAAATTTTTATCCACATTTTATAAATTATTTTTATGATAACTTGTTAGAAATTTCTTCTTGTGAAGATTTAATTACAACTTCTTTTGACTGGAATAATTTTTTATATAAGAGGTTGTGAAGGATGAAATTAAAAAAAAGAATGGCGTTCCCATTTGAGTACACTGGTACACATGAGGATGGTGGTACCAAGTTTTTTTTTTCAAAAAAGAAATAATTTTTAAAGATAAAATTTTAGATGAACGACATCATAGAATTAAATTTCAAGAACCATTAGACATAGTTTGTGAGGATAAAGTGATGGGAAGCTTCCTTTACATTTTTTTCCTCTAACACTACATAATTAGAATAAGAAATATTTATAGGGAATATAAATAAAATATTATTTTATGATATTATACAACCATTGGGGGATAAAAAATAATGGATAAATTTCATTTTGATGGTTCATGAGAAAGAAACTTCATGCTCATTTTGATTGGGTATAACCTGCAGGAACTGCCTTACTATGGGTAGTGAGGTACTAACACCCAATTATGTATTAAAACGAAGTTTCTTTTACCTTATATTTATTTTTTATTTGTATTTCATTTCTTTTAATAAAATTTTGATGCTTTGTTTTTGTTTTTGTATATAGGTTTCAAAGTTACAACTTTTAGGAGGATAGATCGAGGAAATTTCTACTCAATAAAAATCAAGATGTGTCATTCCTTCCCACTTTTATTTTTCATGTTATATATTATTGATTTTAAATTCTCACATAAACTATTAATAATGATGAAATACTTAAAAATAATTATGGGGGAAAACATGCTTGGTAGATTAAAATTTTGTGTGTTTTCATTTCAAATTCATGTTTTTAGTTTTTCTTTCAAATTTTATGTTTTATATTTCAAATTTTATGTTAAAAACCTTGAAAGATTAAATGTAATAACCTTTGTGACACTACTGGAAAATGAACTTATACCCATGGTTTTGGGGAAAACCGTGGGTAGAGGGTGACCTATACCCATGGTTTTCCCCAAAACCATGGGTATAATCATAAGATAAATAACCCATACCCACAGTTTTGACAAACCGTGGGTATAGGTTTCCCGCGTGTGCACAGGAAATTAATTTTTTCCATGGGAACAAAAAAAAATTTGGCGGGAGTTCTATACCCACAGTTTATTCCTCTATAGCCACAATTTAAATAAATATATTTAACAATATATATATATATACATACATATATACAGTGATGGGGTAGTGGTAAGGCCACTCATGAACGGAGAAGTGGTCATGAGATCGAATCCCGAGGGCCTCTATTTTATAAAATATGCTATAACCACGGTTTCCAAACCGTGGGTATATAGTTATGAAACAGTGGAAAAACCTATACCCACGGTTTTTCCAAACTGTGGGTATAGGTCATAGACCTATACCGATGCCACTAATGACCACAGTTCCCCAAAACGTGGGTGTAGCCTATACCCACAGTTTTGGGGTCTATACCCACAGTTTTGAACCATGGGTACAAGATCATTTTCTAATAGTGTGAATTGACAAATATTGTCAATGAAAGGAAAAAACTTGATTCATGTCACTAAACTTAAATTATTGATGAAATGCGCTATTTTCTAAATTAAAATTTAGTAAATTCATGAAAAGACAATGTAATTATAAATTTCATGTCATGAATTCTGTCTAAATTAAGAAAAAACTTACCTATGAGTAATATAAACAATTTCTAAATCTTCTTCACAATAACCCCAATTCTTGAGTGAACCAAAAAATGATTTTTTATCCATAACTTTTCATGTTTCTTTCAAAACCATTGATCTTTATGGAACTAGTGTTAAAAATTATTGAGGATTTTTTTTTGTGATTGAAGGCCCCCATTTCAAGATAATATTATTTATTTATCATATCTTATGAATTGGAACCTTTTGAGACCTTATTTTCCACAAACTCCTAGTTAGATAGCCACATTACAAGACAATTTCCCTATCCATCCCACTCTTTAATTATTCTACATGATTTTAGATATGAATAATTGTTGGGGATATTTCTTGTGGTGTAATACGTTATTTGGTACTACTTTGGGTGGAAAATAAAAATTTTAAGAGTTTCTTCTACTGATAAAAAAGTTACTCATTTGAAAACTATTCCATTCTAGAGATTCCAAAGAGAAAAATAAAGTTGTACGTTTCTAGAGCTTAAAAAAAATAAATTCTAAAATTTTGGGAAGAAATTGGTGTTCCATTACTATTGAATTGGAGAAGTTTTTGTCTATCCATGAAAGAAATTTCAAATTTACCTTATATTTTATTTTATTCCAAGATGAAAGAGTATAATACCATGGTTGAGTGGAAACTTGAATCTTGTGAATTTTCTTCATTAAAGAGTCAATCCATCTCTCCCTACCTCATAGTTTTTCACATTTGAAACCCACCAACCTTAAAACCTAAGAACAACCCCTTATAATTCCTCATTATGGATACAATTATTTTAATCAATTGGGTGGATATTTATAAAATTTTCAAGCCTACGGTGACCCTTTAATTTATTTTGATGAGAAAAAAATTATTCAAAATCAAAATCATGTGTTGAAATGGAAAATTAGTGAGGTAGGAATACTTGTGCATGGAAGAATGAATGAAATGGGAATGGAATGAATGAAAATAATGAAGAATTTGGAATTCAAGCTATTTAATAGGAATGATAATTTGGGTCCCTTTATTTTTAAAGTACATATGTAAATTGAATACAAAGGTTAAATTAGATCATTATGTAAGTGAAGGAATCTACCAAAGTAGGGGAATCCAAAAAGCAACTTCTTCTATATTTTTTTCAGTATTTCTAATATAACATTATGACCACATGTCAAAAAGATATAAAATTTTGTATGGGGGATAATAACTCATCTTTTAACAAAATTTATGAAGGAAACACAACAATATTTATCCTATAATAGGTCCAAATTTGAGAAAACTTTAGGGATACAGAAACTGGATAAAAGATTTTACACACCCTTTTTCCTATATATTTTCATATTCACTTAAGTTTAAATGATGGTTGGATTAAAGAAGTGGGATGTGATGGATACTATATTATAGATAATAAGATTTCCATTTACTATAATAAATCCATGAAGGTATAAACTCTATGTGTTGGTGATAATGACGATCTGAGGATTCTTCCCTTTCGAGTTTGGCACTTCAATTTATTACTGTTATCTTTTTATAAAAACTATTTTCATGATTTAATGAGGTATAATTTATTTCTTAAATTAACATTATTGTTTTTTTTGTAATATTAATCAACTTATATATGTAAAATAATTATCTTTTTGTTTAAATTTCCATGGGAAAGGTCTCCCCATTGAGCACAATGAGTTTAATTAGTTTCGGTTGCTTGGAGGTCTTTGGGAAATCAAATCACTTTAATAAAAGGATAATTAACCATATTTTATGCCTCTATATGGTGTCTAGGAAATCAAGGTGATCACTTGGAAGTATTTGATAGATAATTGAGAAATATAATTGGATAATTAAATTAAACAAGGATAAAGGTGTTATATGTGGATGAAAACTTGTCTACCATTACAATCTCTTATCAATCTATTTCTATCTGCCTTTATTTTAATATATAATATATAACAATGATTTATATCTATAATTATATATAGTTTAATCTAACTTAGTTTAGTTAATTTAAAATCCCCACTTTTACTTCCAAACTTAATAAAAACAAATTAACAAAGTTATAGTTTGACAACTTATCCCACAACCTCTTCATGGGACAACCCCATGGTCACCACTATATATCATTTTCAAAGAGAAAATTATTGACTGGGGTTTTGTAACAAAAAAAATTATCTTAAATTACCATTGATAAGCATGTATAGTTATCCTAATCCACACTCCATCAAAATAAGCTGGAATTGCCTTAAATCGGCCCTAGGTACCACATTTCCTGATAGTGTATGACTGAGTCCAACTATTGATTAACCACCTCACAACACGCTAAAACATTGATCATACCTCTACTGGTATAGTTTTATGGTCCATTCCCCTAATATGTGTTTCATAAAGAATATTCCACACATTTGAAATCCACATCCCTCTATCAAGATTTAATTATCTAGGCATCATTTGATCCACTCTAGAATCAAAATCAAAAGCCTCACAGCATCCAAAAGCCATTATAGCCATTTCCAGCTAGTCCTTTATGGTCATGGTCCATCTACTTGGAAGGAAAAAATTAAATATGTTTGATGCGATTTTATCCACCTTAGGAGTTTCCTAGCCATCATTTTATAATAATGGTAACTCATCCCACAACCCACAATCCACCCACCACCGAACACAAGTTATAAATGTGACCAACTCACTTATAAAAAATTTCAAATTAAGAATGAAGAAAAAAACCCACTTAAAATTGAACTAGATACAAATTAAAATCCAAAACCAGCTCTGAGTAATGTTGTTACAAAGCTATCTCATTAAGCCAACGTCATCACCTAGTTGCCAGATTACTCTAATTATCCGATGCATGGGTTACTCTTCTCGGGAGATGACCCATGAATGTAGCTTTCACATACTCATGACTATTTCCAAGTAGTCTAGAAACCACATATTTTAAAGTATTACATGACATTTTTTCTCAAAAAAATTGTGGTTTAGTGCATCATTTCTTAATTTGATAGGAAATGCGTATAACAATGCATGCTACAAATATATTGAAATAGCATAACATGCACTATGAATTCGTAGAATGTGATAGTATAGAAAAGGATAAACTAAGATTCATTTTATCCATACAACTATTAATAAGACAATGAATCTCAAGTCATATGTTATCAGAAAAGAAGAAAGGTCACATGACCGGCCAAATGGATAATTGTGCCCGAAGCATGTTTGGCCTACCGAACTGCGTCATTATATGATGCTCATGTACTTAACAAGATCATATTATTGAATGACCACCTTTCTACCTAGGGGTTTCATTTCATCACTAAGAGTTCTACTTGGAATAACTATCCCATGAGCAACAGATCATGTATGAAAACACAAGGTAGCATCCATCGGTTCTTCTAATCTCCAAGGTGCTACTAAAATAGGATAACCCTTTCTTTATAAGGCCTAAAGTGTAGACTATATTACTAAGTCACAATGAAAATATCACTAATAATACTAGCCTAAGATCATTGTAAAATAACAAGGTCAATAGAGACCTATGGGAAACATACCCATTATTCTCCAAGGAAACTATCAAGGAAACACTAGGATTAAACCTTATATGTGGGTTATTTTTTATCAGCCTACTGCAAGGGTTTTAATTTCATCCATTTTCATAAATTGAAAAGTATATAACATTTAAATAAGAACATATATAAGGGATATCAAGTACCAGTTATAAAGGAAATCTATACTAAGCCCTTATTTATCCGACACTATATAAGATAATAGGAAAATTATCTCATAATTTCATATTAAACATTTGATAATCCATATTCCATTACAATAGGATTATTTAAATAAAATATCAATTTCAAAAGATATAGAAGAAAAAACCCAAAGGTTTTAATTGAAATTTTAATTAACAAAATCCTCATAATAATAAATCTTAAAAATAGATAAAAGGAATTTGATCATTTTAAGGGGATTAGTTTATTAATATTCCACCATAAATTTATATGGAACAACTTATAAGTGGTTTATGATGCCTTAAATAACCATCCCTATTTATCCCAATCATACCCCCTATGGGGTTAAGTATTATACATTTGAAGAAGTAATGATGAGCTATGAGGATACTGTTATTCCAACTAGGTTAAATCTAAGTAATAACCAATAATAGTTGTTTTATTAAATATTAACTACAACCATAGAAGGTTTATCACATAAGAAACATTCCCTAACTTACCTACTTGGGCCTAATTGTGTATTTAGGAATTTAGTCATATGGTCATCATGTCCAAATAAAATAAGTACAAGGCTTTACATATATATATACCATGGTTCAGTTAGATGAGTCACCATTACCAATTTATAATGGTACTTGAATTTATAAGTTACAATTGAAACTTCATGTAACTTCAAATAGGTTTTCACATTAGGTCTTATAATATAATATATTTATATATGATGGTTTGATTATATAGGTTATCCTTCCCAATTTATAAAGGCCAATAAACTTTATAAATAATTATTGGCACCCATTTAATCAAAAACATAAAATTTTCAAGTAATGAAACCAATGATACATGGCTTAAACATGTCATAATTGGTTAATTAAGGTGCCACCATCAAGCCATATGGGATAATACAATTTCGTTTGATGAAATCACTTTAATTACCAATCATATATCATAATTATAACAATCATTCTATAACAGAGCAATGAATGAGAGTAGACATGGAAAGATACCTCACAATAATATAATACAGGTAAGCATGATATAGTATCATCTAAGAAGGTATACAAATAATCAAGCTGATAAATCACACAAGCATCAAATACAAATCATCATGCATCAGAAAATCAAAAATACACTATACATAGAACGACATATACATGGAATGTGAATCTCTATGTTCCTATATTGATGCATGTAACAACACATCATTTCCATACTGGTCCAAGGGTAAATATCATAAATCATTAAGTAGAAAAAGTAAAATAGTCACCCAGGGTGAAATAATAATCAACCGCAATAACATATCATCAATACTATCCCAAAAAACTTGATCTTTTCCCTATGAATGTGTTGGATGGACCCAGAAACACACTATCTACCAAGTGAAAACACATTACTAGTCTCTTGTATAACATCAAAAAAATATTAAGACAAGGAAAAAAGAATCACTAATACCACTTTATAATGTCTCGATCTGAGATTCACTGAAATGGTGCCTTTTTCCAGTTCACCACATAACCTCAAATGCGCCTCCCCACATTCTAGAGGTTTCTAAATAGTAGTGAGGATCTAAATGTGTTTTAGTGGGGAGATTATACCCTCATGATCATATTATCACAATGATATATATATTAAATAAAAAATGGAATAAGGTGGATAACAATCCAATGAAATGTAATAATAATTGAAAATCAATAATAAATGAATAAATAACTATTCATGAACAAGATATAATGTATAAAAAAATACACAGAATAGAAAAATATAATACAAAAGAATAGACTAAAAAAATATATAAATAAATAAAATAATCCATCTATATAAGGAATACTAAGTACATGCTCAGTTGTGACTCCCAAGATCCCATGTTTAGTCTTATTTCATAATGAATAACAAGAATGCAAGCAAGCATAAGACATGATAATGATCCAGTAACAATAAGGTCTATCTAGGTATCAAATGATGACCTAAACAAGGCTTGAGATAAACTCACTAGGATACAAACAACATTGTTCAATACAATATATTCCATGAATATAAAATAAATTAGTGTGAATGGATAACACTAAAGCATTGAATAAATAAGTAATTAGGTTGGGATTAGGTTCCTTAAGGAAACCCGACCGACCATACCCACTTCGACCAAAGATGAAACATCTCTGAGTAAGTTTCGCCACACACACACATATGTATATAAGCACATATATATATATATATATATATATATATTATACATATAAACACACACACACACACAAACACACACACACACACACACATATATATATGTGATACTAGCCAGGACTGAGGAGTAACCAAGGAGTCCATGCATAAACATAGGAATATAATAAGAGTCTCATTATATAAATATGGGTATGAGCCCAAGAATATAAATAGAGGATATAGAGTTCCATGCTTGACCATCCCAAAAATTGATGTGAAACATTATGTCCAACATCCTCATCATAGGGCATGAAACATCGTGTTCAACCACCCAAATGGATGTGAAACACCATGTACAACATGTCATACCAAGTGGGAGTAAAACATCATGTCTAACAACCCTAACCAATGTCTCTAATTAATAATCATGTATAAGGTAATATCACATTCCCTATGAACCCTTAACCAAGGCATTTGATAAAGAGTAAATCAGTATCACTCAAAGTGTAGTGTAATCCCATCTGACCAATAATCCCATTAAAGGTATTGCTATGTGGGAATCCAAGGTTATCTCAAGGATTACTAAAAAATTTTAGGCATCGCACATTCAATAATTAACATAGGCCATGACAATTTGTTCATACCATAATTTAATCTATCATGATTCATTTCATTAATCAATCCATTTACAAATGAATATGGGGGTCATACTCATAAGCACACTACATTACTATTCATGTATGCATTTTGGTCGATCTCTTATAACGATAAAGCTCATAAGAGACCAAGGAACAAAGGGGGAACTAACTTACCCATTTAATAAGATCTTGATTTCTATATATTATTTTACTTATAAGTGAAGAGAGTCAACTCAAGGTATATATCCATATAAAAATTCATTTAATTTATCTAATTAATTTCACACAATTAAACTAAATCAATTATTTTAAAAAATTTACACTTCATTTATGGTAGTTATAGTACCCACTACAAAGTGTTAAGATCAACACACCCAAGGGGTGATTTGGAACAATTTTAAATGATAATAATTATATTAATTTTAATTAAAATCACCTAAATTGGTGGTTTAGGTTGGGGTCTTTGGCCTCTAACCATTTATGAGGGTGTCACGACATGTTAAAACAAGGTCTAGGTATTTAATTCAATATAGTTTATGTTTCAGGAGAAACACGCAGGAAGTATGTGAATGTTTTGTCATGAAATGTCAAATTGATTATGTTTTTAAATAAGATTTATAGTATAAGGAATACCCTATGTCATCTCTCAAGTATATTTGATAGGTTTAGAGTGTTTATTTTTAATAAAAAGTACTGAAATAGGGGGTGGTTTTGAAAATTATTTTAAGAAAATAACTTAATTTAAAGAGTTTAATAGTTGAAAACCAAGTGGATTTTGAAACTATGAGATAGAGAGGTCATTGTTATTTCACTAAACACATTTCAAGTTCATTTTTCTTAGATATTAATTTAGGTTTGGAGAAATTATTTGGTTGAAATTAATTGGAATCCTGATTAATTCTGAAGCTTTTATTTTAATGCTTTAAGAACCAAACCATGACATGAAAATAATATTACCAAGGTCCATCACTTATTCATTTAATAATAGAATATAAATAAGATTTAAATATTAATAATGTGGGTATGAAAATTATTCTTGTGTTTTCCAATCATAACAACACAATTCACGCACTCAAAACTTCACACAGATCGGTTAGAAATTAAGAAAAAATAAATCGCATGCATCAAACAAAGAATTAAAAAAATAAATAATGTAAGATACATGGAATGAAATGTTTTATCACTAAAATTACTCCAAACTAGTAGCTAATATATTCATTGTAACTCCCTTTAGATGTGTGTATCTCCCTCATAACAAACGACAACCGTTTATCCCGATATTGAGAGAAGGAGAAAGCTCGGGTGGATATCCTTCTTAACATTTGATCCCCCTATGAGGATATGGGCCTAAAAAAATTATAATATGAGGAGATGAATCCTTTAGAAATTAAAATTTTCAGTACTTTACACATTGGTCTAACTTTCAAATGAGGTACCCATGGTGCCCTTTTATAGCCAAAATGGGAAGTGGTTTTGGGAACCCAATTTTCCAGATACCACTCATGTATCGGTTTGGGTTGGTAAAAGGCTATATAACAACTTGAAAAAATAGGAGAGTTGTTGGAAAGTCTCTTGAATATCTCCCTATCACATTTTGAGGCCATTAGACACCTGTATTTAAATATATTTCCAAAATATCAAACCTAACTTTTGAATTCCGGAAGATTTTTTCCCCTGGACAGATTGGTTTGGATGGGCCCCTTAATGGACAAATTGGGTTTGGATTTCTTGATATAAGTTCTATCCCATTGAGTTTTGGATCATACCACAAAATTTCATCCCATTTTATATCATTGAATTTTTTAAATGTGCAAAATAGTGGATATGTGTCCTTGGGCTTCCATGCAGTTTGGCCCATTTTCTTTTTGGATCATCTTTAGGGCCTCTGAATCACCTCCAGCTACAATGAAAATATAAAAAAATCTCAATTTCCATTTTTAATAGTTATAAATATTAAATAATGTAATAAAACATGAAGTTCAATTTGATATTACACTTGTAATTTATAATACAAAATCAGTTTAAAATAGTGGTGTAAGAGTGAAATAAACTTGTGAATCACGGTGAGATCACACCCCACACATAAAATTTTTCACTCATGGGAAAAGTAACATGTCAAAAAATCATGCATGGAGATATTCCCAGCTTCATGAAGATTTTAAATTTAAATAAAATTTAATTCTTGATAGAAATGTTATCAAAGAAAAGACCACACCAAGGAGTTATTCTCAAAAATCATCAAAAAAGAATTCTCAAAAATTGTATCAGGATGAAATTCTAAGATATTCATGATGCCAATAAAATAAAATAATTCAAAAGTTAATAGTGTCACTAATTCTCCTTGTGTGTGTGTGAAAAAATTGCTTACTATTATTTCCAGTTTCTATTGAGTAAATATAAGTTGTTTTAAAATTTGTCTTCTTACATGATCCTTTCCACTAAACCTTCCCTACATCCTTTGTAATAAAATTTCAATACCCACTCACTTAAGTATTCCCATAAGTCAAGACACAAGCTCCTAACCTATATATCCCCTTATTTTTTACATTTTATCACCCCCTCATTTTTTTTGTTTTTTTGTTTTTATTGAGGGATTAAAAAAGTCAGATTACAGGTATACACATATAGATCAATCTAGTACAATAATGAAATAGATCAGATAAGGAAAAAATTTAGCGAAATATCATTTTCGAAAGTAAAGAAAATTAAACCTAACTTATATTTACCTTATATTTAGTAATAACTTTTCACACTTCGTGGTTGGGTGAAAATATGTGTAGAGAAATTAAGTGACACAATTTTACCTTAAACTATTTACACAAAGGGTTCCATTCTTCTTAAAGGTTTCAAAATGATACTACAATTTATATCATCAAAAAAACCAAATTTCAAGAGAAATCCACTCCGTGATGTTGAATTCATGTTGAAATTCACATTTTATAAATAAAATTGAATGTTAAAACAACATGAAATAGGGAAATTTTGCATGAATTTTCAATAAATTCCATGACTAAGTGGGATTTATTTTCCATGATAAAGTGGGCATCAAAAATTAACATTTTGGAAAAAAAATTGAGGGGCGAAATAGGGGATGGAGTGACAATACTATACAACAAGTGAAAAAGGGAAAACTAAAGAAAGGTAATGAAAATTCAAAACTAACCTAGGAATATACCCATCCCCCACACCTAAAGTGTGTAGTGTCCTCACTATAATAAAAGAGAAATTAGGAAGGAAGGATAAAACCTGGGGAGTGTCATTCATATATTTCTTCTTGAACATGGAGTTCCTCCATCGGGGACTCTGAAAGGGCTTCATGAATGTTCTTAAGTCATTTCCTATTGATAGTAAAGGTTTGTTTTTTTTCTTCATTTTGAACTTGAACAACACCAAATGGATAAAAATTAGTAATCGTGTATGGTCCAAACCAGTGGGAATGAAGATCACTTGGATGTAAATTTCTACTTTCATTATAAAGGAGGACCTTATACCCAATGTAGAATTGACAATAAAGGAAAAGAAGATCATGAGAAGCCTTGGTTATCTCCTTACAAATCAGGTAATTCTCATATGAATCTCGTCTCATTTAATCCAACTCCTGAATCTGTAAGTTCCTTTGAGAAACTGCACCTGAAAGTTTAGAATCGTATTGTTTGATGGCCAAGCAGGCCTGGTAATTTGTCTCAAAATTGAGGTAAAAAATATTTACAAGCACTAGATGATACTGTGAGATGCCAATGAGAGTTTTGAAAGTATTATGGTAAGACCATAATGAATTATCAAGTCTAAGACTCCAATCTTTTCTATTGAGTTGAACTGTTTTTTCAAAAATCTGTATTACCTCTCTATTGGACACCTCGGATTGACCATTGGTCTATGGGTGATATGCATTAGACAGTCGATGCCTAGGCCCATACCAATGAAAAAGTGATTTCATTGTGCGGTTGTAGAAATTAGAACCCTGGTCACTAATGGTAAACCTAGGTAGTCCAAACCTAAAAAAATTTGGGTTCTCAAAAATTCCACAATAGTCTTGGAATTATTAGCCCTTGTGGCCTGTTCTTCTACCCATTTTGACACATAATCCACTACTAGTAGAATGTACAATTTTCCAAAGGAATTGAGAAATGTATCCATAAAGTAAATTCCTCAAATATAAAAAATTTCATGAAAGAGAAAAGTTTTTTGCATAATTTCATTTATTTTAGAGAAATTTTCCATTATTTGACAATGTGAACAATAGTTATAGAAATCATGGGCATTCCAAAATAGTGTTGGCCAAAAGAGACTATAATCAAGGACCTTGCGAGAAGTTTTTTGAGGACCAGAGTGGACCCCATAATAAATAGGGGAAAAACCTTAAGACATACATAAACTCACTATTGTAAAAACAACACCTGAGGACTTGATCACTACATGTGTAAAAAATGTAGTGGTCATCCCAAATGTACCAACGAGACTCATGTTTTATATGGTCAACATGGTTTTTTATTTAAATCAGTAGGAATACAATATGCTATCAAATAATTTACAATTTGAGCATACTAAGGAATAACATATTGCACTCGGTATAACTGCTCATCAGAAAACATGTCATTTATAGGAATAAAGGGGGATGAGTCAATGTATGAGGATAGGAGGATCCTACTGATATGGTAATCCACTAAATTCTTTGCTCCTTTTATCTTTAATATCTAGATTGAATTATTAAAGGAGGAGTATCCAGCGAATGAGATGTGGTTTGGATTCTAGTTTCTTAAGGATATACCCGAGGGTTGCATGGTCTGAGAACATAATGACTTTGGACCCTAAAAGGTATGACTAGAATTTATCTAAGTAAAACACAATGGAATGGAATTATTTTTTAGTTGTGGTGTAGTTTTCTTGGGTAGGGTCTAAAGTATATGAGGCATAGACAATTCCATATGGAGATCGATCAATCTGTTGTGATAAGACATCCCCAACTACATAGTTATAGGTGTCACACTTAGGATCAAATGGTAAATCCAACTGAGGTGGTTGGATTACCTGGGGTTATGTTAGACTCCATTTCAATTTATTAAAAGCTTCATCTCATTATTTATCAAAAACAAATTATTTTTCTTTTTAGAGAAATCAGTAGAGGGGGAGTGTAATCTTATTAAAGTAATGAATGAAATAATGGTAAAATCTAGCATGAACAAATAAATACCTCACATCCCACATAGTTTTGGGGAATGGTTGGAAAAAAATGACATCCACTTTTGATTTATCAACTTTGATACAATTCCCATAAATGACATGCCTGAGTACTAAACCTTATCACACCATGAAATGGAATTTCTCGTAATTTAATACGAGATTATTTTCAATATAGTGACGTAGGATAGAACCTAAACTACTTAAAAATTCATAAAAGGAGGATATATACACATTGAAATCATCCATGTATACTTTCATGAAATTCTCCAGGTAATCTAGAAAAATACTTACCAGACATCACTGGAAAGTAACTGGAGTATTGAAAAAACCAAATGACATCCTTCTATTTGAAAATGATCCAAAAGTGAAATTAAAGGTTGTATTTTTAATAATCCTCAAGGGAAATATGGATTTGAAAGTATCCATAATACCCATAAAAAAAGCAGTAATGAGAATTATTTTCTATCCTCTCAAGTATTTGGTCAATGAACGACAATAGGAAATGGTCCTTCCTATTGTGTTGGTTTAGTTTATGATAGTCTATACATACACACCAACTATTCTACACATGAGTTGGAACCAATTAATTATTTTCATTTTCAATTACTATAAGATCATTTTTTTAGGAACTACATGGATTTGACTAACCCATTTGTTATCATAGATATGGTAAATGATTCCAATAACCAATAATTTTTTTACCTCCTTTTCAGAAACATCTAGGAGGTTTGGGTTTATTTGATGTTGTGCCTGCCTCACTAGTTTATCCTCATAATTTAACAATATATTATGTGTGAAAATTTATGGGATAATACCAGTAATTTTAGAAAGTTTCCAACCAAAATATTTTTTTATACTCCCTCAAAAGACCAAGAAGTCATAATTCATGCTTAGGAGGGAGTGTACTAGAAATGATGATAGGAAACTTATTTTTATTCTCAAGATAAGAATATTTTAAATCCTGAGACAATTGTTTTAGTTCTAATTTAGAGGGATTTTCGATTTATGTGAGCGTGTGTTAATGTGAGAGGTCACTAATATCATCTAACTCCTTAATGGTATCATCTAAAGATAATTAATGAGATTTTACAAGCTTAGCGATATCATCTATTGTCATGTGATCCTCAATGTTAAAAAAAATCATCAGTTAACAAACATGGATGGAATTTTTCTAGACCACTACAATAATCAATGCATGATTCATTACCTAGAATTTCAATCAAGGATAAAAACTAAAAAAGGGGATAGGGTAAAATAAAATATATTTTTTTCAGGGCAAGGGAGTGTATCAATAGAGTTAACAGAGAGAGAAATGTTATTTAGAGGGGTGCTTCATGGCATCAAGGATATTGAAGTTGAAAATGTCACCACCAAAATCCATATATAATTTACTATTATGGACATTAATTATGGTTTTTGAAGTTTTTATTAAAGTTCACCCCAATATAATTAAGTTATGTCCATTCATCCTATCATCTTCCATTTTTAGCACATAAAAATCAGTAGAAAAAATTAAATTTTACACCCTCAGAAGAACATCATATAATAGACTAGAAGGGTGTGATGTACTCTAATTTTATAATTTAATAACAATTCTAGTGGGTTTCTGTTCCCTAACCTTTAATGAAGAGTAAATAGAGTGAGACATAATATTTATAGAAGCACCTAAATCAATAATTTCATTGGAAAAGGAATAATTCTCTATGGTGCACAAAATTTAGAATTTTCCTAGATTATTGAATTTGGTGGGAAGTGATGGATCTATTAATGATGATAAATTCCTCCCCAAGATCACCTTCTCATCACCTCAAAGTCTTATTCGGTGTGTATACATCTCCTTCATAAAATTAACGTATCTTGGAATTTTCTTCATAACATCAATCAAAAGAATGTTAACTTGCACTTTTTTTTGAAAGTTTCCAATATTTACTTATCAATTTCAGTTTCCTTTTGTGTACTAGATTGGGTGGAACTTTGAGGAAATGGAAGAGGAATGGTTGGGCTAGGCGCCTCATCCATAGACAAACTCTTTCCTTTGGTAGGTATTATCTTAGGAAAAAGGTTTTACATCATTTAAACTATTTACAGTGGTTGGGATGGTGGTTTCCTTTGGAGGAGATGACTCTATTAGAGGGTTAATTTTACTTTTAAGTTGATTTCCACTCCTAAGGGTGATGACAGTAACATTTCCCTTTATCCATAGTTTTAACTACTGGTTGAGAGGGTATTTTACTCGACCCATGACTTTGAATTTCCACCGAAGAGTTAGTAAGTTATCCTAATTGGGTTTTTATGTCTTGTATGGCTTATTGGGTGATTTATTGGAATTTGAGATTATTGACATCCATTTGTTTCATCATATCTTCTAGGATATGCTTGGGTTTTGGGGGGGGTGGTTGGAAGGGCCTTTATAGTGGTTGGGTATTCCTGGGTAGTTTTTTGTGGATGACTACTCTGCCCCAGTTGGTTCCATTGTTGTTGAGGTTGGTTTGAATACCCCCTTGCCTATAAGCTTGGTTTTTTTCCACCCAAGGTTGGATGGATAGTAAGGTTATTTTCTAAATGGTTGGTTATAGGGGTGACCTAGAAATATTTCCTCATAACTCTCAATTGGAGGCATTGGTTAGAATAGTAGGTATCCGAAGAACATATACCACAATGGATGGGAGGAGGAGATTGTGATTTCCCTTGGGAAAATGAATTTTTTTGAAGAAGGGTACATACCTCTTCAAACATTGTGTCCACCTTCTTCTCAAAATCAGAGATTTGCACTGCATGGACACCTCTAATGGGTACAATGGACCTTGAACTGAATTATTGAGTGTTATGCACTATGTTATCAATTAGGTTTCTTGAAGAAATTGGGTCTTATCAACTAGCACAACACATGCAACAAAATCAATCATATTTCTAACAATATAAATTAAACATTCATAAAAATATTGAATTAAAAGTTGATCACTTATTTGGTGGTATAGGAAACTTAAACAAAGACTTTTAAATATTTACTAGTATTAATGAACTGTTTCCTATTATGGTTGTCTTATACCACATATTTCTTTCCTTATATTTGTAGTTCTAGAGGCTGGGAAGTATTTTTCAAGAAAAAGGAGTTTCATGTCTACGCAACCTCTAATCGATGAATTAACATAGTAAAGACAATATTTTGCCGTATCTTCTAATGAAAAGGGTAATTCCCTAATATTTAATTATTATTCATCCACATTAGAAGGTTTTAAGGTTTAAAACATAGTTTAAAATTACTTTAAATTATTATATGTGTCTTATCTAGCGAGTCCATGGAATCTTGGTAATAAATGAATGAGACAAGATTTTAATTCAAAGTTTGGTGCTTCGACTTTCATTTGAATATAAGAGCGTTAGATATCAACATCAGGTGAGGTTAATTATTTTAGTGTTAGATTATTTTAATCCATGTTATGCAAATTCATTTCAATTTTGATGTTGGTTCCATAAGAATTATAATGATGAAGAAGAGTTTCAAGATATGATGTATCCTCCTTCAAAGGGTTGTCATGTCTGTCATGGTGCCACTAATATAGGATCCTCTCTAGTTCAGGTTCAAAAGGTGGTAAATCTCCTAGAGTATAATGCATCATTCATAGAACCTACAAAATAGGAATATTTTATAAATCATCTAAAAATTAAGGACTAAAATAAGTGAACAAATAATTACAAAATACACAATATTTTTACAAAAAACACACACTAAAAACAAAAGCGCTTCCCAGAAACAATGCCAAAATTTGAATACTTTTTTATGAAAAATAAAATTGATTATGTTTTTAAATATGATTTATATTATAGTTCAGAACCTAGGTCATCTCTCAAGGAGAATTTATATGTTTAGAGTGTGTATTTTTAATAAAAATTACTAAAATAGGGGGTGGTTTTGAGTACTGTTTTATGAAAATAAATTAATTAAAAGAGATTAATAGATGAAAAACAAGTGGATTTTGAAACTATGAGATAAAGGGGTCATTTTTATTTCACTAAACACTTTTCAAGTTCATTTTTATTAGATATTAATTTAGGATTGGATTAATTATTTGGTTGAAATTAATTGGAATACCGATTAATTCCTAAGCATTTATTTCAATGCTTGAAGAACGAAACCTTGACATGAGAATAATATTTCCAAAGTCTAGAACTTATGAATTTAATAAGGTATTAAAAATCATATTTAAATCTCAAGAAGGTGGGTATGAAAAGTATTCTTGTGTTTTTCAATTGGAACAACACAAGTCACAAACTCAAAACCTCACACCGATCGGTTATAAATTAAGAGAAAATCAATCGAAAGCATCAAAAAATGAATTAAAGTAAAAAATAATGTATGATACATAGAAATAAATGTTTTAACAAGAAAATTAATCCAAAATAGTAGCTAATATATTCATCATAACTCCCTTGACATGTGCATAACTTTTTCACAACGAACACCCACCGTTTAGCCCGACATTGAGAGGAGGAGAAAGCTCGGGTGGATCTCATTCTTCATCATTGAACCCCATATTAGGATAGGGGACTAAATAAATTATATGGGGAATATATGTCTCCTCTGGAACTCCAAATTTTCATCATTTAACTCCGTGGTCGAAATTACAAATGAGGTACCCATGGTGCCCTTTTATATCCAAAATGAGAAGTGGTTTTAGGCACCCAGTTTTCGAGATACCACTTGTGTCTTGGTTTTGGGTTGGTAAAATTCCATATCAAGACTTGGAAAAATATTAGAGTTGTTTGAAGGTCTCTTTAATGTCTTATTATCAAATTCTTTAGCCATTGGGCACCTGTATTGGGAGATATTGTCAAAATACAGAACTTAACTTTTGAATTCGAGTAGATTTTTCCCCTAGACAGATTGGTTTGGATGGTACCATTAATGGACAAATTAGGATTGGGTTTATTGAGATTAGTTGTATCCCATGTATTTTTGGATTTTTAGAAAACATTTCAGCCCATTTTATTCAGGTATTTCATGAAATGTGAAAACTAGTGGACATGTGTCCTTGGGTTTCCATACAGATTGACCCATTTTCCTTCTGGATCATCTCTAGGGCCTCCAAATCACCTCCACCTATAATGAAAATATCAAAAAAAGTATAATTTACCATTTTAACAATGATAAATATTAAATAATGGAATAAAAAATGAAGTTAAATTTGATATTATATTTGGAATTTACAATACAAAATCAGTTTAAAACAGTGGTGTAAGAGTGAAATAAAGAAGTGAATCCTGGTGCGATCAGTACGAAATGAGACACCATGATAATAATTTATAATTCATGAAACTTTATGGAAAAAGAAACTATACCAACTAACTCATTATTAGGACACTTAATTCATCAATTATTATTCTTTTATTCAATACACAATTATAAAAATTATAGGAATAGACAAACACCCTACAAATAAGGTATGCGAGATTTCATGGAAATAACATCTAATACAGTAAAATAAATGAATAAAAGAATACAGATTAATTTTATTCTTATCGAGGGTGATCCAACACAACCTACGAAGAGAGATTATAAGATTTTATGAGTGATACCTATCCATTATTAGGAGAAGATACAAGAGGGAGAATCCACAAGAGGTTATTGTGTGCATGGAGAAGAAGAAAAGAGTAGAGGAAGATATGAAGGAGTTAGGGGAAACATGGTAAATTCCAAACCTTTAATGAGATACACTATTTGGATACATGGTTTAGAAAAAAATGTTCCAACTATGATATTATACTATTAGAAGGAACATCTCATCATGTGGATAGGGGCATGATTTTAAAAACTATTCATAAGACGTGTGTTCCCCTCTTCAATTTTATATAGATAACTCACATGGATATGCGACCTTAGGTGCACGGTTTCAAAAACCATATTCCACCCCTTATAAGGCCGAAGTTTTGGGGAGAATGGTTTTACTAACCATGTACAAACTATGCTCCACATTTACCTTTCTAGAAACCTGAACATTGAATCCTAATGCTGATGAAACTTAAACAAACACTCAAGACACCTATTTACCCTTAAACATCATCTAGAAACATAACATTTAAGTATTCCAATGCTCAGGTTTACATTCTGAGGCTCAGTTGAAGATTAAGACCATATACCAAATAAAAAGTTCAATTTATTAGGAATTTAAATTGGATAAAAACATGGAACATTACAAAATTTTTATATTATAAGTAATATTATACAACTTTAAATTCGAAAAATTTGTTACCATAGTTAAGGTTAAAATGAGTTTATAGGGGGTTAAACCAATAGATAAGGGTTATTTTGCTAATTATAATTTTATAAATCCTATTAGATAGACATATTTAAACATTATCATATCCCAAATATGAATAAATGACCATTTTTAATTATTTTAATTGAATATGACCTCATTATAATTTAATATTTTAAGAAATTCTAAAAGTGACCTTTCCCTCACTTATAAAAGGGCCCCTCCTCTCCAATTTTATTCACACTTCAATAACCATTTGATTCAACCAATACCTATCCAAATCCATTACTTAATCCCCTTAAAATGTCTTAGAGGCCTTGTTTTGATTATAAAACCCTCCTAGGAAGGCTTTTGGTGTAAACCTAAAGAGGTTGTCCGAAGAAGAGGTGTCATTTTTAACCAAGATTTTTTGTTTTATTTCTTCTTACACATAATTAAATTATTATTCAACCATGACGATATAATAACATCAGTATAAAAAACAGATTTATATGTTTTTTTGATAATTACATAACCTATATCTATCTTCTCTCCCATCAAATGGGAAATGAAACCATCATTCATGTGTCTGTCAGACTACCACCTCACAAACTGATGTAAATCGTTTTCCATCACTACTACTCATGAATGGTTTTAATGATGGTTTTAATATATATATATATATATATATATGTATTATACACACGAAATATTTATCATTTAAAAAATATAATATATCATATAATTTCTTACCTTTCCATTAATTTAAAAATGATAACATTGTCCTTGCGAACGTGGGGATTACCACCTCCACAGAGTGATATGATTCATTTTTCACAACCAGATCACATGAATACTATATATAATCTTATTTAAATAAATAATATGATATATATTTTATAAATATAAAATTTAAAGATAAAATAAAACATATATTCTTTCTATCATGATCATTAAAAAATTTAAACGTTACGCATGCATACATATGAATTACCGTCACCGTGATTGTAACATAGTTCATTTTTCATAACCATATTTTGTGATCAGTTTAAAAATTATAATTTATATATAAAAATTAAAATTATTTCATGATTATTATTATATATATAATGTAATAATGATCAATTTTACTAATCAAACCTCCAAAATCATTTTAGACACATAAACTGCATATGTTCAAAACATCCGATGTGAACTTAATTGAATAAGTAATTAAATATAACATGATCTTAAATAAAATAAATGGAATAATAAAAATTAAAATTTTCTTAAGAAAGTAAATAACTAACATAATTTTATTATTAATGATTATAAAGAATTTATGTGATAAGTCACACCTGAGTTAAGGGATTTTGTCTCAATTTCTTTTCATTGAGGATTATTTTAATGTTATGAAAAAAATTTCTTTATATGTTATATATACTTGGATTTTACATGTTATATAATGAATACTATATAATTAATGGTATTTTAAGTTTTAATTGAAATTATTTAATCCAATTGGATTTCACTCAGAACTTACCAAGTGGTAAGGGGTTTCATAACTTAATTTCTTTCCATTGGGTTATATTATTTCTTCATTATCTTTGATAATATAAGATTTTGTGTGTAATGAATTATGATTATTTTATGTTTTATTTATTTTTTATGTGGATATATATTTGATACGCACAATCAATTCATTTATTAATTTTCACTTCAATAGTATGACCTTTGTAAGAGATTTCATCTCAATTTCTATTCCATTGAGACATATTTGTTAGTATTCACCTATTCAATTTTATGTGGCATATATACTACCCATTTGATATATTTAGCATAAAAAAATATTTATTCATGATGATTAATGTTTCAGTTATATTTATTCTTTCAATGGGTTACAATTTGAAGGTAACCAAAAAGGTTATAATTTAATTTACAATCTCACTTTATTTTGGGGCTGCTTATATTTTGATTCAAGGATTATTATCATTTATCCTTTATAAGATCAATTAATTTTATCATACTCTATATATAAGAAGTTTCCATATTTTATTAAAAATTATACACTCTTTGGAACTTGAATCAAGAAAATAAATGTTTAAAATAAAAACAAATTTTATTTCTCTTTTAATCGGGTATATTTTTCTTCCATGTCCATATTTTCCAATTTTTTTTTACAAAAGTAATTTATATTTATAACATGATTTATAAAGGTAATTTTAACTTATAATTTATTATTTAAAAGTTATTAAAGGAATCATTCCAATTTTTTATGAAAGGGAAATTTTTGACTTTCTTTATAAAATTTCAAAAGGAATGTTTTTTAACATATACGATGTTAATAAAATTTCTCAAAACCATAACAATTTTAGAATATTTATCTTCTTATAAAAATTTTCAATTGTTTTTCAATGAAAACACTTGAATGAATGCACTTTTTAATATTTTTATTCTATTTTATTTATTATTCTAAAGGAAAATATTTTATTACAAAACCTATATTTCTAATGAACTAATAGCCTTATATTTTCTATTATTTATTTTTGTGGTTGTTAAATTTATCAAGAAATATCCAATTTATTATGTTTATTGGAAATTATTTTTTCTTAAATATTATTATTCCTTATATCATGGATATGATTATTTCTTAAATCATATACCATTTTTATATATGGTGTTTTACTATGAACATTATTTAATTGACTGAAGAATTTTTTTACAAATATTAATTAATTACTCATTACAGATATTTATTTATAAGGTGTATTTTTTATGAATTTAATTGATCAATCAATATATGA
Source organism: Viscum album (assembly GCA_963277665.1). Lineage (NCBI taxonomy): Eukaryota > Viridiplantae > Streptophyta > Magnoliopsida > Santalales > Viscaceae > Viscum > Viscum album. The sequence goes on along the minus strand of OY728125.1, from coordinate 1,539,334,506 downwards.
GGAATACATTGGATATATAGTAATTGGTGAGTCTTGGTTATAGATATCCCCTCTATGCATCGACAAGTCTCATGTGTTAAATCATTTGGCCAAATTAAACGGGTTTTTAGTGTATACCTTACCATCAATTAAACTATCTTGGTGAAAGGTCTTAATGATATAAATATCATGATGTCTTAGATCATGACATCCAATATTAAGCATTTACTTCATTGAGAGTTCAATTATTATTACCCATGATTTTTTTCATTGATATTATCCTTGTATGCATTTCATGCTCAAGTTATTGATTAAATGAAATGTGTTTTCAATTATTTATCTTTCAATATTGATTTTTTCCTTATTTACTCATGATAGATTCCACTGCACATAACTTCTTTCGAATGGTCTGAAGGCCTTATATTTTTATTCATTTTTGATAATACCCCTTTTAAGGGTTTAATGGGAACCCTAACATAGCCTATAGGCTTCTTAATATTACATGACCAGAATGTATTAGAGGAATTCATATAGACTATAACTAATTGGAACTACCCCTCCCCAATATCTACATCATGATAAAATATTTACACCTTTGTATGGATATTTAGATAGGCTTCCTGTGCATGCACCTTCTAGTCCCGATGACAATTTCCTTACCCTCCCATTCTTACAAATCCATTAGCACTGCTTTGGTGAATGCACCTACTCTAAATCCTCATCTGGAGCCTGATCCTTGTAGAGTATTCCTAGTCCATTTAAGCACAATTTCACGTGTTCTGAATGCCTTGAGGTGGCCCTAAGGCCTTAAGGTGGTTCAAAGGCCTTGAGGTGGCCCGAAGGCCTTGAGGTGGTCCGAAATCCTTACTGGCTTGAAGGCCTTGGGTGGCCCAAAGGCCTTGAAGGACTTGAGGATCAAAATGGTGGCCCGAAAGCCCAAACATATGAATAGTTCTTGCTACTATAGTACCGAACAATACCTAATACAGTACCTACTATAGTACATATTATAGTTCCTTCTATAGTACCTACTACAGTACTGCTACAATAACCAGGATGTATGTCTCCACCCATATTTGATCTTGAGTCTCTTGGATGCACTTGCCGAGTCCTCACCAACCGGGATAAGGCTCTTGTGCCCAATACACATAACCTGTACTGAGGATCTAATCTCATCCTTTATTTTTTTTCCTTTCTATAAGATATTAAGAATGAATATTTAAATGATATCAAGAATTCATAATATTTACTTTAACTATAATTTTATTTATGTTTTCAAATTTAATGTGAGACTCAAGTATGTTTCTAGTTTTCCAAGACAACTAACTATTTAGTACATTGTGATGTGATTAATTATATATTATACCAATGTAATAAATAATCCACCGATTCTGGTGTCTAAGAGTCAGGACCTTAATATTAAAGTAACATAAGAATCATTTATTTAAAAATTATCTAATTAATTATGTCACGAACCAACCCGGGTCGACCCTGAACCAGTCACCTGAGCCAGTATGCAACATGGAACAAGGGGAATTTCTAATCCCCACAGGCTGGTAACCAATGATGGGCATCAAAATTAATTGTTGTGAACGATTTGGACCATAAAAGATAAATAAATAACCAATAACAAATAGAATAATAAAACTGAACTCGAGTAATGAAAAAAGAAAATAAACAGAATAGATCAATAAACCTCCATGTGACCTTCCAGGTCACCTCTCATACAAATTCCAACCTTGATCTAATAATGAGTAATCTATCCATGAGAACCTGAGTAAAGATAACCTGCAACTGAAATGGTAGAATAGGCGGGAGCATAAAAATGCTCAGTAGGGACGCCAAAAGTGAACCACAGAATCCAAGCATTTTTCAATTCCAAAACAGACGAATAACACTAGTTTGAACTAAAATTATAAAAATAATGTTTTCATGTATACAATTCATTTTGAAAACTAACAATCACAATTACATTACCCTTATAATTCAAAAATAAGGAAAAAAATAAAGAGGGGCTCACACAAACTTTTCCAAAACAGATACTCTGAAATCCTTTTTAAAAACCAACCACACATAAAAAGTTTTTGCAAGAAAACACCAAAACCAAGTTTGAGGGTATGATTCCACACCCATAACAAGGGAAATGGTACTAATAGTGCTTGTATCAAAGGATCACAGAAAACCTAGGAACTCGAAGGAAGACCCGAACGTACTATACATTCGACTCACCCTGAAGGCATGCCTACTCTCAATGAATTCATAATTCCCAAATTCTTAGTGTTTCCCTCCCTTGCCTAACCGAGGGTACCAATCCCCTAGAAGAGAAAATTCCGTACTAAGGTACACTAGCCAGTGCATAGTCTAAACTAGTGCATCAATCATTCTCATTAACCCCCCTTGCTATGATAGGTTTCCATGCTATGTTCACAAAGAGGTATGCTACAAATTCAAACAACATTCCATATATATATAACCAAGCACACAATGAAATCTTGTACCACCCCAACCACCTAAATATTAGTCTCATGCCTTAAAAAATAAAATTCTCAAAAGGAGGCCCATACCGATGACCCTCTTATCTCATGATCAATCGATGAAGTAAGAGACCTAACCAAAGAGGGGTTTTCCAACATACCGTTTCAAAGATGTAAATGGTCCTTTACCTTTACCTCATTCAACCATTTACCAAAACATTTATAAGTGTTCCTAAAATAGTAGTAAACGTCATTTCTTACAAACATGGTCAGACAAACCAAAACATGCCAATATTCTTTCACAAAAACATGCATTTAACAAAGCATGCATTTACCAAAACATGCAATTACCAAAACATGTCAAAACAATAAACACTTACAAACCATTTTCAAAAAAAAGTTAAACACCAAAACATGTTTCAAACCAAATTTTCAAACCTTAATGAACCCATTAAAACCATGTTTTCCAAAACACTTAAAAAACATTTTATAAGATCTCATTTAAAACTCTCCTTAAAAACCACTCAAGGGGACCAACTTTATTTGAAAATTTAAAATCCATTTAGAAAAAAAAGAAACTTTAGAAGACATGTCAAATGGCCCCTTAACCAAATATAACCAATCACACACCCGAATACCTCACATTTGTCAAGCGAGCGGTTTTCCTTTCCAAACTCACACCAAACCATATTCACTATGTATTTCAAAAACTCTAAAGTGATGGAAACTTTATAAAATAAACCAAAAAATTTCTCAACAATTTCACGAAAAAGACAAAAAATTATAAAAAATTTAATAAGCATATGAAATGATTTATAAGTAGTTTTATAATGAATCAAAGAGTTTATTAAAAAATTTATAAACAGATCAAAAAAATTACACAAACTAGAAGACACTGTAACAACCTATTTTTAACAAAACCAACTAAATTTAAAACACTATAACATATCGAACAATTAATTTTCAAAGGAATGAATTAAGTAAAATAATAAATTAAAAACACACAAGAATTATATAGAATTATTAGGAAAGTAAAATGTGGATTAGTCTACCTCAAAGTTGAGAAAACGTGACATATCTTCCACATAAAGAGGAACAACCTCCTGTTCACCAATCACATACCTAAAACAAATAGCAAAGTGCATAAATAAACACCCGAGATGTTGGGGTTTGACCAGTTAAATAAAAACCCTGGAAAGGGAAGAAAACTACCACATGTGATGTCTTCAAGCTAGATAACTCACAACTGGCCAGAGAAAAAGTGGGATGTCACCACCGGGTGACGTGACGAAGACTGCCAGAAATGAGGGGAAGTCAGACCGCCATTGGGAGAGAGGGGATGACTGGATAGAAGTATGGCTAGGTTGGGTGGATAGAGATATGGTTAGAGGCCTGGTGCACTGGGAGCGGGCGTGTGCCATAGAGACAATAAGGGGGGTGGGTGTGTTGTTGGCTAGGAGTGTAGCGAGGGAAGAGAACTAGGAGGGGAGAGCACAGAAGGGACCAGTGAGGGTGAGGCGCAGGGTGAGGGCGAGGTTGGCCGTTGGCTGGTTGCGGAGTAAGAGAGAGAGCGCGGACCTATAGGGTGTGAGGTCGGGGTGAAAGCGGAAGGTCGGGGCGACTGTGGAGAGATGGTGGAAGGTCGGGGTGTCACTGGTTGTTTGGGAGTGGTGAGGTGAGAGGCTGAGTCTAGCAGGGGTGAGAGGTGGTGGGGAGGAATGAAGTGGGGGCAAGGCATCTAGGGATTGGATGGCTGGCCAGAGGCATGAGGGAGATGAGGGGAGAGCCAGAGTGAGGGAATAAGGTGGTGGAGCGGGCAAAGGTGGGTGCTGGGTTCAGGGACCTATGGGCAAGGGGCACCGCAGATAGTGAAGTTGGATGGGGCAGGCACGGAAGGGGCTAAGCAGGGTGGCGGGCTGGAGCAAGGCTGGGTGAGAACGAAGGAACCAAAGCGCGAGGCAAGGGAAGATTAATGAGGTTGCTAGGGAGTGGGGTCTTGGTGTGCCAAGAAAGAAAACTTGGGGGTATGGGGGCAGCCCACAGCACAGAACAGGGAAGGGGGCAATCAGGTAGTGCTTAGGGTTAGGTTTTTTTATTCTTGTAATAATAATAACATTACAATAATAATAATAATAGTAGTAATGATAATAATAAAAATAATAATAAGAAAAATAAAAATGATAATAACAATAATAATAATAATAATAATAAAATAAAAATTAATAATAATAAAAATAACAATAATAAAGATAATAATAATAATTAATAACAATAAAAATAATAATTATAACAATAATAATAAAAATAACAACAATAAAGATAATAATTAAATAATAATAATAATAATATAAAGAATAATAATAAGAAGAACTATGTGCAATTGGACAACTCCTGGGCTGACCGTGTGGCTACCGCCAACCGCGTGGTTACCACGCATAGGTCCAAAGCCCATTAAAAATATTAAACGACAAAAATTTTAAACCAGGATCCAGCCCAAAACTTGGTGTGAGAACCTGGATCCAAGAAATAATAAAATAAAAATTAAATTAACGTTCGGGGCATGACAATTCTCCCCACCATAGACACTTTCTTCCCCCAGAAATTCACCCAGCCGAACGATAGTTAAAACAAGAATCCATGCCCGATTGAAACTGAAAGAAACCAAAGCACAAAGGAATAGAAGAAATCTAGAGGGTTCTCCCCACCATAAGAACCCAACTAGTATGGAAATTTAACACCCAAACACACCACCCTAGGAGGAGGGGGGGACGCGGGAACTCCCAACCAATCCAACTAACTTCTATAGTATGAGAAAAAAACACCCCTTCTGAAACTTGGAACTCTCGACCCAGACCAAAAACCCCAAACACTAGAGAAAACTCTCCGAGTAGAACTTACCCTAAGAATTGAACCCACACATAACCACAAAAATCAATACTTACATATGATCTTACTTCTCTAAATGAACAAGATAAACTAAGATGAATCCAAACGAGGGTCAAGCACACTTTTAAGAAAAATGTACAATTTAAAAAAAAACCATAATCAGACAAATGAAACTATTTGAATTATGAAAGAACATGTCTATCATAACTTCATGATGAATCAATGAACCCACAACAACGTCAAAACTTTAACAAAAAAAAACAAGAATGAAAAGACTTTAAATGTTTTACTACCAACATAGAACACAAAACCCAACTAAGACTTCACACCCCTATCAACTTATGACTGCACACGAGCCTCACCCCAATACCTGCAGCTGGGGCTCTAGTGGATGAAGCATCTCCTGCCTCATAGTCAGGCACCAGAATCATCTAGTCATAGTGTATTCTTAAGGCGATGCTTCCTACAAAACTTCTCTATATAACCCAGACACCCACAATGATGTCACGTCTTTGGGGGTGCGACATGATGGATTCATGCTCCCCAAACGCCCACACTAATGGATCACCATTGAACGATCTAACGAACTAGAAGTCAAAACCATTGCAAAAGACTCTATAGAAATAGGTCCCACTGGCACACCTTTCTCACCAGATGGGGAACCTTCACGAGAAACCTGGTACATTGTATTTCCAACCATCTTTGTTCCAGAGACCAACTCAACTAAAAACACCTCATCCACAAGCTTCTTAAAACGATGGTCCCTAAAAGGGAGGAATCGCTCCTTGATCACTAGACGAAGACCCCCAATGAACTGGGAAGTCTTCATCAAATCATACGATGCTACCTCTGAAGAAAAGGACACAAGTCCCTTAAAATGGTCAACATATGCTTTCACCGTCTGTTGGCCTTATTGAATACACATTAGATCTTCCCTTTTCTTCATCTTCACCTCTTCAGGTATAATCCATCGGATAAAGATGGATTTAAAGACATCCCACATCATCTCAACTTGCATTGATGGCGGGGTGAAAAACTCCCATTCGTCTATATATGGACCTACAAACATACCCAAAACTTCATGCACTCTCACAGGTTTGGGAGTTCCCAATACCCTGAAGATACGTTCGACCTCTTCAAGCCACTCTACTACCTTTAATGGACCCTGATCACCATGAAGGATAGGCAATGTCCGAGAAGGACTGAAAACGAGGCATGACTTATCAGAAACCTTGGGGACCATTTTGGGTGGCATTTTCTAAACAACATATAAAACACAAATCCGAAACCAATATCAAGGCGAAGCAACATCATTGAAAGCACCTTCATCCAAAAAAAGCCAGCTCAAATACCAAATAAATACAAACACAACCCAAAAATTCATTTTTCAAAGTCCCCTTTTCATTTTAGATTTCAAAACTTACTTCTTTAAAATCCACTTTCCAAATTCTCACTTTTCAAACCAAAATAAATTTCCAAAATAATTTCACCTTTTTAAAAATAAATTTATAAAAACAAGGTCAAGCCTTTAATTCCAAGTATACACCCAGTAATCCCATGAACCGTTGCACATGTCTTAATCCGATTTCATCTATATACACCAACACACACTTAACATGCATTCTTTCACATGTAAAAACGTTCATAAATACTGATAGAGGTTTCACACACACCATTTCTCTACTAATTCCAAGAAACACTAGATTTTTAGACCAAGAGATTTAGGTTTTAAAACCCATTTCACAAATCTAAATCCATTTAAAATAAATAATTATCATTTCAAAAACTTTTTGTTTTATTTTCAAAAGCACACTCACACTAACTAGAACCAAGATGACACTCAACTTGCATCAAATTACCAGAGTGAGGGAATAGTAGTCATGCTTAACCTGAAAACATGGTAGTGGGCCATGCCCCAAGAAAGTGTAAACAACTAGGACGAACTTAAACTGAGTACTCAGATTCCACATGGGTCACTACTCTATGGGAAATCACAATGAAACATCGGATTGCCTCCATTGTCATCCCTCAATCCAAAACAAATCCAAACGAGATAAGGACTCAATTCTCAGACTACCCCTGGCGACTCGAGGTTTAGAAGGGGTGAGGGTTCATGACGTCCTTCCCGTACCAACCTATCAAGTCTCGACAGTCCTAATATCCATCTACCGTACACCCAAAATAACAAGGGCCTCCTCTGATACCATTTTTTCACGAACCAACCAGGGTTGACCCTAAACCGGCCACCCAAGTCAGTCCGCGACATGGCCCGAGGGGTGTTCCCGATCCCCACAGGCTGGAAACCAGTTCCGATCATAAAAATTAACCGTTAGAAATGATTTGTCCCATAATAGATAAATAAATAACCAAGAACAAGCAGAATAATAAAACTAAACTTGAGCAGTGGAAAAAGAAAATAAACTGAACAACTCAACATACCTCCATGTGACTTTCCAGGTCACCTCCCAACCAAAGGCCGATCTTTCTCCAATAATGAGAAATCCAACCATGAGAACCTAAGCAAAAGGAACCTGCAATTGAAATGGTAGAATTAGATTAAGAATAAAAACTCTCAGTTGGGATGCCAAAAGTGAACCACATAATCCAAGCATTTTCCAATTCCAAAATTGACTAATAACACTAGTTTGAACTACAATTATAAAAATACGATTTTCATGTATACAATGCATTTTGAAAAATAACAATCACAATTCCATTACCCTTATAATTCAAAAACAAGGAAAAGAAATAAAGTGGGGCTCACACAAACTTTTCCAAAATAGTTATTTTGAAATCCTTTTTAAAAACCAACCACACATAAAAAGTTTTTCCAAGAAAAAAACAAAACCAAGTTCAAGGGTATGATTCCACACACACATAAAGGGAAATGGTTCTAACATTTCTCATATCAAAGGATCATAGAAAACCTAGGAACTCATAGGAAGACCGGAACATACTATACATGTGACTCATCCTGAAGGCATGCCTACTCTCGATGACGTAATAATTCCCAAATGCTCAGTGTTTCCCTACCTATCTTAACTGAGGGGCCCAATCCCCTAGAAGAGAAAAGTCCATACTAAGGGCCACTAGCCAGTGCATAGTCTAAACTAGTACAAAAATTGTTCTCAGTAAACCACCTTGCTATGCTAAGTTTCTATGATATGTTCACAAAGAGGTGTGCCACACATTCAAACAACACTCCATATATATATAACCAATCACACGATAAAATCTGGCACCACCCTGACCACCTAAAGATTATTCGCTTACTTTAAAATAAATATTCTAAAAAAGCGTCCCATACCAAGGACCATTTTATCTCATGATCAATTGATGAGGAAAAAGACCTAACCAAAGAGATGTTTTTCAAAATATCATTTTAAAGATTCCAAACAAGCCTTTATCTTTACCTCATTCAACCACTTACCAAAATATTTATAAATGTTTTCAAAATAGTAGTAACGTCATTTCTTACAAACATGTTCAGATAGACAAAAACATGCCAATATTCTTTCAAGAAAATATGCATTTACCAAAACACACATTTACCAAAACATGAAAAAAGAATAAACATTTATGAACCATTTTCAAAACAACATTAAACACCAAAACATGTTTCAAACCAAACAGTCAAACCTTAAAGAACCCATTAAAAACCATGTTTTCCAAAACACTTAAAACAACACTTTATAAGACCTCATTTAAAACACTCTTTTGAAACAACTCAAGGGGACCAAATTTATTTGAAAATTTAAAATTCAATTAGTAAAAACAAGAAAATTTAGAAGGAATGTCAAATGTACCCTTAACCAGATACAAGGGAAGGATTTACAATAAAACCTATCTAATTATTATTTTTTGAAGATATTTTAACATTATATTATCATAAATTCAAATCCCTATTCATTTAGAGACACTTTCTCAGGAAATTGACCTTATATAATTGAAATTGTTTAAGAAATTACATGTGTGTCCCTCCCCTGACTTATAAAAGGACATATCTACCCCATTATTTACACCATTTAAGCCTTATATATATATATGCCAATAAATACTCAAAATTATTTCTATAATTCTTAACTTCATACTATACTTTCTCACCTTCTCCTAAGACCAATCCTTGAAGGCATATGGTGTAAGCCAAAGATCACTCTCAAATAAGAGGTATAAATCTTAACCAAGCTCTTTCAATTTTATTTCTTCTTAAAAATTATCTAATAATTTTATATCCATAAAAAATGATTAATAAACTATCATAAATATACTAATATGTTATTTTTATGATGAAACTAATATTTACCACCTCTTCCTAATCAAATTCGAGCTAAAAGTATCGCTTCTGCGTATGTGTAGACTACCACCTCCAATGTAGTGATACAATTCATTTTCCATCACCATATTTCATGGATGGTTATTATGAAGGATTTAATATTTATATATTATATTTATGAAATTATTATTTTTTAATTATAATATCTTATCTGCCATCTTAGCATTTGATCCACTAGTAAATGATAACATCACTTGTGCATATGTGCAGACTATGACCTCCACAAAGAGGTTTGATTTTTTCATCATTTTGATTTACTGGGATGGTAAAAAAGATATATTTAATGAAAATATATGATATTTATGATATAATAATGATTATTTTAAGGTTAATTATTATTTAAATTTATTTATTTCATCTATTGAAAAGTGGAAATATCACTCATGTATAGGTACAAATTACCGTCTCCACAATGTGATGTCATTCATTGTTCATTAGAAATTAAAATGAATGGTTATAAATATATATAATGAAAATATATAATATTTTTATTTTTATTAATATTCTTAATATGGAGTAACCATGATCAAAGTGTAAGGACCATGACTACTAAACTAAAATATACATGAAAAATGAAGCAATTAACACCCAAAATGACAACTTTAATAGTTAATTATTAATAAAAAGGTTTTTAAAGGATATAAGGGGATAAAATTTGATATTATATGTATGCATATGATGATATTATAGAATTATAATAAATATAAATTTATTATTCAGGAGTTTGGATCTCTTATAAATCAAGTCATACATAAGGTAAGGGTTTCTTTGTCTCATTTTCAAATTCACAAGACATGTTTGATATTGCACACACCATTTATTTTATATAGTGTAATTACTTAATAATAAATTTATATTGAAATATTCATGAAATTAATGTTTTTTGAATGTATATATCACACTATTTCTTTACATTTCCTTCGATTCAAAAGATGCCAAAGTTGTATGGGTTTCATATTAATTCCTCTTCATTGAGACATGTTTTAATGTTTCGAACAAATTTATTATTTCTATGGTGTATATATTTACCAAGAATTTATTTTATAATAATAAATTATTTAATTAAAAGTATTTATAAAACCATAGTATTTTAATGTTTCCAATTACTCTCAATTCAAAAATCACTAAAGTCGTAAGGGTTCTTTGTTTCAATTTTTGTTTCATTAAGACAAGCTTGTTGTTATACACCTATATTATTTTACAATGGGAATATACTATCCAAATTATATGATGTATAATTAATATCCTTTTGTTCATGTTATTTTAAATTTTCATTTGATTTTATTTCTTTCAATGGGGTTATGATTCAAAAGTTACCACATCAGTAAGGGTTATATATTATAATCTCAATTTTACCAGGATTGTTTATGCTTAAATTTTTTGATGATGGAATTGTATAAAACATCATTACCAATTATTATATATTTTATTCTAATATGGTTATTTCAAGATATTTTATGTTTTCATTTCATTTTCATCTCTTAAAGTAATCAAGATACCAAAAGAATGTTTTTAAGGAAAACCGACCTTGTTTTTCCCTTCAGCAGGGAACCTTTTCTTCCATATCCATATTTTTTAAAAAATATTTTCAAGATTTTTTTAATTCTCCAAATATTTTTTAAATTAAATTTTCACTATATTTTAATGTAATTAATATGTTTTAAAAGTAACCTTCTTATCATTTTCTAAATGTGGTAATTTTGAAATTTTACTGAAAATGTAAAGGATTTTTTGTTTTCACATACACCGCATGAATAGCCTTCCTTTCCATCATGGATATCCATTTCATTAAATAGTAATTTATAAATATAATTTTTTCTTATAAAATTAAAATTTTTCCTTAATATTTTAGAAATTTTTAGATTCTAAATAAGTGATTTTAAATGAAATGTAAATTTTCCTCAAAAAATGTTTATGTGATCTTTTAATGATATTTTTATATATAACAACGTCCTTTGAATTTAATTATGATTCACCTATGATATGATCCAATGTTACCATTTTTATTATTTTTATATATTTTTTTATTATTATGATGATGAAATGTTTATGAAACTCATATATTTTCCCTGAGTTATGATTTTATGATACTATGAATATTTTATGATCTTTTGGCACACATATATATGATTTTTATTATGTGATTGGTGGGACTATAATTATATATCCATATAATTAATTTGTTAAATAGTTATATATCATGAGATAATAAGGATTGACATGGGGATTGAACCCAATTTATTAAGGGACTTTTGCTAATAAGATATTCTTGGGAGTGAACCTTTACTAAGGAAATGTTGGAATGGGGAGTGAACCAAATCCACTATAGTAGTCTTATAAGTGATCCTTGACTAAGGAACTGATTTTATATTATTTTATACATTCCAAAAACTTGTTTATTATGATTATGATATGTTTTCATAGATCATGATTGATTATTGAAGATTCCACATTCATATGCTTCATGTATTTTGATTAATAAAACTTTATGTACTTTTTTATGATTATAATCTATGAATTTATGGGTATTATTTTATATTATTAATATCATGTTTTCATTTCATTATTATTATCTAATTCTATTTTATAATTATTTATTGATATCTCTTATGTTTACCCTTACTGAGAATATGATTTCAACCTTTTTTATGATAACCTTCCCCATGAGAAATGTTATAAGTATGATAAATATAGAAAGGGTGATAATTGTGAATAAGTTAATGGGAAATTATGTAGATCATTTATGAATTATCTTTTATGTATCTATGTTTCCAAATAAATTAAAAATTTATGTTTCTAGAATGGATCATATTGATATGTAGTGAATATTTCACTAATAAGATGTAATTTTTTTGTATGAAAAGTGTGGTTCAATATAGTTGGTATCAAATCCAGGTTGTGTAAATTTTTAAATTAAGATAAGAAAACTTTAGTGAGAACCCTTAAGATAATATTTATTATATGATAACATCCTGAGGCTCTAGTAAGGTAGAAATTATAGTTTTCCAAGAAATAAATCCTTGTCTAGAAACTACAAGAAGATGTGGTTTTCGTATAGATTTACCTTGGAAAAATATCCCTAAAAAGAGTTATCCGAGTATATATCAGTCATAATTATAGTTCATAGTGTATGGGACCTTACTTCACACCTAGTTTTAAAATATTTAGGGATATTATTAGGTTAACTCAATTTTTATTTATGATCTATTATGAAGGATCTGGGTAAATAATGACCACAAATGACCTAGTTTAAACCTAAGGTGTCATAGGTTGAAAATAAGGTTTCATGGTTTAGACATCCCATGAATGATGTTTCATGATTAGGTGATTAATCATTACTATTTATCTTACTATTCTATTGGTTTAATTTAATAGATGGAACCAGGAGGAATCATGATAACACTGAATGTGGAAAACAAATGTTTTTCCTCATTATAAACCCAATATGATGTGGGATGGAATGAAAAACATTATGATTGTGCCTATTAAACTATATTATTATATTATTAAAAAACTAAACATATGAGATTTTACTAATGATACAAATAAGAGAAAAATTTATTATCATTAATATCATGAAGGAATAAAGATTCAACTTCCTCAATGTCAATAATGTGGGAAGAATCACTTTGGGAAATGTCTCAAATGAACATGAAGATATTTTATGTGTTGAAAAAAAGGATATAGATCAAGTAATTTTTTTGGGAAAAATGAAAATTCAATGGAGGGAAATAAATTACATCTCAATGTAACATTTATAGTTCAATTTCTTATGTGTGGGAAACTTAGGAATTATCTGATCCAATTACCTAATCCCATGGAAAACTCCTAGACTAAGGAGGGGAATATTCTATGCAAATAATTGAAGTGGAATAATTGAATTGGTTATATATTGGGATTTTATAATTATATTTTGGAAGTTTTTTATTAATTAAATCTTAGTTATAAGTATAATGAAACATCTATGGATTGTTTTGTAGTAGTTTTTTCTTAAGGATTTTCAAGTTTATGTTGAATGGAACTGATAACCTAGAAAAGTCCTGTAATGTTAAAGTGATAATTTTTTTGGAAAAAACATGATTGAGGGGTATATTACCATTTATAAAATCTAATTTCAAGATAATAATGTTTATTTGGGATAAATAGATGATTAATTTAGTTAAATTAAATTGTATATCACTGTTGACTTTGAAATTGATTAGTGATTTAATGACAAAGTGATATTTGATAAAATTTATAACATTTTTGGATTTTTGGAATATATTGGATACTATGTGATTTTTTTAAGGATTAAGGATAAAGTTAATTTTTTGGGAACTATTTATTTTTTCATTGAGGTTTTATAGTGATTTAGGTTATTATCATGTTTTTGGAGAATATATTATCATGGTATTCACATGTTTTGTATGTGACATTAACAACTAATTTTGGTTGTTTTAGGATTAAATTTAACTTGTTTTTGGAACTTTTGTGACATTTTTCTATTTTTTTTGGATTTTGAATTTGGTCAGACATATTTAGAAGGATTCTTAAGGTTAACTATTTATGGAATAGTCTATGTTGAACTTTGTGTGTCATTATTAAGGTTTTATAAATTAACATAGTATTTAATCATATGAATATTTATCCATATGGGATAACTTATGTTAATTATTTTGTTTTCGGTAAATATTTAGAAACAAAAGGAATGACTTTTCATTATTTTATAGATCTTACGATCCGTTAAAAGGTAATTTTGGTACTTCAGGCATGGAAAATTAATATTTTTCAAATATGGATAAAATAAGTAGGAAATAACTAAAAAACACAACCAAAGTATGAAATCATGTCAATGGATTTGAAAAAATCAAGTATGTATATTTTATCATATTTTATTGTCAAAGAAATATTTAACTCTAGGAAAAAGGATCATGAAAATGATTTTTTTCCTTTTTACAACTACTTCTATGGAGTTAAAGGTCATTTTCACCCCTTACTGATTTATGGTTTTGTGGTCATTAACTTTCTCATGACCATGTTCTCTATCACTCTCTGTTATTCTTTAGAAATTATCTTTCTCTTTCATGTAGATATTTTCACTTCCTACTAATTTTATGATTATCTAGAAACATCATTATGTTTTATTTGAGTAAAACATCATGTTTCCCAAATCTCAAAGGAAGTTTTATTATCCCATTGTACAATGTGGGTTTATAATAAAGTCATTTTCAAATATTGAACCATTAATTATTAAGATAAAAATTTCTTGGGAACAATTCATTAGGGGGGGGAGGGGGAGAATATAATACCCTGATATTTTAAAATATATTTTTATTTAAATAAAATATACATGTTCATTAGATTTATTTACACATAACCCCAAGTCTATATGAGATACAATATAGTAAAATATTATAGGTTAGCAGTTAAATTAGAAGGTATAAATAGAAACAACCACATTATGAAAAAAATATGTATAAAGATTTTAAATAATGAAGATTTATTCATTAATTCATAATAAATAAATAATCAGTTTTTAGTTAAATCTTTTTATAATTAAAAAATGCATTTTCTTCAAAAACGGGTTTTATTTCATTTTACACACATAGAAATTATAATTAATTTCTACCATTTTTAGAAATATTATTTTATGAAATGAATATTAGTTTTGAAAAAATCATGTAAACATTATTTTAGGTTATATTTTCAGGATTTTTCTAAACCAATTTATTTTTTATTTAATAGTGAGAAATATCAAATTTTTTGTTTTAAAAACCATATTTTATTTTCAAGTAAAATTCCTAGTATTTTTTGAATTTTATTTTAAAGTAATATAAGTAGCATCTAATTAAAAATAATATAATTGATTACATAATAGCCATCATTATAATTTATTTTGGTATAAGTTAATTTTTCGCTTAAAATACATTTTTCTATTTTTTATATGTGGAATGGGTTTTTATCTTAATAAATTAAATTAATATTTATGCCTAAATATTCATTTTTCTAAAACAAGTTTTCTATGTGGGCTTCATGAATATTTAAAATTAAATTCCAACACTTATAAAAATTAAATATAGTAAATTTGATTCATATTTGGGATCATCATAATTAATATGATCCAAGAGTTTTACCTTATTTTTTGGTCATAATGAATAGTAAAAATAGTGAAATTTGTTACCATGGTTATGGTTAAAATGGGTTTAATGGGGTGGGGGTGAACCAAGAGGTAAGGGTAGTATTGAAACCCATACCTATATAATTATTTTTGGTTAAAGATATTTAAACTTTATCTTTCCATAACTTTGAATACTTGTCCATTTGGACCCACTTTCCATTAAAAGTGACTATATATAATTGAAATCTTTTAAGGAATTCCATATGTGTCCCTCCCCTCACTTATAAAAGGGTGATTTTACTAATAATTTATTCAAACCATTTGAGTTTTATAAATCAGAAAATTCCTAACAAAAATCCTTCCTATAATCATTCCCTTCAACTTAGAGCTTTTGGTCTTCTCTTAAGAGCAATCCTTCAAGGCTTAAGTTGTAAGCCAAAGGTGGTCTCTCAAAGAATAGGTATAAATCTTAACCAAGATATTTCAATTTAATTTCTTCTTAAACATTATATAAACTTGTTATAACCATAAAAACATGAAAAATATAGTATAATAAATATAATTATATGTTATTATGATGATGTAACAACAATTTACCACCCCTTCTCAATCAAATAGGAGATAAAATTATCACTTGTGTGCACATGTGGACTACCACCTCCATGTAGAGATACAATTCATATCCCATAACCAAATTTCATGGATGGTTATTATATGGGGTTTAATATTTATATATTATATTTATGAAATAATTATTACTATGGAATTATAATATCATATCTACCTTATTACATTCTTATCCATTACTAAACGATAACGTCACTCGTGCGTATGTGTGGACTACCACCTTTATGAAGAGATGCAATTTGTTTATTATTTATGATTTAATTGGATGGTAAAAAGGATAGTTTTAAAGAAAATATATGATATTTATGATATAATAATTATTCTGTAAAGGATAATTATTATTTACCTTTCTTTTATTCTATCTATTGAAAAGTGGAAACATCACTCATGCATACGTATAGATTACCATTACCATGAAGTAATGTGATTAATTTTTTTATCACCACTTAATATTAATGGTTATAAATATTTATATAATAAATATATATTATATTTATATCATTATTAACATTATTTATATGGATGAAGTATGATAAAAGTTAAAGGAACATGACTACTGAACTAAAACATACATGAAAAAAAAATTAGCACCTAAAATGACGAATTTAATAGTGAGTTGTTAATAAATTGGTGTTGAAATGATATAAGTGAATAATATATGATATTATATATATGAATATTATTATTTTATATAATTATAATAAATCTAAATTTATTATACATGAGGTTTGAGTGCTTACAATCAAGTTAGACATAAGGTAAGAGTTTCTTTGGATCATTTTAAAATTCATGATACATGCTTTATATTGCGCACCATAATTTATTTTTTCTAGTGTGATTACTAATTAATGAATGTATTTTTACATATATATAAAATTCATGGGGTTTTAATATCCATATCATGTTCCTTCCTTACATGGCCTTCGATTCAAATGAGATCAAAGTTATATGGGTTTTGTCTCAATTCCTCTTCATTGAGACATGTTTTGATATTATGAATCAACTTATTATTTATATAGTATATATAATACCCAATATTTTTTAGAAATAATATATGATTTAATGAAATGGGTCTATAGAACCATATTATTTTTAATATTTTAATGAATTTTATTTAAAATTAATGAACCCGTATGGGTTTTTCGTCTCAATTTTGTTTCATTGAGTTTTTTTATGTTATATACATATATTATTTTATGAGGTGTATCTATTCCCAAATTTATATGATAATTTATTAATTTCCTTATGTTTATGTTATTTAAAGTTTCATTTTTTATTTATTTTAATGGGGTTATGATTCCAAAGTCACCACAATAGTAAGGGTTTTATGTTACAATCTCATTTTTACCCAGATTGTTTACGCTTAAATTTTTTAATGATGAAATTGTAAAATATATATCTCCAAAATATTATTTATTTTATTATCCTATAGTTATTTCTAGATATTTCATTTTTCCTTTCGTTTTCCTCTCTTTAAGTACTCAAGAGACTGAAAGAATATTTGTAAGAAAAACCAACCTTATTTTTCCTTCAGTCGAGAATCCTTTCTTTCATGTCAATATTTTATTTAAAATGTTTCCAATAATATTTTTAATATTATAAAATATTGTTTAAAGTAATTTTTACTATATTTTACTTTCATTTCCAAGGTTTAAAAATAACCTTCTTATATTTTTCAATGTTACACTTTTGAATATTTTCTGAAAATTTGAAAGGATTTTTTGTTTTAACATAAACCACATGAATGAATTTACTCACCATAATAAATACTCATTTCATTAAATATTCCTTTATAATTTTTCATTTCTTATTTTCAAATAATTTTTTTTGTTGAATATTTTTGAAATTTTTAGATTCTAAATAAGTTATTTTAAATAAAAATGACATTTTCCTCAAGAAATGTTTTTATGATAATTTAAAGGTATTTTTGTCTGTAAAAACATATTTTGATGTTTCTTATGATTTATTGGGGATGTTATCTAATGTTACTATACTTTTTATTTTATGGTTGGTTTTTGATTAAGATATTGAAATTTATATGAAACTTATTTCCTTCACACTAGTTATGATTTCATGATATGATGAATGATTTATGATATTGAAAGAAATATCTGTATAGTTTTTGTTATGTGATGGGTGGGACTTGAATTATATATCCCTACAATGAGTTGGATAAATAAGGATACCTCATGAGATAATGAGGACTGGAATAGGGAGTGAATCTAGTTCAATAAGGGAATTTTTCGAATAAGATAGTCTTGAGAGTGAACCTTGAATAAGGAAATGATAGAATGAGGATTAAAACCAATCCAATATGATTTTCTTGTAAGTGAGTGTAACACCCCAAGATTTTATGGTACATTTTTTTAAATAAATTTAATATCTTGCACTGTACACAACATCAAGTTCAAATGGATCATGATCTATTAATAAGTGACTGTTATAACCTAAAAGTTAAAATTGTTGAGTCAATAAGGTTTTCCTTATTACTTTTCCATTCCTTGTTGTTTTGAAAATCACAAACACCTTATACTTAAGAAAATGTATGTTTTATCCTCATAAGGAAAATTTTCTTCCATAAGGAAATTTACCCTAACCTAGAGTTTCTTATACATAGAAATATTTTTCTTAAGTACAAAAAACCGGATCTTAACCAAAATCCCGGAATCATATAATGAAAAGTATTGGAATATTCTGTTTCTAGGATCCGAATTCTGAATGTAAACTATAATGAAGTTCCACTCCAAATTATGGACACGAACCTTCATGAGTTCAACACCGAACTCTTAAGTAGTTCGACTCAGAACTCTTATGAAGTTCGACTCCGAACTCTTATGAAGTTCGACTCCAAACTCTTAAGTAGTTCGACTCCGAACTCTTAAGAAGTTCGACTCCGAACTCTTAAGTAGTTCGACTCTGAACTCTTAAGTAGTTCTACTTCGAACTCTTATGAATTTCGACTTCAAACTCTTATGAAGTTAGACTCCAAACTCTTAAGTAGTTCGACTCCGAACTCTTAAATAGTTCAACTCCAAACTTTTACTAGTTCAACTTTGAACTCTGCAAGTTCAGATTTCGATATCTGGTGAAACCATACTTTGAATTCCTATAAAACAGAATCTGAACATTTCTTCACATAGACTCCGAATTTTATTTTTGTTAGACTCTGAACTTTTAATTTGCTTACACTCTGAACTTAGTATGGCTTTTACTTACAAATGCTTCACTACAAAACGATGTCATGCATTCAGTTATACTTGGTTTGTTATTAAACTATGTCGTCTATTCTGTTTCAAACTAACCATTGGTTGAGTTACACGTGAAGAGGTCCCTCCGAATTTCATAGAAAATATGACCGTTGGAGGAGGGAGCCGACCGTTGGAAATTTTCCTATAAATAGGAGCTCAGTTGAAAGAGCTCAAAATATGAAACGAGTTGATCAATTTGGAGACCACACACTGTTAAGGTGATTTCTAGAGAGAGAAGCTTTTCATGCTTTGTGCGTAATGAACCGCTCGTTCAGATTGCTTCGTACGACTCTGAATGTTGGTGATTACATTCGTGGGCTTCCGGGGATAGGAAGACAAATGTGCCAACTTCCTTGAAGTTTGTGGGATTCCTTGCTGAGAAAGAGAGAGGTTCCAACTACCTTGAAGTTGAGGGCTTGTGGGGATAGCAGGACAGAGATTCTGATCTTCGTATCGAGGGCTTACCCTTGTGTGGGTAAGACAGACTTGCTTGAAATTATAAATCAAGGGACCTTTATCCAAGGTTGTTGGATACCCCTCTCTTTGGGTCAAAAGACTTATATCTTTTTACTTGTAGTTTTACTACTTTTTTCCACTGCACTTTTGTATTGTAAGGAAAGTATAATTCTCTTATATTTCCTTACACTTGTGCTCTGATTAGTTTAGATTCTATACACTTTAAGGTAGAATATCATATTGTAAACTTTTATTCCAATTATTCAATTGGTGATTAGAGGTGTTGTGAATTTTCTTAGTTTAATTTTGTTAAACATAGATTCTTCCCTGTCTAAGGAAATTTTTAAAGTATACAATTCACCCCCCCTCTTGTATATTGTGCATCTACATCGTTATTTCAATCCTACAATTGGTATCAGAGGAGGTCTCTGAAATATTTATACTCACATATAAGTTTTTCTTGCTCATTTTTCATTGTTCTTCATCCTTGCTTAGAAACTTTCTTTGTCATTCTGAACTTTTTCATTCCGAACTTTGTCATTCCGAACTTTGTAATTCCGAACTCTGTCATTCCGAACTTTGTCATTCCGAACTCTGTCATTCCGAACTTTGTGGTTACAAACTATTTCTACTAACTAGTTTGGTTTCCAAGTTTTTTCTTGGAATGACAGGAATCAATTTTGGTTATATTGATAATCTAAATCCTACAAGACCACCAATCTTTGATGGTAATGACTATGAGTACTGGAGAGATCGAATGAATACTTTTGTTATCAATACTGGAGTGGATAATTTCATTATGCTTACTGGTGATTATAAAATTCCTGATAAGGAAGTTATAACTTTCACTAACGAGGAAAAGCAAGAGTATCAACTAAATTATAAGGTACATAATACCTTACTTTGTTCAATGACTAGAAATATATATAGCCAAATTTCTTCTTGTGAAGCAACTAATTGTATCTGGAAGAAGTTAGAGGTTACACAATTTGGCACTTCTAAAGTGATTGATACTAGTAGAGTTATGCTTAGAGCTGAGTACCATGGCTTCAATTTTCCTTATGGTGAACCAATTTGCAAAGTTCAACAGAGATTTATGACTATAGTGAATAGTCTTCAGTCTATGGGAGATAAAGGGTTGGATGATGAAGCTCTTGTGGATAAGATAATTGATATTATGCCCAATGAGTGGGAATCCAAAAGAACAACTATTGATGAGAATAGGAAGGTCACTTAGATAACGTTAGATGAGATATTTGGAACTCTTCTCCAATATGAAACAAGAATGAAGAGAGATGCTGACAACATCAAGAAGAAGAATGGAAATGGTACTGTTTCTTTTACAACAACATCAAATCATATGAAAGCTAAGACTCCTAAGAGAGTAACTAGATCCAAGTCTAAGAAAGTTATTTTCCAATCTGAATCTAGTGAAAGTGAAGTCTCAGAAAATGAGTTAGAAAATCTTGCTTGGAGGATGAACAAGATAGCTGGCCAGAGAAATTTCCAATCCAAGTATAAGAAAAAGGAAAGGAAAGATATGAAAGATGGAGAAGTTACTTGTTATGAATGCAAGCGAGCTGGACATATTAGACCAGATTGTTCTTTGCTCAAAAAGAAAGAAAGGAAAGAAAAGTATTTTGACAGGAACATAAATAAGTATTATAAAGAAAAAGCTAAGAAAGTTCTGAAAGATAGTGACACCTGGAGTGCTAGTGGAGGTGACTCTTCAGATGAATCTTCTGACTATGAATCTTCAGGACAGAATAATCTTGGTCTTATAGCCAGATTACCCATTAAAAATTATTGTTTTATGGCTAAGGTGCGAAATGCTGAATCATTGACCAATGTTTCTTTAAATTCTAATGATAGAGAATATTATAACTCTTCAGATGAATAATCTTCTTCTGTGAAGAAAATAATTTACCTAACTATGAAGAAGTTTCTAGGTTTGCTGAACTTCTTGAAATTGAGAATTCCAAACTCAATAAAAAACTTGATAAGGAAAAATCTAGGAATAATATTCTTACGAAAGAAATATCAGATCTTACTAAATATCTTGATTGAAAATATGTTGATTTTATAAATATTTCAAAAAATCTTGAGGAAGTAAGTTCTGAGAAGGACAAACTTTCTAAAGAGTTAGAAAAAGTAATTTCTAAGAAAAGTGTCTTAGAGCATAGATCTAGTTCTAAATATAATGATTTTGAAGATAAAAACTTGGTTATAAAACTCAAGTCCGAAATTTTTTCCTTAAAGAAGTGTTTATCAAACTTTACCCTTGGTAAGGAAAATTTTGATAAAATGTATTGTCAAATACGACCTTTAAGAAACAAATCCGAATTTGGTTATACCCATGCTAAACCAACTTTTAGTAACAATTAATTTGTTCCACAAAGTGCCCCATTTTTTACCAAGTGTCAATGTGGTGGTCACTGGGCAAATAACTGTTCTTTAAACAAAACTCAATCTTTAGGTTTTCATAAGGCATATTTTTCAAAGAAGATGTGGGTGCCCAAAATCTTGTTATTTGGAAATCTCAGATCCAAACAAGTTTGGATTCCAAAAGTATAATTCTCTTCTTGTTTTCAGGAAGATAATGGAGATATAATTCTTCAGTTTATCAGAATTCAAGATCAACTTGATGATATTTTCACAAAATCATTACCCTCCGATAGATTTGAATATATTAAAAAAAAGTTAGGAATGATAACCGTAAGGTAATCATTCTTCATTAGCTTCTTGTTGAACAATTCTCCCAACAGTAATAAAATCCTATTCATAGGGGGAGTACATTTTATTTTTAGTATAACTAAAATTTTCGTAATCTATTTTTCTTAAACTTAGTGTATCTAATTTTTTTTCATAGTTAGTTTTCTGAACTTTTCGGAACTGAAGTTTCCGGAATAGAAATTTCTGAAACTAAAGTTTCCGGAATGGAAATTTCTGAAACTAAAATTTCAGGAATGGGAATTTCCGGAAATGAAATTTTCAGGATTAAAATTCTCTGAATGAGAACTTCCGGAATGGAAATTTTCATACTGGAACTTTCATAATAAGTTTGTTTTTAAATTCATTTATTCAAGAAGAATATTACCAATTTTGAAAAATATTTCTCAACAATTCGAAAGCTTTGATTTCCTTAATTATAGTTTTGTAATCATATTTTTTCTTGCTGGTATTTTCCTGAGTTTTTAAAAGTTCGGATTCTAGTTTAACCTCAAAACCGGATGTTTTCCTTAAAACCTCAAAAGATCAGAGTCAAGTTTTCCTTACGGGAATGTTCTCAACCATCAGATCAGATCGAGAAGTTTTTCAACCGTTAGATGGATTTTGGAAGACCAAAGGTCACATCCATCACCTATATAAAGGGGACCCCAAGACTCGTCCCACATCGGTTTTGAAATCTTTCACGTCTCGAAGCCCTGCTACTCCTCTTAAGGCCGGTTCCGATCTTTGCAAAGCTGTTCCGAATCCTCCAGGTCTCTCTGTTCCGAATGTCTATTGAAGCAACATCTCAAGACATGTCAACTTCCAAGACTATCTCAAAGTGGTTAATCTTCAGGGAAAGGTTGGTGTATCCGGATTTCTATAAGATTTATTCCCTTATTTCAAAAAATATTAGACTGAATGGATGGGAGGATGTTTGCGTAGAAAAGTCAGATAAACAGGATCCAATTTATACTGATTTGCTGATTGAGTTCTACGAGTCTGTTTCCTTCCAGATGGAAGATGGGAGAGAATGGTTTTCTTTCAAGTCTTATGGGAAGACTTATAAGCTATCTTACACCAAGGCCGTGAGCTTGGCTGGTTTAACCTATGAAGGAGAAGCTGAGTTCTGCTCACACAAACTTCCCGATGTGCAAGGAAGTTTCAACAAGGAGAAGGCGCTGAAGTGTCTTGGACTTAAGGATGATTCAACCATTAAGATTGCTCGTATCACTCCGAATAACAGAATTCTTCAACTTTGGGTGCAAGGCTTTATGGTTTCAAGAAGTGGTGACAAAGATAATTTGAAGAAAAGTGATATCTATGTTTTAGATTTCTTGGTAAATCTAAGAAAGATAAATTTGACAAGGTATGTCTTGGTTACGATCAAGAACATCAAAGAAGACAATTTGAGAGCCCAGATAATCATGTTCCCTGCCTTACTATCTAGGCTGATAGTTCGGTGCTTAGAATCCTTCAAGGTTGCATGCAAATCAAAAGTCCGGAATTGCAAGCTTATGCTGGTTAGTGATGATACCTTGAAGAGGATGAAGATGGGTTTTTCCAGTGAATCCGGAGAATTTTACCCTCTATCTGTGGAAGAGGTTGAAGTAGCTCAGAAAGAAACATAGAATCTAGAAGCATCCAAAAAGCAAAGGAAGAAGAGAAATCTTAAGGAGGTGGCTGCTGATGAAGAAAATCCTATATCTAAGGAAACTCAGTCTGCTCCCCTCAAGTCGAAGAAGTAGAAAACATTTCCAGATGAAGTGGTAGCCAAGTGGAGGGAAGACAAGGAGAAAAGGAAAGAAGGGGATCCACAATTCGTATTGGACCCCGCAGAGGCTAAGGCCTTAAAAGAAAGAGCTGCGGAAGAGTTAGAGAAGCAGGCGAAAGAGAAGAAAATGAAAAAGAAAGTGTCTGAAGTTGAAGTGGTGCAATCCTTACTGAGAGCTACAGAGTTAGCTTCTGAGCTGATTCCAGTTCCAAAATCTTTCCTTACAAAGCCTTCTTTACCATAAACTCCTGCTTCCACTCCGGAAAAATCCAAGGGTAAAGAAGTAGTTGAAGAAGCTGAAAAAGAAGTTGCTTAAGAAGTAGAGGAAGAGGTTGAAGAAGAAGTTGAAGAAGAAGAAGAAGAAGTGGGAAGTGAAGATTTAGATGTCTTGATAAAGCAAGTAGTGGATTATAAAGATAAGGCTGAATCTGTAAAGTTGGTAACTCTAGGAAAGGGAGATGAAGAAGGTAGTAATAATCATGATAAGCAACAGGTTGAAGAAGAAAATGTCTTGTATGATGAGAAATAATCCTTTGAGAGGAATTTCCTTGAGGAAGGACAAAAAAACAGAAACCATATGAAGACCAGATTATTCGAGTTTCTGAATCCGAGGAAGTATCTCCTAATGAGGAACCAATTCAAAAATCTGATAAGGGGAAGCAAGTCCTCATGAATACTCCTATAAAAGATGTCATCAGGAACAAAGAGGTTGGTGGTACCTCTAGAAGGAAGCTAGTGCAAGTTGAAGAAGAGTAATCTCAAAGAGATGTATCTGATTCAGAATCATCATCTCATGGACATGATTTTATTATTGAGTCTTTGAAAAAGTTGGTGGAATTCATTCCAATCTTTCCCACCATTGACACCAGATGTCAAATTCTTAAGCTAAGCCAAAATCAAAAATCAGAGACACTATCCATGCTAATGGAAAAGTGTGTGAAGATAGAAGCGGAACAAAAAAGTTTCTTTATCAATTATGATGTGCATAGAAAGTACTAAAGTAAGGTAACAAAGTGGTCTAAGAGAGTTGAGGAAGACTTGGCTGTGTATGATAATTTTCAGAATGACGTGAAAGAAGATTTTAACACAAAATACAAAAATATTAAGAATCTTCAAGATGATATTATTATTGAGCAGAGTTCCCGGAGTCAACAAGTGAAGGAACTAAATGAAAAGGCAAATTCTCTGGCTCAAAATCTTATAAATGATAGAAATCTCCGGATTGAGCTTGAAAAAAGAGTCGTTCAGCAAGATGAATTGATAAAGATGCAGAAAGAAGCTATCGAGGCCCAGGCAGAGGCTTTGAAATCCCAAGAAGAAAAGACAAAATCCTTGGAGAGGCAAGTCGGGGAAGATCAAAGAGACCTAAAGAAGCTCAAAACTTTGCTAAAGAAGCTGATTCCAAAGGAAAAGGAAGACAAATGAACCCACTCTGATCTTTTGTTGTAGTTGTCTTTCTTTGTAAAATTTTCCCAACGCTAATGAAATGTTATTTGGTTCGTTGTATCTTGTCATATACTAATGTTTTAGGTACCATATTTTATTTTCCATACCCTTTAATTCTTTTTGAAAATCAAAAAGGGGGAGAAGGAAAAAGAACTACTCCTAAGGAGGAGAAAGAAAAATTTCTAAGTGAAATATTCTTAAAGTGAGGGGGACTTTGTTACTTCGAAGTTTTTCATTCCCATGATAATGAAAAATCCACTCCGGAAATTCAGAATACAATCCTTAGAGTTTCAATGCCTAAGGGGGAGTTAGTTGTATTCACTTTCATTCATAAACAAAGGGAGATAAGTTTTAATTTCGAAGCCTAATGAAAATTTTCAAAGACCTTATATTTTTTAAGGATGTTTGTGCTTTCCAAAAAGGGGGATATTGTTGAGTCAATAAGGTTTTCCTTATGACTTTTCCATTCCTTCTTGTTTTGAAAATCACAAACACCTTATACTTAAGAAAATGTATGTTTTATCCTCATAAGGAAAATTTTGTTCCATAAGGAAATTTACCCTAAACTAGAGTTTCTTATACATAGAAATATTTTTCTTAAGTACAAAAAATCGGATCTTAACCAAAATCCCGGAATCATATAATGAAAAGTATTGGAATATTTTGTTTCTAGGATCCGAATTCTGGATGTAAACTATAATGAAGTTCCACTCCAAATTATGGACACAAACTTTCATGAGTTCAACTCTGAACTCTTAAGTAGTTCGACTCCGAACTCTGATGAAGTTTGACTCCGAAATCTTAAGTATTTCGACTCCGAACTCTTAAGAAGTTCGACTCTGAACTCTTAAGTAGTTCAACTCTGAACTCTTAAGTAGTTCGACTTCGAACTCTTATGAAGTTCGACTTCGAACTCTTATGAAGTTCGACTCCGAACTCTTAAGTAGTTCGACTCTGAAATCTTAAATAGTTCGACTCCAAACTTTTACTAGTTCGACTTTGAACTCTGCAAGTTCAGATTCCGATCTCTGGTGAAACAAAACTTCAAATTCCTATAAAACAGAATCCGAATGTTTCTTGACATAGACTCCGAATTTAATTTTGGTTAGACTCAGAAATTTTAATTTGATTACACTCAGAAATTAGTATGGCTTTTACTTACAAATTATTCACTAAAAAACGATGTCGTGCATTCATTTATACTTGGTTTGTTATTAAACGATGTCGTCTATTCTGTTTCAAACTAACCGTTGGTTGAGTTACACATGTACAGGTCCCTCCGAATTTCATAGAAAATATGACCATTGGAGGAGGGAGCTGACCATTGGAAATTTTCCTATAAATAGAAGCTCAGTTGAAATAGCTCAAAATATGAAACGAGTTGATCGATCTGGAGACCACACACTGTTAAGGTGATTTCTAGAGAGAGAATATTTTCATGCTTTGTGCATACTGAACCGCTTGTTTAGATTGCTTCGTGTGACTCCGAATGTTGGTGATTACATTCGAGGGCTTCTGGGGATAGGAAGACAGATGTGTCGAATTCCTTGACATTTGAGGGCTTCCTTGCTGAGGAAGACAGAGGTTCTAACTACCTTGAAGTTGAGGGCTTGTGGGGATAGCAAGACAGAGATTCTGATCTTCGTATCGAGGGCTTACCCTGGTGTGGGTAAGACAGATTTGCTTGAAAGTATAAATCAAGGGACCTTTATCCAAGGTTGTTGGATACCCTTCTCTTTGGGTCAAAAGACTTATATCTTGTTACTTGTAGTTTTACTACTTGTTTTTCCTCAACACTTTTGTATTGTAAGGAAATTATAATTCTCTTATATTTCCTTACACTTGTACTCTGATTAGTTTAGATTCTATACACTTTAAGGTAGAATCTCATATTGTAAACTTTGATTCCAATTATCCAATTAGTGATTAGAGGTGTTGTGAATTTTCTTAGTTTAACTTTTTTAAACTTAGATTCTTCCTTGTCTAAGGAAAATTTTAAAGTATACAATTCACCCCCTCTTGTATATTGAGCATCTACATCGTTATTTCGATCCTAAAAAAATGAAGAAAATAAATAGTATTAAACAAATTATGAAATTTATATATTAAATATTTAATCAAATGTTTTTACATTAATATAAAAGATTTTATAGGTATAATATAATAATGAATTTAATTTTATGCATTTAAAGACTATTTTTCTAAAGGCAGTTTTACTGTCTTTTGATAGAGCACTTATTTTAAATATAATTTTTGAAAATTTTATAAATTATATTTTTCAAAATAAAATTATTATTTTAAATGGTAATATAAAAATTTATTTTAGTTGAATTTTTGGTATTTTTTTGATAAAATTCATGTTTTGATGAATGGTGATAAAATATTGAATTTTAATTGAAAACAATTTTTTCATCTAAATAATTTATTGAGTTTAATTATATTTTTAATTGTTTTTAAAGTATAATTAGATATTTTTTATCAATTAATAAAATTTAGGTCATTAGAATCAAGTTCACATTGAATTTTCATATAAAAACATCTCAATCTGTTGAGCGTTTTCACTTTAAAAACTCATTTTCTCATTCTGTCAATGAGATTAAATTTAAATTAATTTTACCCAATTATCTGTTTTGAATTTGAAAAATGGATTCCAAATTTGGAATTATAATGAAAAAAATTTATTAAATAGTTCCCTTTTATTTTTGAAAATATGAATAATAACTTTAGTAATTTTTTTATTAACACGATTAAGGGTAAATCAGTTAATTAAGGGTAAAAATAATATCATAAATATTATAAAATTACCCTAACACGTGTATTAACTTTTTTGGATGATGTTTTTACCAAATTCATACTTGGGCTATTTTTATGGCCTCTTGGTGCTACTTGGATGACTTTAAATTGTTTTTTAGTATTCTTCTCTGAGGAAAGTCCAATATGTCATAATCATGTTTTTAATAAGCATTACATTTTTATTATGTAGTTATTCCCATGATATCTTCAAAAATAAATATTAATTTTAAATATAAATTTTTATATTAGTCATGATAATTTATATTTAATTTTTAGGGAAGAAATAATAAAACTAAAGGATTGCACAATGAGGATGCCATAATTATTTAATTAACAAACACACCAAATAAATGTTATTAAAAAAATTAAAATAAATATAATTTGATATAATTAATGTCATAAATGAACTTTATAGAATAAATAGACAAATTGGGGCTGTATTAGAAGTTTTTTTTAAAGATATCGTGTTCTTATGACATTTTAAAATAGTTAAGTAATTAATTGTATCAAAATTGACATTAATGATATTAAAAAACAATATTTTATTAAATGATATAAAATTAATAAAAATCTAAAATTCAGATAAATTATTTTTATAAGGCTTAAAATGTCATAAATAATCCATTTATGTTTAGTTTTACATTTTATATTAACTATATTAACCCTAAAAGAGTAAAACTCCATATTGTCATGGTAAGAGTTAAAAAGATTAAATAAGGGTTAAAGCCAAAATATAAGGGTACGAATATACATAAAATTGTCTAAAAATTATTAGTTTATATGATTTATACCCATAATCATATTATATTTAAAATTAGTCACTTTTCAACCATTTTTAAATGAAAATTAGTGTATATTAATTTAATATTTTTTGAGTTTCCAAAAGTACCCCTCACCTCAATTATAAAAGGGAATCTCCTCTATCACTTATTCAAACCACTTTGAGACTTATATATTGAAAAAAACCAACCCATTTCTCTTAAAAACATCCTTATAAATGTTATAGAGGTCTTTATATTCAAAAAATTTCAAATCTAGATCCCTTAAAAAGATATCTAAAGAAAGTCACTCAGAAAAGAGGTAATTTTTTTACCAACTCTTTCAAGTTACTTTTTTCTTATACTTATTATTCATGTGTTGTTTCCACAATAAAGTAATAAATATAGATAATAAATATTCTGATATTTTATTATGATTATGATAAAACAATATTCCACCTTTTATCCATCCCATGAAAAATTAAATTACCGCGCCTGCGTACGTACGACTTACCATCCCCACGCCGTCATATAATTTTTTTTTCATCACAACTTAACTAGGATGGGTATAATGATGGGAATAATGGATATATATTATAATTATGAAATTATTAATATTATAGGAAAATTAATATACCATACAATTCCTTACCCTTTCACCATTAAAGGAATGACATTGTCGCTTGTGCGTACATACGGCTTACCGTCTCCACGACGCGATGTGATTCATTTTCCATGTTAACCATTCAAGAATGATTATAAAAATTTATATAATGAATAAATATGATATATAATAATTTAATATAAGTATTAATATTAAATCAATATATCATATTCATAAAAACATTACATTCACAACAAAACATGCATAGGAAAATGATGTAGTTAACACCTAAAACAAGGATAATAACGAAATATTATTAACAAATGGGTGATAAGATGATATAATAGGATCATATATGATATAATAAATACTTATATGGGGTTTTTATGAATTAATAACATTATTTAAACCACTATACAATAGGTTAAATCATGTACAACAAAAATCATGTATGAGGTAAGGATTTATCATCTCACTTTTACTTCTGTGAGATATATGTTTTTTCACCACTAATTTATTGTATGTAGTGTATGAATAATGAAATTTGATATATCATATCATTAATATTATTATATTAATGGTATTTTGTAAAGACCCAGAAATTCCATGGATTTTTTTTTCTTAAATACATGATATTTTTACGAGTCCGCAAAATTTGACGGCGAATGATTCTGAGGCCCGCTGTGCCCAGAATCAATTTCTGAAGTTTTTTTCGGGTACGTTCAGTAAACATACGAGCGGGTTTTTATAACTTTTGAACCGGTGCTCGGAATCGAAATCTGAGGGCACCGTTGAACTCACAACACCGATATTTGCTTAAGGAGACTTTCACTTCGACGGTAGTGGGTCGAGATTAAAATATAGTTTTTGGGTTTTTAGAGAATGAATTAAATAAAAATAAAGTGTGTGGCTTAATTTTTATTTGATGGTTAAAAACTCCTCATGGAAGTTGGAGGTGGGACCACCACACCTTAACCTCCCATGAGAGGTTATGGTGGTGAGGCCCAGCCAAACCTAACCTCCCGTGAGAGGTTACGATGTGGGGACCACACGAGACTAAACCCCCTATTAATGGTGGGAGAGGAAAACATATCAACTCCCCTCATTAATAAGGGAGAGTCTCACCACACCCCTCCTTTATTGGTGCCAACTCCCCTAATTTAATGGTGCCAAATCCTCCACATTAATTAAGGGAGAGAAAAACAAATTAAATAATAGATTAACACAATCTATTATTATTTTGGTTGGCATTGTTCGTTCTGGTGGCAGCTTTGAGAGGAGGATTATTGGGAGAAAGATCCCATTGAAGAACGCCTTTGACTACGAAGAACTCCGACCTTCTTCGACTTCTTCTTCTGAGCTTCGACTGATGTGGGACATATTCAACCGACCTTCCCTCCGCATCGTCGTCAATGATCTAACCCACAAACTCAGGATTGGAAGTGTGCGGAGGACGCGGCGAACGACGATCACCTTCGTCTTCTTCCCGCGACTTCATCGGCGATCAACAAAAAAAAGGTAGGGGTTGTTTTCTTTTATGTGCCATGTTCCTCTTTTCTTTCAAAACAAAGAACGAGGATATGTTTCCTTTGACGGGTGAGTTGTTGTTCATCATTCTCCTACCTTGATGAACCGATTGTTATCACCCTAATCACGAAGGGTGCGGGCCAAACTAACATGGCCCAACTCCCTCCGTCGATCTCTTTTGTGATGATCTTCGGCATGGCGACGAAGCAACGAGGCGATGAAGTCGGCAAAGACAAAGGCCAAACTACCCACAACCTTCGTGATACACGCCTCCCCCGCAGAGTCTCGCACCACCATCGGCTGAACCGGCCCCGTCCGAGCCCCCACCAGCCGTGCCACTCACAGAGCCGAGCCGCTGCCCGCCGACCAACCTAGCGCCCTGCTCGGTGCCTTGGCCGGCCGCCCGCCAGCCGCCCGCGGGCCCGCCTGGCGCCCTGGCCGGCCGGCTGCCCCCCGACCGCCCATGGGATCGCCTGGAGCCCTGGCCGGCAGGCCGCCCGTTGCCCCGCCTGGCGCCCTGGGCGGCCGACCGCCGTCCCCGCCTGGTGCCCTGGCTGGCTGGCTGCCGGCCTAGCCGTTCCCTGCCAGGCTACCCGTCGGCCCGCCTGGCGCGCTGCCCGACCGCTCGCCGGCCCACCTGGCGCCCTACCCAGCCGCCTGCCGGCCTGGTCGTGCCCTGCCCTCCCGCCTTATGGCCTGCCCGATCGCCCATTGGCCCACCTGCCAGCCGCCTCTCAGCCAAACCATTTCCCTAGTCGTGCCTACCTCCCGAGCCGGCCCGCGGCCCCCCTCGCGACGCCCTGGACGAACCGGCCCGGCCGCACCCTCCAGGCCGAGCCGTGCCAGGCCGCACCATCGCAGCGCTCCTGTCACATACATGACATATTTTAAAGGTATTTTTCAATTAATTTACTTCCTTGCTTTTTTTTGGTGGGTTTCAATGCATTTTTGAAGGAAATAGTGGGTTTCCAAAATTTGGGCCAATCTGAGAGCCCATTTCCAGTTTTGAAAGTAAATTTTGTTTCTTTAATAACTCTGTCGTTTTCAACATTTTTCACCCATTAAACTTCCAAAATGACCTTAATTTATATATTAAAACCACAAAAGAATTTTGGGCCCTTTAAAAATTCATTAGCATCTTGGAATTGGGTGATCAAAGTAGGTATTGGGCCAACCCGAAAGCCCATTTCCAGTTTTAAATTTGTTTTGTAATGCTTTCATAAAATATTTATTTTTTATCCTTTTTCGGTGATTCCACCTCTAACACGTTCCCACTGAAACCATCCGCACCCCCATCTTCGTTTTCGCCTCTTTGGAGCTCATATTCATCGCGATTTAGGGCCGAACTTCTGAAGCTCCAAAAAACGTCCAGATTTCTCAAGTAAGTTGGTTGTCTTCATTATTCCTCCATTCTTCTTGGGGTTTATTATTTTTTATTGAATCCCCAAATGTAAAGATGATGGGTCTTCATACCTAGGGTTTTAGTTTTGAGTTTCTTGGTACAATCCTCTGGTTTTAGGTTCAATTGTACTCCCTTGTGGTGCGGCGGAGGTGCGGTTGAAGTGACACACAAGGATTTGGGGGTTTTGACTCTTTTGGTAGGTGATTTCATATGTAGGTATTGTAGAATGAGTTGGCTTTCTGTATTTATGTTTCCATTATGTTCCTAATTCATTATTTTTATTGCAAAAATTTATTTGGGTAGCATTTTAAAAGAGGTTGATTTTTAAGTGCCAATTTTGTGTGAAAATGGGTGTTTTACATGTGCAACCCATGTTGTGCCTCTTGGTGTTTTTTTATAATTCAGGGATTGGATTTATAAAAATGTTTTGATGATGAAATTTCTGGCTTGGTATAATATTGGTCTCCATTTGGTTTTAAATGTGGGATTTTAGATGAATTTAATGTGCAAAATTTGATTACTTTTCATGAAATTGTTTTATGGAAATTATAAGTGGTTTATTGAGTTATACGAAAGGTGAAAAGAAGGTGTAGCTACTGTTTTGAATGTGTGTGACCAGAATTGATATTTATATGTGAAAATTTATTTTGGTAGCATGTGGTGACTATTTGAGCACAATACGGGAAACCTGGGTAACTAGGTGGGCTAACGTGTACTAGTACGCTAGTGAACAGAGGGGTTTTGACCATGGTTAACTTAGCAAGTCTGACATGGATAACACTAACAAAACTATAATGGAGATGATTGGAGACCACTAGGTTATGGGTATTCTCCCTACTAGTGGATCGTGCACGAGAACGAATTTCATTACGGTTACTTTCATCGAGGTATGAGGTACTTGGGACTCACAACAAACTAGTACCTAGGGGTGTTCCTATGCTTGGTGCTTGTGGCCTTTTTGGCATTTATACTTTCTTTATGGTATTTTGGGATGTGAAAACCAGTAGATTGAATATTTTATTCAAATTCACTCATTCTTTAAAGTTATCCCCATTGAAAGTTATTTTCTTTTCAAAGTTGCACTCTTAGAAATAAATTCTACCATTATCTATTTATAACTCTTGCAACCCTTTTATTTTATAATGCCTATCACTTGGAATCCTTGGGTGATATCCTATTGGGATTAGTATCACACCCTACTTACACCTTTGGGTGTAATTAGACTTGATCATGTTTGACACAGGCAAAGGCAAGGCCTTGGGCGATGGCGGTTCGGGTTGCTAGTTTCTCTCGATGGTGTGGTGTTGTGGAGACGGCTTGTGGGTGATGACCCCTTGTCGTGTGGAGTGTCATGGGCTATTTTCTGCTACTTTTATGTACCTTTGGACTTCTTGTGTCTTGTTTAAACCCATATACTCAGTTCTGAATTTTTATTAAGTCTTGTTTGGCATATTTTTTTAGATTTGGTTTGTTGTTTTTTTGGTTATTTTATGAACCCAAACTCAGGTAAATCATTCCCAAATGAATTTTTATGATACCCGGGAACTTGTTCCAGCCCATGGGGATGGGGAACGCCCTTCGGGTCTTGACATGAGGCGGGTTTGGTGCCGGTTTGATGGCGACCAGATTCGGTTCGTGACAAAATGGTATCAGAGGAGGTTAAAGTTTTTGGGTTATATTTTTATTTTGGGATGAGTCGGGATAGGAAGGAGCTATGGCTGTTGGGGATCAGGGTTTTGGTTGTGTGTAGGGTGTCTGGCCCGCACCTCTCATGGCAGACCCTGAGTCACCAAGGGATGTTGGAATTTACAGATTGACTTCACTTCCAGGTGAGACGTGTGGGCTGCAGACCATATGTGGACATCAGGCGGATGTGGAGTAGTTGTTTATTTTATTACTGAAATGCGTTTAGATTATTTATATTTGATGTATTTGATTAAAATTTTCAGAATTTTTGTATTGATTATTGTTTTGTGACTGTTGCATTTTGCAGCAACATGCCTCCCCGGAAAGCTCTCACGCACCCACGGGAGGAAGCCGAAGAGAGTTCTCCCACACCAATTGATCAGAGGCTAGTCGAGGCTGTGGTCCAGGCTGTCCAGGATCTAGGATATAGACCATATCCAGTTCCAGCTCCTGTTAGAGAGGATGAGACTGGTCCTAGAAAGGACAAGGCCCAGGATTTTCTGAAAAATAAGTCTCCAACCTTCCGAGGAAGCTCAGAACACCAAGAAGCAGAGGAATGGATTGAGAAGATCGAGCATATGTTTTAGTTCCTGGAAACACCCGAGGAGATCAGGGTGAAGTGTGCCTCCTTTCTGTTGGAGGGTCCCAGCTGTAAATGTTGGGAGTCAGTGCTTCAGGCTGGGAAGAATGAGCAGATGCGCTGGGGAGATTTCAAGGCTGTCTTTAATGAACAGTACTACCTTGAGGTGTTGGCTTATGCCAGGTCTAGAGAGTTCATGGAACTTGTTCAGGTAAATCTATCTGTGATGGAGTATGCCAACCGTTTCTCTGAGTTGGTTCAGTATGCTCTAGAAATTTTCTCTAATGAGTAAGCGAAGGACCAGAGGTTTGAGAAAGTCTTGAGACCAGAGATAAACTCCTAGGTGTTCTTGTTTAAGTTGAGGACCTATGTTGAGGTAGTTGATCGGGCGTGCATGGTGGATATTGATAGAAAAGGCAGGGCTGGTTTCTATGGTTCAGTATCAATAGTGGGAAGTGGAAGCTCCTCAGAGAAGAAAAGGAAGCGGGAGGATCATGTGAAGAAAGGAGGAGGCAGTTCAGGGAACTCTTCCAGGCAGTTTTCATCAGCGACTTCTGATGCGAGATCGGTCATGTGCCACCAGTGTGGGAAGCCCGGGAACATCCATCCAGAATTCCCTCATCCTCCAAATACCTATTTCCAGTGTGGAGGTATGGGACACGTGCAACACTTTTGCGGGATAGAGCGTCCACTTCAAAGTGGGGCAGGATCCATGGCTCCCAGAGGAGTGCCAGCACAGTCTGAGCCATCGAGGACTGGGGGATCTTGATTTGGTAGCCATGGTGGTAGGGTTGGGTCATCTTCTGGGTAGATCCAGTTCAGGGTACAGCCACAGACTAGCGGTCTTCTTCAGGCAGAGACTGGACATCTCCATGCAGTGGATTAGGCACCAGCAGGATCAGAGGTGGGACTGTCGACTGTTCGAGGTACCGTTTTGATTTCATCTTCTATAGCTGCTGCTCTTTTTGATACTGGTTCCTCTGTTTAATTCATTTCTTTCCGTTTTGTGTACATTTTGAATTTTCCAACTGATTTTATGACATTCACAATGGAGTTGGTGACACCGTTGGGAAAGAAGAAGGACCAGGGTCTCAGGTTCCCATCATGTGCGCTTTCTGTGTCAGGGGTCGAGATGGAGTGGGACCTCTTGGTCTTAGATATGAACCTTTTTGATGTCATACTTGGGATGGATTGGCTAGTACACTTCCAGGAACACATCAATTGCTACAGATGGCGTGTGAGTTTCACGGCACCTAATGGGAGTCATCAGGTTTTTCATGGAGAATGGGATCCTCGGTCAGGTAACGTAGGGCCTCCACTCCCAGAGTTGGGAAGTGTTATCTTCCAGTTATCTTCTCTCATGCTAGAGTACGGTCTTTACCCTGAAGGTTCACTACCTCACATAGTGAATGAGTTTCTGGAGGTATTCCCAGATGATTTTTAAGGCTTGCCCCCAGAGCGGGATGTGGAGTTTTCGATTGATCTGGCGCTGGGAAGACAACTGATATCTCTTCCCTCTTATCGCATGGCCCCCACTGAGCTAAGGGAATTAAAGATACAGCTGTATGACTTATAATCCAAAGGATTCATTCGCCCGAGCGTCTCTCCTTGGGCTGCTTCTGTGTTGTTCGCAAAAAAGGCTGATGGATCCCTCAGATTGTGCATTAACTACCAAAAGATGAATAAGGTAACAATTAAAAACAAATACCCTTTGCCCAGAATAGATGATTTGTTTGATCAGTTAAAGGGGGAAAAGTGGTTCTCAAAGATAGACCTACATTCAGGGTATCATCAACTCAGGGTGAAGGAGTCAGATATCCCAAAGACAGCCTTCTGAAGCAGGTACGACCACTTTGAGTATTTGGTCATGCCCTTTGGATTGACAAATGCTCCAACAGT
The DNA here is from genome assembly GCA_963277665.1 of Viscum album. NCBI lineage: Eukaryota > Viridiplantae > Streptophyta > Magnoliopsida > Santalales > Viscaceae > Viscum > Viscum album. Next base: position 1,539,297,228 of record OY728125.1, on the reverse strand, counting down.
CTTTATGGCACTTATGAATAAGGTGTTCCATCAATATCTTGATTCCTTTGTTGTGGTGTTCGTGGATGACATTTTGGTATACTCTAGCTCTGAAGAGGAACATGAACATCACTTGAGGGTTGTTTTGGGTACATTACAGGATCACCGCCTCTATGCAAAGTTGTCAAAGTGCACTTTCTGGATCAGGGAGGTGAGATTTCTCAGGCATGTGATCTCAGAGCACGGAGTTTCAGTGGACCCTGATAAGATTAGTGCGGTCATGTCATGGGAGCAGCCGAAGAATGTGTTCGAGATTAGGAGTTTCCTTGGCCTGACTAGTTATTATAGGCGATTCGTTCGGGATTTCTCTCGGCTTGATTCACCGATGACTGCCCTCACCCAGAAAGGGGTGAAGTTTGTATGGGTTCCATAATTTCAGGCATCATTCGAGGAGCTAAAGTGGCGATTGACTACTGCCCCCGTGCTGATTTTTCCAGACCCGGGAAAGGGATATGCGGTTTATTGTGATGCTTCAGGTATGGGTATTGGGTGAGTGCTTATGCAGGATGATCACATGGTGGCGTATGGCTCTCGCCAACTCTGGCCACACGAAAAGAACTACCCAACCCATGACTTGGAGTTGACAGCAGTGATGCATGATTTGAAGACGTGGCATCACTACCTCTTTGGGGAGAAGTTTTTGGTCTATTCTGATCACAAAATCTTGTCTTATATCTTCTCACAGAAGGACCTCAACTTGAGGCAGCGTCGCTGGATTGAGTACTTGCAGGGGTTTGACTTTGACATTGTCTATACCCCAGGTAAGGGTAATGTAGTGGCCGACGCCTTGAGCAGAAGGGTTCCAGTGCAGGCTTTGAGGAAGTCTAGTGATGAGTGGACATTGATGGGGATCTTTTCTCAGATGCATGTGGAGACCAAGGAACAAAGTGGAGGGGAATTATTGGTGAGCATCCAGTTGAATCCTTCTCCGTTGGAGTTGATTCAGCAGGAACAACCCAGTGATGAGCTTTGTCAGCGGTCGAATCAGTTTCTTCATGGTGGGGAGACATCCTCTGATTGGTCGTCGTCTCCTAAGGGCATCTTGTGCTTCAAGGGCCGTTCAGTAGTGCCGTTATATCTACGGAAGATAGTGATGCAGGATAGCCACCAATCTTAGTGGGCTGTCCATCCGGGTGCCACTAAGATGTATTATGATGTCCGTCAGCAGTTTTGGTGTCCTAGTATGAGACGAGACATAGCGGACTTTGTGTCGAGATGCTACACATGCCAATAGGTGAAAGCAGAGCACCAAAGACCCTCTGGTTTGCTCCAACCACTAACCATTCCTACCTGGAAGTGGGAAGAGGTTGCCATGGACTTAATTGTTGGATTACCTCATACACCTCGAGGTACGAATTCCATTTGGGTGGTGATTGATCATCTAACCAAATAAGCCCACTTCATTCCGATCAGAGATACATTTAAAGTGGATGAGTTGGGCCGTTTGTATCTTTAGGAGGTGGTGAGACTCCATCGTGTGCCATCAGCAGTTGTCTTAGATAAAGACCCTCGTTTCACATCTCAGTTCTGGGAAGGCCTTTAGAAGGCCTTGGGGTCCCAGATTAAGATGAGCACAGCGTACCATCTGCAGACGGATGGTCAGACAGAGCGAGAAAATCAGATTTTGGAGGATATTCTTAGTGCATGTGTCCTATACTTTGTAGGTTCTTGGGATACCCATTTGGGATTGGTTGAGTTTTCTTATAATAGTAGTTACCAATCCTTGATTCGAATGGATCCTTTTGAGGCGCTCTATGGTCGGCCTTGTCGGTCCCCCCTGTGTTGGGCTGAGGTAGGTGAGACCATACTATTGGGGCCAAGTATGGTTCAAGAGACATCTAAGAAGGTAAAATTAATCAGGCAACATTTATTGACAACTCAGAGTCGTCATAAATCATATGCTGACCGGAGGCGTTGAGACCTAGAGTTTTTTGTGGGTGATAGAGTATTCTTGAAGGTGGCCCCTCGTCTAGGCCATCGTCGTTTGGGGAAGCAAGGTAAGCTGACTCCGCGGTATGTCGGGCCATTTGAGATCATCGAGCATATTAGCAAGGTGGCATACAGGTTGGCCTTACCTTCTCAGTTGACATCCATCCAGGATGTCTTCCATGTTTCTCAGTTGAAGAAATACTACCCGGATCCGTCTCATGTGTTGAGTTGGGAAGAACTGGAGATAGAGCCTAACTTGTCTATTGTTGAGAGGCTAATGAAAATAGTGGACTCCCAAGAGAATATAATTCTAGGTAAGTCTATAACATTAGTCATAGTTCTATGGAAGCATGGGAATGATACACATGAGACATGGGAGCGAAAGTCGTGGGTCGAGGAAGAGTACCCGTTCTTGTTTTCCAATCAAGTCTCATGTTGAATTTCCGGGGTGGAAATTCCTTCATAGTGGGGAGAATTGTCACATACATGACATATTTTAAAGGTATTTTTCATTTAATTTACATCCTTGCTTTGTTTTGGTGGCTTTCCATGCATTTTTGAAGGAAATAGTGGGTTTTCAAAATTTGGGCCAACCTGAGATCCCATTTCCAGTTTTGAAAGTAAATTTTGTTTCTTTAATAACTACTTCATTTTTCAACATTTTTCACCCATTCAACTTCCAAAGTGACCTTCATTTAAATATTAAAAATACAAAATAATTTTGGTCCCCTTAAAAATTCATTAGAATCTTGGATTTGTGTGATCAAATTATGTATTGGGCCAACCCAAAAGCCCATTAATAGTTTTAAAATTGTTTTGTAATGCTTTCATAAAATATTTATTTTTTATACTTTTTCGGTTATTCCACCCCTAACACGTTCCCACTGAACCCATCCGCACCCCCATATTCATTTTCGCCTCTTTGGAGCTCAGATTCATCGTGATTTAGGGCCGAACTTATGAAGATCCAAAAAACGTCCAGATTTCTCAAGTAAGTTGGTTCTATTCCTTATTCCTCCCTTCTTATTAGGGTTTCTTCTTTTTTTTATTGAATCCCCAAATGTACAGAAGATGGGTCTTAATACCTAGGGTTTTATTTTTGAGTTTCTTGGTCCAATCCTCTGGTTTTAGGTTCAATCGTACTCCCTTGTGGTACGGTGGAGGTGCGGTTGAAGTGACACACAAGGATTTGGGGGTTTTGACTATTTTGGTAGGTGATTTCATATGTAGGTATTGTATAATGAGTTGTATTTCTGTATTTATGTTTCCATTATGTTCCTCATTCAGTATTTTTATTGAAAAAATTGATTTGGGTAGCATTTTAAAAGCGGTTGATTTTTAAGTCCCAATTTTGTGTGAAAATGGGTGTTTTACATGTGCAACCCATGTTGTGCCTCTTGGTGTTGTTTTATAATTCAGGGATTGGATTTATAAAAATTTTTTGATGCTGAAATTTCTGGTTTGGTATAATATTTGTCTCCATTTGTTTTTAAATGTGGGATTTTAGATGAATTTAATGTGCAAAATTTGATTACTTTTCATGAAATTGTTTTATGGAAATTATAAGTGGTTTATTGAGTTATACGAAAGGTGCAAAGAAGGTGTAGATACTGTTTTGAATGTGTGTGACTAGAACTGATATTTATATGTGAAAATTGATTTTGGTAGCATGTGGTGACTATTTGAGCACAATACGGGAAACCCGAGTAACTAGGTGGGCTAACGTGTACTAGTACGCTAGTGAATGGAGGGGTTTTGACAATGGTTGACTTAGAAAGTCTGACATGGATAACACTAACAAAACTATAATGGAGATTATTGGAGACCACTAGGTTATGGGTATGCTCCCTACTAGTGGCTCGTGCATGAGAACGAATTTCATTATGGTTACTTTCACCGAGGTATGAGGTACTTGGGGCTCACAACAAACTAGTACCTAGGGGTGTTCCTATGCTTGGTGCTCGTGGCCTTTTTAGCATTTATACTTTATTTATGGTATTTTGGGATGTAAAAACCATTATCTTGAATATTTTATTCAAATTCACTAATTCTTTAAAGTAATCCCCATTGAAAGTTATTTTCTTTTCAAAGTTTCACTTTTAGAAATAAATGCTACCATTATCTATTTATAACTCTTGCAAGACTTTTATTTTATAATTCCTATCACTTGGAATCCTTGGGTGATATCCTATTGGGCTTAGTCTCACATCCTACTTACACCTTTGGGTGTAAGTAGACTTGATCATGTTTGACACAGGAAAAGGTAAGGCCTTGGGCGATGTCAGTTTGGGTTGCTAGTTTCTCTCGATGGTGCAGTGTTGTGGAGACGGCTTGTGGGTGATGACCCCTTGTTGTGTGGAGTCTCATGGGCTGTTTGCTGCTACTTTTATGTACCATTGGACTTCTTGTGTCTTGTTTAAACCTATATACTCAGTTCTGAATTTTTATTAAGTCTTGTTTGGCATAATTTTTTAGATTTGGGTTGTTGTTTGTTTTTGGTTATTTTATGAACCCAAACTCGGGTAAATCGTTCCCAAATGAATTTTTATGACACTCAGGAACTTGTGATAGACCGTGGGGACGGGGAATGCCCTTCGGGTCTTTCCATGATCCAGGTTTGGTGCCGGTTTGATGGCAACCAGATTCGGTTTGTGACAGCTCCGGGCTGAACCGGACCCGAGCCCGGGCCAAACCTAACAGGCTGGCCCGCCCAATGGGCCAGGCCAGACCGAACAAGTCTAACTGGGTAAACCCAGACTGAGTCAGCCCATATTGGGTCAGACCGGACCCGAGCCCACTACCGACCCTTTACTTTATTTGGCCATATCTTTGGCACCAGATGACCGTTTGATGAACCGTCAGCAGTGTTGGTTTTCTTCGAGTGCGACGATCCCTTTGAGTATACCCCATTGGAGTTCGGGGTAAAGTTGAGATACAGTCAGGTTGGATCATGCATGAATCCAACCGGGCCCCTGGGACTAAAAGGTTAATAACTCACAGACCGAGCATCCAATTGATGCGCCATCTGTTGCATTGAGACCCCTATGACGTGACAGACCTTTAAGATACTTCTACATGGGACTTCGTGACTATTGGAGTATTGAACAGTAGCTCATGGAGTGGATCCTCTCGGGGACAAGTGAACATAGCACAGAGTCCTAGTAGTTGACTGAGACCTGACGACTACTGACCGATTCGACTCGGAGTGACTCGACTAGCCCAGTGGGGAGAGCCTTGGTGTCACGGCAGACCCACAGTTGGGAGCACCTTGGTGTCACAGCAGAACCACAATACTCAATAGGAGGAGTACCTCAGAAGGCTATGATGGGGAGTGCCTTGGTGATGCGGCAGACCCGCGATGGGGAGCGCCTTGGTTACGCAGCATACCCATGGTACTCGACAGGAGGAGTACCTCATCAGTCCAAGGTTAGTGGGAAGCACCTTGGTGACGTGGCATGACCACTATACTCGATAGAGGAGGAGTTCTCCAGTAGATGAGGTTACGACATTGTGACTGAGGATGTTACTTGATGCTACCACTAGAATAAAATCCTGGTTTGATATGAGTCAGTAACTTTTGTGTTTACCTCATGACTGAGATGGATTACTTGATAACTTAGGTATATGTATGGGTATATACCTAAGTGGGGTTATCTGTTGATTTCATACTTTGTGGTTTATCCTTGTTGGATTTTTGAGACCTTTAGGGTCTTGGGGTCCCTAATGAGTATCGTTATACTCACCCCTGCACAGGCTATACCCGCACCTCATTGTGTTGGATGCAAACGACGGACAATGTTGACCAAGACTGAGAGAACCAGGACTGGAAGGTACCCGGAGGTGGACCACATGGGGTGACGGTTCACAGAGGAGACAAACAGATGTGGAGTGCTGTGGAGGATATCTGTACCGACCCTTCAGGTAGGATTTCTTGGTGGACGATCCAAGAGCTATTTTTCCTTTTTTTTTTTCTAGTGCTTGTACTTTCAGTTTCCTTGTACTTTACAGTTGGTCTTGTATTTCCAGCCCCCTTTTACTTTTCAGCACTCCTTTTGTATACAGTTTTATTTAGTGTTTTGTTCCCAGCTTGTTCTTTGTTGTGTGAATTTTCAAGTTATAAAGGCAATGCCCTCCCAGTTTAGGGATTTACGCCTTTGGTTCTAATTGCCAGCCCCTGGCCTATGGAAGGCGGGCTTAGGGTAGTCACGGAACTGACCCCGGGGGATAGTTCATGACATATTTAATGTTTAATTTGATAATTATGACTTTTTAGGGCATACGAATTGACTGATTACAAGTGGTAAAAGGTTTCTTAACTCAATTTATATTCATTGGGTTACACCTCAACTTTTTTGATTACATTATACCATAATTATGTGTAGAATCAAATGTTTATTTATTTATGTTATATTACCAATTATTCTATTTTATATATACTATTTTTACACACAGTCACCCCATTTATAAATTCTTACCTCAATGATACGAACATTTTAAGGGGATTTATAGTCTCACTTTTATTTCTGTGAGACTTATGCCATGTTCACATTTAATTTTGTTATGTAGAATATATAATGACCATGAATATATTTTAAGTTTATTATCTTAAATTCATGGGGTTTTTCAAATCCATTTTAGTATATCTATTTCATGGGGTTTACGGTTTCAAATTACCAAAATGGTAATGGGGTTTTGTCACAATTTTCCTTCTTTGAGAAATTTGTTATGTTATACACCTATAATATTTTATGAGGTGTATATAATACTCCTTTGATATGTCATATGATTAATGTACTTATTATCCTGATATTCTAGGTTTCATTTAATTTTATTCCATCATTGTGATTATGTTTCAAAATTTTCAAAGTGGTATGAGACACTTTGGAATGTTTACAAATTATTTTCCTCAAGAATTTTTCAATTATATCATTAAAGTATTTTCATCTATGTCAACATCCTTTATTGAATATCATAATTAATTGAGATTTATCTATTATGATAATACATTTAATATTTCATTAAATTTTTACTGATTATATTGACTTGGGATATACTATTTTGATACCATTCACCATATTACTCTAGATGGTTTGTGATTATGTTTACTTAATGAATGTTATCTACATTTTGTATGCTAGTTTCAATACAAATGTATATATTAATTATGTTTCACCAATTTCATTTGAGTAATTTATTTTACTTATTAAGTGATGTATGGGGCCTTCTATATCTCCTTGAGTCATCGAAATGTCTCATTAGAAAACTCATTTGGGTATTGGCTACGGCCTTACCCGTTTATGTATAGTGTCTTGGTTGAAGCCTTGAAGGCATGTTTATGATGTATGAAATCCTGAATTATCTATTTATGATATTATTTATTGATATTAAATGTGATTATTTTAATAGTATAATATCAATGGTTATGTGTCCTAGTTCATGAGATTATTTAAATGGCATGTGTTTTAGTAATTTACCATGCCATACTATTTATGCCATATTTACTCATAGATTTTGCTGTACGCTTACCCTTACTGAGAATTTAAGATCACCCATTTTATATGTCTCATTTTACCAAATATTACAAGAATTATATTATGACTAACATTCAGGGTTACACAAAGGAGGGGTAATGATAGACTCAATGAAATTCTTTGTGTATTTTTATGTTTTAAAATATAATGTGAATTTAAAGTATGTATCTAGTTTACCAAGACTACTAAACTATAAGGTCCTTTGGGAGGAGATTAATTATATATTATGATAATTTAATAAAGTAAAGAAATGGATATGGGAATTGGGAAATGGGGTATTAAAGTTAGTATCAGAGCAATTTTAGTAGAAACCTTAGAAACTAGATTTAGGAAAACATAGATTAGAGAACATAACCCTATAACTGACCTTGAGAATATTTTTTAAGATAATAACAATATGATTCTGATAATGATTGTTTAATACTATTAGTTACTATCATGAGTTTATAATTTTAATTTTGATCATAATTTCAATGTCATAGAAATCCCTTTATAGGATTTAACTTATAAAATTTTATGGTGACTAACAGAATTTTTAGAGACATTCATTTTTTTGAGTTAATTATGGGATATTACATGTTGGGATGAAAAAATAAAGTTATGAGATAAAATTTTAGGTTTAAACACATTAAGGTTATTTTTTAGTATTTTTCTCACATTTTTAAAATTTTATAAGGATAATAATAATATCGTTTAGGGAAAATAACATCCTTCAGGATGGGTGACAACCTGTTGCGTTCGGAAAGGCCGTAAGAATTTACCCACAAATGAAGGAAAAAAATGGTGCATCTCCTACCACTTGTCTATGTGAAGTCCTTTTTAGTATTTCTTTTTATTTTAAGTTAAATTATTTTATGGATTAAGAATAAGATGGTTTTGGGAGTATATGTTTTATCAATAGATAACCATGGGATTGGAAATTGATTTGGTGGTTAAGTGATTAATATTATTTTAGAAAACGTTTACTATTTTGGGAACCCAATATGATCAAGTTAAATAGAATATTATGGGATTTCATTTGATTAATAAAGGTAAAATTATCTTTTAGAAGAAAATATTATTTTATGGATATTTACTTTATTTATGGAAATGGTCAACATATCTTGGATATCATGAGATTTAGGATATTAAAATTTTGGTATGTGATAATAAGAGAAACATTTTGATGTTTGGAGAAAATATAATGTTAAATTGATTTAGTGAACTTCCTTATAAAATTTTGGTCTTTCAATTTGGGCATATAGATTTTGGATGAGTATTAAAATTTACTAAATATATAATGGATTAAGTTGATCATTAGATATTATTGTTTGAGGTTAAAGTATGATTTATTATATTGGATAACATGTTCTAACCATTTTGGTTTCAGAAAATATTTAGATACCAAATAAATGACTTATAGATATTATGATTCATCTAAAAGTTATTTGGGAATAAAAATCCATCTTGAATATCCATTTATTCTAATAGGAGATGAAGTGGAAATAGGTCGAAGTACAACCAAAGGATAATATCATGTTGATGACATAAAAATCATGTATATTTAATTTTTTTTCAAGTATATATTTAGATAGTAAAAGAATACCTCAACTCTAGGAAAATGATTTTGGAACAAAAACATTATCCATTTAATTTTATTACTAATAAATCAATGGTACTTTAACCGATCATAAGATTTACAATTTTGTGATGTTTAACTTTCAAATGACCAAATTATATATCACTCTCCATCAGAACATGACAGTTTGATTTCTATTCCATGTCCTGATTTTTACTTCACACTAATGTTATGATTTTTTAAAGTCTAATTTTTTGGGGACCTTTGCATTTCCATTTCCCTCTTATTAAGGGGATGTTTTTTAAACCAATTTATGATGTGAGTTTCCCACTAAGGAATTTTCAAGTATCAACCTTTGGTTTTTAAAGCACAATTTCCAATTGTGAGGAAGGAGTTTTTTAAAAGAGGGTAGAATGTAACAAACCAGTATTTTATGGTACATTTTCTTTTTAAATTATTTAATATATTTCATTACACACAATTATGAGTTCAATGGGATAGTGATCTATTAATAAGTGACTGTTATAAACTATCTGTTAAAATAGATAGATTGAATAGTATTAACCACATTATAAAATTTATATATTTAAAATTTAATCAATTTTTTTAAATTATTATAAAATATTTTATAGGAATAAGATAAGAATGAATTCAATTTTATGTATTAAAGGACAATATTTTTATAAAGGCAGTTTTATCACCTTTTGATGGAACACTTGTTTTAAATATTATTTTGAAACATTTATAAATTTTATTTTTAAAAATAAACTTAATATTTTAAATCAGAATATAAAAATTTACTTTGGTTTATTTTTTTTCTATTTTTATGATAAGATTAATGTTTTTATTAATAATGATAATATATTGCATTGTAATTGAAAAAAATTCATCTAAATAATTTATAGTGTTTAATTATATTTTTAATTTATTTTAAAGTATAATTAGATCAAATTTTTATCATTTAATCCAATTTAGGTCATTTTAACCAATTTAACATTGAATTTGGATATTAAATCATTTCAATCTTTTAAACATTTTCATTTTAAAAACGTATTTTCTCATTCCATCAATGAGATTAATTTTAAATTAATTTTATCCAATTATGTGTTTTAAATTTTGAAAAATGTATTCTATATTTGGAATCATAATATAAAAATTCATTAAATAGGTCCCTTTTATTTTTGGATAATATGAATAATAACTTTATTTTTTTTATTACCACAATTAAGGGAAAATCAGGTAATAAAGAAAAAAATAATATTATAAATATTATAAAATTACCCAAAAACTTGTATTAATTTTATTGAATGATTTATTTTCGACCAAAATCATCCTTGGGTTAATTTTATGGACTCTTGGAGAAACTTGTATGACTTTAGAACTTTTTTAGTATTTTATTCTAAGGAACGTTGAATAAGTCATAGTCATGTATTTAATATGTATTACATTTTTAATAGGTGGTTATTCCAATGAGATCTTAGAATATAAATAGTAATTAAAAATATAAAATTTTTATCTTCATCATGAAAATTTATTTTTAAATTTCAGGTATGAAATAATTATTTTAAAGGTTTCAACAATGATGATGGAGTAATTATTTAATTAATGGACATATCAAATAAATGTTATTAAAAATAATAAAATAAATATAATTTGATATTATTTAATGTCATCCAAAAATTTTATAGATGACCTAGAAATATTATAAATGTTTTAAATATTTTTTATAAGATATCATGTTGTTTGAATATTTAAAAAAAAATTCAAATAATGAATAGTATTAAAATTGACATTAATGATATTTTAAAATAAATTATATTTTATTAAATGATATAAAATTAATAAAAATATAAAATTCATAAAAATATAAAATTAGGAAAAATTATTGAATTAAGTTATAAAATTTCATGAACAATCCGTTTATTGTTAGTTTGGAATTTTATAGTAACTATATTATCTCTCAAAGAGTAAAACTTCATGTTGTCATAGTAAGAGTTAAAGGGATTAAATAAAGGTTAAATACAAAATTTAAGGGTAATAATGTGACATAAACATGTATAAAAATTATGTTAGATAGTATTTAAAACCATCATCATCTTAGATTTTAAATAAATCTCTTTTGATCAAATTGGAAATGAAAATTAGTTTATATTAATTTAATTTTTTATAAGTTTCCAAAAGTACCCCTCACATCAATTATAAAAGGGCACCTCATACCTTAGTTATTCACAAAAAATTGATCCATATATCTAGAAAAAAACCATCCCATTTATCATACCAATATCCTTATCCAAGTTCTGTAGGTATTGGTCTATAAAAAATACCAACTTTAGATCCCTTAAGAAGTTATATAAAGGAAGTCAATTGATGAAGAAGAATTTTTTTTACCTACTCATTCAAGTGCCTTTATTCTTCTAATTCATATTCATGTGTTTACATGATAAAGTAATAAATATAGTATCATATAAATTATGATATTTTATTATGATTATGTGACAACCATATTTCATCTCTTATCCATTCTATGAAAAACGAAAGCACTACACATGCATACATACAGCTTACTGTCCCTCTTTCGTAGTGTAATTTTTTTCATCACCACTTTACTTGGATGGGTATAATCATGGAAAAAATGTATATATATTATAATTATTACATGATTATGATTCTAAAAAATTATTATACCATCCACTTCCTTACCCTTTCGTCATTAAGGGAATGATACTGTCGCTCGTGCGTACGTACAACCTACCATTTCCAAGATGTGATATTATTCATTTTACATGTTAAAAATTAAATAATGATTATAAAAATATATATAATTAAGATTATATATAATAACTTAATATAATTCCAGATATGAAAAAAATATATCATATTCATATGAAACAATACTTACACGATAAAACATGCATAGGAAAATGAAGCAATTAACACCCAGAACAACGATAATAAAAAAATATTTTTAAAAAACAGGTGATAAGATGATATAATAGGATCATATATGATATAATAAATATTAATATGGTTTTTTATAAATTAATAACATGATTTAAACCATTATACAGAAGGTGAAATCACGTACAATCAAAAGGAAGTGTGAGGTAAGGATTTCTCATCTCACTTTTACTTCTATGAGATATATGTATTTTTCAATAATAATTTCTTGTATTTTGTGTATTAATAATTAACTTTGATATATAATATGATGAATATTATTATATTAATCTTATTTAATTCTTAATTTTATAATTATTACTTTTATGGGGTATACAATTTGACTAATTACAAGTGGTAAGAGGTTTCTTAACCCAACTTCTATTCATTAGGTTATATATATAATTCATTGATTATATTATTCCAAGATTATGTGTAGAATACAATGTTTGTTTATTTATTTTATATTCCCACTCCTCTTATTTTTGATATACTATTGTTACACATAATCACCCCATTGATAAATTCTTACCTCAATGATATATGTCTTTACCACTTATTTTTGTTGTGTGGTGTATATAATTTCCATGAATGTATTTTATATTTCATATCTTAAATTTATGTGGATTTATATATCCATTTTAGTATCTATTTCTCATGGGTTCTATGGTTTCAAATTACCAAAATGATAATGGATTTTTGTCACAGTTTTCCTTCTTTGAGACATTTGTTATGTTATACACCAATATTATTTTATAAGGTGTATATACTACTCCCTTGACATGTTAAATAATTAATATCCTTATTATCATGTTATTATAGGTTTCATTTAATGTTATTACATCATGGGGATTATTTTTTAAAGGTTTCGAAGTTTTATGAGACAATTTAGAATGTTTACATATTATTTTTCTCAATAAATTTTAATGAACTCATTTAAATTATTTTCTTTTATGTCAACATCCTTTTTGGAATATTAAAATTCATTGAGGTTTATATCTTATGATACCATGTAAAATATTTTATTAAATTTTTACTGATTTGTTTGACTGGGGATATACTATTTTGATACCATTCACCATATTACTCTAAATGGTTTTTGATTATGTATACTTAATGAAAGTTATTTACATTTTCTATGCTAGTTTAAATAAAAATATATATGTTGATTATGTTTCAACACTTTAATTTTAGGAATGTATTGGACTTAGTATGTGACAGACAAGGCCTGCTAGAGACCCATGATGCCTCACAGCTCTCATGAGAAAAACTCTTTTGGTTATGGGCTGAGGCCTTACCCTTTTATGTATGGTGTCTTAGACTAAGCCGTGACCATATGTTTATGATGTAAAAAATTATGAATTCTCTCAATAAGATATTATTTATTGATATTAAAATTGATTATTTGAATAGTATAATATCCATGGTTGAGTTTCTTATCTCATAAAATTATTTAAATGGCATGTGTTTCAGTTATTTACTATACCATATTGTTTATGCCATATTTACTCAAAGATTACACTATAAGCTTACCCTTACTGATAATTTTATCTCACCACTTTCATATGTTTCATTTTCCCCTAGGATTCAAAGAAGTATATTATGACTGATATGAAAGGTTATAGAAAGGGGGAACAATGGTTGACTCAATGAAATTATTGTTGTATTTTTAAGTTTTAAAATATAATTTTAATTTCAACTATGTATCTAGTTTACCAAGACTAATAAACTATATAGTAATTTGGGATGTTATTACTTATATATTATGATAATTTAATAAATTAAGGCACTGGATCTAGGTAATTGGGGTCTGGTTCATTATAGTGATCCTTGTCTAAGGAAAACATTTTCTATTCATTTAAGCAAGGAATAAACTTTTGTCTTGTGATTATGATATGTTCTCATGGATCATGATTCATCATTGTTGATTCAATAATCTTATATATCATGACTTTTTATTGATAAAACTTTATATCAAGTATCATGATTATGATCTATGAATTGATGGATATGATTTTCTATTGTTTGGATTATGTTCCCATTTTATTATGTTTATCTTATGATCACTTATGATTATTGATTAATATCTCTTATATTTACCCTTATTAAGAATATTATATCACCCTTTCTTATGTATACCTTCCATAGGTTATGTAGAACAGTTTTAAGTAGGTTATGTCTATAACGGGTTCTAGTTTTAAATAGATTAATGGGAAATTATATAGATCTTTTATATACCAGTTGTTTATGCATTGATGTTTCCAACGTCACTAAACATTTATTGTTATGGCATGGATAATATTAATATATAATGAATATTCTACTAATAATATGTATAATTTATATATAAAAATTATGGTTCTCTATAGTTTGGGTACCCACACCAACCCAAGAAGAGTGTGAGTACAACTCAGCAGGCCACCACAAATGATGCCCCTAAATATATCCAGTTTAAGTATAATTCATGCTAATGTGTCATAATAAATAAAAAAAGGATAAATAAATAAACTACTTCAAATCCTTAGGTTTTATGGTTTCACTTAGGATCGATCATACTTGTTTTAGATAGTAGTTTCTACCACTAAACATGAGACAAAACCTCCAAAGGGAAGACAACATCACACAAAAGAACCTTTACTATAATTTCATTACCCAAGGAATCCATATCACCCTAAAATTGTTAAAAAAAAATCATCACCTGGGAGATCCACATCCCACCCCAGAACCTTTACCAAAATATCATGATCGAGGGGTCCATAACCCAACCTAATTTTTTTTATCTAAATATCATTTCTAAGGGAATCCATATCTCAACTTGGAACTTTATCCAAAATATCATCACTCAGGGGAATTCCATCCCACCTTGAAACCTTTTCCAAAATATTATCACCCAAGGATACACATCCCACCCCGATTCCTTAACCAAAATATCATTACCCGAGGGATCCACATCCAACTATAAAACATTTACCGTATATAATCACCTAGGGGATCCAAATACAACTTTATATATCTACCAATTATATAATTTTCATAGTTTATCAAAAATACATGTCATAATTTCATTTAGGACACACCTCTAGTTTCCTATAATATTTATCATTTCATTAATTCAAAGAAACACCACACCTAGTAGCCAAAATCCTCGGATTTACATTTTCTTATGGACCACTCATAGCCTACATAATTTTAATTTCATAAGAGAAGTAGGCACAAATAATTTATTTAAATTTGGGTAAATAAAGCATTAGGTCGGCTTGACCATACATTATACGCACATGAAAAATAAATTTAAGCCTTTGGGATATCTTAAGGACCACCGGCCTTATGCTTGTATAAATATAATCATTGAATAATTTTAGTTTATTTGGTGTCAAATGGTCTAAATTAATAAATCAAATAAAATACTGAAAATAGGTATAAACATCCATAACTAAGTTAATATTAAAAAATAATGAGATGAAACCATGAATAACACCTAAGGTAAACTTAACCTTACTCTCAATTACTTTTTGTAACTAACAACATAAATAAAACATGATAATCACTGAATATCCCATTCATAAATAAAGTTAATAATGAAAAATAAATTATATATGTATTCCCCATTCCTGGTTGAAAAAGTGTTAAATTCCATTTTATACGTCATTTTAACATTTAATTGATATTTTAATAAAATTAGGAATAATTCATCAAACTTATTTTTTTTTGAAAACACCATCACCCTTACATATCACCCTTATAGACTCCAATATTTAATAGGATCCAACAATTAACCAATTTATCCTTTTTAAATTCATATTCTAAAACTCCCTATGAATCTCTCCTTCCAAAAAGAATCTTCTAGAGCAGCCCTACTAATCACCCAGAAAAAAATCCTACATAAGTTCTAAAAAATCCCATTTAACCTTATATAAAATGAAAAAATCCTTAAATCCCAAAAATAATCCTTTTGTATCATAATGAAAATCCTTATATATCACGAAACATAATATTTTACTTTATAGGTATATATTTTTCCTTATATAGGAATTCAATAAATAAAATTTTCTTTCAATATATATGTTTATCCTTATGCGTAAGGTTTTCCAATTAAAAAAAATATATATGTAAGGCTTTTAACATGATAGAAAATTATATTCATAATATATCTATCAAAATAAGTTTTTAGACTTATATAGAAAACTAAAATGTATAGCTTTTGTATTAGGAAAACCTTCTTTGGAATGTAAAGAAAACATGAGCGCACACGCTCCTACCAAACCCAAGTTTTGATAACCTTGATTTCAATAGTTATAATTCTGGTAGATTGATTATGGAATTCCCAAAACTTGTCTAAATTGTTCCACTATCATCATTTAGAATAAAAATTTAATGTTTGGAATCTTTCCTTCTGGTAGTTATAATACTCAACTGGAAGAAGGGGTTTTTACATGACTGATCATCTTGGGAATTATAACTTACGAACCACTTAAATAATATTTCTTTTCATATGTAAGGTGTAACGTCCCGGTTCTGGGTGCCACTCAACGGGTGCCCTGAACCTGGTTCACCACGTGAACTCAAGCACGTTTCCCCAAACACTAGAGCCTGCTGACTAGCAGTGGGAGCCCAGGTCTAATAGTGGGGAAACTATGCCCTCATTTTTCAAAGTGTAGTGCAGCAGATTACAAAATAAAAAATACAATGAACAGCAGAAGCAGTAAAACATACACAACTGAAATAAACAACAGCAGTGGATATAACCAAAAGTATATAAATAATGATGCTACATGTCTCAAATTTTAAGAAAACAGCTAGAACATGTTATACATCAATACAATACAACAGAAAGCAGAGTACAGCGAAACAAAGCAAAAACAGCGGGCATCAGCATCGCGAGCCTAGGCTCAGTCCCATGCCCTCCTATTCCACAGAAACAATCATGTACTTGTATAGGGACTCTTTCCCCTATCCACACCTACAACAACGTAATCTGTTTGGGATGAAAAGTGTGACCCAAACAGGGTGTGAGAAATATATCTCAGTAGGCACCCACGAAAGGCCCGTGCCCAACTACATGTAAGCATGAAACAATAGTGTGCAATAGTAAAATACAATAAAGTAAGAAGTACTGAAAAGTAACTAACTTAAAAGTTAAATTTCCATTTTAATATTTATTTAATCCATTAAATATTATAAATCACCACAATGCATTTCTAAGTAAACAGTCCACGTCCTCAGACAAGAAAAACCTTACCCTCGGGTAAGAAGAATCCAACCTATAGGTATAGCCCTCAGGTGTAACAGAATTTTCCCTCAGGCATACGAAGTGTCGCCCTCAGGCACAGAATTCAAGCCCTCCGACATGAAAGGTTTCCCTCAGGCGAAATAACTACAGCCCTCGGGCTAAATAGCACAGTGCCCTCAGGCTAATCACAACAACGCCCTCAGGCTAAATAGGTAACCAGGCCATGACCAATAGGTAAACAAGCAGTAACAAGAAATTCCTCTCAAGGAAATTCTACAATTACTACTTTTAAGGCATACCCTCAGGTATCCTGGCCAAACGACTAAACAGTGGAACACACCCCCGGGGTGGTTCCATATCCAAGCAACGATCCCAACCAGCATTTTATTATCACAATTTAATCACCCATAAAATTCTAGGCATTAAAATAGCCATGGTCTCAGCCACACGACACCCCAACATGGGTTCGTGGTATGAAAACGCACAAAATACACGACAGTTGGAAAAATTAACACCAAGACACCAACCTTAAGTTCCAAAAAATGTTATACCCGAACGCCGACTCTAGAAACGCCCAATAATGGCATAGATATGACAAAGAACAAAACTATCTTAACCTCAAATAACTTACGTTTGGATAAGAATTGGTAAGCAAGATGCTAGGAGAAGATAGGTCATACCCGCGCGGTTCCAACGAGATCATCCGAAGTGGAATCCGATTCCAGACGAACACTCGGCGGATCTTCAAAGGTTTGGCCTCCTCCCTTGGCTCCATAACGGATCAAATGCCTCCTCTACCAAATGAGGAGGCTACTGCCTGTTTTAATCTGAAAAAACAAATTACACGATGTGTACTTCCAAGTACACGGTGTGTACTCCTTTCATTTAACTGTTCCTTTGGAGGCACCGCCACACTGTTCATCCGTCGACATGACTACACGACATGTACTCCTGAGTACATGGCGTGTAATGCTGCCCAGCTGGCGGCTGCTCCACTGCCTTGCTACTTAGGCTTGCCGACTAACTATACGGCTTGTAAAGGACTACTACACGGCGTGTAGTTGTTTCCTACACCCCTTTTCGCCGACATGGCTACACGCCCTATGTACTTATCCCAACACGGCCACAAGTACATGGCGTGTGGAAAAGTACATGGCGTGTAGTTCCAAAATTTAGGTTTTTTCCCCATTTTCCATATTTTCTCAAAAACACTTAAGGAAAAGGGAAAAGAAGAAGCCCGTACCTCAAAACTAAGAACCAGGTTCTTAAAAACTTCCCCCCTATAACAATTCATCCCCAAATTTCCCTTCCAAGGGTGGAGAAGATATAGCCGTGAACAACTCCGGCCACTAAGCACGTATGTCGGCCTCCCTCTCCCAGGTCTCGTCCTACACCCGACCATACTGCCATAGCACTCATACGAGAGGAACTGACCGGCCTCATAGAACCTTCGTGCTCCTGTCAACGATACGGATCGAATGCTCCTCAAAGGACGCATCTGCCTCCAGATCAACCTCCTCGGGCTGAAAGATGTGAGACATGTCCGAATGATAGCGACGCAACTGAGATACATGGAAGGCGTTGTGCATTGATCGGTACCGCTGCGGTAACCATAACCGATAAGCAACCAACCCGACTCTCTCCAGAATATCAAATGGCCCCACATACCGCGGTGAAAGTTTACCCTGTCTCTTAATCCTCTTGTGTCTCATCCTCAGCGAAACATGCAAGAAAACCTGATCCCAGACCATGAACTCCAAAGGTCGTCTGCGGCGATCAACATAAGATTTATAATGAGACTGCACGGTAGCCATCCACTTCTGAATCAACTGGACCTTCTCAGATGTCTCCTGCACGAGCTACGGCCCCGGTAAAGCTGCCTCACCTACCTCTAACCGGCATAAAGGTGATCGACATGGCCTACCATATAAAGACTCGTATGGTTCCATCTCAATAGTTTCCTAAAAACTATTATTATAGGAAAACTCTACTAAGGGTATATAATTCTCCCAAGAGCCCCCAAAGTCTAGGACGCATGCACGCAACATGTCCTCTAGCACCTGTATCGTACACTCTAACTGGCCATCGGTCTGAGGGTGGTATGCTGTGCTCAGAAGCACCTGTGTACCTAGAGCCCTATGAAAACTCTGCCAGAAACGAGACGTAAAGCGGGCATCCCTATCAGAAACGATAGAACGAGGGAGCCCATTAAGACGTATGATCTCTCGGATATACATCCTTCCGAGCTCGTCAACACCGAAGGTCTCCTTGATCGTCAAGAAGTGATCTACCTTCGTGAGTCTATCCACAACAACCCACATGACATCATTGCCACGAGGTGACCTCGGCAAACCAGTCACGAAATCCATCGCGACATCGTCCCACTTCCACTCCGGAATGGGTAACTGCTGTAACAACCCAGTTGGTCTCTGATGCTCTGCCTTCACCTGCTGATAGGTGGAACACCTCGTAAAAAAACCAGCTACATCTCTCTTCATACCCGGCCACCAGTACTGATGTCTTAATTCACGGTACATCTTGCTAACCCCGGGATGAACTTCCCAAGATGAAGCATGAAACTCTCACATCAGCTCCTCACGTATATCCCCTAGAACCCATACTCGTCCATGGAAACACAGAACTTCATCATCTTCTATCGTCCACCTAGGAGAAGGGTCCCCACTAGCCACAAACTCCCATAGAACTAGGCCTTCTGAATCCGATAGCTGTCTCATCCTCACTCTGTCTAGGAGGGTAGAAGTCCCAACTAAAGATGATAGATAAGGCTGCCCCTGACTATCATGCACCTCCATATGCATCTCAGAGAACAAGGCCATGAGCTACCACTCACCGCTGGCCTCCTGCACTGCCTGTATCTGAGTCTTCCTGCTCAGTGCATCAGCTACTGCATTACCTTTACCAGGCGTATAGGCAAGCTCAAAATCGAAGGACTGTAGGTACTCGACCCACCTCCTCTGTCTCAGATTCATGTCACGATGAGTAGAGATATACTTGAGGCTTTTGTGGTTGGTGAAAACCACAAAATTCTCTCCCAATAGATAATGTCTCCAATAGCGCAACGCATGTACAACTGCAGCTAACTCGAGATCATGCGTCAGGTAATTCCTTTCATGTGGCCTCAACTGCCGAGACCCGTACACCACAACTCGGTCACCATGCATCAACACTTCTCCCAGCCCAATCCCTTATGCATCATAGTAAACTGTATAGCTCTTCCCCGACTCTAGGAGTATCAGGATCAGTGTTGATGTCAACCTTCCCTTCAGGTCCTGAAAAGCTGCCTTGTAAGCTTCCGACCAAACGAACTTCACACCCATCTTAGTCAGACCTGTCAACGGTGCTGCTACGCGGGAGAAGCCCCATATGAAACGTCTGTAGTAACTAGCCAGCCCTAAGAAACTCCGTATTTCGAACACGTTCTTAGGATTCTCCCAGGAAACCACTGCTCTTACCTTCTCTGGGTCTACTGAAACTCCTGCCTTAGAGATGATATGTCCTAGGAAGTGAATCTGGTCCATCCAAAAGTGGCACTTTGAGAGCTTAGAATATAGCCGATTCTCTCTCAGTGTGCTCAATACGATCTCAATATGGGTGGCATGGTTGTGTCGAGTGTGGGAGTACACCAAGATGTCGTCCACAAATACTACCACAAAAGAATCAAGATACGGATGGAACACATGATTCATCAAAGCCATGAAAACTGTTGGTGCATTCGTGAGTCTGAACGGCATAACCGTATACTCGTATAGACCATACCTACTCCTGAAAGCTGTGAGAGGAATATCAGATGGTCTAACGCGTAGCTGATGATATCCTGATCTCAAATCAATCTTCGAGAACACTCATGCTCCATGAAGATGATCAAAAAGATCATCAATCCTTGGTAAGGGATATCAGTTCTTAACCGTCATCTGGTTCAACTTCCGATAATCCACGCAAAGTCTGAGGGTATTGTCCACCTTCTTCGAAAAAAGGACCGGTGAACCCCATGGAGAAGTGCTGGGTCGGATAAAGCCCTTTTCCTACAACTCCTCCAACTGCCTCTTGAGCTCTAGCAACTCAGGTGTAGCCATCCTATATGGAGGAATGGACACCGGTGCTTCTCATGGCACAATATCAATAGAGAAATCTAACTCTCTCTCTGGAGGTAGACCCAAAAAGTCGTCTGGGAAGACATCCCTGAAATGATCAACAACAGGAGGGAAATCCTCCTGATAAGTCCCCTGGTCATCCAGATATAATCTCGCAATCTGGGCTATGACTCCACCTCACCCACGATGCTCTGGTCTAGCTCGACTCGCCTAAACATCCCATTCGCCCTTGTATAGAAAATCTTCGCCCTCTGGTGACGTGAAATGAACCCTGCGAAGATAGCAGTCTACAAAGGCATGAAAGGGAACCAACTAGTCCATCCCGAGAATGACGTCATAGCTTGTTATCTCTAAGACATAGAGGTCCCAAAAGAAGTGACACCCACCAACCTCAAGGGGGAACTCCTTGCACTGACACACACCAGCTATCCTAGTACCTAACAGATTGTCTAGAATCATGATATCGGAAGAAGTAGAAACACAAAGCCTAAGGATATCTACAATGGGAAAAAATATAAAACTATGTGTAGCACCCGTATTGAAAAGTACCGAAGATAAGACAGAAGCTACTAAAATAGTACCTATGACTGTAGAAGGTCCGGGATCCTGCTCTTGCTGGGTCTGTTGCACTGCATATATCTACCCAGTACCACGACCCTGCGACACAGCCTGGCTACCCTGAGTTGTCCCACCCTGCTGCCTCTGAGATCCTGGTGTTTGGCTATCACGGACATGACCACCATCTCTACCTGAACGCCCTATCGTATTCCAGTTTACCGACTGGTAAGAAGCCACTAGTCCTACTCCCGCACGCGGAGTCTGCACAGAACCCCTCTCACTAGCCACTGATAGAAACGCCCTGCAAAAGCGCTACAGATGACCTATATTTCCGCAAGCTCGGCACTCCAATGGGTCTTGTGGACACTGCGGTCTCTTGTGCCCCTCTCTGCCACACTGGTAGCACCTGACCGGATCACCTGAAGAAGCTGTCTAGCTAGTACTTCCATCCTGAGAGAAGTCCATCTATCTCTTCCTCTTTCTAGCAGAAATAGAACCAGTAACTGGTGCTGAACCACCCGGGCCCACACCACTAGATTCCCACAGGTTCTTCTCTATAATCAGTGCCTGGTTCACAATAGCATGTACAGTAGGCAACCTGAAGACATTCACCAGCGCTCGGATGTCATACTGAAGACCATCCTCAAAAATTCTGGCTTGCTACGTCTCATCACCCACCAGCATGGGTGCAAAGCGCTGAAGTTCTGTAAAATGATCAGAATAGTGCATCAATGAAATAGCGCCCTGCTGCAGATTCATGAACTCTCAAGCTCTATCTTCTCTCAGTGTCTCTGGGAAGAAAAAGTCATAGAATACTACCTGAAATCCTTCCCACGCCATGTCCCTGTGATGCTCTGACTGGGTGGTAACATCCCACCACCTCTTGGCAGAATCACGCGACATGTAAGTCGCGAGCTTGACCCTCCGCCCTGGAGGCATCTTAAGATGCTCTAAAATAGTCTGCATCGACCCCAGCCAAGACTCTACAGCCTGTGGTCCACCATCCCCTGAGAACATAGGTGGATGCTGCTGCTGGAAGATACGTGTCATCTCGGCCATAGATGTGGCAGCCTACGGTGCTCCCCGAAAGGTCTGCATGAACCGCAATAAGCCTTCACGGAACTGCGCCTCCGCACCTATGTCAGGTATAACAGCTGGTGCTGCATCTGGCTCTGCTGGAGGACCAAATGGTTGCCCATGGCCCACCATCTTTAGAGTATTCTCATTGCCGCTCTCCTGGAGAACAACGCGCAGTCGTCTAGGCAGCATGACACTACAAGGTCAAAAACACACCTTAGAACAAGATTATCAAAGACCGAAGATGACGAAACCCAAAAGGGAACATGAGGAATAAGGCATTCAAAATTTGTAAAACAAGACTACACGGTGTGTATACTGACTACACGGTGTGTACTTGAATTCCCTTCCCCTTCCCGGGTCCTTCTACACGGCTAAGCCACACGACTCCCGTTTGAACAAAACTACACGGTGTGTATATTATCTACATGGCGTGTATGGTGTTATTTCCAACTGCCCTGTGACACGGCCGACTACTTGGCTTGACACTACACGATGTGTTACACCCACACACGGTGTGTCTACAACCCCATTTCCCCATCACATGGCTAAATCCACACGGTCTATCCTTGGACAAGACTACACGACGCATCCCAAAGGTACACGATGTGTTCAAGGAGAGGTGACACCGACCCGTTTTGTTAGTTACACGGCCGAGTCCCCAGGTCACACTACATGGCGTGTTCATCATTGACACAGCATGTTCTGTAAAGGAGTTAACCGACCCGTGTTGTTAGTTTCACGACCGGACTCCAGGTCAAAACTACACGGCGTGTATATCTGGTACACGGCGTGTTTTACCCAAGCTCTTACCTACCCCTTGTCGTCACCCACACAGTTTGTGATACGGGAAGAGACTACATGGCGTGTACTTAAAAAGTTCATTTTTCTTCCCGAACAGAAGGCCATACACGGCGTGTGTAAAAATAATACATGGCGTGTATACTGGTTTTCCGGACAGTATGTCTCAGAAACTTCTCTAGAACCTAGAAAATACCGAAAAACAACACCTAAGTGTCAAATTCCGACCCGTGAGGGCCGATACTCCCCATGAATCAAAGTTTGACATCTTATCTGTGTTATAACTAATAAACAGTCAATGGTCCACCAAATTCTAGTCAATGGGGGCCCATACTCCCCAAAAAAAACCTAAGTTTGGCGTCTATTCTATAAACATACTTACACAAAATACCCTATCAAACAACAGGTATTTATCAACCAGCTATCACAAAAACATGCTTTTCTAGCACAACTACTATCACAACAACATGCAATTTATAATGCACCTACATGGCATGGAACTATGCATGGCATGTGATTTCTAGCATGTGCCTAAATGATGCATGAGATGGCATACCCTCATCTCCTCGGGTTGCTACTAAATAGAACCCACAAATAAATTATAACAACACAATCCAAGTGTGTTACCCAATGGTGAAATCATATCAATTGTAAATTGCAAAATCAGTAAAATTGCAATATGAGGTAAATTGGATTTTCCCTATACACGGGTTAGCTACGCTCGGGCACAGCTTATTACCAACTACTGTTCGTCCTATCCCTGACTACGACTCTAAATAGTAAGTCAAAGAAAAGAACCCCTTTGATACCACTTTGTAACGTCCCGGTTCCGGGTGCCACTCAAAGGGTGCCCCGAACCTGGTTCGCTACATGACCTCAAGCGCGTTTTCCCAAATGCCAGAGGCTATCGACTAGCAGTGAGGGACCATGTCTGATAGTGGGGAAACTATGCCCTCATTTTTCAAAGTGCAGCATAGCAGATTACAAAATAAAACATACAACGAATAGCGGAAGCAGTAAAACATACACAACTGAAATAAACAATAGAAGTGGATATAACCAACAGTATATAAATAATGATGTTACATGTCTCAAATTTTAAGAAAACAGCCAAAACATGTTATACATCAATGCAGTACAATAGAAAGTGGAGTACAACGAAACACATAAAAAATAGCGGGCAAAGACATCGTGAGCCTAGGCTCAGTCCCATGCACTCCTATTATACATCAGCAATCATGTACCTGTATAGGGACTCTTTCCCCTATCCACACCTACAGCAATGTAATCTGTTTGGGCCAAAAAGCGTGACCCAAACAGGGTGTGATAAATATATCTCAGTAGGCACCCACCAAAGGCCCGTTCCCAACTACGTGTAAGAATGCAACAACAGTGTGCAATAGTAAATTGCAATAAAGTAAGCAGTACTAAAAATTAACTAACTTAATAGTTAAATTTCCATTTTAATATTTATTTAATCCATTAAATATTAGAAATAACCATAGTGCATTTCTAAGTAAATAGTCCATGTCCTCAGACAAGCAAAACCTTACCATCGGGTAAGCAGAATCCAACCCGCAGGTATAGACCTTAGGCGTAATAGAAGTTTACCTCAGGTGTATGAAGTGTCACCCTTAGGCACAGAAGTCAAGCCCTCAGGCACGAAAGGTTTCCCTCAGGCGAAATAACTACAGCCCTCGGGCTAAATAGTGTAGTGCCCTCAGGCTAATCACAACAACGCCCTCAGGCTAAACAGGTAACCGGGCTATGACCAATAGGTAATCAAGAAGTAACAAGAAATTCCTCTCAAGGCAATTCTACAATTACTACTTTGAAGGCATACCCTTGGGTATCCTGGCCAAATGTCTAAACAGTGGAACACACCCCCAGGGTGGTTCTGGATCCAAGCAACGATCCCAACCAGAATTTTATTATCACAATTTAATCACCTATGCAATTCTAGGCATTAAAATATCCATGCCCTCAGCCACACGACACCCCAACATGGGTTCGTGGCATGAAAACTAACAAAACACACGACACTTGTAAAAATTAACACCAAGCCACCTACCTTAAGCGCCAACGAACGTTATACCCAAATGCCGACTCTAGAAACGCCCAAGAACGACGTAGATATGACAAAGAACAAAACTCTCTTAACCTCAAATAACTTACGTTAGGAGAATAATTGGTAAGGAAGACGCTAGGAGAAGAGAGGGCTTACCCGCGCGGTTCCAACGAGATCTTCCAAAGCGGAATCTGATTCCAGACGAAAACTCGATGGATCTTCAAAGGTTCAGCCTCCTCCCTTGGCTCCAAAATGGCACAAATGCCTCCTCTACCAAATGAGGAGGCTACTGCCTGTTTTAACCCGAAAAAACAAAGTACACGGCGTGTACTACTTTCATTTAATTGTTCCTCTGGCAGCACCGCCACACTGTTCATCCGTCGACAGGACTACACGACATGTACTCCTGAGTACACGGTGTGTACTGCCGCCCAGCTGGCGGCTGTTCCACTGCCTTACTGCTTAGGCCTACCGATTTACTACACGGCATGTAAAGGACCACTAGACGACATGTAGTCGGTTCCTAAACCCCTCATCACCGACATGGCTACATGACCTATGTACTTATCCCAACACGGCCATAAGTACACGGTGTGTGGAAAAGTACACGGTGTGTAGTTCCAAAATTTAGGATTTTCCCCATTTTCCATATTTTCTCAAAAACACTTAAGGAAAAGGAAAAAGAAGAAGCCCATACCTTAAAACTAAGAACTGGGTTCTTACATAAGGTTTTTTACTTATCTAAAATTTCATAAAATCCTCTATAACTCGAAAATGGTCCCATATTCTTCCCAAAACACATCGGATTCCCCTATCACCTGTAAAATTCCTAAAAACATTATAGTAGCTAAAAAAATAGTAATAAATTAGTTTGAAATCAGGACAACTCCTGATAATTGATTCCCAACCTATATTAATGCCTCCATTACTTGGGGGTGAGTGCATGTGTTTCAGTGATAAATGTTGATGTGGGTGTGTGAGTTCACGTGGTAGGTGATGAGATAGTGAGGGGTGGGATGACGGACTGTGCATGGTGAGTACACGTGAGGTATCTGGACAAAGGTGAGTCAGATGTAGAATAGGAAAAAATTGCTGAAAAAACAAATCCATGAATGATTTGAAAATTAAAATTAAAATAATTTATAAAAATTTCTTAGAAATTTGGGTTAATATACAGTCATTTAGAAACCTTTCAATGAAATGTGGTCAAATTGACTTCTAAACATTTTCACATTGTTTAATTGTGTTTATGTAAAAATGTGGATAAAGTTTTTATCGACATTAATAAATAGATAAAACATAGAATTAAACATGAATAAATTCATTTTTCTTATAGTACCCTAACACCTCTATAGGGTCCCGATACACATGACCGAAGAAATTCTACCCAAACCACCACTACCAAACACCGACCATTACATAAAACCCCCAAGAAATAAAATATAAGGTTTAATAAAAAATTCAAATGGGTCTATATCATGAATGGTCTTGGATGTTACAACCTCCCCACCATATTACTGCTCATCCTTGAGTTTTTTTCTTAAATAAAAAATATTCCCATTGCACCCGCATGTCAAACTCCCACTCCTATGTCTCCTATTGCATATGACCATGCTACCACAACAATTTTACTAGAGGAACCATATTTCCATGTAGAGTATTCTCAATTTGATCCCAAATATAATCCATATTCTCCTAAAATGATGCACCAATCTCGAGCTTAATGTAATTAGCACTAGACTCACAGGAAAGATCAAAATGATGTCATTGAAGTTAAAATACATGGAGAACATAATGTATTAAAAAAACAATATATAATATCCAATCAACATGATACTATACTGCTCCTCTCCCTAATCTTGAATGGCCCCATGAACCAGGGTGCCAATTTACCCTACCCACAAATAAGACAATGTCCAAATCTAGGTGACACCCATAGGAATAACCGATCTACCACCTAAAACTTTAGATGATGGTGTTGTAGATATACATATAACCTATACTTACTCCAAGAAACTATTAAACACTTCCTAATCAACTATATTTTTTTAGTTTCTCATGTATGAGACTTTGTCCAATAATCACTAACCCTCAAACCTCCAACTAACATAACAACAATCGAAATGGAATATCATATAAATACTAAAAAGATTTCATTTGAATCGAATCATGAGATATATTGTTTTATGAAAACCCTACAAGTTCCAAATGGTTCTTCTATAAACCCTTTAAATCTTGGATAAAAACTAGTAACATATCCCCTAATATTCGGATGGTATTCTCATACTGGTCATATGTCTGAGGGTGATAATTAGTGCTCAAATGCACCTATTTTTTCAAGAACCATCTATAACCCTCTCTAGAAGTGAAATGTAAAGAGGTTCATCTTGATTTTAAATGAAACTACAAATCAACCCATATAAATTAAATATCTCTCAAATGTATATATTTCTCGATTCATCAATATAGAAAACTTATCTAATTTATGGAAAATGAGAAACCTTAGTCAACTAATCCACAATAACCCACACTACATCACTAACTTAGGGAATCCTAATAAAACCCATGATGAAAACCATAGTAACATCATCCCACTCCTCCCAAGAATGGGTAGTGTCTAAAGAAGACCAATGGGATGATAGTTCTTGACATTCAACGACTAATAGGTGGAGCATTATGTAACAAAACCTGTTATATCATACTTTATTCTGGGCCACCCATATTTCTTGGGATTATATAGGTATATATTTCTATGTCCCTGATGGACAACCCATCTTGAGGTTTGTGAGTCTCTCATTCATTCCTCACATATGCTCATAGGGACTACAACTTGACCTTAGGCATAAATAATCTCACCGGAGTTAAGAGACCAATTTGGTGGTATATCTTCACTATATATACTATCCCTCATCACTATAAAGTCTAAATATGATAGATTTTTCTCCTTTACTATTTCTAATATTGAGGAGGTAATAGCCATGGATATAAGGGATGCTCATCCCTAATACTCCTAAACATCAATATGTATCTCACCAAAAGGGTCATTATCTACAACTCAATACTCTAACCCCACACTACTTTTTTATGATTATTCTATCTCAGTGTATTTGAAATGAAATTATACTTCCCATGGGTATGAATAACCTAAAAATATAAGGACTACAAGTAGTCAACCCACATATTGTGTTGAAAATTCAAGTCACACAGTGAGAAAATACACATCAAACTCTGGTGGTCAGTTTATACCATATATCTACTAACCAAAAGATTCTGCCTCCAACACCTCAGGGAATGAACCACCATTTACAACTCAATTTCATGCATTGCGTAGTTCTATATATGTGGACTCAACTTCCTAGACCCATTATAAACCTCACAAATAACCTGAATCAGAACCACTCCAAGCCCAACTATTGATGCATCATTGTACAATGTATACTCATTAATTACATCAGGTAAGATCAGTATTTGTTTTGTTAAAGAATCCTAAGATAAAAATAACATAAATAGCACAATAATATTATGATTTATATAATACATCTCAAAAAAGTCACACAACCCAAGGGACTGCAATACTTTCAAACATTCCTTCATAATCATGCTCGTATATACCATTTTCTAGACATCTCATAAGATATGATCATCTTCATAACCTTTGGTATGGAAAACATAAAAAAGGGGTGAGCTTATATACTGAGTAAGTGAAAAAAATATCATATTGTATCAAATCATAAATATAAAATAGAACATGTCAAATAAATTAATAACTTAATAAAATATTTTAATACCATAGATGATAATCATAAAACATGACAAAGAAACATAAGAATATAATAATATTGCTAAGGAAACATAAAATTTATGACATGGATAAAAATAAATATCAGTAATCCTTAAATATGGGATCATGATATAAGGGTGAATAATACTTCAAAAAAATGTGTTATCATGAAAAATGTGTAATCTCATGGAAATAAATCACATCTTGAAAATTTCGAATAACTTTACAAACAACTTGGAAAATTGGAATAATGAAATACTTTGTAAGAAAACCCATTATTCCCATACTTATGAGAAAAAATTCATTATGTCCATTCCTAAAAATGCGAGCAAACTCATCACACCCACACTTATGTGAACAAACTAATTATTCTTATTCTTGACTATCTCATGATATATTAACTTAAAACAATGAATTAGATGGTGATATAGGACCCCTTCCATTATCATCCATACATATGCGTGGCACTAAAAATCAATTATTATCATATATTAAATAACCCATGAAAAAATAATGATTTTCTTAAACATCTAAATGGAAATAATTTACTTTTTAATAAAGAATCCATATAAATAAAATGGTTTCCATAAAACATCCAAATGATATAAAATAAGATCATGAATTAAATCATTTGATACTAAAAACTTGATCACTCAAAATAATAACATGAAAAAAATATAAAGGGTGAAACATGAAAAAAACTATTTTAGAGATATATCATTTGATGATAATGAAAACAAAATTATAAAAGGTATTTTTGAAAATATTTTTAGTCATCTTTGTTAAATCCATAATTATGAATATCTTTTCAAAAAGAATCCTTTATTTTTATTTTGATAAAAAGTGAAAAGAAAAACATCCATAAAAATGGATTTGGATAAACAATATTTTATAGGGAAATAAATAGATAACATCATTTAAAATGGAAAATGTAGTGAAAAAGAATAAATAAAATGAAGAATTAAATGTATAAATCAAAGGAATAAGTTTGAGTTACTAAGCCCCTTACCTTTAACTTTGATTTACAAAAAATTGATTTTACCTCCTATATAATGAACACAACTATGTTAATAAATTACCTCATAACCATAATATTAATATACTTCCATTTTTAATTATTTTATAATCATATATTACAAATATATTAACTAATTATAGTTTGTTTTCATTATTGGGTGTTAGAACTTTTGGTTAGTTGTTTCAAACAAGATTTATGAGGAAGAGATTGATTCTCACTATTTGTTTTTAAGTCTATAATTACTAGATCACTCATGTTAGAAAAATATTTTTATAATGATTTCTTAAGTCCCATTTTCATTAGTTTAAAGACATTAATATGAATTGTGAAAATATAAATGGCGATGAACTAGTTTTTGACGTATTTAACGACCAAAATGTGATATAATAATATATATTTTAAATATTAACAACACATTTATAAAATCATTATGAAATATTTAATATATAATTATTACATGATATTTCTATTATTTGACATCCCATAATTATATATGACATAATTGTTATAACAACATTTACATAAGCGGTTAAATAGACCCAAATAACAACGTTTTATAAAAATTTAATATATAAGGGAATGTATTTAGATAATGATAATATGAAATATTAAGAATATTAAACATCTAATTATTATCATATATCATCAGTAAATCTGTACTTATAACTATTCATTATGGGTGGTGATGACAAATATAATTCGTTGTTCGTGGAGGCGATAGTCCATCGTACACACGATTAACAATACAATTTATCAATGAATGGATAGAATGATAGCATATGGTAAATTATAATTTTGAATATTATTCACATCATAGAAAATATATTTATTCATAAAACTCATATTTTATACCATACGTGAGAGGCAGCGATGAAAAAAACAACATCGCTCTGTGGAGTCGGTAATCCACACATATGCACGATCGATATTATTTTTTTATTAGTGGATTTAAAAGATTAAATAATTATTATAAAATTAATGTAATGATATTTTAGTATACTAATAACACTAAATAATTTTATTAATAAGTTTATATAAGGTTATAATAATAATTTTTTTGAAGGAAACACTCAGAATAAGTGGATACTCATATTGGGTACTTGAATTTTATCAAGGAATTATCCTTTAAATTGAAGGAATTATGATTACTAATAGTGACTAGAGGCTTTTAGAATATAAATATCATCATAGGAGGAGAAATTTGGTAACTTTTCAAGGAGAAATTCAATGGTAAGGTGACTCTTGAAGTGGTGGAGGTTTTAGATTTCTATAATTGAAGAGAATGGTAGTTTTAGAAGTAACCATTATATTTTAGATAATTTATAGTTACTATTCAAAGGTAAATATAAAAAATAGAGAAAAGAGGATGGGAAAGTTATATTGGGTATAAAATCGCCTAAAAAACTCATTTTTGAAATAATCTTGAGTGTTTTAGGTATTTTTTCTTTTAACATTTTAAATTTTACCCTAATTCACTTTTACCTTGGTAATTAATTTTTAACCTTAGTAATCAATTTTAAAAAAAATTAATTTTGACTCTTTTAATGAATTTGAATCTTGTAATTTAAATTTTAAAATAATTTTATTAAATAAAATCTATAAATGTGTGAAAATTTAATTTTAAAATAAACACAGTTAATTACATAAAAATTATTCCTTAGAAAAAATAAAATTTTCATTTTTACTAAAATAAATTGATTTTTTATAAATAAAATAAAATATAAAAGGATTTAAAGGAAATATAGAACCTAATATCACCTTTAAAATGATCGATTCAATGAAAATACAAAAACCCATTTTTATTAAAGTAACATTTCAATTTAGTCCCAAAAATATTAGATGTGGGATTTATAAGTTTAATGAATATTTTAAAATGTATAATTTTATTACTAAAATAAATACTTTATTACTAAAATGGATTTTTAAACTTCTAGAATACACTTACATAATTATAAAATCATAAAAAATAATTTTTTTTTCAAAAACTACATTTTTGACTAAAAATATATCTTTCTATGAAAAAACTAAAAAATTTATACCAATTAAATATTGATATTCAGAATTCAAAAATTAAGTTCATTTTATTAATTTTGAAATTCTAAAATTAATATAAATTTTTTACAATGTAATTATGCAAGGCACAAAATAATAATTTTTTATAAAAATGTATTTTTATGTATAATGTGAATATATATTTTTTATTATAAAGGAATATACATTAGAGTGATGATAAATTCTTTATGTGATTTAATTTTAATATAGGAATTCATAACTTATAAAACAAAAGGTATTAAGATGAAAATGGTTTTTATAATGACATGACCATTCAATTATATAGATAATAATTACATGTTAACATTATACTAATTTATACTTAAAAAACCCTTATAACCTACACATATATCTAAGGGTAAGATAACTGGTAGCAATATTAGTAGTTTTTGGTTTAAATAGAATGTATTTTGCAGTGTGTTCTGCAAGATTAATATTTCCTACAAATGATTTCTCTGAAGTCGTAATTGCTCGATTTTGACTTGGGCTTGGTCTAGGGAAAAAATATAGTGAGTCTACCTCCCTTTCAATCTCAGAAGAATGGTCTTAGTATAGAAGGATTCCGCTTATATATTCCATTTATTCCTACATTACTTTATTAATTTTTGTGATATTCTTAATTCAACTTATACTAGTGAATTTAATGATTATGTTGTAACAATCATATATAGTATTTAAAATATATTAAGTTTTTTTTATTTTAATTTGGAATAGTGTGTGAATCATGATATTTAATATATTATTTATTTAAGAAGAATATATAGTGAAATATCAGGTCATTACATTCAAACCACTTAAATAAATTTCATTCTCATAATTTTAAATTATTAATTACTAATGAAGTTAGATAGGATTTCTATAAGATTACTTGAGACTCAATTTTCCAATGAAGTATCAATCTGATATATTAAATTATAATAAGAATAATCCCAATATTTCATTTCTTTCTAACCATTAATTATAAATATAACACATAGTTTGGTTTTAAGACCTATTTTATTTCTCTTTCTGTTCATAGTCCAAAACTATAATGAATTATTATCATAAATTGGTCTAAGGTATGAAATGAAATTCCCAATTTTTATAATAGTTGTACTAGACACACCTATCTCTCATCTCCCCATATTTCTTCGAATTCGTGTTATTGGTGGAAAGTTGATATCGAATAATGAAGTCTTTCATGACCCAAACCAATGGGACCCAAACCTAGACTACCCCAATCCATCCTCCAAAAGGTCAGGGGATGGAGACTAGTGTCTAATAGGCATATCAAACACATTGGAATTATTATCCTAATGTACCTGTAAACATGAACACATATATAATCCCATAAGATTATGAAATGTAAAACAAATGAAACCAATTCATGTATAAATATATGATCCCATAATCAGATCATTATGGTAAAGTACTAAAAGTGATAAAGGGGGATAAATAAAAGCCCAACCAAAAACTAAAGAGAGTCCAACCTTCTCAGAGAGAAATGACTACTATCAAAAGAAACCACCTGAAAAACACATCAGTTTTTATAGATCAAGATATTTTACACCAGCTTCCTATCCTCCTAGGACACCTTAAAAAGGAATATCATCTATAGAAGACACAACACATGTGGAAAAATACCTTGTAGGGGTGAGTATAACAATACCCAGTAGGACACCCCAAAAACACTAAACACGAAGCATAAAAAATAGTAAACTCATTAAAAGTATACAAAAATCAATGCCTGAAAAACCATGATATACTCAAGAATGACCCAACACCTCTAAGAGGTAAAAACCAAACTTCCTCCCAAAAGATTATCCAAAAATAAATGCTTGTTTTGGGAGAACCCAATCTACGATCCGTGATATCACCCGAGACACTCATGCAAGAGATCATGATCATCGGGACATGCCTAAGAAAACTCGATGGTCTCAGAAGACCTTAATACTTAGATAGAGGATCACACATAGGACCGCTGGGGGACACCAATAACCCAATATAGATCAACCATATATGTGGGGGCTCATACTCCAATAATACCACAAAACTTACTAAAATGTCCTGCTAGATAGAGGATCAATTCACTACTTAAGGAGGAAACACTGATTCCATAAACCCCACCTAAGGTATATAAAATGATAGAGGATCACACCATAGTCTCATGGAAAGACACCATGAACTCTATTTGAGACTTATCCTCCATATGGAATCATAATCCAACAATGGGGATATAATGACACATTGTACTCTCGAGGGGATGAACTAAGGGAAGAAACTCAAATGATATTGGTCCAAAATGATGAAATGAAGGGCTCCAAACACCGTTAAAGGGGGTGCATGACATGCACAACCAACCCCTAGTCTTCCTGTGTGGTGCTAACTCACATGACATGTAAATATTGAAATACATGGAATTTAGAGATCATCTGACACTCTTCATATGCTGTCTGTTTATTCATGTGTACTACTGGACATTCTTGTGTACCAACACATGTACACGTAGCCTTGCCCATGTATACCTGTTCACGTCTTTGTACATCAGCTTACCCATGCATATGTATCCTTTAAGATACACACCAATCTGCTAATATGAGTCACACAACATTGACATAGATTATAGGACATGTGATCTTTTTATCTCTATGGAAACCTTAGCGCTGCACGAGGGGGGGGGGGGGGTGGGATCCCACACTATGTGTAATCTACCACCATTGACACTCTCTCTATAAAACATGGATCCAGGGTCGGTCGACCTATCCATCATTAGATATTAGGATACAAACTTGAATCTTCTTTGGAAACACCCAAACATGCCATCGATAGCCATACCATTGAATATGAGATGAATAGAAACTACCAATATATTTTAATCCATCTACGATCATCCTCTATCATCATCACACCTCAATAGATCCCTCGATCATGAACCATACCTTCATTATTGATCTGTTTCACCAAATAATGGACACACAATGATCAAATACCAGGTATTTATCAAACTATTGTCCAAATAAAATACCAATGATGAACATGAAAAGAAACAGGGAAAAAATCCATAAACCACAAGATGTGAGGAACAAACCTTGACATTTTTTCATTTGGGATCGATCTGTTGTTAATGAAAAAGACAAATTAATAGAGAAATAAACAAAGAAAAAAATAAATCCATCACCTATAAATCTACCATTGATGCATGAACCAATTCTTGTTTTTGGAATTGATCTATATTCAATCAGGATAAAAGAACATGACAAAATTTACATAAATAAAACATCCTACATAGAGTTTTTATTAATCACCAATGAAGGATGATCTTGTGTTTCCATTGTTAGAGATATCCATAAAATAAATTGGTCCATGAACCTTGATCTAATATTGATCTGACGTCACATTCCAACTATCCTATGATGAATCCTCTCTAATGGATCCTATAAATATCTAAGTTTTATAACTAACCATAGGGATTGAGGAATATCTATGTATTTATAGAGTATTTAGGTCATGAAAAATTAATAAAATAACTTAATTCCATTTAAATAATTTATTAAAAAATCCAGCCATGACTGAGCCCAACTGAATCATTTTATGTGCTCTATGTTTAGGTCATGAATAGGGTAAAACCCACATTTTTAACTCAATTAAGGCCTTAAATTTATAATTTGATCCTCCTTTTGGGAGTTATTAAATTTTTTAGGAAAACCACGTGAATTTGATATTAATATCTTTAATATTTTTCAAATATTAATTTTGGGATCACTGAGACTTAGATTCCCACACTGTCTCAACACCTAGATGTGAAAATAATCAATATAGTATTCTAAAGTAATACATGAAAAAATCATAGTATTTACATTCTCCCAACCTTAAGGATTTTCATCTCAAAAGGAGAAAAACCTATACAAAAATATGTGGGTATTGTACTCGCACCTAGGTCTCCCTCACCTAGTAACTCTCCTAAATATTTCCCATACTTCCACTAAACACACACTAGAGGGATCGATCACCCATGAAGGATCATCTCTAGTCGATCGTCATTATCCACTAGGTACTTAGAAAATATAATTTCATCCTTGATGTATAGCTCACCCTGGTCAATAACAACTGATAGGCCGTGCACGTACCACCTTATCTATGACACATGGAAGAAGCCGTGTACCTAGTCCTACTTCAGTTGTAGTGCTAAGCTATAAAACACCTCAACAACTCTATGAATCATCTGGAAAGGGCTAATGAATCTCTTAGATATCCAAATATCCATAATCCATGTCGAGGTGAGACCCTCAAGAACACATGGCCTCCCCCTCTAACTATAGAGACCTCTTTCACTACTGGAAAATGGGTCTATACCCATAGTTTTCCCCAACACTATGGGTATAGACTCACCTATACCCACAATATTCACGAACTGTGGGTATAGGTGACATTTTCTAACCTAGACCCATGGTTATTGCTAAACCATGGGTATAGGGTACCTGTGTTAGTGTGGGAATCCAAAACATTGTGCGGGAATACCGTAGGAAAACCTATACCCATGATTTTTATGAATAGTAGGTATAACCTTTGGTATTAAAGCCTATATCCATGGTTTATGAAAACCATGGGTATAGCTGTGACCTATACTGATGTTTTTACTAAACCGTGGGTATATGGTCCTTTATTTTTTGTGTGAAAAAAAAATATAACATAATAAAGGTATATTCAATTGTAATTCCAATTAGTGTAGTGGTAAATGAGTTCATCCTTATAGTAGAAACCCTGGTTTGAAACTCCCACATGTAATTTTATTTAATCCAGGTTTTTTTAATATATATATATATATATATATATAACATAAAAAATATATATATTTAAATAAACTGTAACTGGCATAGTGGTATTGGACTTCAGCTATATCACTGCGATGTGGGTTCAAAACCAGTTGTTGATTTTTTTCTATAGGCGGTTGGAATTAATATAATTAGGTAGATATATATATACATAAACGTAATTTGCATAGCTGAGTTGGTAAGACAAGGTATTCTAGCTGAAGGTCCCAAGATCAACACTCGCTGAACTTTTTTTTCCAATATGAATGATTTACATTAATATATATTCAGAGATGTATATATATATATATATATATATATATATATATAAGTTGATCGGCTCAGTTAGTTCGACTATAGGAGTTCGAGTTGTAGCTCTCGAGAATAATATTCAATGGCTATGTTTTTCTGATATTTGATTCATTTTTCTGATAATTTATACCCACATTTTAAACCATGGGTATAGTCATTTTAGTGATATTTATACCTACAGTTCTAAAACCGTGGGTATAAGTCTCTGAGATGGTGGAAAAAATTTATACCGACGGTTTGGAAAACTGCGGGTATAGTTCGTGAAGCTATACCAACACCTCGGTTGCCCATGGTTCCCAAAACTATGGGTATAGCCTATAACCATGGTTTTGGGGGCTATACCCACAGTTTTGAACCATGGGTATAGATCATTTTTTCATTAGTGTTTTGTCAGTCTGTATAGGATATCTAATGGCTCTATAAAGTCTTCATCCACTCTTGGATGATTTAAACCATCTCTATAGTACCTTTCATTAACTCTAGGCCCATGAGTGCCAACTCTTCTGGATCAGTCCAAAAAAGTGTTGAAATTTTGGGACACCCAAAAAAGGCCTCAAATAGGCCTTACAAATGGAGGAAAGGTAGATATTTTTTATGAAAAATCCACCAAGGGAGGGTGATCCTCCAAACTATGGCCAAAATCCAACATTAAAGCTCATAGCATGTCCTCTAAGACCTAAATGGTTTTCTTATCCTGGCCATTAGTATGGGTGTGAAATGTTGTGGTCAAATGAAACTGAGTCCCAAAGGCCTCCTGAAATCCTCTCCATAATCGCGACGTGAAGCAAGAATTATGGTCTTAAATGATCGTTGATGGAACTACATGGAACTAGACAATCTCCTACATGTACAAGCACCCCCAGTTATCTACTGAACTTTGCTCTCAAATGGATAGAAGGTGGGATGACTTGGTGAGTTGGTTTATGATCTCGTAGATGGAATCGTTTCCCCTAGATTTATGTGGTAACCCTGTCATGTAGTCCATGGATATCCCATCTCACTTCCACTATGAAACCTCAAGGGGTTGAGCTAAACCTACTGGAACCTAGTGCACAACCATTAATTGCTGAAAAGTGAGGCATTGAGAGACAAACTCTGCTACACAACTCTTCATGTTTGGATGACAAAACATACATCATAGGTACTTGTATATATTTTCCATGCCTAGATGTACTACAAAAGGGGATTTATGAAACTCTCTTATCACCTCCTCCCCCAACTTCAATAATACCATCATCTATAACCTGAAAAGAATAATGTGCTCCCCATCTTCCGAATATCTGTTAGGAGAACATCCAGTTGATATATGGGTACATAACACCTCACAGTCAGTATCACCAGGACAAGATTCCCTAACATGCTATAAAATTGGTGGGGTAACAACTATTTAATGAAGATATGAATTACCATTATTTCCCACCAAGGATAACTGCAATGAGGATAACTTCTCTAACCCCTTAGCATATAGGGAAAAATCATTTTTTTTAGAAAACCAATTTCGTGGATAGAGTGGGAACCACACATAGTTCAAAAAAAAGTCCAAAACATACCACAATTCAGTGGCAGGAAATTTAAAATCCAAAATTCAAAAAAATATCAAATCCAACAGAATCCTGTAAATCACGAAAGCCACCCAAACCTTCCTTCATAGCATCGAGTCAACTATGCATCTGTCATAACCATCCCATTGCTACCAAAAATTCCATACCATGATCACACCATCATAAAAATCGACATCATTGTATTCACTAGATAATACCAGCACCATATCCAATTGGGGAAACCAAAAACTAGGGATTTGCGAACAACATAATAAAAAACAGAACAAATCAGACCTCAAAATCAACCTCCTCAAATAGCCATGCTGATGTAACTATCATCACAATCCTCAAGACACATAACCACCAGAAAAATCTAGTCATAATCCACTGAAACCCTCCAACAATATGAGATGAAACTACTGAAACTCTTTTAGGAAGAACACATTATACAAAAAAAGATCCATTGAAGAAGACAGATCAAGGAAAAACCTAACTAGGTACCATCCTATCATTACTTCACCTTCTCCACTATCATCCTCTCTATAACACAAACACCTCCCTATGACATAACCATAATGCCTAGAAATTCCATCATTGAGCTAGCCTAAGAGGAATGGAACAAAACACAATCAAATACCCCAACAAAAAACAACCAAAAATCACCGAGAGTGAAGAAATAGGAATGGAACCCTCATCATAACTAATAAAAAATATTAAAAAAAGATAAATAAAACCAAAAATAATATGTTCAAGGGGATGAAACCCTAAAATAGAACCAGGGGATGAAACCCTAGAAGAGGAAGAAAAGAGACACATAGAGGAGCCTCAACTTCCAAATCGCAATCCCAAATCCTCTATGTTCCCATCCCTTCAGATCCAACCTAGAGAAGAGTGGTGGAGATAAAGACCAGAGCACAGAATGGTAGTCTGAGGAAGAATTTCATGGAACCAGGGATAGGAAACCCACACAATAGAGAGTGAGAGGAATCGAATCATATGAACCAACACCTATAGGGATAGGGGAAATCCTAGAAGGAGGAAGCAACCGAGTCAAGCCAAGATCCCAAGAGTAGCTTTGGATAATGAGGCACCATTTATAATTAAACCTTATACAATAACTGAGAACAAGATTTCCTAATGATAGAATCTTCCACGATGTTCCTCTTTCCAAGAGTATAGAAAATCTTGAATTTATAGTTTTGGAGGAACCCTATCCATCACCTCTATATCAAGTTAAGATACTTATGATAGAATATATACTTGAGACTCTTATGGTTAGAGAAGATGATAAACCACTCACCCATCCGTTAGAGTCAGCACATATTCTGGGTGAAGACTACCACTACTAGATCAAGACCATGAGTTGTGCATTTCTTCTCATGTAGTCTCAACTAACTAGACCCATAGACAAACAATTCCTTCTTCTGTGTTAGGAAACAACCAAGTATACCCCCTAAGGAATCATAATACACCACATAATAGACACATAACTTTGGAAATATCAAGATGGGGGTGCTCGTCAACCTATGCCTCAACACCTAAAAACACTAATAGAACCTTTCTATCCAAATGAAAGGATACCCCTTTCAGGTCAAAGATTTCACGAGTGCTACCGTTCTAGATAAATCGGGTAAAAAACTCTGATAGTACCCTTCCAACCTATTAAAACTCTGTAACTTGGTAATACTATTTTGTTTTTAACAACATATCTACTCATCAACCTTCACGTGGTCAAATTCCACTCCTTCATGAGATATTATGTGTTTTAGGAAGTGGATATATTGAATCCAAAAATGACACTTCAAGATTTTCCCATAAAATTGGTGCCCTTGGAGTTTGTCTAGGATCATCCTCAAGTGTCTTGTGTACTCCTTCTTGGACATAGAGTACACTAGGATTTCATTGATGAATTATACCAAAAATCAGTCTAATAATGGCTAAAAGATCCAATTCATGAGTCCCATGAACACTATTCGGGAATTTTACATGCCAAAGGGAAGTACCAAGTACTCATAATGACCATAGATACATCTAAATTCCATCTTGTTATATCCTAATTCCATACCTATAGTTGGTGATTGCTTGACCTGAGTTCAGTCTTTTAGAAACATCACATCCCACTCAAATTATCAAAGAGGTAATAAATCCTCAGTAGTGGATACTTATTCTTCATAGAAACCTAGTTCAAGCTCTGGTAATCCACACATAACCTTAGGATCCAATCCACCTTCTTGGAAAACAACACTGGTGTGGCCTAGGGGGAAACACTAGGTCTCATAAATCCCTTCTCCTATAAGTCTTCTAACTACACCCATAACTCCTGAAGCTATGTTAGATCCATATGATATAATAATATAGATATTGGGGCCATCCTAGGGTGTAAGTCAATGAAGAATTATAGATCTCATTGGGGTATTAATCCTACAACATCCTTAGGAAAACTTCCTCATAATCCACCACCACAATAGAAAACTGGTAGCCCATAAGATCCACTAATTTATGATTCGTGCTGTCCAATTGGTGAGTAATCATCTAAACTCTCCTATTACCAAGTGCCTTTTACTCTTCCAAGGTTTCCTTTTTCACCCACAAAAGAAAACCTTATCCAATCACTACAGACACACCACATTCTCCACTTGAAATATACAATATGGACATGAACTATGGATATATTGTCTATACATAATATGAAA
Source organism: Viscum album (assembly GCA_963277665.1). NCBI lineage: Eukaryota > Viridiplantae > Streptophyta > Magnoliopsida > Santalales > Viscaceae > Viscum > Viscum album. The sequence continues at coordinate 1,539,255,201 of OY728125.1, read as the reverse complement.
TCATAAGTACACATTGCTACTAAAAAGAGATTCTATATAAATATCTCACCTCAAAGTGTCAGACCACACTATTAGAAGAAGTGTTCAATCACCAAGTCACCTCCTGTCAAAGTCTCCAAGTGTAAGGGTCAAACCAAAGGATCAACCAAAATCTCTAAGTCTTGAACCAGAGAAGTGGAAAGTAAGGAATGAATCACACCTATGTATATCATTACTATAGATAATGTAGAAAAGACACATCATAATTCATATCGTCCCTATAGACTTGGGGTCATAGGCTTCTATAGCCTGAAACTTTACTTATCTTTGTCCACCATCTTCCTGAGCCTGGAATGGACCACCTGGGGGTGGTGGTGGTATTCGGTCAAACCTCTGACCACCTCCTGCTACTCTAATGAGCCCTCTATCATGTACTCCACCCTACAAGCCACCCTTCTCCTACCTATATCCCTACCTCAACAATAACTCAACAATCTACTGATCAACTATAGAATGGGCCATACAATCCCACATAGGATGTCCTTGACCATTGTTGAAGAAACACCAAATATCCTTCAGATAAAAAAATCCATCCAAAGAGAATTTCACCACTGATACTCTATCTTGGGATCATCTCTTAGAGCATCTAACACACCCAAATCCCTATGACTACCACCCGCTACCTATTTTCAAGGCCTCAAATATGGAGTTTCCACTACCAATACCAACTATTAGTGCCTTCTTTTCCAGGAAGATATCTACCACCAAGTCTTGCTCAAGCACCCCATCATAGGTTGGAATAAAAAGAGATATCACTAAAGTCTTGATATCCCAGAGTAATCCTTTATAAAAGGTCTGATCTATGAAGAATGAATATAGTGACATATCCATGGATTATCATGAGAGATAAGTAAACCTTATTGTATACTTCAACATATTCAAAATAACCCAATTCAGATGAAGAATCTTCTAGATGGACACTGATCAAAACATGGTCAGATAAAAGTACTCCCTAAAGATATGCTTGAAGTTTGACCAAAATAGAGGTGTCTCATCATGTGACTATGTTACTAATCTACCAACACCTAGCAAAACCCTTAATAAGATTAAATACGAGGACTTACAAATAATAATAATGTGTATTCACAAGGTATAAAACTTGAGTGACTGCCACTATCTAGTCCTCATCCACCTATGGGTCTGGATCACCTCAAAATCCGAGAGGTCACTACCTATGGAACTCTTATAGAACACTCATCCTATGTGCATCCTCTTTTGGAATCTACATTTCTAACTACTACTCAACAATTGGTGTTATAGCTGGTGAACCACCCATAGGTGATATCTTCAATACATGACCATGTACTAAATCGTAATCACTCGAAAAATCATACTCATGATCATGTAGAGGAATCATGGATGGTTGTCTTCATAGAGGCATCCTTATATAAGAAAGATTTAACAAGATTGAATATTATATCTAGGGAGTTGAATCAAGAAGGAAATGAAAATGAAACCCATTCCTATATCATGCATGTAACAATGTTTTCCTTGAAAAACATTTCTACATGTACTGAGTCAAAAGAAAGATGATCAGGGACCATGTGTATGGATATATTGGCCGCCGCACCAACATTGGATTCACTAGCATAAAATTAAAAATAGAAGCACTAAAAAATGTTTCTATAAAACACAATCCAATCTCACAAGCTCTAGTCCTAAGGTAGAACTGACTCCCATAATACCACTATGTCATAAACCAACCCAATGGGGCCCGATTAATGACTCCCCCAATACCACCTCCAATAATCTAGGTGTTAGAAACCAATTCCATGTAGGAATATCATATTCATGGGTGGAATTAGCCTAATGTAACTGTATACATGAACACATCTCCAAGACTATACAATGCTTAATTGTAAAACAACTAAAACCAATGAATGCATAAATCTATGATCCCACAATCAGAGTATGATGGTAAAGAACTGAAATTAAAAAAAGGATCCAAATACATGCCCAACCAAAAATAGTAGAGATTCCAACCTAATTATAGGGTGAGGACTACTATTAAAAGTAAGCAACCAGAAAACACCTCGATATTTATAGATCAAGATATTATCTAACTTACCATATCTTCCTAGAACACTATAAAAGGGCCGTTATTTTCATAATACATGACACATGATTCCAGATCCCATACAGGTGTGAGTATAAAAATACCCAGTAGTACAACTTGAAAAGACTAAACATGAAGAATCAAGAATATTCAGATCATTACAATGGTATTGAAATCAATGCATAAACAAAAACCTAAATTTACTCAGGAAGGAAACTGTGCCTCCAGGTAGTCACAACCAAACTATCAAGCATAATATTCTTCTCGACAGAATGCTCATTTTAGGAGAACCCACTCCACAAGCCATTCTATAATAGGATTTAAGATGTTTTGATAATTGTGCCCCACCCAAGAAATCTAACCGGTCTTATAATACCTAGATACTCAGATAGGGGATCACACCTAGGACCATTGTGGGATACCCCAAAACCAATTTGGATTAAGAATATATACATGGGATCGCAATCCAACAATATTACAAAACCTACTAAAATAGACTATGAGATGAAGTGTCAATACTCAGACATGGGATCACACTTAGGACCATTGGGGGTACATGATGTGTCTATCCAACCCCTGGTTTTCCCATGTGGTTCTTACTCATAAAAAATATAAATATCAAAATAAACGGTGTGTAAGTATTCATACATGGAATTTAGAGATTTATCAACACTCTTATTGTGCCTTATGTCTATGCCTATGTAATGTTGTCCATGCTTGTGTACTTACTCGTGTACACATGGCTATGCATGTGTACACCTGGCCATGTCTTTGTACTTCATCCTACCCAGGTCTATGTATCATCTAAGATATATTCTGAGCTGACAACATGGATCACATGGTGTGTGAAAGAGGTCACATGGTGTGTGAAAGAGGTCACATGGTGTGTGAAAGAGGTCACATGGTGTGTGTTATTTTTCTCTCTGTGGAAACCCAAGAACTGCATAAGGGGGACCCACACAATGTGTAATTCCAGACTACACACTATGTAACATAGTATTTGTAGATCTTACTGGTTCCTCTTATAATTCATCTTCCACACCGACATTTTCACACCCATCACCAAAAATCATGGATTCGGGGTCAGCTAAACTTCCCATCATTAGAGGTCCGGATAAAGACTTCAAATATTATCGAGAAACACCCAGACAATCCATTACTTGTTGTGATCCCTAAGATCCCAATGTATTTTCTACAACCCTTCTTGGTAAAGGTATTTTCAAAACTAGAGTTATTAGGAGTGTAATTCGAAGAAGACATTAAATTTTACAAGTATAAACTGGTGGCTCATTTGGGTCTAGATCAACTGTTGCTCTTAGAGTGTCATGCTTTCATTAGACTGTGGGGGTTAGCATCACCAGCTTGTGCTTCATTTCTTTATTAGAAATCAATTTGTGTGGTTTTTTATTTGAGGGAATTCTTCATTATTAGCTAGTATCGAACCTTGGGTGTGTTTTATAAAAGGCACTTAACCCTTGAAAGGTGGTCTCTGGATGTGTACGATGGTCATGACTCTCCCAAGATCACGGTTTGGATCCATCTCTTAGGTCTCCCCCTACTATTCCATAATCTATCATTTACCCTATAACAACCCTGGTCTTTATTTCACATTAATAATTTATTTATAACATAAAATTACACATAATACAATCTGGATGATCGATAAGTCTACTATATTTTGAAATTAGGTACGTAGCATAGAATTTTGATCATTGGATACAACAATATTATTGAAAACTACCTTAACATGCTTCTAAAATTCCATGGATTTTAAAACTTTATTGGATAACTTGGGGACACACATAAGAAAGGGGCGAGCTATAAATCCCAAAAAGGGAATAAACATTAAAAAATATGAATAAAACAATACATGTCAGACAATAGGTATATAAATATGGCATAAAATGAATATGAATAATAATGCACGATATAGAATGATAATCAAAACACAGGAAATGTGGAAAAAACTTAAAAAATTGCATCATAAACATAGGTTAAGGATAAATCGCCAAGAAATCATAGTGGAAAAAGTACCATAAATGAATTTGGTTCACTCGCTATCCTAACATGAATTCTCATGAGACTAAACATTACCCAATTCATTAGAGTGTTATATAATTTTGGGTTCACCCATCACATTCATTTCACTCTCATGCTTAAGTGTGCCACATAGATCATACAACATGGATTCATTCATACTCATAATTTATCCCAAAATTAAGGAGTGTGGAATAAATATATTTAAGTCACAAATAATAAAGTATATGTTTATAAGTTTCAACACCCTTGATATAAAATGGGTATGGTATTCACTATGCATTTTTTGGCATGGAAAAATCACGGTGAAATTTAGGTAGCATAATAGTGTAACTTAAAGATTCATAAAAAATGGGTTGTTTAGAGATAAGTGGGTTTAAAATCACATAAAAATAAATTGGACAGTAATAGGGACATGTAAAAACATATCCTGGCATTAGAAATTGTAAATTTAAGGAATAAGTTAATAAATAAATTTGAATAAAGAAAAGAATCATAACTATATTTTGGCATGGTAACAGGTGTACATAAAGAATCAAGGGAGGATTAATGAGAGTTAAATGGGGATATAATCATTTATACATTAAATGGAAAGTAATATAAACATGGAAGAACATATCCCAACAAAATAAAATGGAGTTTAAGCAACATAACATAAAAAAGTGCTTGAATGGAAATGAGAAGAGAGTAATCCCTTACTTGACTGTGTGAATCCAAATACTTGGGAGGGGATTATTGAGATATTGAGGGATCATTTAGAAGAATATATAGAGTATAAGGTAGAGTATTTATATGATACAAGGAGTATTAGTGAAGATAAATTGGATCTTTTTGTTTTTATATAGAAAAAGAAGGAGATTTCTTTATTATTTAGGTTTTGGACTCTATAAATTAAAATAACTAAAAAAATAATAGCATAATTTTTACCATTTATTCTACTAAATGGGAGTGTTTATCAATATTTTATAAGTCCAAGGGACTAAAATAATAAAATAATTCCATTACTTTTGTGGAGGTGGGTCATACACTTAAATAAATGATTGAAAACGTTAAAAATATAATAATGGTTTTGGAGGATTCACAAAGGCTTTATAAAATTAATCAAATGAATATAAATTTACATTATTTTAATTTTAAAACATATATTTGGTATTTTATAACTTTATATTATTTATTAAATCACTTTTGGGTCATTGTGATGTCATAAAACATAATGAATAATTATATGGTATTTAATTTTTACTAGAAAATTCAAGTGTCAGAAAATTATGAAAAATTCACCATTGGATAATTTAATCATTATGATTCCAAAAATAAAATTCATTTTATCTAAATAATTTTTTAAATATTTGAATTTTCACTTTTAAAATAAGATCAACATTTATTAAGAAATGTTGGGGTTTTGATAATAATACTTTTCGAAACCTTATAAAAATTACATTTGAATTCATAAAAATTATATAACTTTATTTAATAATCATATTTTATTAAAATATTATTTATATAAAAAGTCCATTAATTTATAAAAATAAATTACTTGAATGATTTTGGATATTAACAAAAAATATAGTTTTTTTATTTTATCAAATAAAAATCATTTATAAATTAACAATAATAGGATGGAAATATAATCATTATTCTATAAAAAATAATGTACATAATCATATTGATAGTGTCTTGATATATATCCTTTTAATACATCTTCAAATTCCCTAAGAGTGAGGTGTGTGATGGTGGTACTTTCATTGGGTGGTTCAGCAAACATTAGTTAGGTCATGATCTTGATGAGCTTGAACTTCCCATTTAAACGGTTTTGATCATACTAAAGTTGTTGGATATTAGCTTGGGATTGGTCAAGGGAAAATCATAGTGATTATATCTTACTTTGAATCTGTAATAAATATACTTCATTGGGCACAATCCTACCAGTTGAGGCAACCACTTCCGTTATCTATGCCAATTAGATTTGTTAAACCCCTATATTTATAATAATCATATGATCATTGTTCAACGTGTATATTATAAATGGTAAAGATGCTTAATGGTCATTTATATCTTATTGGATATAATAAAACCAAATAAGGTCATGTGTTTTATATATCTATATTACATAATAATACATTTTATTAAATTAAAAGGTGAGTTTTATTTATAATAGTTCGGGTCATTACAATATTCCCCCTTAAGAAATTTTTCCCTAAAAATTTTCATCTTTTGCACTAAAATACATGAGGGTAACTTTGTTTATCACATCCTCCAGTTCCCACATTTCCTCTTCAAACTTGCGGTTTATCCATAACACTTTGACTATTTGCATTGTCTTATTCTCTATAACATTGTCTCTATAATATAAGATCTCCACGGGCTAATCCTCATAGGAAAGTTCACTATCTAATGGTACACCTTTGGATTGAGTATATGTGAAGGGTTTGGTATGTACTTTCTCAAGAGGGATACATAGAATACATCATGTACTTGAGATAGGTTTGGTGGTAGTGCTAGTTGATAGGCCACTGATCTGATGCGATCAAGAATCTCAAAGGGGTCAATGTATTTTAGACTAAGCATTCCCTTATTCCCAAATCTCATCACTTTCTTCCATGGAGATATGTAGAGTAATACCATGTCTCTAAAATCAAACCATGGGTCTCATCGACGATTGTCATCTTGGATCTTCTGTCAACTCTGGGCAAACTTCATGTGCTACTGAATGATATCAACATTTTCCCCCATTTCCTCATCCATTTCAGGACCTAAGAGTTTTCACTCCCCAAATTCATCCTAATATATAGGTTTTCTACACATATTCCCATAAAGGGCTTAATAGGGAGCCATTTGGATGCTTGAGTGGAAACTGTTATTATAAGAGAACTCGACCAGAGGTAAATGATCATCTTATCATCCTTTGAAGTCTATAAAATATGATCAAAACATGTATTCTAGTGTTTTAATAATCTAATAAAATTGGACATTTGTTTGAGGATGATAGGCCATACTGAAGTTGAGCTCAGTGTTTATAGAATGTTTGAGTCATTTCTAGAACTTAGAGGTGAATCTCAGATCTTGATTAGATACAATCAATAGTGTTAATCTATATAGACTTACCACTTCTTGGATGTATATCCATGCAAGTTGATCTAGTGAGAATTTCTCTAGAAGTGTGATAAAGTGAGTTGTCTTTGTAAGATGATCCAAAATATCCCATATATAATTATTTCCCCAAGATGTATTCATAAGTTTGGTGACAAAGTCGATGGTGATGTTTTATCATTTCCACGTAGGTATGGGTAATGGTTTCATTATCCCATTAGATTTTTTCCTTTCTTCCTTCACTTTCTAACATACTAGAAATCTCAAGGTATATTTTGTGATATCCTTCTTCATATTGTCCCAAAAATAGATCTCTTTGAGATATTGATACATCCTTTTTCTTCCAGGATGGATAGAGAAGGTTGAGTTATTTGCATCATCCAAAAACTCATTATTTAAATCAATATTTGACAGTACACATAGTCTAGACACAAATATTACGAAAACTTCTACATTAACATTGAAATTTGAGGATTTCACTTTTATTATAGTTTGAACTTACTTTTTAATTCCCAAATTATCTCTTTGATCATCCTTTAAACTCTCTAGAAGAGACGGTTGAGAAATAATTTGGGAAAGGATTGATCATGTTACATACTTTATTATTTCTATGTCCATACTTTCCAAATATAATAAGAGCGAACCCCTCTCAATTCTCATCAATGATATAATTTATGGGTCCTTTCTACTTAAAACATCCTCTACTTTATTCACTTTACCAAGATAGTAGTGGATTGAGAAATCATAGTCCTTTCTTAGATCAAACCATATTCGTTGTCGCATATTCATCTTTTTTTGTGTGAATATATATTTGATACTTTTTGTGATTTATAAATTTCAAGATTATTCCAAAATAGATAATTCCAGAAAATTATCAAAAAAATATCACTGCAACCAACTCCAGATCATGCATTGGGCAATTATATTCATGAACTTTCAACCACCTTGAAGCATAGGACATGACTTTGTATTTCTGCATTAAAACACAGCCAAACCCCTTCTTCAAAAAAATTTCTGAATACTATGAAAAGTTCTCCAATTTTGGGTAGTGTGAGCATAGGGGTAGTGATGAGCCTTCTTTTCAGATCCTTGAATATCTCTTCACATTCATCATCTCAAGAAAGCTTAACTCCCTTATGAGTTATCTTGTTTAGAGGGTTTTCCAATCATGAGAAGTTTCTAAAAAATCTATGATAATACCCAGCTAATCCTAGGAAAATACGGAAATCTATCACAAATGTTGGCCCCAAACATCCTTCAATTGCTTATGTTTTTTAAGGGTACATATATATCCCATTTCTTGTGATGATATTTCCCATGAATGAGACTTCCTTAAACCAAAAATCACATTTTCTGTACTTTTCATAAAGATTCTTATTTTGCAAGGCCTTTACCATAGTGTTCAGATGCTTCTCATGACCCTCCTTAGTTTTGGAGTATATTATAATATAATTTATAGAGACTAATTTTTTTGGTCATGGTAAACTATAAATACTATATTCATTAATTCCATGAAGATTTCTGGATCATTAGTGAGTTCGAATTTCATTACTATGAACTCATAGTGCCTGTAACTTGTGCAAAAAGAAGTCTTGGGGATATCCTCCTTCTTCACCCTAACTTGGTAATATCCAAACCATAAATCCAACTTGGAGAAGTATTTTTATCCACATACCTCATCGAAAAAGTCATCAATCTATAGAAGTAGATATTTTTTCTTTATCGTGATCTTGTTGAGCTTATAATAACCAATGTAAAGTCGCATTTAACCATCCTTATTCATGACATAGAGGATTGGTGAACCCCATAGTGAAGCACTTGGGTGTATCAACCCTTTATCCATATTCTCCTATAGTTGTTTCTCCAACTCCTTAAGTTTAACAATATCCATTCTATACAGAGTCTTGGATAATGGTATCACCCCCAATATAAGATCAATTGAAAATTCAAACTCCCAGCAAGGAGGAAGACCAAGAAATTTCTCAGGAAACACATCATCATATTAACTAATAATAAGTATGTATTCGAGGATGGTTATTTCCTTTAACTTAATTATATGAGGTAGATATTCTTACTCATGTAAAAATAATATACATACTTGATATACAGGTTCTAATAAATATTCATCCTCCTCCTTGCACTTGTATAGAATCATTGGTTGACTCACAATACAGAGAGTGATTTCCTTCACATGGAAATTTATGTTGGATATATATAGGGAAAGACAATCCTTTCCCATGATTATGCGAAATTACACCCAAGGGAGTATGACAAGGTTTACTGGAAATTTCATCCCACAAATTAGGATAGGAGAGAAGTTATATACTCAGGATAAAAAAATATCCCCATTTTCCATTTTCACTGATAAATCCACTTCCAAGATTTTTCGTGGTGTTTGAATCGTTTTACTAAAATTTCATGATATGAAGGAATGTGTAAAACCATAATTCAAAAGTACATTTTCTATCCTTGAATGAATAACTAGTGTAATTGACACCACTTCATTATCGGGAACCACCTCAGTGGGTGTGATGGAGAAAGCTCACCCTTTTTTCCTTGGAGGTTGTTGGTCGTCTTCAAAAACCCTTGTCTTGGTGTATTGGTTTGAAAAGTTTCTTGGTTCCTTATAGTTTTAGCAATGAAAAATGCACTGATGATTGGCTAGAGTATTCATTTCCTCCATCGCATTAGTGGGTTTCTCTTATTGGAAATCTCTATCTAGGTTCCTTTCCTTCCATTATCACCCCTTATGAAATTTTAAGGTTGATTCTTTACACACCTTTGATAAATGAGATGTTGAAATTTCTTGGAACTATTAGATTTATCCATCAGACTTCCATAATTAAACTCTACTTTCCACTTCTTATCCCCATGATACCCTTGATATTCTATGATCTCTATTTTTTCTTTTAGGGAACATTGGAAAATTTCCTCATTTCTATCAAAGTCATAGATAACCATGGATTTTCCTCGACTAATTTTTCGCCTAACTAAAAAGTGGTAAAACTTGCATTCGTGGGTAACGAAAAAGTTAGAGGCATATCATGAAAGTCTTGTGAAGTTTCCATTATACACACTGATAGATTCATTGTCCTTTTTATTGAGGGAAAGGAAATCCATTTCCATTTTAAGTTGGAGAGTGAAAGTAAAATATTTATCGAAAAATATTTTCCATAATTCCTTCCACTCCATCACTTTGATCTATCCCTCAAGCTTTGTATTATTGATTAGTGTCCATCAATGATCAACTTCTCCCTCCATATAAAAAATAGCTAGTAGAACCTTCTCTTATTCAAAACATTGAAGTATGGAGAAAATGTTTTCAATGGAGTTGATCCATTATTCCATGATTAATGGATCATATGATCCATTTAAAGTAGGATACCTTTGTCACATGAATATACCGATTGTGACTTTTTATATCTTATAGGGGTTTGGGCTCTCCTCTTGATCCAGATTTCAATTCAAAACCCGAGTCATGTGAGAAAGTATAATTATAAAGTTCATGATTCCCACTCCCATCTGGTTGGGAATCTAATTGGGGAAGTCATCACATTGTCCATAATATATATTTTTTCCTAATTCCTCTTATTTCTGGACATTATCTATAATAAAGGTAAAATTAGGGATAAACATTTTTAAACTATTGAACACATATACATGAATTTAATGCATTAAAGGGGTAACTTATAACTTATATTTATTTCCTTATCTATTGAATTTATAGGCTTCAATATATGTTATACATGATATATTTCCTAACATATATTATTATAGGCATTTTCCCCTTTAGAATGGTTTGTAATGAGCTTATGAATTTACCAAGGAATGTCCCCCCGAGTTGTTACCCCTAGGTACATTTTTTCCAGAACCATGTCTTGCTTTTAGTATCCATACATGGATGTATTTTCTTGATAAAACAAATAATATATACTTACAAAAATTTAATGATGTTTTTTTATACATAGTCTTATCCCTAAGTATTTTTCTAGACTTTTCTAATCCTAATCACAAAAACAACAAAACTTTTCCTTTGATACCAACAATGACAACCCTTCTATTTATATCACATTAATACTTGATTTATTAAATAAAAGTACACATAATAACATATGGAATATTGATAAGTATAGTGTCTTTTATAATTATTTACATAGAATAACATATTGATCATGGGATATAACAAAATTATTGAAAACTCCCTTAACATGCTTATAAAATTCCATTGATTTTAAAATTGCACGGGATAACTAGGGGACATAAATAAGAAAGGGGTGAGATATAAATCCCAATAAGGGAATATACATGGAATAACATGAAGAAAAAAATACATGTTTGACAATAGGTATATCAGTGGGGTATAAAAGGAATATGAATAATAAGATATGATATAACATGATAATCATAACATGGGAAATGTGGAAACAACTTAAAACACTGCATCATAAATATAGGTCAAGGCTAAACCTCCAAGGCCTCATAGTGAAAAAGTCCCATAAAAGAATCAGGTTCACTCCCTATCCCAACATGACGTCTCATGAGACTAAACATTACCCAATGTATTGGAGCACTATATAATTCCGGATGCACCCTTCACATTCATTTCATTTTCATGCTTATGTGTTCCACATATATCATAAAACATAGATTCATTAATCATAATAATTTATTCCATGAACAAGGAGTGTGGAAAAAATATATTTTTGTCCCAAATAAAAAATTATATGTGCATAAATGTGAACACCCTTGATAGGAAATGGGTATGGCATTCACTATACAATTGTTTTGGCATGAAAAAATCATAGTGAAATTTTGGCAGCATAACAACGTCACTTAAAAATTCATAAAAATGGGTTGATGAGAGAAAATGGGGTCTATCATCACATAGAAATGAAATGGGAACTAATATGGACATTTAAAAACATATTCCAACATTAAAAATTGGAAATTGAAGGAATACGCTAATGAAGAAACTTGAATAAAGAAAAGAATCCTAACTATATTTCGGCATGATAACGAGTGTACATAAAGAATCATGGGAGGATTAATGATAGTGAAATGGGGATATAATAATTTATATACTAAATTTATACTAATGGGAATATGGAAGAACATATAACAACACAATAAAATGTAATTTAAGATACATACCATAAAAGAAGTGCTTGAATGGAAATGAGAAGAGAGAAATACCTTACTTGAGTGTGTGACTCCAAATTCTTGGGAAAGGATTCCTCAGAGAATGTGTGATCCTTGGGAGGACAAAATAGAGTGTATATAAGAGTATGGAAATGATAAAATGTGTTTTATTGAATATAAATCATATCTTTAGTGGGTTTATATAGGAAAAGAGGGGGATTTGTTTATTATTTAGGTTTTGGACTCTACAAAATAAAACAACCAAAACCACAAACCAACCCATGGTTTTTGCCTGTGGTTTTTTTTCCAAATGGGAGTGATTATAATTATTTTTTAAGTATAAGGTCTGAACTTAATAAAATAATTCCCTTTCTTATGTGGACGTGAGTCATACTCTTAAAGAAATGATTTTAAAACCTCAAAATATAATAATGATTTTAGAGTAGTCACAAAGGATTTATAAAAATGATAAAATGAACTTAAAAACAAATTATTTTAAAGGTAGAACATATATTTGTTCATGGATACACTTTATTGTATTTATTACATCACTTTTGGGTTATTATGATGTCATAAAATTCAAATTATATTTATACGGTATTTAATTTTTACCCGAAAATTCGACAGTCTTAGAAAATTATGAAAAATTAACCATTGGATAATTTCAAAACTATAATTAAAATAATAATATTAATTTTATCTATGTAATTTTCTTAATACATTAATTTTCACTTTTAATATTAAATCAACATTTATTAAGAAATGTTGTGTTTTTGACAATAATAGTTTTCTAACCCTTATAAAAATTACATTTGAATTCATAAAAATTATATAACATTAGTTAATAATAATATTTTATTAAAATAATATTTATTTAAGAAATACATTAATTCATCAAAATAAAATTTTTGGATTGAATTTTAATATTACCCAAAAATAATATTTATTCTTTGTTGTATCAAATAATAATCTTTTATAAAGTAAAAATAATTGGATGAAAATATATTCATTTTTCTATAAAAAATAATGTAAATAATCATATTTCTAGGGTATTGATACATATCCCTTTGATACACCTGCAAACTCCCTAAGTGTAAGGTGCAATATGGTTGAAATTTTATGGGGTGATTTAAAGAACATGTTTTAAATCGTGATATTGATGAGCTCAAACTTCTCTTGTAAATGGTTTTGATCATGCTTTAGTTGTGGGATCCCAACTCAGGATTGGTAATTGGAAAAGATAAATGATTCTATCTCACTTAGAATCTCTGATAAAAATTCTTCATAGGGTATGATACTTCTAGTTGAGGACATTACTTCCTTTGTCTATGTCAATTGGATTTGTTAAAACCCTATATTTGTACTGATCATGTGATAACTGTTCAAAGGATATATTATAAATGATAAATATGATTAATGGTCATTTATATATAATTGGATATAACAAAACCAACAAGTGAATGTTTTTTCTATATCCATATTAAATAATAACACATTTAATTAAATTGCAATGGGAAATTTATTTATAACAGTTCCAGGTTACACCCCAAAGGTATTAGCCATGCTCTTGGGTCCTTCTTATGTGCTGATGTTCATTATATTATCCTAATTGAATCATTGGTTGATCACATTTTCATGGGCATGGATCTATCACAAACTCTCTTTCCTCATATCCTCTTTTAAGAAGGCCCCTCAGTTTCTTGGTGGAAGTGGTTATTTTATGATTTCCAAATATGGTTCTATTCATAATTCCATCTTCAAGGGAACCCATAGTCTAAATGTAGGAGGTAATATTCTGGTTTCTCGTCCCCTCACCCGACACTATTTCATGAGTTCAGGTTGATGGTTCTTGGAAAAGATGATTTTTCCTCTTTCCTAATAGGTCTGTCTCCCTCATCTCCTCTTTGTAGAAAAAATAATTCATCCCTTCCCCCTCGAGTGGTGATGCCTCCCTCTCATGGTGATATGTATCTTTATTCTCCCTCTTCTATAGAAAATAAAGGGAAATGAATGGAAATGTTGATGTATAATATGAGTCGAGGGCTATTGATTCCAGTCCCTGAGGAGCCTCCTTTTATCTCCTTTTCCTTCTCCAGGTAAGTCTTGCTGGTTTGGTAAATCTATAGTGGTCTCTTCTTCTCCCCCATTAAACTTGTGTCCCTAGATCCCGACCCTTCACAACACCCCCTATCCTGCTTAATAATTCCTATAAAGCATTTTAAGATTTTACACATCACTAAGTGGAGACTCCAGGTGATTCTAAGGAGTCTTGGTTGCGGTCCTAGCTTACCAGTGGCATTTATACTAGGTCAAAATCCAAGAAAAGACTGGATAAATCTCTCTCTCGGTGAAATGAATCCACGATGCTAGTCCTTTATAGGATTATTGCAGTACCCCCGGTTTCTGGTATGTAACCCTTACTTGATTCTTTTCTTGGTTTTAAAGTTAAGTGTGTTGAATGGGAGAGTTGGGAGAACATGGAAGGATGTTTTGAGGCAAAGGGGAAGTCACACGGGAGGCGCACGGTTTGTCTAAACCGTGCGGCCAAGCCGTGCGCAGTGGTTCTTGGAGGTAGTGGCTTCTGCACGGTCAGCACATGGTTTGTCTAACCGTGCAGGCAAACCGTGCGAGAAGGGTGGATGAGGCAAAAGCTAACGCACAGTTAGCACATGGTTTTTCAAACCGTGTGGACTAACCATGCAGTCACTTACAGTTAGATCCTAAAATTGTGGATCTAACTCATTTTTCCTTTAATTGCCTTGTTTAAACCACCTAAATAGCCCTAACTCAGGATTAATCTCCCTTGAAGGTTGTAAGACTTCTCCCAAGCATTCCAAATGCAATTCGAAGGCTCCTCTTGGCGAATCGAAGCCGGATTCTTAAAGTATGTGATAGTTCTTTGATTGGTTTCTTAGATCTACTTAGATCTACTTCTCATATTCTCTCATTTTCTTAGATCTACACCCATTATGGGTATATCTAAGGGTGTGGATTACATATATGACAATATTTGGTTTTGGTTGTGTAGGGGAAGAGATCTAAGGAGAGTTTTTGGAGTTTTGACCTAGTGTTCTTGAGCGTTCTTCGTCCGTGGCTTGGTTTCGCCCAATTTGTTGAGGTAGGTGGCTTCACTCTCGATTCCTATTTCTTAGAACTTTAAGGATTAATTTTAATTTGTTTTCCTTGATTGAAATGGTTTGTTTATCTGTTGTGAAACAATGGTTGAAACCCCTTTCTAGTAACGGGTGATGGAAATTGTGTGTTTTTGGAAAGTGGTTGTTGAAGTAAATTTAAAATGGTAATTTTAAATTGGTTATGGTTTTGCTGCTTGAAAGAAATGGTTTTCAATAAAAAGGGTGATGCTTTATTGAAAGGTTTTGAACACACTTGGTTTTGGGCATGGATTTTCATGGGTTGTGGTTTGTGTTCATATGCATTGGGATGGATAAGGGCGAGAAGTCCCCCCGTCAAAAGGTTGGGATGGATAAGGGTGAGAATTCCCCCATCATTAGATTGGGATGGATAAGGTCGTGAAGTACCCCCGTCAAGGTTTTCCACTAAGTGACGGATTAGTGGAAGGATAACTCACCACTCGCGAGTGTAGGGAGGTCCAGGTTGCATGCATGGTTGGTTGTGTGGATTGGTGAAATGGAATGAATGTGCCAAACGGAAGTGTGAATAGAATTGGGAACTTTTCTTGATTTCTTTTCTTGAGAAAGATGGGTTTTGTTGGAAAATGGTGTTGACATGGAACTTGTTATATTTTGAACTGTTTTTGGAATTGTTTTATATAAATTGTTTTATATAAATGTGCTAACATGTTTTATCCTAGAGGCATGGGTTGAGAAGTCATTGGGGAAAACCTATTGAGTTTCATTACTCACCCCCTACTTCGGCACGTTGGTGCTTTTGCAGATTTTATGTACCGAGACATTGGTAAATGTAAAGTGTCACATGTTTAGAGCATTGCTTCGTGATACTTGGGATAGTTTGTGATGTTGGATCTTAGAGCTTGTGGAGCATGGAGTTGGGTTGTTGTCTTGTAGTCTTTGAGCTATCTTTCCGCTGTTTACTCTGATGTTTTAGTGTTGTTTTCTACTGTAGTACTTTTGGTTGGTTTTGATAAAATAAATGGTTGCGTTGTCTTATTTTTTATCATGCATCATTTAGTATATTTGTTTGGTTATGGTTGTAGGCTCTGTGGTATGTTCGTAAAGGGTAAATCGTCCCCCACCTATTTTGAAACCTTTCATCATTTATTTCCATCCTTTGGCACCTTGGGGATGTCGCTTACGGCCAAGTAATGACTCGTTGCACTCTCAAGCCAATAGGAATTGGCGGGTCATTACAAATGGTATCAGCTTGTTTGGTCCTTTCCTAACAAGTGGTCATCGGTGTTCTTGGTCTTGGAGTTGAAATTCCTTCTTATCTATTCCTTGGGTGGTCATCTTAGACAGGATTAGGATCGTCAGAACTTGAAATTTATAGCATAAAAGGACGTAGCTAACCCATTTATGCTGAACTTCAAGTTACCAGGGAGTTGGGTACATAAGTGTTTTGGAGACACTTATAGGATAACAAATCTCATTGTCATGGGTTTAGCCAATGAGATGAGCATGACATGCATTCGAGTAATGACTTCCCACTAGGATGGCATATATCATTGCGAAGAATGATTTATGATTTTGGGAGAGGTGATTTTTTTTTGTAAAATGTAGAAATTGATCTTCAAATGAAAGATTTTGAAAAGTGTATATTTGGTATATTTTGAAAACGGATGGATTTTCAAAAACTATGTGGGATGTTTTCAAAAATGGTTGAACATGTGGAAAAGCTTGATGGATGGAAAACAATGATGTGATTGTTGATGTGATAGAAATTGAAATTCTAAGCCTTCAGTTTCTAGGAAGTGAGACTAACGACATGCATTATTTGTATAGAAAATGGAACCCGTTAGACGTCATAGAAACCAACCCAAAGAAGCTGCAGAGAATGTGGTTGCACCTGAACCACATGTGAACCAAGAGCTGGTTCAGAGTATCGTTCAAGTGTTCCAGGCTGTGGACACAGGGAATCAGAGGGATGAGTCAAGGCATGTAGACCATTCCGTCCAGTTCCAGAAGAAAAATCCACCCATCTTCCGGGGTGATTCAGAACCAGAGAGAGCGGAGGTGTGGCTGATTAGGATGAATTGTATCTTCAATTTCATCGGCACACCAGCAGAACTGAAAGTAAAGTTGGAGACGTATATGCTGGAGGATCTTGCACGACAGTGGTGGGAGCTAGTGGTGGAGGCTAAGGTGGATCAAGGCCTAGGCTGTGAGGAATTTAAGTAATTGTTCAATAAAAAATTCTATCCCCACACATTAAATATCCATAGGATGACGAACTTTTTCATCTTGAAGCAGGAGAATCTCTCTGTCACGGAATATGCGGATAAATTCATGAATTTACTGCACTTTTCACAGGAAGTTGCTAAAAGTGCATCGCTGAAGGCACGCATCTTTGAATTAGGGTTGCGACAATAGATTCGCTCAAAGATAGACGTGCTCTGTATTACGGATTATATAGAGATGGTGAACAAAGCAACAGTTTCTGAACGTGATATCTCTGGATCGATAGGAGGAGGCATGATGATACCCACAGGAATGGGTGGGAACTCCAATAATGGGAACAAGTGGAAGAGGGACACCTACTTCCAAGGTGGGAGTGCGAATCAGAACTATACGGCGGGATTAGTCAACCTTCCTCCATGACCCCAAAGTAAAACAGGTTGTTTTCAATGTGGTTCGACTGATCACATGAAACTAGAATGTACAGCACCACCGAGAGCATGCCACAATTGCAAGCAGACGAGGCATCTTAAGAGATATTGTCACAGTGCTCTGAGGCCGGGTGCGCGTGACACCTCCCAAGCGTCAGAAGCATCTTATGCTTCGACAGGGTGAGGACAGCAAAATCAGTCTCACTAATAGAACATAGCTAGTTATGGTACTTCCAGGAATACCATGACCCCTCAACTAGGGAAATCTTAGCAAGGCAACAAGGAAAGCAACACAACGACGAAGCAATTGTATGGAGCTGAGTAGATGATTGTTAATGATTAGGCTATACCATATATGGTGAGAGGTACGATTATTTTTAATTATACCCTCATGAAAGTGTTGTTTGATACTAGTGCATCACACTCCTTCATTGCTTCTCGTGCTGTTGACTTGCTATGTTTAAAACTTGAAATGATGCCTTCTGTATTGAAACTAAAAACTCATCTTGGTGAAAGAGAATGTCAAGCCTTAGTGTGTCGATCATGTGCTATAATTTTTGATGGAGCCGAGCTGGAATGGGACTTCTCCATGTTGGATATGGATGTCTATGATGTAATCCTAGGAATGGATTGGTTGACAAGGTTCAAGGCTTACATCGACTGTTATAGGAGAATGGTTAGTTTCACGACTGAGGAGGGAATCGACCATCTCTTTAGAGGAGAAAGGAGAGTAAAGAAGGGTGAAAAGAGCTTGTTGGAACCAATGGTGGGAATGATTTCTTACCAATCAACAGCTTTGACTTTGGCATCATTGGAAGAGATCGCAGAAAATAGTTTTCCAGTTGTGGTGGATCAATTTCCTGATGTTTTTCCTAAAAACATCTTATGGTTACCACCTGTAAGAGAAGTGGAGTTTACAATTGATCTCCTTCTAGGGACCAGTACTATCTCACTTACATCTTATAGGATGGTATCAATAGAGTTATGATAATTGAAAGTGTAGTTAGATGAGCTGGAAAGCAAGGTTTCATTCGGCCAAGCGTGTCTCCGTGGGCAGCACCAGTTTTGTTTGTAAAGAAAGCAGATGGAAATTTGAGGCCGTGTGTGGATTATTGTAAACTTAACCAAGTTACGATAAAGAACAGATATCAAATTCCACGCATTGTGACCTGTTTGATCAATTGAGGGGAGCTCAGTGGTTCTCAAAAATTGACTTGCGGTCAGGATATCACCAGTTGCGAGTTCAGAAGAGGATATTCCGAAGACAACATTCAGAAGCAGATACGGACACTACAAATATGTATTCATGCCTTTTGGTCTTACGAATGGACCAATAGTCTTTATGGAATTGATGAATCATATATTTCAGTGATATCTGGATTCTTTTATTGTGGTATTTGTGGACGACATATCGGTGTATTCAAGAACAAGATCTGAGCATGAGAAAAACTTGACGATAGTGTTAGAAATATTGGGATACCATCAGTTGTATTCCAAATTATCAAAGTGTGATTTTTGGATACAAGAGGTACACTTTCTGGGCCATGCTATTTCTGAGAAAGGTGTTTTAGTGGATCCAGAAAAGATAGAAGCAGTTTTTTCTTGGCAATCAACGAAGAATGTCTTTGAAATACGAAGCTTTCTTGGTCTAGCTGGTTATTACCAATGCTTTGTCCGTGACTTCTCATGACTAGCTTCTCCTATGACAGCGTTGACAAAGAATAACAATGCATTTAAATGGACTGAATAATTTCATAGATCTTTTCAAGATTTGAAAGTTCTCCTTACATCAACACCCATCTTGATTCTGCCAGAATCAGTACAGGGGTATGTGGTGTATTGTGATGCTTCGGGAATAGGTTTGGGTTGTGTCCTCATTCAAGGAGACCATGTGGTTTCTTATGGCTCAAGGCAGTTGAGGGTGCATGAGAAAAATTACCCAACACGATTTGGAGTTGGCTTCGGTCGTCCATGCTTTGAAAACATGGAGACATTATCTATTTGGTGAGAAATTTACTGTGTTTATAGATAAAAAAAGCTTGAAACACATTTTATCACAGTGATATTTGAATATGAGGCAGAGGATATGGATAGAGTATCTTCAAATGTTTGAATTTGACATAATGTATACACTGGGTAAGGGCAATTCGGTGGCCGACGCATTAAGCAGGAAGTCGTATGATTAGTTGGAAAAGGAAGCTTCAGATGAGTGGCAGTTGATGTCGGTCCTAGACGACATGCATATAGAATGTGAAGATCGCGGTGATGTTGTGGTTTTCTTTTTAGTTGCGCTTGTTTCTGATTTGGTGGAGATAGTAAAGGAGGCACATGCATCTGATGTAGACTGTGTTGCAATGAGTTCAAAACTCAATGGTGGGGAGACCATTGAGGGATGAAAGCTAAATGGGAGTTCAGTTTTACAGTTTCGAGATCAGATGGTTGTACCTTTAGCTGCTCAGGAACAACACTTTCATGCTTACCACCATTCAAGATGGGTTGTACATACACGTACATAAAAGATGTATAAGGCATTGAAGGCGCAGTTTTGGTGGAGCGGCATGAAGTGGAAGGTAGCTGTATTAGTTTCAAGGTGTTTAACTTGTTAGCAAGTTAAAGCAGAACATCAACAACCAGCTGGTATGATACAATCTTTACCTATCCCAGTGTGGAAATGGGATTAGATAGCAATGGATTTTGTTACAGGTCTTCCAAGAATGGTCCGGAAACACGATTCCATTTGGGTTATAGTGGATCGTCTAACCAAGTTGGCCCATTTCATCCCGATTTGTGAAACTCATACGGTGGAAGATATTTTAAAAATCTATATCCGGGAAGTGGTAAAGAGACATGGTGTACCGGTTTCTATCATCTCAGATAGAGATCCAAGTTTTACATCTCATTTCTGAAAATCCTTATAACAAGCCCTTGGGACTCAGTTGACTATGAGCACGGTGTATCATCCTCAGATGGATGTGAAATCCGAGAGGACGATACAGACATTGGAAGACATGTCTTAGGCTTGTGTAATGGACTTTGGTGGCTCATAGGAGGAGCATATACCCTTAGTGGAGTTCTCACACAATAACAGTTATCAGGCCTCGATATGCATGGCTCCATTTGAAGCATTGTATGAGCGTCCTTGTCGTTCTCCACTTTGTTGGGTGGAAACAGGTGAGACTTCACTAGTTGGGACGAGCATCGTCCAAGAAACAACAGAGAATATCCATTTGATTAGGAAGAGGATGGAGACGTATTAGATTCATCAGAAATCTTATGCGGATCATCGCCGAAGACCGTTGTCGTTTGTGGTGAGTGATCATGTCTTTTTGAGAATCTCTCCAAGGCTTAAACAACGTCATTTTGAGAAGTAGGGAAAATTATCTCCTCGATATATAGGCCATTTTGAGATACTGGAATGGGTTGGCGAGGTGGCGTATTGGTTGGAATTAACACAACAGTTTAGTGCAGTGCATAATGTGTTCCATGTATCTCAGTTAAAGAAGTATCAAACTGATCCTGACCATGTGATCAGATGGGATCACGTTGACCTAGAGTCGGATGCTTCATTGATACATATCCTGTTATAGATAGTGGATAGGCAAGAGAAAGTCTTTCATGGAAAAATCATCGGTCTAGTGCAGGTTTTATGGAAGCATGGTCAGATTTAGGAAGAGACTTGGGAACGTGAGAAAGAGATGAAAGAGGAGTGGCTAGAACTCTTTCAGGCAAGAGATGGTTTTCTACTTTCCGAGGATGGAAATTCCAATGGTGGGGAGAATTTAGTACCCCCGGTTTCTGGTATATAACCCTTACTTGATGCTTTTATTGGTTTTAAAGTTAAGTGTGTTGAATGGGAGAGTCAGGAGAACTTGGAAGGATGTTTTGAGGCAAAGGGGAAGTCGCACGAGAGGCGCACGGTTTGTCTAAACCGTGCGGGAAAACCATGCTCAGTGGGTCTTGGAGGCAGTGGCTTCCGCACGGTTTGTCTAACTATGTGGCCAAACTGTACGAGAAGGGTGGCCGAGGCAGAAGCTAATGCATAGTTAGCGCACGGTTTGTCAAACCGTGCATACTAACCGTGCAGTCACTTAAAGTTAGATCCTAAAATTGTGGATCTAACTCGTTTTGCCTTTAATTGCCTTATTTAAACCTCCTAAGCGACCCTAACTTAGGATTACTCTCCCTTGAAGGTTGGAAGACTTCTACCAAGCGTTCCAGAGGCGATTTGAAGGCTTCTCTTGGAGAATCAAAGCTGAATTCTTAAGGTATTTGATCGTTCTTTATCGGTTTCTTAGATCTACTTAGATCTACTTCTCCTCTTCTCTCGTTTTCTTAGATCTACGCCCATTATGGGTAGATCTAAGGGTGTGGATGCCAAATATGACAATATTTGGTCTTGGTTTTGTAGGAGAATATATCTAAGGAGAGTTTTTGGAGTTTTGACCCGGTGTTCTTGAGCGTTCTTCGTCCGTGGCTTGGTTTCACCCAATTTGTTGAGATAGGTGGCTTCACTCTCGATTCCTATTTCTTAGAACTTGAAGTCTTAGTTTCAATTTGTTTTCCTTGATTTAAATGGTTTGTTTATCTATTGTGAAAGAATGGTTGAGACCCCTTTTTAGTAACGGGTGATGGAAATTGTGTGTTTTTGGAAAGTGGTTCTTGAAGGAAATTTAAAATGGTAATTTTAAATAAGCTATGGTTTTGCTGCTGAAAAGAAATGGTTTTCAATAAAAAGGGTGATGATTTATTGAAAGGTTTTGAACACACTTGGTTTTCAGCATGGATTTGCATGGGTTGTGGTGTGTGTTCAATGCATTAGGATGGATAAGGGCGAGAAGTCCCCCCATCAAAAGGTTGGGATGGATAAGGGCGAGAAGTCCCCCCATCATTAGGTTGGGACGGATAGGGTTGTGAAGTACCCCAGTCAAGGTAGTCCACTAAGTGACGTCTTAGTGGAAGGATAACTCACCACTCGCGATTATAGGGAGGTCCAGGTTGCATGCATGGTTGGTTGTGTGGATTGGTGAAATGGAACGAATGTGCCAAATGGAAGTGTGGATAGAATTGGGAACTTTGCTTGATTTATTTTCTTGAAAAAGATGTGTTCTGTTGGAAAATAATGTTGACATGGCACTTTTTATATTGTGAACTATTTTTTTAATTGTTTTATATAAATTGTTTTATATAAATGTGATAACATGTTTTATCCTAGAGGCATGGGTTGGGAAGTCATCGGGGAAAACCTACTGAGTTTCATCACTCACCCCCTGCTTTAGCATGTTGGTGATTTTGAAGATGTTATGTACCGGGATATTGAAAAAGGTAAAGTGTCACATGTTTAGAGCACTACTTCGTGATACTTGGGATGGTTCTTGATGTTGGAGCTTGGAGTTTGTGGAGCATGGTGTTGGGTTGTTGTCTTGTAGTCTTTGAGCTGTCTTTCCGCTGTTTACTCTGATGTTTTAGTGTTAGTTTACGCTGTAGTACTTTTGGTGGGTTTTGATAAAATAAATGGTTTAGTTGTCTTAGTTTTTATCATGCATCATTTAGTGTATTTTTTTGGTTATGTTTATTGGATCTGTGGTACGTTCGTAAAGGGTAAATCTTCCCCCACCGGATTTGAAACCCTTCGGCATTTATTGCCAGCCTTTGGAGCCTTGGAGATGTCTCTTAAGGCCAAGTAATGACTCGTTGCACTCTCAAGCCAATGGGAATTGGTAGTTCATTACAAATATGGTTCTTCGATTACATCCCTCATTATTTTAAACTATTGGGGGCTAGGCACCCAATACAAGAATGATTTCTTACATAAAAAAATTTGTCAGAACAACATGGACATAATTACGGTTTGGGAACATAAATAGTCTCAATACAGGTTAGTAGAGTTTTCCTGTATTCTAGGAGTTTAGGGATACATTCATGATAACCCCTTAAATGGTCACATATGAATATTTTAGAAAATCGGTGTTTCAGTTGATAAGGTGGATGCTTATAATCTGGTCATAATGGTTAAATGTAGCACTGAGAAGTATTCCTTCTTTTTATCTTCTGTCTATGCCAAATTTGAGGTGCTGAAAAGAGAGTAGCTATGGAGTGGGCTCAATCACTTCAAAAAATGAGATGCAACATGGTTTATTGGTGGTAATTTTAATGTAATTCTAGGGAAAAAGGGGGTTGTGAGTACCTAGGGAAGGCTTATAAGGATTTTTAGATTTTATTTCCTACTTTGGAATCACAGAAATGGGGTTTGAAGGTGATAATATCACCTAGTTTAATTACTATAAGGGGGTAGGAGGATGTGGTTATGGCTGGATAGATGCTTTTATAATCTTCCAGGCATCTCCTAATTTCTCAATGCTACATTTATCCACCTTGTAAGAGAAATCTATGATCACTATCCACTTTACATCATCCTTTTTCAAGTAATGCAGGGACATATCATTTCTTCTTCTCAAATTGGTGGCCATCCGAGCCTACCATCCTCCTGGTGGTTTAGTTGTCCTGGGAGAAACCCATGTAGGGGTTTCATGGGTTTTCCTTCAAAACAAAATTAGGTTCCTATAAGGTTACCTGCATTCATGGAATAATATCAAGCCTTCTTACTATCTTGGTTTGGACTCTTTGAAGTCAAACATTGATAAAATGGAGTCTCAACTTGAGAATCCATTGGAAGATGACATCTTCGAGCTGTTAGACCATAAGAAAATTTAGCTGGAATAGATTCTTATGGACCAAGAGAGGGATTACTGAGAAAACTCTAGGGCAACATGGATTAGTAAGGGAGATCACAATATGTAATTATTCCATTCATGTATCTAAGAGATGATGTATCTAACGAAGACCAGCATTAATATGGATGATGAATCTTACACCAACGACCCAAGGGTGGTGGGAGGTATGGAAGTTGATTTCTTTAAATCCTTTCTTGTTTATATTAACCATGGTTTGTAAAATGGATACCCAAAGGATGATTCTACCCTCACCAATTCCATTCATTGAGTTTTTACCCAACATATCAACTCTATGCTCAGAGGCACACCACATGAAAATTAAATTTGGGATGTTGTCGAGTCCTTCAATCTTGATAGTTACCCAGACCCAGATGGGTTCTTAGGTTTATTTTACTTCATGGAATGGGGCATGGTAAATAAGGGACTTGTGGAGTCAACCTAGTACTTGTTCAATAGAGGAGGTCTCCTTTGAGTGTCTTGATATAACACCCTAATTATCATCCCAAAAGTAAAGGATCCAACCTCATTGGGTCAATACAGACCAATAATCATGTGTAACTTCCCTTAAAAAGTGATAGTGATAATCCTAAAAGGAAGGATGAAAACTTTTCTCTAGAATTGGATCATAGGGGAATAACATGGTTTCATCAATGGGTGGAAAATTCAGGGTTCTATCAGTGTTAAAAATTAAATGATAGAAGACATAAAAAAAAAGTATATAGGGTCAAATATTTCCATAAAGGTTGAAATTTAAAAGGTCAATGATAGGATAGAGTGGAACTTCATCCTTAGAGTGATAGGATAAATGGGATTCTCAGATTTGGTGATTGATATTTTTCTTCAGGTACTATATATCTACTTGGTTGTTGATATCTTTCATGGTAATGTAGTGCAGATTCATGAAATCGGTCTGGGGTCTGAGGCAACAGGACCCACTCTCCTCTAGCTTGTTTATATTGGCATAATATTCCCTCAATAAGCATATTAACTCTTCTATATATATTTAAGAACCTGGATCTTCATTTCAAGTATGGATATTGATTTCAGGTGTTTTTAGAAAACGAGGAGAATTTGGAAATTTTCTAAGTACACGTCACGTACTTCTGAGTACACACCATGGACCCTGTTACCACATACAGCTGTGTCTTAGGTGTGTAATGACCAATACATGGATGCGTGGGATGACTTGGTAGACTAATAATGTCGGGGGCCAGTTAAGGAAAATAGACGATGCGTTTATTAACAGTACATGCAATGTACTTTTTATTTTATTTGACTAATTGGACTGGGGTTGCATCTAATCCCCAAAAATGTCTTCTTCTGACCGTGCCTTGTGAAGGAGCATCTAGAATCACCGATTATTCTCTAAGCCACCATTTCCCCGTACAAGGTCCGATCTGATATCTGGAGGGTGCATTGGAATTCCATCGGCGAGTCCTTACTTCTTTTGGAGCCTCTCCTCCTGATTCCTCTTCTTTCGGGAGTTATTAAAGGTTGAATGTTTTTGACCTTTTTGTAGATCTATAGTGTTCTAGGACAATTAAAAGGCCTAAATTTGTGATTTTCCATCATATAACATTTAGGTAGGTGGTTTTTTTTCCTTTCATTGGTTGTCTTTGAGTTTTATATGACAAAGTGTTGATTACCCATGTTTCGGGTATTTCGGGTTAAGGAAATTAAACCCTGTTTTATATGATGTAGATTGATTGTTGGACTATGGGTTTTTTGTTTTGTAATTAAGTGAAATTTTAAGTTTAAGGAACACACCATGGGTGCGTTTTCTTTTTTGAATGTTTAGGGCCATTTGGTCCAGGTTGCCTATGAGGAAGACCTTGTTTCCTTGCCTTGATCGATAGGATGGAACATATTGTCTTTTTCTTCTTGTTAAATTCTTGTTATATGCATTGGAATTTTTTATCCATGTAGTAGTTTAGATTACTATGGGTTGCTTGATATCTTATATGCATGATTTAATTGCACAGGGTCATGAGAACCTAGTGTAGTTAGACCATAGGGGGAATTGAAGTTGAGTGCTTCTTCAAAGTGTTTATTATATTTCACACTATGAGACCATAGGGGGGATTGATAGTGAGTGCTACCACAGAGTGTCTATAGTTTACATTACGAGACTATAGGGGGAATTAACATTGATTTCTTTCCTAGAGATTCTATATTTATTATGGAAATACCATAGGGGGAATTGATAGTGAGTGCTTCCTCATAGTTTCTTTGCATTCTTCTTGCATTCCTTGGCCAGAGGGGTTAGACTGTGTGATCTACCCAGAGGATTAATGTATATATCAAGTTTTTGTGATGCGTCTGCCAAGACAAAGCACAAGCTTGGATTTGGTCATGTTAGGTAGTCTTCTAAGATACCTGTTTGTGATTCTTACTTTCTTAAGTGATGAAAATTAAATGCTAATGAATGTAAATGAAAAATATAGGTTTGGTTAATTTTGTGTATTTTTAGTTTCTTTGTTGTATTTCCATTATTACCTGCTATATATACTCACAGACAGTTAGGCACAAATCTTGTAGTGGTTGCCTATTGGGATTCATCTCACACCCTATTTGGGTCATGTTTTTTTGACCCAAATAGATTATATAGTTGCAAGTATAGATAAGGGAAAGTGACCTTCTTCATCAGGTACTTAATTGCTATGGAGCTGGAGAGAATGAGACCAAGCTGATGCTTGCGATGCTGCAAAAGTTTACTTGTTTTATTTTTTACTTTGACTTAGTAATTTATTTATAGATTTGTGACTTGTTTGGATGTTTTCCTAGACATATGTGACATGAATCGTTTATATATGTGATCCAGTTGTTTATTTACTATCAGTCTTCCATTTTTTACTTATTGTATGGTATTACTACTTACGCTATTGTTTACTATTTTCTTCCACTGTGTTACTCTACCAATGAGTTCATAGTTTCCCCACTATCACACCCAAGTCCCTCATTTCTAGTCGGAAGCCTCTGGCATTAAGGGAAATGTTCTTGAGGCCATGTGACCAACCGGGTATGGGGCACCTTTGGACGACACTCAGATTCGAGATGTTATAAAGTGGTATAAGAGGGGGTTCTCTTATACTTTATCTTACTATTTGGAGCCTATAGATAGGGATAAGAAGGAATAGGTAGTTGTTAATAAGCTGTGTTTGGGAGTATCTAACCCATGTATAGGGAAAATCCAATTTACCTCAATTATTGAAATTTTACTGGTTTTTCAATTGCTATAGTTGATTTGATTTTACTGTTGGGTGATTCACAAGATTTATGCTATTATGATTTATATCAATGTGGTTATATTTTTGTTTCAACCTGATGAGATGAGGTTATGCCATCTCATTCATCATATAGGCATTTCTAAAGATCACATGTCATGCATTCTGTCATGCCATTTAGGATGAATTACTAATTGCAGACTATTGTGATAGATGTTGTGCTAGATATGCATGTTGTTGTGATAGATTCTATGATACTGCTATTTTGATAGGGTATTGGTAAATTTAATGTCTCATTTGAATGGGTGCCAAACTTTGGTCCCTGAGGTGTTATGGATTAGAATTTGGTGGATCATATTGAAATTTAACTGAATTCTTCTATGATATGACATGAATATGATTCCACGATTTGATTTGCGGGGAGTATGGACCCCATAGATCATAATTTGGCACTTTAATGCCTGTTTCAATGTTTTTATGGGGTTCTAGAGTAGTTTCTGAGGCTTACTTCTTGGAAAAACCTAGAATACATGGTGTGTGATGATGAATACATGCCATGTATCCTTATGTTCGGGAAGAAAATGTTTTTCTTAAGTACACACCATGTACTTTTTCTAAATGCCGTGTAGATAATAACCGTGTGACTGACCATGTGAGCAGAGGAATGAGAATGGGGAACCTTTTGTAAGACACACCATGTATGTAATGAACACGCCGTGTATCTTTTTACCATGTGACCAACCATATGGGAAGAGACATGGGTTGGAAAATATTTTCT
Source organism: Viscum album (assembly GCA_963277665.1). Taxonomy (NCBI): domain Eukaryota; kingdom Viridiplantae; phylum Streptophyta; class Magnoliopsida; order Santalales; family Viscaceae; genus Viscum; species Viscum album. Next base: position 1,539,226,343 of record OY728125.1, on the reverse strand, counting down.
TGAACATGCTGTGTACTAGGCATACACACCGTGTTTTGGTGATCTATGTATCCAGCCGTGTGACCAATTAAAAAGGTCGGTGAAATCCTTTTAGTATACTCCATGTCTGTTATATACATGCTATGTAGTTTTATTCTAAGAGAACTGTGTAGTTCTAGCCATGTAGAAGTACTCAGGAAGGAGGGAACATTCAAGTACACGCTGTGTCTCAAGGATAACATGTCGTGTGTATAGGGTGTTACATGACCAGGTTTGGTATAATTACATGCCCATGTAAAGGATTTAGGGAACACACTGTGTAGAGTGCATACATTCTGTGCAACCATATTTTGAAAAACTTGAATGATTTTCCTTCTCTGTTCCATTTTTCACTTCTAAGTTGTTGTTTCTTTAATCTTGTGATGAGGTTTGCACTTGACCTTGCAGAGTCATGCCACCTATACGTCCTTCAATTTTACGCCGTGTTTAGGGTGATGGTCAGACACCAGAAATGATAGACCAAGGAATACTAGAAGATCCTCCCTCCTTACCCTTCATGGAACCGACCATCATTTCGGATACAGGTCATGATTCACAGTTCCGAGAAGGCTTCATGAGGATAACATATACTTTCCATGAATCACTGAATCCTACCCCATCTATGGAAGAGTTTATGTGGGTTTTTTAGCAGCATCCTCCTCCCACTTTCTTAGGGGATGAAGGACCTCAGGCTGTAGATTCATGGTTTGAATCCATTCTTTCTATCTTTGAGAATTTGGAGAAACCTCTTGAGAGGAGGGTGAAGCTTGCGACATACATGCTTTGGGATTCTTGCAAGAGATGGTGGGATGTGATATCACAGGTGAGATGCCAGTGGGTTATGGTTTGGAATGAGTTACTAAGGACCTTTTATGACTACTTCTACTCAGAGACCTTGAAGGCCAACTGATCCCAAGAGTTCATGAGTTTCGAGTAGGTTACTCTCTCAGTAATGGATTATTATTCTTACTTAATAGAGCTGTAGTGCTTTACACCCATTTTGGGGGGTAATGATTTATTTATAGAGAGAAAGTTTTAGGATGGTATCAGGTATGAAATCTGATCTTAGGTGAAAATCTTCAGGTTGACTTCCATATCTTCTATAGTCAACTAGGCACTGATCACCAAGTGCAACTTGAGGGATTCTGGAGCTCTGGTCCAGGGTGATTCAGCATCCAGAGTTGGTACTCTTCCAACTGACAACATGAAGTTTTGTAGGGAGTCTATGTGTGGATATCTGAGTAAGAGAGATTTTCCTTCAGGTAGCTAGGTAGTGTGCTGCCAGTGCGGGAAGGGTGAACATAAGAAACCTTAGTTCTTGAGAGACCCAGTTGAGTGCTGATATTACGACAAAATAGGACATCTTCAGCGTTTCTACAATGCCCACCTTCTAGCATCTAGTGAGGGAGGATCTATTTTGACTCCTCGTACCAGAGTAGGAACACCAGTCCCACATCATACTGGGGGTTGGAGTTCTTCAGGCTGTTCAGGATGAGGTGGTGGTCATGGTCATAGTGGTCAGTCATAGGGTTTTTGACAGCCGTAGGGTGGATCATATCAGGGATCTTAGATGGCTTCATAGGGCTGCGGTGTAGGTTAGGATTTTGTGCTAGATATGATCTACCAGGAACAGGATCTCAGACCCTCTACGGTTAGAGGTACTATTTTGGTTGCCTCAGTTTTAGATTATTCTCTTTTCGATATAGGGGAATCATATAGCTTTATATCTGTGCCTGTTGTAGAGATCCTTAGGAACTGTATCTTTACTTTTGCTAATATCATGACACTGTATAGTCTGTTTTTTTAAAGGCAATGTCTTGGTCAAAGACCAAGACCTAAAATAAAATATAAATGGAGGAAAGATTACAAGGGTCTGAAGGAGGAAATTTTATTATAATAGTTTTCATGATAAGGAAGGAGTTCAACTAGTAAATCATCACACCACGTAATGTCCTGGTTGATACCCTTGTTGGCAAGCATCAGCCACTATGTTTTCTTCACGATAGGTATGGGTGGCAATGTAGTTGATCTCCTGGAGCGAGATAAGACAATTCTTCCATCGCACGGTGAGAGACCAAGCAAGGTGAACCATACCATTCCAAATATCTTGGATAATGGTTGTGGAATCACTTTCAATCCAAATATTATTCCAACCTTTTCTCTTAACAAAGTTTATCGCATGGATCACTACCATCATCTCAGCTTCCAGGGTGGAGGCAGATCCATATCCACCAAAGAAGCAGCCATGAAAGTGACCTAGAGAGTCTCTGAAGATGGCCCCATAGCCCACAGGACCTATATTTCCCTTAGAGGCACCATCAACATTGATTTTTATCCATCCAGGAACCGTAGCATGCTAGAACACTTCAATGTAGCACTTCGGTTGATTGTAGATCCTGTTGATTCTAAGCCGACGAAGGATGACAAAGCCATCAACCGAGTTAGCGCATGAGTCTTTCTGAAGGGTGGACGCATCCCTGATAGCAATAAGGATCCTCGCCCGACCTTCATTAAGATCGAGAGATGCACTTTTGTGGATAATAGCATTTCTATCATACCAGATAATGTGGAGGAGCTCTGCAATGGCGGATAGAAAGAGATTTATAATCTGAGGAGAAAGGTCCATATCCACACAACATTTGAGTAAAGAACAAATAGTGTCAGCATGTAACCATCTGCAATAAAAAATGTCAGTAACAAAGTCCCAAAGAGCAGCGTCTGTGGAACAAGAGAGAAATAAGTAATTGATGTCCTCCCTATGTCGATGACATAGGTGACATCTAGAACTGAGTTGGACACCAAAGGATTAATGGAAAACCTCCGTAGGAAGGCGCATGTGAGAAATATTCCAGAAAATATTAAGTCTAGAAGGTTTGATCCAAGGTTTATCAAAAGGCATCAACCAAGAAAAGTTAAATTCAGAGGAAGAGAACATATTCTTATAGTAAGATTTGGAATCAAGTATCCCATTGTGCGTGGGTTCCCAAATAAGACTGTCCTCATCATTCAAGAAGGTATAGCCATCAACGACATGTTTGATATGATCAGGGAGGTCTAAGTGAGGGGAATGAATTACTTCCTTTATGGTACAATTTATAGAGTCTGACACAATGTTTTCATGAAGCATCGAATGAGGGGAACACCAGGCCACTTGTCAAGCCAGAATTTCAAATTTGACTCAGAGTTAACCATCCATCTGGAGTTGTTCACGATATTGACATAGGAGTTTATGATGGATATCCAGAGGGAAGAATTAACATAACTAAAGTTATGGAGTTTGAGATTTTCCAGGAAACGATTTTTAAGGAAAGAAATAGAGTCAGCGTTGTTGTTTATTAAGTTCCAAGTGAGTCTGGCCTGGAGGGCTTCATTAAAATATTTGAGGTTTTTTATTCCAAGCCCTCCTTTCTCGAGGGGTTTGCAGCAGGTGGACCAGGGAACTGTGACAAGCTTCCTAGCAAGGATACTTCCCGTCCAAATAAAGTTCTTAATATAGGTATTGATTTTCTTAAGGAGACTGGCAGGCCATCTATAAATCACCAGTGAATAAACCATTTTAGAGACAATAGAGGCTTTCACCAGGCAGATTTTACCAGCCATAGAAAGATATTTTCTTTTCCAAGAAGAAATCTGATTAATGATTTGATCTGATAGGTCATCAAAATACAAATCTCTAGGTCTACCCCAAAATATGGGAACACCCAGGTAAGTAAAAGGAATGGACCCTTATTTGATACCAAGACTCTCGATGATGTAAATTTTTCTAGAAGTAGGGAAACTTTTTCCAAAGAAGATAAACGATTGGATCCAACTGATGGATTGACCTGAGATCTCTTCATAGTGATATAAGGCAGCTTTGAGATTATTGATGTTGCATTTTCCACCATTAAATAATAGAATAATTTCATCCACATAAAGGAGATGAGTCGGAACATTAAGGTTTTAGGAAACTTGGATGGGATTAATTTTGTTATGATTCACAAGAGAGGTGAGGAGACAACTTAGGTAATCCTTTGATATGGCAAAAAGAATGGCAGAGAGGGGGTCCCCTTGTTGTACTCCTTTTGAAAAATTTGAAATATCCCTTAGGGGAACCATTAATAAGGATGGAAATAGTGGCCAAATTAAAAAGAGATTTAATCCTGCTAATAAAAACCTCATTGAATCCAAAACCCCATAGGACTCTGAAAATGAAACCCCAGTCAATAGTATCAAAAGATTTCCTAATGTCAAGCTTAATAGAAATGTTGCATCCTCTGGAGTTTTTATTTAGAGCATTGGTGGATTCTGAAGCAAGGAAGATGTTGTCCTGAATAGATCGCCCCTTGATGAAACCAAATTGGTTCCAAGATATAATTTTGTTGCACAAAGAGGAGAGACTATTATCCAAGAGCTTGGTAATAATTTTATAAAGGGAGTTGATAATAGAAATAGGCCGAAATAGGCGAACTTTAGAGGCATTGGGCACCTTAGGGATTAAGATAAGTAATTGAGCATTGATACCATAAGGAAGGGACCCATTAGTGAAAAACGTCTTGACAAGTTTACAAACGTATTTATGAATAACATCCCAGTGATGTTGGTAGAATCCATTGTTGAAACCGTCAGGTCCTGGAGCACTGTCAATGTTGAGGCTAAAGACAGTGTCCTTAATCTCATGATCAAGGGTGTGCTTAGGAGAAAGTTGTTGTCTTCCTCCTGGACTAGGGACGGGATGATCCCGAGGAGGAGGTCCTTGTTAATTCATGCCCCATTGAAGATATTCTCAAAGTAAGAAACCACATGATTAGAAATGGAGGCCTAAAAGTCCAAGAGGAGGTCATTGTCTTTTAAAAAGGAAAGCGGGCGAGAGACTTTCCTAACCCTCTGAAGGGTATTATAGAATTTAGTGTTACAGTCGCTATCAGAGAGCCACTTAGTTTTGAAAACTTTTTTTCGGATGTTATCCTTGAGAGATGACAAGGAGCTGAGCTTCATAGATATGTTGACCACATGTTGTGGATCAGAGGAGAAGTCAGAATGGGTGTCATTATTTTTGAATTTGGTTGAGCTCAGTCTCGAGAGTGGATATGTCCTTATCAATTTGTTTCACTTTAGAATTACACCAACATTTGAGATGAAGTTTGAGATGTTTGAGTTTTATAATACAAGCAAAGGTATCTGAGTGATGACTCATCGAATTCCAGCAATTTTGAATAATCTTATTACACTCTGAGTCTCCTAACCAAGAATTATTAAATTTAAAGGGAATACTGGGCTTGTCACGTTTTGAGTGAAAGCTCGCCAAAACAGGATGATGGTCCGAGCAAAGTCTATGTAAGGTGATGCTAGAAATGTTGTCCCAGGAATCGAGCGCCAGTAGGTTCACAAAGGCTCTATCCAGTTTACTAGCAACCATTCTATTGTAATTCCTTCTATACCAAGTAAACTTGGCACCAGTTAGATTAACTTCAAACAGATTGCAGTCGTCAATAGAGGATCAGAACTCTCTAGAAGAGATTTGAGAATGAGAAGGGACAAGTTTTTCACTAGGGGAAAGGATGACATTAAAACCTCCTATCACTAACCAGGGGTCAGAGAGAGAATTAGCTAGGTGTAACAGGTCATTCCAAAGGGTCCTGCGATCCTGGTAGCGATTATTAACATAGAAAAAAGTGCAGTACATATGTCGATTATCAAAAACATAATCACAGGTGAGGATTTGATCATAAGAATTGTGAATTTTAACATCATTCAAAGAATAGTGATAAAAAATACATAGGTATAAAACCATATAACTACTATTGAAAGCACCTAAAAAGTTGTAACCAGAAGAAGAAAGATGCATGAAATTCAAAGAAAAGTTGATTTTTGGTTCCGCAAGAGCAAAAAGTTTTGGTTTATGAGTCAAGATAGTTCTTTTTAGGATAGAAATAGTGCCAGAGTTATCTATACCCTGAAAATTCCAAAAGATAACATCCATTAAAACCTGTGTTTGGAGCCATGGCTCCTGTTTTTCTTCTTGGATCCACTCGAGCCTTTGTTCCTCTTCAATCTCTAAATATTTGAAGGAGAGGCCAGAGTAGTCTTCAAAACCTGTTTTCTCATTGGGGAATCAGACAAAAGGTTAGAAACATCTGTGATAACACTTTCATTCATGCTGGGGGAAGATTTAGTGACTTTATCATTGGACCTGGAAGGATCAACAATCTCGAGTGGAGTTCGAGACTGAGGAACAAAAGACAAAGTAGGAGCAGCCTGCTTTTCTACTGTCCCTGTCAACTCTAAATCAGTGTCCTTATTAATCTGGGCAGGTGATATGATGCTCAAGGAAGAATTATGGAGTTCAGCGCATTTAATAGAATCTATTGAATCATTATAATCTGAGAGAGTCATACATTGAGGGGCAGTCTGGATAGAGAGCGTGAAAGGGCCTTTTACAGGAGCAGCTACCTGTGGTTCTGTAACCACTGGAGCTACACTAGAAGAGGAATCCCTTGGAGTGGGCATGGAAATGCCATCCGCAAGAGTATCTTCCATTAAATTTTAATTCTCTGAGACAACATGTGAGTCCTTGGTCACCCTTGGAGTGAGGGTGGGTTCATTGATCACTAAATCATGCTCAGTCTGCTCTTGAACCATCGTAACAGCAGCATCCTTCGAAGGACATTGAAAGGGGAGTTCGCAAACATTCAGAATTGCAGGCTTAAATTCAGCATTCTCCTCGGCTTCAACCTGTTCAGCCCAGGTAACACCCGAGATCTCGCCCTGTAGGTTGATCCTCTTGACCCAAACCTCTGAGCACTTTTTGTGAGCTTCAGGAATAGTCGTAGTCGAGGCTTTATTCTTCTTATTACCATTAACTTACATCCATCCATCATCGATAGGATGTGAAACTTGGATTTGAACCACTTGACATTTTCAAATGGAGTGGCCAACAATCTTACAGAACTCGCAGTATGGAGGCATTCGTTCAGTTTCAACACGAATCTCAGTTTTCAACTAGTTTTCAGTAAAAGCAATGACATTCGGGACCTTTTTAGAGATATTGAATTCGACCATAACCCTCACATATAGACCGATATCAGCATTCAAAGTATGTTGATCGATTTTAAGCGGTGTACCTATGCAAGAAGCAATGTCGTTGAGGATTTTTGGATGCCAAAAATACCAACCGAACCCGTGAATATGCACCCAAATATGAACCATGGAATTTCTTTCCATATTTGGGTTGTAACTATAGTCCCACTCGGAGATGCGAAGAACCCCAGGTTTTAGTTGCAGGTTGCCTAACCTCCAGACTTGATCGAGCACTTCTTGTGATTTTAGCAGTATGTGGAAATACCCTTTGCTGATGGGACCTTTATGTCTTAGAGATGATGGGTTATGATTTAATTCTAAGAATGGACTGGTTAGTTCCCTTCCAGGACTTCATTGACTGCTATCACTGTAGGGTGATTTTCACATCACCAGAGGGCAGATTATTTCTATATAAGAGAGACTAGGATGTTTAGGTGAGAAGAGATGGACCCGAGCATTATGGGTTAAGAGGTGTTATAGCCTAGATTTCTAGTCTGTATCTTGATGAACAATGGAATTCACGAAAATATTTTCCTCCAATGTTCGATCATTTTCCAGATGTTTTTCCAAATAATTTTTTAGGTTTTCCACTGGAGTGAAAGGTAGAATTTTCTATTGATCTTGTGCTAGGTGTAGAACTAGTGTCCATTCCTCCTTATTGGATGGATACACCAGAGTTACAGGATCTCAAGAAGCAGATATAGGAGTTACAAGAAAAGGGTTTCATCTGACCTAGTATTTCTCCTTGGGGTTTGGCTATCCTATTTATAAAGAAGGTGGATGTTACCCTCAGAATTTGTGTGGATTATTGAAAGATAAGATTATTGATGGTCATGAACTGATATCCTTTACCAAGGATTGATAGTCTATTTGATCATCTTCGAGGAGCCTGGGTGTTCTCAAAGATTGACTTGAGATCCGGTTATCAACAGTTGCACATTAGACAATTCGATATACCTCTTATAGACTTTTGAAGCAGGTATGGTCTATAGGAGTATGTGGCTATGTCGTTTCGTCTCGCGAACATGCCAAAAATTTTCATGGAACTGATGAACCGAGTGTTCCATCCTTGGATTATTTTGTGGTAGTATTCGTGGATGATATCTTGGTGTACTCTCACACTTGACACAACCATGACACACATCTTGATATCATTTTGAGTACACTGAGAGATCATTAGTTATATCCTAAGCTCTCAAAATTTCACTTTTGGATGGACTAGATTCACTTCTTGGGTCATGTTATATTAGATACATGAGTATCAATAGACCCATAGAAAGTGAGAGAAGTAGTTTCCTAGGAGCAACTGAAGAACATCTTTGAGTTATAGAGTTTTCTAGGGCTGGATGGTTACTACATGTGCTTTATAAAGGAATTTTTACACTTATCAGCACCACTGATGGGCCTAACTAAGTAGGGGGAGAATTACTCATGGATAGATTCTTGTGAGTCAGAATTTCAGGAGCTGAAGGGGAGGTTGAATTCCACACAGATACTGATTTTTCTAGAGTAAGGAAAAATTAATACCGTTTACTATGATGCATTAGGTATCGGGCTTGGAGAAGTTCTTATGAAGGTGGATCATGTAGTTGCATATGGATCTCGGAAGTTGAGGCCACATGAGTGGAATTATCCTACACACAATCTCGAGTTAGCTATATTTTTTCATGCCTTGTGCTGTTGGAGACATTATATTTTAGGAGAGACTTTTTTTGTGTATACTGACCATAAAATACTCAAGTATATCTTTAATCATCATGATATGAATTTGGGATAGTGAAGGTGGGTTGATTACCTTCAGTCTTTTGACTTTGATCTTGCCTATATGCATGGAAAAGGAAATGCAGTGGTAGATGCATTGAGCAGGAGGACTCAGATACAGTTTTTTCGGGAGGCCAGTAGTGAGTGGCATCTTATGGATCTATTCTATGAGATTAATTTTGAGGTGAATGATAGACAGTGGTATATGTTTCTTTCTTCTATAGATATTATATACTCTACTTGATCGAGTGCGAAGAAGGAAACTATCAGATTCTGAGGGCCTAGTCCTATGAGAGAGTTTGTCAGGAGAGGACCCTACTCCTAGGTGGACCGTAGGCGATGACGAGTTCATGCGATTTCATGGAAGCGTATGGGTATCAGTAGAAATACATGAAGAGTTGATGCACAATTTTCATTCCTCACCATGGGAAGTTCATCCTGGTGTCACCAAGATGTATTGAGATTTACACCATAATTATTGGTGGCCAAGTATGAAGAGGTATGTTTCTGGTTTTCTTATGAGATGTTCTCCCTATCAGTAGGTGAAGGCAGAGCATCATCGACCAGTAGGGATTTTACAGAAGTTACCCATTCCTGAGTGGAAGTGGAATGATGTCACGATGTATTTCATGATAGGTTTACCAAGGTCTCCTCGAGGGAATGATGAAGTTTAGGTTGTTATTGACAAAATCACAAATATTTCACACTTATTATCAATCAAGGAGACCTTCAGTGTTGATGAGAATAGAAGGTTTTACATATAAGAGATTGTACGGTTGCATGGGATTATGTACTCTATCGTTTTAGACAGAGACACCCATTTTACTTCTCATGACTTGAAGGGAATATATAGGGATTTGGGTATATAGGTACTTCTGAGTACAAATTACCATCCCCAGATATATATCTAGTCTGATCATATGATTTAGGTTTTGGAGGACATGCTTCAAGAATGTGTCCTATATTTCTGGGGTTCTTGGTAGAGACACATACCCCTAGTGGATTTTTCCTACAATAATAGTTTTCAGGCAATGATTTATATGAAACCATATGAGTCTTTGTACGGTTGGCCATTCCGATCACCCCTATGTTGGTTGGAGGTAGGAGAGGAAACTATTCTAGGAACTCGTCTTGTCCAATAGACCACTGAGTAGGTGGAGTTTATTTAGAAGAGGATGGCTACTGCACAGTCTCGACAAAAGTCTTATGCTGATCGATGAAGACAACCTATGAAGTTCGAGGTCAGAGACCAGGTTTTCCTAGGTGTCACAACGAGGTTGGGTCATAGGAGGATCAGGATATAGAGAAATCTTTCACTGAGATACATTGGGCCATTTGAGGTCTTGGAGAGAGTCGAGCTAGTTTCCTATCTGCTGCTGTTACCTCAGACGTACCGGGCTATGCATGACGTCTTCCATGTTTCTCAGCTACGACATTACTTCTTAGAACCGTCTCATGTTTTTCTACCGAAGGAGGTTGAGTTGGATGTGGACACATCATTCAAGTAAAAAAATATCTGAATTTTTATCACAACATAAAGGTTCTCTATGGATGGTCTGTTCCTATGGTATAGGTGTTGTGGTAGTACGACCGAGTGCAGGATAAGACTTGGGAGAGGGAGACCGATATGTGATCATAGTGGATAGAGATGTTTAAGGATTATTCTTCACCACCTTTTTAGGGAAATTCAGGGATGAATTTATTTAAGGGGGGAAGTTTGTAAGAACTTGGATCTTCATTTCAGGTATGGATCTTGATTTTGGTTGTTTTTGAGAAAAAGGGGAGAATTTGTAAATTTTCTAAGTACACATCGTGTACTTTTGAGTACATGCTGTGTAACCTATTACCATGTACAACATTTTTTTGGGTGTTTAATGGCCAAGAAATGGCCGTGTGGGGTGACATGTCAGACCAGTAATGTCAGGGGTTGGTTGAGGAAAATACACGACGTGTTCATTAATAGTACACACCATGTACTTTTTCTTTTATTTGACTAATCATACTGGGGTCACATCTAGGCCCTAGTAATGTCTTCTTCTAGACATTCCTCTTTAAGTAACACCCAAAATAAATGATTCTTATCTAAGAAACCATTTCTTTATACAAGGTTTGATTTTATTTTCAGCGGGTGCATTGGAATCCCACCAGTGAGTCCTTCCTTCTTCTAGAGCCTCTATTCCCGACTCATCTTCTTTTTTGAGTTATTCAAGTTTGATTTTTTTTGAAATTTTTATAGATCTATGATATTCCAAGCCGATTAAAGGGCCTATGTTTGAAATTGTTCATCATACAACATATAGGTAGGTGGTTTGTTACATTTCTTTGGTTATATTTGAGTTTTATATGCCAAAGTGCCGATTTCCCATGTTTTGGGTATTTCAGGTAAATGAAATTGATCCCTATTTTATATGACATAGATTTATTGTTGGACTAAGGGTTTTTTTTGTTGTGGAATTATGTGAAACTGAATGTTTAAGGAACACCCCATGGGTGCGTTTACTTGTTTGAATGTTTAGGGCTATTTAGTTTAGGTTACCTATGAGGCAGACCTTGTTTCCATGACTTACTCGATATGATGGAACAAATTGTTTTTTTCTAATTGTTAAATTCTTGTGATATGAATTGGAATTGTTTATCCATGTAGTATTTGAGATTAATTTTGTCTGATTTATATCATATATGCATGATTGAATTGTACAGGTACGTGAGAACCTGGTGTAGTTAGACCACATAGGGAATTGACGTTGAGTGCTTCCTCAGAGTGTCTTTTATATTTCACGCTACGACACCACAAGGGGGGATTAACTATGAGTGCTCCCTCAGAGTGCCTATAATTTACATTAAAAGACCACAAGGGGGAATTGACATTGATTGCTTCCCCATAGAGTCTGTATTTATTGTGGAAATACCATAGGGGGAATTGACTGTGAGTTCTTCCTCTAAGGTTCTTTGCCTTCTTCTTGCATTCCTTGTCTAGAGGGGTTAGACTATATGAGATACCCAGAGGATTAATGTATATATTGAGTGTTTGTGATGTTTCTTCCAATCCAAAGCACAAGATTGGATTCGGTCCAGTTAGGTAGTCTTCTTAGATACCTGTTTGTGATGCTTACTTTCTTAAGTGAGGAGTATTAAATTCTAATGAATGTAAATGGAAACGGTAAGATTGGTTACTTTTGTGTACTCCTAGTTTCTTTGCTGCATTTCCATTATTACATGATATATATACTCACTAAAAGTTAGACACAAATCTTGTGGTGGGTTCCTACTAGGATTCATCTCACACCCTGTTTGGGTCATGTTTTTGGACCTAAACAGATTATATAGTTGCAGGTATAGACAAGGGCAAGTGACCTTCTTCATCAAGTACTTGATTGCTGTGGATCTGAAGAGCATGGGACCAAGCTGATGTTGAGATGCTGCAAGAGTTTACTTGTTTTATTTTATAATTTGGATTAGTATTGTATTTCCATCATTGTGACTTGTTTTGTTATTTTGCTAGACATATGTGACTTGAATCATTTATATATGTGCTCCATTTTTTTATTTACTATCAATCTTCCATTGTTTACTTGTTTATGAGATCACCACTTCTGATACTATTTAATACTTTCTTCCACTATGTTACTCTACAAATGAGGTCATAGTTCCCCCACTATCACACCCAATTCCCTAGATACTTGTTGGAAACCTCTAGCACTTAGGTAAATGTGCTTGAGGCTAAGTGACCAACCGAGTACGGGGCACCTTTGGGCGACACCCAGATCTAGGACATTACAATCTAATCAGAAAATTATTCTTTATAAGAGAATGGGAGGTTCTAATGGAGTTTCCCACATCCTATTTTTGGGTGATATAGTTTTATTTCTAAATGGTATTAGGTGGTCTATTTGATGCTTTAACAATGTCTTAAATGAGTACTGTGGATGGTGTGAGAAAACTGATTATTGTGATAAAGGTACTGTTCATGTGCCATCTCACTGCTCACCAAGGAATGCCAAGGTGATTGAAGAATGTTTGGGATTTCACAGAAGAGGTTTTCCAGTGGAGTATCTGGGAGCTCCCATCTCCTCCATCTATATTCAAATCAATTTATTTAATAGGTCATCAGACAAGATTACTAGTAGAATTAATAATTGGAAGAATCATTTACTCTTCTTTGGTGGCATGATAAATTTGGTAAAAAAATGTTCTCTCGTCCATTCCTATGCTTGTTATCTTAGTATATAAGGTGATAAAAAGCATAATCAGAGATTTTGATATCCTCATGGTGTCATTCATTTGGGTCACATACTCAGACAAAAGGTTACATTGGGCCTCATGGGAGAGACTGGTTAGGACCTAGGGCATTGGGGGTATCAACCTAAAGGATGTTGCAGGCATGAAACATAACATACAATATAATATTTCCTATTATGTAATAGAGGGATATACTTTATAGGGTAACATCATTGTTAAAAAAAATATGAGGAGAACCTGATAAAATGGTATGGGAAGGTATCCGGTTACTGGAAATACCTTCATGGTCACATCATGTTCCAGATGGACAATTCCCACCAAATAATTGGGTGAGATGAGATTGGATTTTGGGAACATAACTGTTTGGGTGTCATGCTCATCTTTATAGGGTTTCTAAACACTCACATACCTTTCAAGATTTATAGAATCTACCCATCATTTATCAATGTTGTTCTCAACCTCCATCAAAATGAGATCATTCATAGCATAATTATTAATAACAAAAAAACTACTGTGTGTTCACGTGAGCAGTGGATGATATTTATTTAGTGAAGGCATATTGTGAGGTTCTATATGGAAATGATGTGTCCAATGCATGGGGAATCTCTCTTTGGAGAAAATTGTTTTGGAAAAGTTTACCTTCCTCCTTTGGGGGGTCCAAAATAGAGCACTCCCAATAGATGTGGAGATTAAATGCAAAGGTTTCAGGCTCACCTAGAGGTGGTTGGGCTGAATGAATAAAAAGTAAGAGTCTACTATTCACCTAGTGTTTTATAGAAACTTGGTGAATTTTATCTAGAGTTCATTCAATTCCTTCATAGGGATTACAATCCAAGATGGTAGGAGTGGTGAGTTTCTTCATCTGTGGTTTATTAGGACTATCAAAAAAATCCCAGTGAAAGATACATGTGTCCTTCTGCTTATTTCTACCTGTTGGAGTATATGGGAATTGAGGAATAAGGATAGGCATGAGGGTATTGGTAGTTCAAACTGCGTCCTGGATACTAAAGAAAGGTATCTAGTAGTGGATTTGGATCCCATCAAACATTGGGAGACTGCCCCATCATTAAGGAGTATCCTGACTCAGCATGGCCCTTCCCCTAGGTAGAAAATGACACCTTAGGGCCATTGGGTTAGTTGGTCTCCCCATATTATAGCTCTATAATAAATGTGGATGGGTCCTTAAATTATGGTACTATGTGTGGTGGTGGATTTTTTCATGACCCCAAGGGATCTATCATCCTTTATTTTAGTGCATCTTACATTCAATGGAATTCTATTTTGGTGAAGGCTTTTTCCTAGCACAATGGACTAGAACTCTACAATGAGTATAATATTGATCTGGAATCAATTGAAACTGAATTGATGGTCACCATCCACTTGTTCTAAGATCAGATCCAAGTCCCTTGGTCAACTGTTTACTACATCCATAGATTCAAAGATCTCATCAAAGTAAATAACACTCTCCTATACACTTTCTGTGAGGGGAACCAAGAGGCGGACTACTCAGCTTCAAGGGTTAGCTCAACTGGCATGTTTGCTCTTTTTTTCTAGATTTAAATCTCTCCCTATCAGCTGTATGGATATTTTTAAGAGATACACACTTGTTTTTCATCACTTTAGTCCCCCTTACTTCATTCTATTTTTTATCCAATGAAATAAAATAAAAATTATTGTTGTGTAAAAGGGATAAATAACTAATTAAAAAAATGACCCATAAAAAATAAACCTACCATTGATGTGAAAATCAATTATTATTTCTATAATTGACCTATGTTTGACCAATATAAAATAATGGGATGGAATTTTCACAAATCAAATAGCCAACCAGGATTTTGGGTCTATCACTGATGAAGAACTGTCCTAATTTTCTACCATTAGTGTGATCCACGAACTCCATTGGCACATAATACTCAATCTGATCTTGATATGACGCCTTCTTCCAATGATCCTCCAATGACTCCTCTCTTATTGATCATATCAATATCTATGTTTTTGGCTATCCTTAGGGATTGAGGAATAACTGTGTATTCATATGGGATTTTAGGTCATGAAAAATTAATAAAATGAATTAATTTCATTTAATTAATTTATTTGAATTTTTTCCCATGATTGAGCCCAACCCAATCATCCGAAGAAATCCATGATTAGTCATTCCTTGGATAAAACCCATGTTTTGAACTAAAAAAAAACCTCAGATTCCATAGCTAAGCTTCAGTTCTAGAGTTATTCCACTTTTTTCAGGAAAACAATGTATATATGATATTAATATATTTAATATTTTTTAAATATTAATTATGGGCACACCATGAATTGGATTATCATGGCCTCTTAGTGCCTATATTTGAAAATAAATCATACAATATAATAAAGTAATACATGAAAAAATCAGATTCATTACAAAGTTTATAAAGAATACCATCATCATTATAAGGATCACTAAGATACACATTTAGAACCCCTCAACCCTTTCTTTAGTATCCATATACACCAAAAAATCTTATACCCTCTCCATATTATCCAATAAATATATCGCCAACTTCAATAGATAACCACTCATTTCTTCAACAACTTATTGCAATAGTCATTGTGTTTCCTATTCCATGATACCTTCTCAGATAAAGTTGGTGGGGGGGGATGGATGCCCCAACACATTCACATTGGGAAACTCTTTATGTGCCAAAAGGTCCTTCCAATACTTTAACTATTTTCTGTACACTCTTCATGGGCTCACATGCTCGAGGGAATCACACATGATTATCAAACTGATTCTAGCTCCAAGGTCACTATGCATCCTCTCTCTTTTCATCAAACCACCATGCCACATGTCCTATTTTACTATAATCAGTGGGGTGTGGGATGTTTGTGTTCTATATCCATTATTGGAATGGTTATTACAACTTCTCTAGAAACACCAAGTCCAACACATGGTGGAAGTGTGTTGATGGATAATAATGAAGACAATTCATTTCTATTAGCTTCAATTTTAGTGACATTAAGATCTCTCTATAGTGGCTTCTAGTTATTGTTTCAATCCACATCAATTTTTTATTGTGAGTATGTTGTAGGTAATCTAGCAATGATTAGTGAATTTAGAGTCTATGTTTAAATAATTAATCCACAACTAGAATGATGCCAAATTTATCTAAAAGACACAAACTAATATTTAAATTATCATAAACTTAAATTTAAAAATAAAACCATCATACAACTAGATATTTTATTTAATAAATAAAACATTAGGGTGGTACATTTATAAAATGATATAGGAAACTTGGAGTGGCTAGAATAAATATCCCATCATCAGAATTCTGAAGTAGAGGATTTATTTATCAGAATATATATCCTTAATAATCACTAAACCAACTTCACCTTGTTCCCTTTATTGGGGTGATTGTTCATACCTATTATCCTTATCATCCTTAGGATTATTACACTAACTTGGGTAAATTCAATGTTTTCAAAACTTGAGGTATTTGACCATTAATGGTGCTTTTATATACAAGCCTTATACTCCAATCATGATAACCATCCAATTTATTTTCCCATGATAGCTTTATGATTTATGACCCCCTCTTCCAAAATTAAAGTATATTATAGTTCCCTTGAGGCAATTCCATTTTCATTTCTTTCCACATTTTCTACTTATATGAAATTTACAATTCTTTCCTTCATCATCTTCATCACCTGATCCTTCAAGAGACTTCATATCTATCCTCTTTAGTGTGTTTTGGACTTTGAATATGTTCACATTGTTAATCATATTCCATGCTAGGTAGTTTGGAATAATCACATTGTTCCTCACTCTAATTCCTATTAGAATGGGTTGATCACTAAGGTAATATTTGCACTATCCCTCACAGACATGGTTCTTTCTAGTTATAGACATTACTAAAACCAAGAGGGTTAACATGAGTTTCTAAATGTTAACAATATGATGGAATTATCATAATCATAAAAGTAATTCAACCTTAAAATTTATAATTTGTTTACGTTATCACATTGGAATATAATTCCTTTATTTCAACCTATATCAATATTATTTTATCCTAGGTTACTTCTCAAAATATTTCCTCAAAGTAACTAGGAAATAAATTCTTTATAGTGGTTCATAAAGAACATGTTAATAACCCAAAATATCCTCATAGAGTGTAAAACCAAATGTATAGTTAGGAATATTTTCCTTTAACTAGGTGATGATTGATTTTATACACAAAATGACCTTTTAAATAACCCCCACTTTAACAAAAACAGATTAAACAACCCTAGGTAAGCACAAAAATGTCATGTAAATACAATTTATTAGATATATTTCATGAACACACACCCTCATTCCACACTTGTACAAGATTAAAATCCCATAAATCATGAATCAAAACAAAATTCACAAAATTCAGTAAGATAACCCAACTATAAAATCCAAAGACAAGGATAAAAGTCTCATCCATTTAACTTAGAAATCCTTTATATGTAGGTTATCTATGCTTAAGAACAAGATCCATACCAAGCTCTGGAAACATCCTCTCTTCTATCTGCCATGCACAAATAGTATAAAAAATATGAAACAAGGATTTTATATGACATAATAATGCCTCAACCCATATTACATTACCATAACCATATCATTTCAAAAAATGACCTCCGACATGACTCACTATAATATAGGGGCTATTGACTAATAGTGGAGGTCAAAATAAATAGAAATCATAGCTAAATTCCACAAGAAAAAAGCACATCTATGTTATAAAAATATAAAAGTTATAAAATATATATAATTCATATGGTAATGTTGGAATGGTGTATCCTGATTCATTGGATGAAGTTGGTATAATTACTAGTGACCCATACTATACACAATACTATAAATATCATAGTTTGACCTCTATAGTGAGGTCACAGGGGGATGTAGGGGGAAGTTTGCCCCTTCTCAGGGGTCCGGGGACTGAAGGCCCCCACCCAAATTGTGAGGTACTATAGTATTTTTGAATCAATATAGTTGAAATGACTGGTGACATTGATTGGGAACTATAGCAGTGTGGACTTTGATATAGTACTTTAACACCATGTGATTGGAAACACCTATATGTCATTGTATAATTAATAACATCTAGCCACTAGTTACTATAGGAAAATGGACATAAAATGTGTTTAACGGTACCATAGCAACCCGAGTTACTGTATAACCATGTTTCTTTATGATTTCATTCATTCTTGGATTTCCAAAACCCTTAAATCTCCCTATAATCTTGATCCAAAAATTAGTGAAATCATTTTGCCTCTCTGTATATGTTGGTATAATTATTGAAAAAAATAAATCCTATGCATGTTTGATTTTATTCCTACATATTTGTTCATTTTTTCTCCCTTTTACTATTATTATATGAAAATAAATTTTATTTACTCCAAAAATTTCCTTAATAGGTAATAATCACGATCCTCTATGGGAGGATCCTATACATCAAATCCAAAATAGTAAAAAATTCACAAACTGTTGACGTTGTTAAAAACTTTTATTGAGTCATAACATATTACGATCCTCAAGAATCTATATTTATTTCCCATATATTCTATCAATCATAGTGCCCTTAAATTTTTCTAGACCTGTAACTATATTGTTTGCTCGTGTACCCATGATGACCAGAGTGGGGCATGAGTATAACTCATTAGGCCACCACCAATGGAATTCTTAAATATATATCATGAATGTTGATGTTAAATAATGAAAAAAATAATAAATAAGTAAACCATTGTTGAACCTTAGGTTACATAGTGACATAGTGGATTGACCATACCTATGACCACCAGCACCGGATGTATTTGAACATGTGACATAACCTGTACCACCCCCAATTTGAGGTATGTGGAATTTTTTATACATTTTTATGTGTTTTAAGTGCTTGGGATGATTTGGGAAGAGGTTGGGAGTGTTTGGAATGGTTTTGGAATAAGTTTGGAGGCTTTTCTAAGGGCGCACAGTTTGAGCACAGTTAGGGAAAACCGTGCGGGTTCTCTAGAAAACAGTGCAGGGGGAGACAAAGGGCTTCGCACAGTCTGCACATGGTTTTCCAAACCATGCGAGGAAACCATATAGACTCCTTATCTCTATGTAGTGGGATTATCATGGTTAGTTCATGGTTTTCCAAGACGTGCATGCTAACCGTGCGACCACTTAAAAGTAGGTTTTTTAATTTTGGGCTTCCTCAAGGTTGCCTAATTTTATTCCAAATTTTCTCCCACTTGAGCCTCACTTGGTATTTATAGTTTTTAAGGTTTGGATGGTCTCTCCCACTCATTTTTAAAGTCATTTGTAGGGGTTTAAAGTTGGATTCAAGGTGGTTTCTCTCGGGTAAGTCTCTTTTCTTGGTTTCTATTGGGTTCCCTCTAGATCTACTCTTCTCAATTTCTTGGTTTTTTGGATATACATCTGTTACACATAGATCTAGGGTTGTGGTTTCCTTGGGTGTTGATTTAAATGCTTTTTGGATGTTAGGGAAGGGTATCTAGAGTGGTTTCGGTGGTGCATTTTCCTGGATTGGGGTGTAGTTTCTTGTGGGTCTATTTCACCAGAACCCTAAAGTTAGGTGTCTTCTCTCTCGACTCCGATTTTATAGAACTTGAAGCTTGGTCAAAATTAATTTGTGTTACTTAAAATTAATTGTGTTTTTGATGTGAAAAATTTGTTGGAAATCCATTTGGTGATGTTTTGGTGATTTTTGGTGAAAAGGGGTTTTGTGGTGAAATGCTCTTGTTGTGGATTTTGAAAGAGAGATTTTAAAATGGGTTGCTGGGATTTATTTGTGAAAAAGGTTGATGAAAATGGTTTTTTAATAAATATTGTTTTATTTAAATGTGGTTTGGAATGGATTATGGTTCAATGGTGTTTTCAATAAATGAGTGATTTATTGAAGTGAATTGGCATGTATTTGAAATGATGGTGTGATTTTGTGTGGACTTGGTGCTTTTTACGTGTTGGTTGATATGGAATTGGATTGTGTTGATTGTGAGTAAGTGTGTGGGAAGTATCACTATAAAAGGTGATGGATATTGGTCAAAATAACCACCATCGTGGATAGTGGTCGGAAAGCACCGCTAGTTGAGAATGGGGTGAAACAGATGGGTGGAAGTCCCACTGTAATGGTTTATTTGTTGTGTGTTTCTTTAGAAAGAAATAATTTTTCATACTAATGCATGATGGGGATATGGATTATGGAATGTTTGTGGCTTTCGTTTTTTTTTCATGTCTTGGTAAGGGTATGTTTGTTTCTTGTAAGTTGTTTCACTATTTAATGTTTTATATAAGCTCTTTTATATAATGTACCAATGGTTTCACCCTAGTGGCATGTTTAGGGAAGTCATTTGGGGAAAAATTACTGAGTATTAATACTCAAACCCTACTTTATCACTTGGGTGCTTTTGCAGATATTGTATTCCAGGACATAGGTAAAGGTAAAGAATCTCATGGATAGTGGTTTATAGTGATACTTGGTAGATGTGGTGGTGCTTGGAGCATGGAGCTTGGTGTGGAGCTGTGGAGTGTGTCTTGGTTTATTTTGGGTCAATTTCTTAGTCTTCCTCATGGTACTCTAATATTTTGTTTGGTTGTATTGGTTATTGGGAATTATTTTGGAATTGTTGGTTGTATTATGGTAATGTATGGGGTTGGTTGTTTTGTTGTCATGGATCATATAGTTTGTTGGTGGTGGACTATTTGGTTGGTTGGTTGTATCTCAAGGGAAAATCTTTCTCCAATTTATTATCGAATCCCTTAGTATTTATTGACAGAATTTGTAACCTTGGGAACGTAGCTTAAGTCCAAGTATAATTCCTCCACCCTCTCAATCCAATGAGATGGGGAAGGATGTTACAAGTTGCATCAGTTTGTTCGGTACTTGGATTTCTAGGGGAAGCAGTTGTTTGATCCGTGGTGTTGATCATTGGTCTTGGTGTTAACATTCGTTATTAGCATATTCCTTGAGTTGAGATGGTAGTAAGGTGTAGGATTTTCAGAACTTGGAATGTATAGAATAAAAGGATATAACTAACCTTTTATGCAGAAATTCAAGTTACCAGGTTGTTGCGTACATAAGTGTTTGTAGAAACTTATAGTCATTGGATATCTAATTGTTGTGGGTGTATCCAATAATATGTGCATGGCATGCATGGTAGAAATTACTTCACACTAGGATGCATATTTCATTGGGGTATAATGATCTATGGTGTGATATGAATGTTTGGATTTTAAAAAATCTGAATTAGGTTTCAAAACAGAAGGATTTGAAACATGGAAACTTGTGGTATTTTGAAAATGGGTTGATTTTTAAAAGATGGTGGATTTTTTAAAATAGTGCAACATGGGAAATGTGATCCAGTGGAAAGACTGATTGTGATAGTTGTAGTGTAATTGAATTGGAATATGTGAATAATGTGTTGATAAAATAGAAGGACTTATGGTTGTTTTTGTATTGATAGAAATGGCACCAGGTAGGCGTCATAAAGACCAACCAGAGGAAGCTGCTGAAAATGTGGTTTCACCTGAGCCTCAGGTGAACCAGTAGCTAGTACAGAGTATAGTGCAATATTTCCAAGCTATGGAAAGTGGGAATAAAGTGGGTGAATCAAAACATGTGGATCATGTGAGTCAATTTCAAAGGAAGAATCCACCCATGTTTAGGGGTGATTCAAAGACGGAAAGGGATGGGGAATGGTTGAAAATAATGAATATGATATTTTAATTCTTGGGAACACCGAAAGAGATAAAAGTGTACATGTTGGAAGATATTTGCCTTCAGTGGTGGGAGCTGGCAGTCTAAGTTGGGATGAACCAAGGTGTGACATGAGAGGGTTTTGAGGAATTTTTTAGAAATAAATTCTACCCTCATAGGTTTATAATTCAGTGTACAATGTATTTATTCAGTTTGAATCAAGGGAACATGGCAGTAATGGAATATGCGGCTAAGTTTATGAACATAGTGTAGTTTTCACCCGAGGTTGTAGGTAATACATCATTGAAGGCATGGATTTTTGAAGCTGGGTTGATCTAGGAAATTCATTCCAAGATAGCGGTACTGTTTATAGATGATTACACAGAAATGGTGAATAGAGATATGGTGGTTGAGCAGGATATTGTGGGGGATACAGGCGGGGGATGTATGTTGGTACCCATAGGGAAATAGTGGGAACTCGAACGCTGGGTTCAAGCAGAAGAGGGACACTTATTTATAGGGTGGGAGTATATCTCAGAATCGGGTGATAGGATCGGTGAATCTTCCATCGAAGCCTTAGAGTACAACGAGATGTTTTCATTGTGGTTCTATGAGACACATTAAGTGAGATTATATGGAACAACCTCGAGTATGTCATAATTTTAAGGATATGGGGCATATTAAGTATTATTGTCAGAATGATCTAAGGTTGGGTGTCTGTGAAACTCCTCATGGGTTGCTGGGGTCTTATGTCTCGATGGGACGATGGCATAATCATACACCTCAGTAACAGATTAAAGTGGGTCATGGTGATTCCTAGAATACCAAGATGCCTCATCAGGGTAATAAGGATCAGAGTGTGGAAAGTAAGAAGTTGTTTGGAGATGACTAGGTGGTGATGGATGATTAGTCAGGACCATCCACTATGAAAGGTATGGTTCTTTTAAATTCAACATTGATGCAAGATTTTTTTGATATGAGTTCTTCACATTCATTTATTGCTTCTCGCATCGTTTATTTTCTGGGTTTAAATCTAGAGATGAAGCCTTTTGTTTTGAAACTACTAACTCCTCTGAGTCAAAGAGTGTGTCAATCCTTCCTATGTTGAGGCAATTTTTTAGTTGTGGATGACATTGAATTGATGTGGGATCTCTCAATGATTAATATGGATTCTTATGATATAATCCTTGGAATGGATTGGTTGGTGATGTTTAAGGCCCACATTGATTTCTATGCATGAACAATTAGTTTTGTGATGGAGGATGGAATTAGAAATATCTTTATAGGGGAGAAGAATTAAATGTTAGGTGAAACAGATTTTTTGGCACCAGCTATTGGCACGATCTCGTATCAGTTTGAGGCCTTGTAGTTGGAATCACTTGAAGGTATTGAGAAGCGTGTTCTTCCAGCTGTTGTGTATTGGTTTATGGATGTATTTACCAAATAATTCTTAGGGTTTCCACCCATGAGAGAGGTGGAGTTTACGATTGATTTTATTTTAGGGACTAGTCCTATCTCACTTTTGTCTTACCAGATGGTACCAATAGAATTTTGGTAATTAAAGGTGAAATTGAAAGAGTTATTAAAAAAATTGTTCATCCACCCTAGAATGTCTCTATAGGCAGCACCTATTTTTTTTGTTAAAAAGGAGAATGAAACCTTGAAACTCCGTGTTGATTATAGTAGACTTAATCAGGTTAAAATAAAGAATAGATATCAACTTATAGGAATTGATGATTTTTTTGACTATTTTAGGGGAGATAAATGGTTCTTCAAAATTTACTTGAGGTTAGGGTATCACCAATATCCGGTGAGGAAGGAGGATATTCCAAAAACTACTTTAAAAAGTAGATATGGCCATTAAGATTATGTGTTTTTGCACTTTGGTCTAACAAATGCACCAATGGTGTTCATGGAATTGATGAATCAGATATTTTAGAGATATATGGATTCTTTTGTGGTGGTATTTTTGGATGATATTATAAGGCCCAAACCTTAAACATTACTTAATCTTGAGTTATTACAATATTACACATTGAGGATCTTTTCAGGTGTAGAGTTTTAGAGAATTAGATCATAAATCATGCATTACATTCCACATTTAAACAAGGTGGTTACATTAAAGACAATATTCACTTTTCCCATAAAATGAAACATATTTATAACAAAACATGGATTCTTTCATGACACTTCCTTGACACTATCATCCCATCATGTACCTTTTCCTTGACCTATGAAAAACATTTCAAAAACTTGGGATGATCATAAAAAGCTCAGTAAGGGATATAAATGTACAAAATGAAAACATTAGTCCATGTATACATAAGAATTAATGAAATCGTACTTTACTCATAAAACATAAGCACTTTAACATACCTCATCAAATCATGAATAAATCATAGAAATCATAATACATAAAGGTAACTTGAGGCATTCATAACATTCTTACGTAGGGATTAACCCTCATGGTTACATTTGGAATACCCATCACAGTATATTACCTAAATCTCTTCAGAGAAACCTTAGCATTTAAACCCTTCACGTTACCCAATGCATTGGAGAGCCATCACGGGCTCACCCGCCCTTAGTTTATCACGAAACCACCAGTCTTCATAAACAATACCCAAGAACCATAACATAATCGTATCACATAAAACATGCATAAAGGAAACATAACATTTCCACATTTCAATAACAAGATATCAAAAAAACATTGATATAATAAAAACATTATCAAAACCATTTTCAATACCAAAATAAAATAAAATTAAAACATGGTATTTATTTTTCATTAAAAAAAAGTTATGGCTTGTAGAGGAAGCTGAAACTCAAATAATGGTCACGACGACAGTGAAGTTGTTATCGCAACATATGTACGACAAAAACATTCCCTTTTTTCTTTTAGTAAAACTCTTCGTACAAAAAAGATTCCTTTTTAATAAAAGTAAAGGTTAAAGGGGTTTATACACCGTATAAGAAAAAGTTGTGTATAAAAAAAATATGCCTCAATGAAAGGAGATTGAGACGAAGTCCCATACCTCATGTCCGACTTGACTCAATCGTTCTTTAACCTCCTGAATAATAAACTTGATTTAATTTCTACTTGATTAAGATCCTTTTTCAAGTTCATTATTCCTTTTATATCACTTATTACCATGTTATGAACACTATGTAATTATTTAAGTTAATAATGGTCGTTTTGTCGATCATTGGTACTTTAGTCAAAAATAAACTCCTTATAATTACAAGTTGTTCATGTGGTAAAATATCCATTATATCCAGAATTATATTCATGATGTAGATATAATATATATCATATATATCCAGTATATACATGCATTTATAATATTACATAACATTTAGAGGTAAGAAATGAAATGCACCGTTCATGAAGACGACAAGCCGTACGTATGCATGAATGCTACTTTCATTTATATTTAATATTTAATGGAATGAATTCATAATGATATAAAGGTATATTATAATTACAATATAATATAATATATAATATCATTAACTTTATCCTTTATACGTCCCACATATGGCATTAACGAATCAAATCACTTTGAGGGGGCGGTAGTCCACACTTCCTAAAATGAAGATATCACGTTTACCCATAATGGAAACCATAAAGGTATGCCATAAATGAAAAATATAGAAGCATAAGGAAAACATAAAAATAATATATATCATATATAAATATAGTTACATCTTAATGGACACCATGAAAGGTGTTAAAAGAAGATTGAACAATCATCGTTTCGTGAGGCAGAAATTCTCCATCCACAGAAACAATATGTTCTTTAACCATTATATGAAGGTGTGTGTAAGTGTAGCTAGAATCCTTAACATAAAAAAATAATAGTATATTTAAGATACTGGTGTTGTTAAAAAATAAAGGAATAAAAAGAGTTTAGGGGGTTTGAGAAGAAAAATAAAACAAAAGAACACAAGTGAAGACATCACCTTTAAATCGGGTAACTCCTCTTGGTTTGAACCAAAAGAGTTTCTTGAAGAGCTTTCTGCATAAGGTAAGGATTCTATGATGATTAGAGGGATTTGTAGAGATAAAATTATCATATATTTTCCAAGACAATGGATTGAGAGGTGTGGGTAAGGAGGTAGAGGTGGGGGCCTTTTATAAGAGGGAGGAGGGGCACTCTTGGAAAGTCAAGAAATGTTACTTTATATTAAAATGAGTTTCAGATTTTAAAGGTACCAAATTGATATATTTAAAGGATAAGGTGATAAGGGTTATAAATATACTCATACAATAGGTTTTTTACAAGTGTAAGTCTTAGATTTTACATTATCTTTTCATTTTATTTAAATCGTTCATTAATGAGGTAATCACTGCATCATCATGGTGTCATAAAAAATTTAATTTATTTAATGTCTAAAAATTATAAAAAAAATAATATGATGTAGGAAATCTTTTTATCTTTCCAATTACTATTTATAGTTCAAGAGATAATTTATTTAGACAAAATTAAAATTGTTTTACTTAGGTGTTACATACTTTGTTATATTTAACTTTCTTTAAAAATAAAAAGATAAAAAGTCACTATCACACAAAAGTTATTCCATGGAGTCCCAAAGTTTGGCACAAGGAAATACATGGTTGTCCATGACACAACCAGTAGAATTAGGACACATTTTGGGGCCATTTTTTAGTATTATGATATTATTTTATTACCCTTAACTACCCGATTACAAATTAATCACGATAATTAAAGATAATTACCGTCGTTACTATTCATAATGCACAAAAACAAAAGTCTTAATTACATAATTTGGACATTATGATTCCAAATATGGGATCCATTTTACTAAATTACAAACAAAGAAATTTCAATAATTAATTTTAAAATAATTCCCATTGTCAAAACAAATAGCGGGTTTTTTTGAAACAATATCTATGAAAAGTTTGGCACTTGTTTATGCCCAATTCCAAAGTGAAATAAATTCTAATGACCACCATTGGATTAAATGGTAAAAATATATTATAATTACTATTTAAATCCAATTATAAAGATAATCTAACCATATAATTAAATTAGATGAAAAATCAGTTTTGAAGTAAAATGCAGTATTTTTCACTATTCATTAAAAATGAACATTGTCAGAAAAATACCAAAAATTTATCCAAAGTAAATTTCAATGTCCCAATCCTAAAGAATAAGTTTATTTTGACAAATAGAGCTTATAAAATTGTCAAAATATAGATTTAAAAATGGTTCTCCATCAAAAGGCGGTAAAACAATATTTTAAAAATATTAGAGAATCCAATGCTTAAGATTGGATTTATTCTCATTTTAAGCCTCTAAAACACTATCTAATTCATAAATAGACATAGATATGAAAATCCATAATTCTTTACTTACTTTGGATGTTACATCCTTCCCCCATTTTGAAAATTGCATCCCCACAATTTATTTACTTATTGAATAAGTTGGGGTATTTATCCCTCATTGCATTTTCAGATTCCCATGTTGCCTCTTCCCTCATGTGGTTTTTTCACAAAACCATTACTTGATGAATCACCTTATTCCGTAACACCTGCTCCTTGTGGTCAAGAATCTAGACAGTTTGTTCCTCATAATATAGGTTCTCTTCCAACTGAACTACCTCTGGACTCAAAACATGAGATGGATCTGGCATGTACTTCCTTAACATTGAAACATGAAAAACATTGTGTACCTGAGATAAACTCGGAGGTAAATCCACTCGGTCTACAACTAATCCAACTCTCTCCAGAATTTGATATGGTCCAATGAACCTTGGATTCAGCTTTACTTTCTTAGAAAATCACATCACACTTTTCCATGGTGAAACTTTGAGGAAGACATGATCACCTACCTCAAAAGAGAGATCCTTCCTCCTGTTGTCCGCATAACTTTTTTGTCTGCTCTGAGCTGTTCTCATGTGTCTCTGTATCAGATGAACTTTTTCTGCCAACTCTTCTATCAATTATATTCCCATCAACTTCCTTTCACCCACTTCATCCCAAAAAGATGGAGTTCGACACCGCTTCCCATATAATTCCTCAAATGGTGCCATATGTATACTAGAATGAAAACTATTATTATAAAAAATGCAACCAAAGAAAGTTGTTGGTCCCAACTTCCCTGATAATCCATCGAACAAAAACATAGAATATCCCCCAAAGTCTGAATTGTTCTTTCTGACTGCCCATCTGATTGAGGATGAAAAGCTGTACTAAAATTTAATTCAGTACCCAACGACTTCTAAAGGCCTTTCCCAAAGTTAGAAGTAAACCTGGGATCACGATCAGATACAATGGAGAGGGGAATTACATGTAACCTAACTATCTATTTAAGATACAAACAAGAAAGTTGATCTAGGGAAAAAGTATCTCGTATAGCAAGGAAATGAGTAGATTTAGTCCCGCGATCAACAATAACCCAGATTTCATTATTACCTCGAGGTGTCTTCGGCAATCCCACAACGAAGTCCATGGATATATTCTCCCATTTCCACTATGGTACTGGTAAAGGTTGAAGCATCCCTTTCAGTAACTGCCGCTCTACTTTAACCTGTTGTCAAGTCAAACACTTCATAGTAAAATCAGTAATATCTCTTTTCATTCCATCCCACCAGTAGTACTCCCGAAGATCTCTATACATCTTAGTACTGCCTGGATGAACTGAAAACGAAGAACTATGAGCTTCACATAACAACTCTATCTTAAACTATGAATCACATGGCACACAAAATATCTTCCCAAATCTCAAAACACAATCATTATCAATGTTGAATTCAGGAAACTTACCCTTCTGAACCATCTCTACCTTTTTCTGCAACTCACTGTCTTGCTTCTGTGCTTACTTAATTCTGTCTGATAGAGAAGATTTCACTGATACCTAAAACAAAACATAAGAACATCCTGTACCAACAACTTGTATTCCAAATTTCATAAAATCCTTAACCAAAGGATAAAGTTCCAAACCTAACATGGTTAATGAGGAATTTCTTTTTCGACTCAAAGCATTAGCCACTTTATTTGATTTTCCCGGATGGTAATGAAGTGTACAATCATAATCCGTGATTAATTCTAGCCATCTCCTCTATCTCATGTTAAACTCTTTCTGAGTTAATATATACTTTAATATTTTGTGAACAGTATATATTTCACACTTTACACCATACAAATGATGCCTTGAAAAATTTAAAGTGAAAACAACAGCAGCTAATTCCAAATCATGTGTAGGGTAATTTACCTCATGAGTTTTCAACTGACGTGAAGCATAATCAATTACCTGATCATTCTGCATTAGGAAGCAACCAAGTACTTTAAATGAATCATCACTGTAGATAACAAACACACCATTCCTGGAAGGTAGTGCCAAAACTGGAGCATTCACCATTCTTCTTTTTAATTCATGAAAACAATCATCACATTCTTTTTTCCAGATAAAATTAACACCCTTACGAGTTAGCTTAGTCATTGGACTAGATAACTGTGAAAAATTTCTAACAAACCTTCAGTAATAGCCTACCAAACCAAGAAAACTACAAATCTCAGTTACATATGTGGGTCTTGGCCATTCTTCAACAACCTTTGTTTTTGCAGGATCAACAATTATTCCATCTTCAGAAACAATGTGACCAAGGGAAGAATTTTTTTGCAACCAAAACTCACACTTGATGAATTTCCCATACAATTTATTTTCTTTTAAGGTTTGAAAAATAACCCTTAAATGACTCTCATGCTCCTCTTTACTTTTTGAAAACACCAAAATATCATCAATGAAAACAACTACAAACTTATCCAAGAACTCATGGAAAATTCTATTCATAAGGTCCATGAATATAGCAGGTGCATTGGTTAGCCCAAAAGGAATTACTACAAATTAATAATGGACATATATTGTATGAAATGCGGTCTTCAGAATATCTGCTTCCTTTACCTTCAACTGATGGTACCCCGATCTCAGGTCAATGTTTGAAAAATACAGAGCTCCCTGGAGCTGATCAAACAAATCATCGATATGAGGCAAAGGATATTTGTTCTTAATAGTGATGTTATTCAAGGCTATATAATCAATGCAAACTCTCATAGAACCATCTTTCTTTTTAACAAATAAGACAGGAGCACCCCATGGTGATGTGCTAGGTCGAATGAAACCTTTCTCTAATAAATCTTGCAATTTCTCCTTCAACTCTAAAAGTTCAATTTGAGCCATTTGATAAGGGGGTTTTGAAATTGGCTTAGCATCAGGAACTAAGTAAATAGTAAATTCAACTTCCTGATATGGTATTATTCCAGACAACTCATCAGGAAAAACATCAGGATACTCATTTTCCACTGGCACATCATTAATCTGAATAGTTCCTTTGTTTTCAACAATATGTGAAAGGTAACATTAGTTTCCATCTTTTACAAGTTTCTCAGCCTCTTGATATGTTATCAACAGTAATGGTTCATTCTCATACACAAACTGAAATTCTTTCTGAAAAGAAACTTCTTTAGATATAAAATCAATCTTAGCATGGTAAATAGAGAGCCAATCTATTCCCAGGATAACATCAAACTCCACTAGAGGTAAAACAATAAGGTTTTCAAGTAGGTTATTTCCACGGATAAGGATAGGATGACTCTTATAAATTATTTTTGCCTCAAAATTTCCCCCAGGTGTTTTTACCACAAGTTCAAGATTCATTTCTTGAGATGGAATTCCCAATTGACTAGAAACTTTTTCAGAGATGAAAGAATGTGTAGAACCCGAATCAAACAACACATTAGAATAATATGAGAAAACAAACAAAGTACTTGATACCACTTCATTTGCTGGACCAACATCTGTTGAAGTAGTTGCAAAGGATTTCACCACTCCCTTTTTACTTGTAGTCTGACGGCTTCCCATCATTTGAGCTCTTTGTCGAACACTCATTTTCATAATGACCCATCTCATTACACTTGAAACATTTCACTAACTGTAAATCAAATTTGGTCTTACCATCACCCTAATATTTTTCAGTGAAATCACGAGAATTATGTCCCATCTTACCACAAAGGTAGCACTTTCTAGAATTCAAAAGACATTCCCCAACTTTCCTTTTACCACATTTATCACAAACTAGAAAATTAGTTTTCTTACCATCAGACCTTTTTGAATAATTATTCCCTTTCTCTTACCACCTTGGTATCTTCTTCTGTTGGGTTTTATAGAACACTTGATCATCAGAAAACTCCATTTCCACCTTCTTAGCACATTGAACAAGCTTTTTATAACTCTTGAACTCGTGAGAAGCTAAAGCCCTTCTATATTTTGGATTTAATCCTGAGTAAAAACGATTGATTTTACTATCAAGGTCTCGGATAAAATTTTGAGAATACCTTGCCAATCGAGTGAACCTTTCTTCATAATCAGCCACTGAGTCATCCTCTTCCCTCAATTACAAGAATTTTTTTTCCATCCTAAGTCGAACAGCCTTAGGAAAATACATCTCAAGAAACAGGCCTTTTAATTCATCCCAGTCTAGGGCATCAATCTCATCAACATCCCTGATATTTTTAACCATCGACCACCACTGATCTTCTTTACCCTCCAAATGGTAAATTGCAAGACTAAAATTTTGATTGTCTGAATACCCCATGACATCGAAAATATTCTCTAGTGCTTTAATCCACCCTTCAACTAGCATAGGGTCAGATGATCCTCGGAATGATGGGGGATGTTGCCTCATGAAATGTTCCACCATTGACATGTTCCTCTGCGGTTGATCTGGATGATCTCATACATGGATACCACCACCAATTATCACTTGATTCAACTGTGTAATTACTACAAAAAAACTATTCAATTCCAATTCTGACCATCTCAGGATGCTGATTCGGAAGGTCATTTCCTTCTGTATTCCTTCTTAGCACTGCTTCCCTATTTCCTCTATGGAAAACCATTCTGAACAAAGATGTCTTAGATGAAGAAACATGGTAATCTTTAAATGCTATATCATTTCAATTTGACCGTAAAAAAATATTTTTGGATAATAATTTAATATAATTTTAACTCCTAAAGTTATCTAAACTGACCTTTGATACTAACTATAAGGCCCCAGCCTTAAACATTACTTAATCTTTGGTTATTACAAGATTAAACATTAAGTATATTTTTAGGTTTAGAGTTTTAGAGAATTAGATCATAAATCATGCATTACATTCCACATTTAAACAAGGTGGTTACATTAAAGACAATATTCACTTTTCCAATCAAAGGAAACATATTTAAAACAAAACATGGATTCTTTCATGACACTTCCTTGACACTATCATCACATCATGTACCTTTCCCTTGACCTGTGAAAAACATTTCAAAAACTTGGGATGAGCATAAAAAGCTCAGTAAGGGATATAAAAGTACGAAATGAAAACATTAGTCCATTTATACATAAGAATTAATGAAATCATACTTTAATCATAAAACATAAGCACTTTAACATACCTCATCAAATCATGAATAAATCATAGAAATCATAATACATAAAGGTAATGTGAGGCATTCATAATATTCTTATGTAGGGAGTAACCCTCATGGTTATGTTTGGAATACCCATCACAGTATATTCCCTAAATCTCTTCGAAGAAAACTTAGAGTTTAACCCCTTCACGTTACCCAATGAATTGGAGAGCTATCACGGGCTTACCCGCCCTTAGTTTATCAAGGAACCAACTGTCTTCATAAAAAATTCCCAAGAACCATAACATAATCATATCACATAAAACATGCATAAAGTAAACATAACATTTCCACATTTAAATCACAAGATATCAAAAACACATTGATATAATAAAAACATTATCAAAAACATTTTCAATACCAAAATAAAAGAAAAGTAAAACATGTTATTTATTTTTCATTAAAAAAAGTTATGGCTTGTATAGGAAGCCAAAACTCAAATAATGGTCATGGTAGCAGAGAAGTCTTTATCGCCGCATACGTACAAAAAAAACATTCCCTTTTGTAGTTTAGTAAAACACTTCTTATAAAAAATATTCCTTTTGAATAAATGTAAAAGTCAAAGGGGTTTATACATTGTATAAAAGAAAGTTGTGTATAAAACAAAATATGCCTCATTAAAAGGAGATTGAGACGAAGTCCCATACCTCATGTCCGAATTGACTCAATCGTTATTTAACCTCATGAATAATAAACTTGAGTTAATTTATACTTGCTTAAGAAACTTTTTAAAGTTCATTATTCCTTTTATATCACTTATTACCGTGTTATGAACACTATGTAATTATTTAAGTTAATAACGGATGTTTTTTCGATCATTGGTACTTGAGTCAAAAATAAACTCCTTATAGTTACAAGTTGTTCATGTGGTAAAATATACATTATATCCAGAATTATATTAATTATGTAGATATCATATATATTATATATATCCATTATATACATGAATTTATAATATTAAATAGCATTTAGAGGTAAGAAATGAAATGCACCGTTCATGGAGACGGTAAGCCGTACATATGCATGAACGCTACTTTCATTTCTATTTCATATTTAATGGAATGAATTCATAATGATATAAAGGTATATTATTATTCCAGTATAATATCATATATAATATCATTAACTCCATCCTTTATACATCCCACATATGGCATTAACGAATCAAATCACTTTGAGGGGGCGGTAGTCCGCACTTCCTAAAATGAAGATATCGCGTTTACCAATAATGGAAACCATAAAGGTATGCCATAAATGAAAAATAAAAAAGCATAAGAAAAACATAAACATAAAATATATCATATATAAATAGAGTGAAATCTTAATGGTCACCATGAAAGGTGTTAAAAGAAGATTGAACAATCATCGTTTCGTGCGGCAGAAATTCGCCATCCACAGAAACAGTATGTTCTATAACCATTAGACGAAGGTGTGTGTAAGTGTAGCTCGAATCCTTCACATAAAAACATCATAGTATATTTAAGATACTGGTTCTGTTACAAAATAAAGGAATAAAATAGTTTATGGGGTTGGAGAAGCAAAATAAAACAAAAGAACACAAGTGAAGACATCACCTTTAAATCGAGTAAATTTTCTTGGTTTGAACCAAAAGGGTTTCTTGAAGAGCTTTATGTTTAAGGTAAGGATTCTATGATTAATAGAGGGATGTGGAGAGATAAAATGAGCATATCTTGGCCGATCCAATGGCTTGAGAGGTGTGGGTAAGGAGGTAGAGGTGGGGTCCTTTTATAAGAGGGAGGAGGGGAACTCTTGGAAAGTCAAGAAATGTTAGTTTATATTAAAATGAGTTTCAGATTTTAAAGGTCCCACATTGATATATTTTGAGGATAAGGTGATAAGGGTTCTAAATATACTCATCTAATATGTTTTTTACAAGTTTAAGTCTTATATTTTACATTATCTTTTCATTTTATTTAAATCGTTCAATAATGAGGTAATCGCTGCATTATCATGGTGTCATAAAAAATTTAATTTATTTAATGTCTAAAAATTAAAAAAAATACTATGATGTAGGAAATATTTTTAGATTTCCAATTACTATTTATATTCCAAGATATAATTTATGTATAAAAAATTAAAATTGTTTTACTTAGGTGTTACATACTTTGTTATATTTAACTTTCTTTAAAAATAAAAAGATAAAAAGTCACTATCACACAAAAGTGATTCCATGGGGTCCCAAAGTTTGGCACAAGGAAACCCATGGTCTCCCATGACACAAAAATTATCATTAGGACACATGTTGGGGTCATTTTTTATTATTATGATATTATTGTATTACCCTTAACTACTCGATTAATAATTAATCACGATAATTAAAGATAATTACCGCCGTTACTATTCATAATGTCAAAAAAAAAAAGAGTATTAATTAAATAATTTG
Organism: Viscum album; assembly: GCA_963277665.1. NCBI lineage: Eukaryota > Viridiplantae > Streptophyta > Magnoliopsida > Santalales > Viscaceae > Viscum > Viscum album. The sequence goes on along the minus strand of OY728125.1, from coordinate 1,539,191,679 downwards.
GACCTCTTGATTCAAAATATGGAATCCATTTTACCAAATTAAAAACACAGAAATTGCAATAATTAATTTAAAAATAATTCCAGTTGTCAAAACAAATAGCAGGTTTTTTTGAAACAATATCTATGAAAAGATTGACACTTGTTTTTGCCCAATTCCAAAGTGAAATCAATTATAATGACCACCATTGGATTAAATGGTAAAAATATATTCTAATTAAACTTTAAATCCAATTATAAAGATAATCTATCCATATAATTAAATTGGATGAAAAAGAAGTTTTGAAGTAAAATGCAGTATTTTTCACTATTCATTAAAAAATGAACATTGTCAGAAAAATACCAAAAATTTATACAAAGTAAATTTAAATATCCCAATCCTAAATAATAATTTTATTTTGATATATAGAGCTTATAAAATTGTCAAAATATAGATTTAAAAATGGTTTTCCATCAAAAGGTGGTAAAACAATCTTTTAAAAATATTAGAGAATCCAATGCTTAAAAGATTGGATTTATTCTCATTTTAAGCCTCTAAAACACTATCTAATTCATAAATAAACATAGATATGAAAATCCCTAATTATTTACTTACTTTGGATGTTACAGATATACTGGTGTATTCGAGGACAAGGGTTGAGCATGAGCATCACTTGGTGATCGTGTTGGGGATATTGAGGGATCATCAGTTGTATGCAAAATTTTCAAAGTGTAACTGTTGGATACAAGTGATTTGTTTCCTTGGACATGTTATTTCTGAGAGGGGTGTTTGAGGTGATCAGGAAAAGATAGAGTCTGTTATCTCATGGAAACTTCCAAAGAATGTTTTTGAGATACAGAGTTTCCTTGTCCTAGTTGGGTATTATCGATGTTTTTTTTTGTGATTTCTCATGATTGGATTCACTGATAACAACTTTTACAGGGCATAATATCCCATTTTAATGGGTTGAGTAGTGTCATAAATGCTTTGAAGGGTTAAAGGTTCGCCTTACATCAGCACCAATCTTGGTTTTTCCAGAATCAGGGAAATGGTAGGTGGTGTATTGTGACGCATCAAGATCAAGGTTGGGGTGTGTTCTCATGAAGAGGGATCATGTGGTTGTATATGGCTCATAAAAATTGAGGTTTCAAGAGAATAACTACCCAACACATTATTTGGATTCGTTAGTTGTGGTTTACTCTTTAAATATGTGGCTTCATTATCTCTTCAGTGAGAAATTTACAATGTTTACCGATCACAAGAGCTTAAAGCATATCTTATCACAAAGAGATTTGAACCTGAGGCAAAGTAGATGGATGAAATATCTCCAGATGTTTGATTTTTACTTAATGTACACACTAGTTAAGGGAAATTCAGTGTCAAATTCATTAAGTAGAAAATCATATGCTAAAGTGGTGAAACATGTATCAGATCAGTGGAAGTTGATGTTGGTCATAATCAACATGTAGTTGGAATGCGAGGATCAGGGTGACAGAGTGGTATTCCTTCTAGTTTCATTGGTTCCTGACATGGCTGGTTTGGTTAAAGAGGCACAAGAATCTAATTCTGAGTGTATGGAGATGAGGTCAAAACTCAATGTTGGGGAGACCATTGAGAGTTGGGAACTGAAGGGGAATTCAGTCTTTTGTTTTCAGAATCGGATGGCGGTACCTGTGGCTTGTCGGGAGGAACTTCTCAAGGATTATCATCATTCTAGGTGGGATGTTCATCCTAGAATTTATAAAATGTATAAGGTGTTTAATTCATAGTTTTGGTAGGCTGGAATGAAAAGGGATGTGTTTAGGTTTGTCTCGAGATGCTTTACTTGTCAAAAAGTCAAGGTAGAGCATCAGTGGCCAACAGGAATTTTATAGTCTTTACCTATCCCAATGTGGAAATGAGAGAAGATAGTAATGTATTTTGTGACGGGTCTCTCAAGAATGGTCCGAAAGCACAATTCCATATGGGTGATTATGGATCGACTCACAAAGTCGACCCATTTCATTCCGATTCATGAATCTCATACGGTGAAGGATCTATCCAAAATCTATATCTAGGAGGTGGTAAAGAGGCATGGTTTTCTAGTTTTGATTGTATCAGATAGAGATCCAAGGTTCACATCTTGTTTTTAAAAATCCTTGCAGTAAGCCCTTAGGACACAATTTACTATGATCATGATATATCATATGCAGACGGATGGTCAATCCGAGAGGATGATATAAACTTTAGAGGATATGTTAAGGGATTTTGTGATGTATTTTGGTGGTTCATGGGAGGAGAACTTACCATTGGTTGAGTTCTCTAATAATAAAAACTATCAGGCTTCAATACATATGACTCCATTTGAGGCATTATGTGGGTATTTGTGTCGTTATCCACTATGTTGGGTGGAAATGGGTGAGAATTTGATGATTGGACTGAGCCTTGTCCAAGAGACTACGAAGAAAATCAAGTTGATCAGGAAGATTATGGAGGTAGTTTAAAGTTTTCATAAATCATAAGAGTACCATCATCGATGATCATTGTCATTCGAGGTGGGTGATCATGGGTTTTTCAAAATCTCTCCTAGGTTGGTACATTGTCGGTTTGGGAAGTAGGGTAAGTTAACTCCGAGGTACATTAGTCGTTTTGATATAATAGATCGGATTGGAGAGGTGGATTACCGCTTGGTTTTTCCACCACGGTTTAGTGTGGTGCACAATTTGTTTCATGTGTCAGAGTTGAAAAAGTATCAGCTGGATTGTGACCATGTGATTCGTTGGGATCATGTTGATCTAGAATCAGATTCTTCCTTGGTGCATATTCTAGTGAGTATTGTGAATAGAAAAGAGAAAGTATTGTGTGGTAAAAGTGTCAGTTTAGTTCATATGTTGTGGCAGCATGGTTAGATTTAGGAGGAAACTTGGGAATGAGAGAAAGAGATGGTCGAGCAATGGCCTGAGCTCTTTCAGCAAAGAAATGGTTCTCTTCTTTCCGAGGACGAAAAGTCAAATGGTGGGGAGAATGTAACACTCTCGGTTTGAGTTATGTAGCCTTTTTTAGGAATTTTTATGTGTTTTATGTTCTTGGGATGAGTTAGGAAGAGGTTGCGAGAGTTTGTAAAGGTTTTCGAATAAGTTTTGAGGCTTTCCTAAGGGAACACAGTTAGAGCACAATTATGAAAACCATTCGGGTTCTCTAAGAAACCGTTTAGGGGGAGAGAGTGGGATTCTCATGGTCTATGCATGGTTTTCCAAACCATGTGAGGCAACCATGTAGACCTTTTCTCTGGAGGTAGTGGCATGCGCATGGTTAGTGCACAATTTTCCAAATCGCGAGGCCTAACCATGAAGCCACTTAAAAGTAGGGTTTTTAAATTCAGGATTTCTCAGGGCTTCCTCTTTTCAATAGAAATTTTCTCCCACTCAAGCATCACTTGTGATTTTCAGTTATAAAGGTTTGGAGGGGCTCTCCCACTTTTTTTGAAAGTGATTTGAAGGGGTTTCAAGGAGGTTTCAAGGTGGTTTCTTCTATGTAAGTCTCTTCTCTTTGTTTCTCTTGGGTTTTCTCTAGATCCACTCTTCTAACTTTATTTTTTTTCTTGATATACATCCTTTTCATGTATATCTAGGGTTTTTGTTGCCTTGGGTGTTGATTTCAAGGCTTGTGGATGGTATGTAAGGGGATCTAGAGCTGTTTTGGTGGTGCATTTTCCCAGATTGGGGCGCGATTGCTTGTGGGCCAATTTTGTTGGAACCCTAAAGATAAGTGGCTTCTCTCTTGACTCCAATTTGATAGAACTTGAAGCTTGGATACAATTAATTTGTGTTTCTTAAAATTAATTGTGTTTTTGATGTGAGAAATTGGTTAGAAATCCCTTTGGTGATGCTTTGGGGATTTTTGGGAAAAAAGGGGTTTTGTGGTGAAATGGTTTTGTTGTGGATTTTAAAATGGATATTTTAAAATGAGTTTCTAGGATTTATTTGTTAAAATGGTTGAGGAAAATCATTTTTCAATAAATATTTTGTTTATTGAAATGTTTTTTGGCATGAAAGTTAGTCCAATGGTGTTTTCAATAAATGGTTGATTTATTGAAGTGAATTAGCATGTGTTGGAAATTATGGTGTAGTTTTGTGTGACCTTCATGATTTGTGCTTGTTGGTTGATATGTAATTGGATTGTGTTGATTGTGTGGAAGTGGGTGGGAAGTCTCACTATAAAAGGTGATGAATATTGGTTGGAAGAACCACCATCTTTGATAGTGGTTGGGAAGCACCGCTAGTTGAGAATGGGGTGAACTAGATGGGCGGAAGTCCCACTGTAATGGTTTTTTTGTTGTGTGTTTCTTTGAAAAGATGAAATTTGTTATACTAATGCGTGATGGGGATATGGATTATGGTATGTATGTGGATTTACTTTGTTTTTCATGTCTTGGTAAGGGTATATTTGGAATTTTTTAATTTTTTTCACTATTTAATGTTTTATATAAACCGTTTTATATAATGTTCTAACAGTTTAATCCTAGTGGTGTGTGTAGGGAATTCATTTGAGAAAAACCTATTGATTATTAGTACTCAACCCCTGGTTTGGAACTTGGCTGCTTTTGTAGATGTTGTATTCCAGGACACAGGTAAAGGTAAAGCATCTCATGGCTAGTGGTTCTTAGTGATGCTTGGGAGATGTGGTGGTGCTTGGAACACAGAGCTTAGTGTGGAGCTGTGGAGTGTGTCTCGATTTATTTTGGGTATCTTGTTTAGTCTTCCACATGGTACTCAAATATTTTTTTGGTTGTATTGGTTATTTTGAATTCTTGTGTAATTTTTGGCTGTCTTATGGTAATGTATGAGTTTGGTTGTTTTGTTTTCATGTATCGTATAGTTTTTTGTTAGTGTATTTTTTGCTTGGTTGTTTGTATCTCAGGGGAAAATCATTCCCCAATTTATTTTCGAGGCCCTCATCATTTATTGCAAGCCTTTGGTGCCTTGGGAACATTGCTTAAGGACAAGTAGAATTCCTCCCCCATCTCAAGCCAAAAAGATGGGGCGGGATATTACAGAACCACCTAGGGTAAAAACATGCCACCTAGAAACCTTATTAGAATTTTATTACCCATAGAATCCACATCCCACCCAAGAACCCTTACCAAAATATTATAACTCATGGGGATCCACATCCCACCCTATATCCTTTACAAAAATATCATCACCTAGGGGTCCACCACCCTGAAACCTTTAACAAAATATTATCACCTCAGGGATCCACATCACATACTAAAGCCTTTACAAAAATATCATCACCTATGGGATCCACATCCCACCCCATAAACTTTACCAAAATATCATCACCCAAGGGATACATATCCCACCTTATAACCATTACCAAAATATCATCACCTATGGGATCTACATCCCACCCCATAACCTTTAGAAAAATATTTCACACAGGGGGTCTAAATCCTACCATGAAATATTTAACAAACTATCATCACCTGTGATATCCATATACCACCTTAAAACCTTTACTTTTCATAGTCCATTCTTTTACCAAACATATAATTTTCATAGTTATCCAAAATCCAGGACATAAGTTATTTTAGGGCACCCCTAAGGTTTCCTAAAACATTTACATTCTCATTAATTCAATGACATGAAAAAATTGGTGGCCAAAAATCTATTCTTTATATTTTTTATAATCAAATTGTGGCCTAAATAATGTGAATTTCACTAGATAAGGAATCATAAACCATATAATTATTTTTTTAAGCACACATTAGGTCGATGTGACCACACACAATACACACATGAAAAACAGTTAGACCTTGGGGATATATTAGGGACCAACTACATTATAATTATAGGAATATAATCATTAAATAATAATGGTTTATTTGGTCTCAAACATACTAAATCCAAAAATAATAGAAAACCATAAAAAATAGTCATAAAAATCTATAACCATAATAAGCTTAATTATTAGTGAGAGGAAACAAAAAATAAGGCTTAAGAGATACTTAGTCGTACCTACGACTATTCCCTATAATTAAAGACATGAATAAGACATCATATCCAATGAAGATATCATTCAAGGATAAATATAAGAATGTGATATAAATTATGGGTGTATTCTTAGTGTTTTGGTCAAAAAATCCTTAAATACCCTTTTATATTTTATTTTAACATTTAATTAATATTTTATAAATATATTGTAAAATTCATAAAACCCAATTTCTTGAAAAAACACTAACCCTTATATATAACCCTTAAGGAATATTACATATCAATAGGCTCCAAAAGTTGTCTAATTTATCCTTTTGTAATTTATATTCTGAAACTCCTTATGAATCTATATTTCTAAAAATTATCTTTTAGAACAACTCTTACATAAGGTCTAGAAAATACCATTTAATATTTACATATAAAAGAAAATCATTACATAACAATATAATCCTTATATATTATAACTTAAATCCTTACGCATCAATATACATAATATTTTACTATATATGTAATGTTTTTCCTATATACGGGAATTAAATATGCAACATTTTCTTTTAAAATATAAGTTTTTGCCCATGAAAAAGGTTTTAAAATTAAATAGAAAAACATATATTTATGTTTTTCCCTTAGAAAAAAAACCTATTAATAATATATATCTCAATATGTATGAACTTTCATATAGATTAATGACTATGTTTGTTGTCAACATGCATTGTAACGACCCAAACTTTTATTAATGAAAATTTATCTAGATCCAATTAAATATATTATTTTGTAAAATGGCTATATAAAACAAATTAAATTACATTATTTTATGTTTTTTGATTTTAAAATACCATTAATAATTGTTACCATTGCTAATATAGCCTTTGAATATTTATCACATGATTAGTATAAATATAGGGCTTTAACAAATCCAATTTACTCTCACAAAAGAAGCGATGACTTCATCTAGTATAATTTTTCCATACGAAGCCAATTTCTCAGAGCTTGGAAAGGAGGTAGCATCACTAAGATTCACTCTTGACCAAGAGAAATACAACATTCAACACACTAAGCTTGAATGGAACTTCATACGAGATAAGTGGAAGTTAATAAAGATTACCACCCGAGCGATGTTATCCGAGCCACCCCAAGAGTCTTTCACCATCGCGCACCTTAAACTTAGGTATTATGCAGGTTTTATAAGGGGTTATGTAACAAGACCCCATCACTATGATTTTGTGCATTATTTTTGTACAAAGAAAATACATGCATTTTATAATTGTTATTTGTAAATGGGTTTTAAATCACAAATAGTATTTTTAGTTAATATTTAAATTCAATTAAGAAATATGTTTTAATGAATTAATGGATTTTTGAACTAAATAATATTTTAATAAAATATTATTAATAAATTAATTTTTATTAAATATAAATTATTCTATAATTTTTAGGAATATAATTGTAATTTTTATTAAGATTTGATAACTGTTTTAGTCAAAACCCATCAATTTTCAATAAATGTTATTTTTTATTTTAAAATTGAAAATCCACATATTGAAAAAATTATTTTGATAAAATGAATATAATTTTTGGATTCAGGATGTTGAAATTATCTAACGGTGAATTTTTAATAATAATCTGAGACAATCAAATTTTTTGGTAAAAATTAAATATAGTTTAAATATTTAATGTGTTTTATGACATCATAATGACCTAATAGTGATGTAATAAAATACTATAATTTTTTTGGCCAATATATGTTTTATATTTAAAATAATGTGATTTATATTTTTTTGATTAACTTTACAATGCCTTAGTGGACCATCCAAGACTTATAAACTATTTTAACATTTTAAAATGATTTCCTTGAGAGTGTGACTCACCTCCACATAAGCAAGCCTAAGTTTTTATTATGTTCAGAAATTATCCTTATAAAATATTTTTTCCACTCCAATTTGGAAAAAACCATTCTAAAAAACCATGGTATGGTTTGTTGGATTTATTTTTTTAATGTGTAGTGTCCAAAACCTAAATAATAAATAATTCCCTCTCCTTTCCTATATAAACCCACTCAATCTCCCATTACTCTTCACTAAAAACCATTTTATCTCGACCAACCTCTACCTTACTCTCTATAGAAATCCTCCAAGGCACCCTAATCTCCCAATAATCCTCTCTCAAGCCTCTCCAAAGCCTTTGGTATCACACTTCCAAGTAAGGGATTTCGTCCTTTATCATTTTGTCCAAATTTCATTATGTTGTTATACCTTTTTATTTTCAATTACAAATGTTGGGGTATAATTTTTCACCTCCCCCATTCTTCCATATTTATGTTTTAATTATGAGAGACCTCTTTCTCTCTCAATAATTCCTCCCATGTACACCCACTACCATGCCGAAATTCTGTAAAGAATTTCTCTCTTCTCATTTACATTCAATAAATTATTTTATATTATGAATCTAAATTCCATTAAATTTGTTGGGATTTAATATTCCATGACCCACTTACTATCCATTTCATGTATAAATTATTATATGCCCCTTTCTCTCTCATCAACCAATTTTATGATTTCTATTCGATGACGTTATGCAGTTGAAGTTACACCAAAATTTCCCTTGCCAAAATCATCGTGTAAGTGAATACCATACCCATTTCTCTATCAAGGTTATTCAAATTTATGAATATATACTCGTTGATTTATAACTTAAATTTATTAATTCCATATATCTTAGTTGTGGAATAAATTATGATGTGTAATGAATCCATGTTGTATGATCCATGTGGCACACTTATGCATGAAATGAAATGTTTATAAAGGGTGTTCCCCGATAGCGTTCCAATGCATTGGGTAAAGAATAGTATCATGATAAATAAATAGCAATGAGGGTTTACTCATATTAATTAAAGTGAAATAAGGGTTTAATCATTCTAATTCAAGTCCAATGAGGTTTTACTAATGCTCCATTTTCAATGACCATTGGCTCATGCGAATATCATGTTAAATGTTGTTTCCACATTTCCATGTTATGATAATCATTCTATATCATGCCTTTATATTAATGTTTCTTTTATGAACCATTGACATTCATATTATCTAATGTGATTTGTATTCTTCATGTTATTCTTTTTTTACAACCTTACTGGGCTTTATAGCTCACCCTTTTCTAATACATGTCCTTAGGTTATCCCATGCAATGCTAAGTACGAAGGAATGTTGTGGTCATGTAAAAGATGTTTTCAATAAAGATGTTGTTTTTTATGTCTTAAGTTGTCATGTAATGTTACTAATTTCCCAATACACTAGACCTTTAGATCCTCAAATTTTTCTTAAGTGAAATTTTACGTAATGAATTATGTTTAAGTGTGTAATAAATAGTAGGGTTGTTATAGTTGGTATTAGAGGATAGGTTTAGTTATTTTTTGGATTAGGATTAGAAAAACCTAGTGAAAGACTTAGGGATAAGACTAAGTATAATAAAAATATCCCTAAATTTTGGTGAGTATAGATTAAATGGTTTATCAAGAAAATACATCCCTATCTAGATACGAACAAGTAGAAGTGTCTCTGGCATAAATGTATCTAGGGGTAAAACCCGAAGACATCGCTTTGAGCTAGAATCGAAAAAGAACTGGTGCCCAACAATGAGACTTGATTCACTCTTGGTTATGACACTCCTATGGGATATGCTTTGGTAAATTCATAATATTAGTATGAACCATTATTAAGGTAATAAAAAAATTCCCTTAAGAATATATATTGGGAATGTGATCATGGATAATATAGATTGAAGCCTATAAATTTATAATTTAATAAAATAAATGTAATTTATAATTATACCTTTTTTTCATTGGATTCCCCTTAATTTTTTACCCCTAAATTTCATTTTATTTTATCCAATGGCCAATAATAGGAGTACTCACTCTAACAACATATGTGAAGATCAACGTGACGACTATTCTAATGAGATTCCCAATCTGATGGGAGCATGAATCACAAAATTTTTCACAATAATATCTTAATTAAATAACGTTTTGAATTGAAAAATGTGTTAAGAGGAACGTCCACCTCCTCCCCAATAAAGAACAAGTTGTAATAAATATATTCATGAGACAAAGGCCTTCTACTTTTAATGGATCATCTGATCCCTCAATCTTAGAACAATGGATCAACTCCATTGAGAATATCTTCTACATCCTTCAATGTTCTGAACAAGAGATGGTTCTTATTGCTTCTTATCGCATGGAGGGTGAATCTGATCAATGGTAGACATTGATATAAAATACGAAGCCTGAGGAGAAGATCAAAGTGATGGAATGGAAGTATTTCCAGAAAATGTTTTTTGATAAATACTTTCTTCCCACCCTACAACTAAAGATGGAAATGGACTTCCATTCCCTTAAGCAAAAAGACGATGAGTCCATCAGAGCGTATGAGGAAAAATTCAGAAGTCTTTAATGATATGCCTACAACTTTTTCATTACCCCCAAATGCAAGGTTTACAACTTCTTTTGTGGGATTAAACCTAGCCTATGGAAATCCCTTGCGATTCGTGACTTCAATAGCTATGCGGAAATTGTCCGATGTTACCTAAAAGTTGAAATGGAGATCAGTGAATCTCATGGGTATCATGGGGATAAGAAGCATAAAGTTGAATTTAATTCTGGTAGTCCGATTGATAAATCCAACAGTGCTAAGAAATTATAGTACTCCACTTGCGAAAGGTGTGGAAAGAACCCTAGAAATTTCCTAAAGGGGATGAGGAAATGCTTTAAGTGTGGAAGAGAAGGGAACCTGGCCATTAATTGCCGATAAGAAAAACCTGCTGCTACAATATAGGTGATGAATTCTCTGTTAAACCCTAAATACATTGTTCATTGCTTCAACTGCAATGAATTAGGGCACTTTGCAAACCAGTTTCCTAAGACAAGGGTTTTCAGAGGCAAGCAACAACCTCTAAGGCAGTAAGGGTGAGATTTTTCTTTCACTACTGCCAAATAGAACTCCAATAACGAAGTGGTGACATTTATTATAGTTATTCATCCAATAATAGAAAATTTACTTTTTGATTCTGGTTCTACACATTCTTTTATATCCCAATAGTTTAGTATAAAAATACCAACACCACCACAAAGCATGGAAGTAGAGATGTTGGTGAGAATGGTAAATGGGTAAATCATTACATCCCATGAATATAACTCCTACTGTGTCATAATTTGTGAATTAAAATTCCTGGAAAACCTCAGCATACTCCCCCTAGTGGAATTTGATTAAATTATTGTAATGAATTGTGTTTTCCTATATATATCCAACCTAAATTTATGTGAGAGGGAAATCACTCTCCATATGGAGAATCAACCCCTGATTCTGTAAAAGTTCAAGGAGGAGGATGAATCTTATTTAGCACCATCATCTCAAGCACGAATATTATTGACTTACGAGCATGTTTATCTTTCTCAGATGATTGAGTCTAAGGAAGAAAACATCCTTGAATACATGCCTATTGTAAGGGAATTCACTAAATTGTTTCTTGAGGAATTGTTTGGTCTTCCTCCAAGAGGATATGTTGAATTCTCAGTTGATCTTATACCTGGGATTTTCTAATATCCAAGAATTTGTATAGAATGGCTATTTTGGAGCTTGAAGAGATAAAGAAACAAGTGTAAGAGAATATGTATATAGGGTTTAGATGACCAAGTGCATCACAATGGAGTGCATAATTCCTATTCATTAAGAATAAGGATGGGTCAACGTTCCTTTGCATTGATTATCGTTAGCTCAAAAAAATCTTGATAAAGAACAATTATCTTATTCCATGAATTGTGGTCTTGTTCGATCAGCTACATGGAGAACAATACTTCTCCAAGTTTGATCTATGGTTGGGATATTACCAAGTAAGGGTGAAGAAGGAGGATATCCCCAAGACTGATTTTCATAAAAGTTATGAGCACTATAAATTCATAGTAATGACTTTTAGACTCACTAATGCTCCATAAATATTTATGGATTTGATGAATGGAGTCTTTAGAGATTACCTCAAAATGTTTTTGGTAGTATTTATAGATGATATTATAATATACTCCAAAACCAAGGAGGAGCATGAAAAGCATATAAGAACTGTTCCAGAGACCTTGTGAAATGAAAAGGTCTATGAAAAGTATAGAAAGTGTGATTTTTTGTTGAATGAGGTCCCATTCTTGTGTCATGTCATCACAAGTAATGGGATATCTATGGATCCCACCAAGACAACTAAAATTGAGGGATGGACAAGGAAAACATCAGTGATAGATATCCGTAGTTTCCTAGGTTTAGCTGGATATTATTGCTGATTTGTGATAAATTTTTCATGATTGTCCAACGATCTTACCAAGATAATCCATAAGGGAGTCAAGTTTTCTTGGAGTGATGAATGCGAAGATAGCTTCAAGGAGTTTAAAAGTAGGATTATCAATACACATGTTCTCACACTACCCACAAGTGGAGAAATTTTTGTGGTATTCAGTGATGCTTCAAAGAAGGTCATGGGTTGTGTGTTGTTGCAAAACGACAAAGTCATTGATTACGCTTCAAGGAAATTAAAATTTCATGAGAAAAACTATCCAAAACATGATCTGGAGTTGGCTATAGTAATATTCACTTTAAAAATTTGGTGACCTTACCTCATTGTGGAGAAGTGTGAAATATATACGGATCAAAAAAATCCTCATGTATATATTCACACATAAAGAGTTGAACATGTGCCAAATAAGATGGTTAGAGCTGATCAAAGACCATGACTTCTCAATTCACTAACATTTGGGGAAAGCGAACAAGGTGACGAATGCTCTTAGTAGAAAGGATCCAAAAAATATTTCATTGATGAGAATTTGAATGGATCCAATCTTATTATATTTGATGATGATGGACATGGGAATCATAAAGAAGGGAATATCATCAATAATTTTACAAATGATTACTCAACTGTCTCTTTTAGAACTGTTAAAGGATGCTAGAAAAGATGATGTGGGAATTCAGAAGAAAGTGGATACTATAAAAAAAGGTGAAATCCTTGGAGTTAAATGTTAATGAAGAAGGAATTTTGATATTTGGGATAAGACTATGTGTTTCATCAAACCTGGAGTTAAAGAATGAACTTTTTTATGATGCATATAGGTTGAATTTCTCCATTCACCCATGAAACACAAATATGTATCGAGATATCTAAGAGCATTATTGATGGGATAACATGAAGAAGGAGATTTTTGAGTATACATCAAAGTGTTTGGTATGTCAGAAAGTGAAGGATGAGAGGTAGAAGTCTTATTGGATGATGCAACCATTACTGATACCAACATGGAAATGGGAGAAAATCACCATGGACTTTGTCACCAGACTTCTGAAGACATCCAAAGGAAACAACACTATCTGGGTTTTTGTGGATCATCTTACAAAGACTGCACACCTCATTACTATTCGAGAGGATTCCTCATAAGATCAACTGGAATGGATATACATCATAGAAGTGGCAATGCTGCATTGATTACCACTATCAATTGTATCCGATCAAGATCCAAGATTCACCTCTAAGTTTCAAAAGAGTCTCTTACACCCTCTAAATACTGAGATGAACTTTAGTATGGATTATCATCCTCAAACTGATGGCCAATTTGAGGGGACTATCCAAAAATTTGAGGACATGTTGAGAGCATTCTCAATGGACTTCAAATTAGGATGGGATCAACATCTTCCTCTAGTTTAGTTCTCTTACAATAACAGTTTCTACTCAAGCATCCAAATGGATCCTTATGAAGCCCTTTATGGGAAGAGGTGATGAACACCGACATGTTGGGATTAAGTTAAAGAGTGAAAACTCTTAGGTCTAGAAATGGTTGAAGAAATGGTGGAAAATGTTAAGACCATCTAGTAGCACATTAAAACTTCTTAGAGACAACAAAAGAGCTATGCTGATAATCATCAAAAAGGCCTAGAGTTTGATGTTGGGGACTTAGTAATCCTCCGCATATCACCATGGAATATATTTATGAGATTTGTGAATAATGGAAAGCTTAGTCCAAGGTATACAAGCCCTTTTAATATCCTTTATCACATTGGAGCAGTTTCCTATCGACTGGCACTCCCACCGAACCTATCTCAAGTACATGATGTATTCCATGTTTGACTCTTGAGGAAGTAAATACCTAACCCATCACATGCACTCAATCCAGAGGTGGTACCATTGGAGAATGACCTCTCCTATGAAAAGAATACGATGAAGATATTATATCGTAGGGAAGAAGTTCTACGAAATAATATAATGACCTTTGTGAAGGTGTTGTGGCAAAACCACAAGTTTGAAGAAGCATTGTGGGAATCCAAGGAAGTGATGAAGAAGAGTTACCCTCATCTATTTTAGTGCAGGAAAAGGAAATTTTGAGGGAGAAATTTCTTAAGGGGGAAAGATTGTAACAACCCAAACTTTTATTAATGAAAATTCCTCTTAATCTAATTAAATTCCTTATTATGTAAAATGGTTATAGAAAATAATGCAATTCCTTGGTTTTATGTTTTTGTACTATAAAATACCGTTATGAATTGTTACCTTTACTAATATATCTATTGAATAGTGATCACCTAATTGGTATAAATATAGGGTTTTAACAAATCCAATTTACTTAGAAAAAGGAAGAGATGGCCTCATCTAGTAGAATTTCACCATACGAATCCCATTTGTTGGAGCTCAGAAAGGAGGTAGCATCACTGGGATTTTCTCTTCACCAAGACCAAGCTGAGATTCAACATGTTAAGCTTGAACAAAACCAACTATAAGAGAAGTAGAAGTTAATAGAGATTACCACCCGAGTGATGTTATCCGAGCCTCCCCAAGAGTCTGTCACCATCACGCACCTTACCCTTAGGTCTTATACGGGTGTTATAAGGGGTTATGTAACAAGACCTTATAACTATTATTATGCGCATTATTTTTTTTATAAAGAAAATACATTCATTTTTTATTGTTACCTTGTAATGGTTTTTAAAGAAAAAATAATATTTTCAGTTAATATTTAAATTCAATGAAGAAATCTATTTTGATAAATTAATGAATTTTTGAATTAAATAATATTTGAATTAAATATTATTACTAAATAACTTATTATTAAATATAAATGGTCATATAATTTTTAGGAATAAAATTGTAATTTTTATTAAGGTTTGAAAATTGTTTTTTTCAAAACCCATGACTTTTCAATAATTTTAGTTTAAAATTTAAAATTAACATATTTGGAAAATTATTTATATAAAATTAATATAATTTTTGGATTTAGGGCATCAAAAATATCTAATGGTGAATGTTTCATAATTTTCTAAGACAGCCGAATGTTTGGGTAAAAATTAAATACAGTTTAAATATATAATGTGTTTTATGACATCATAATGACTTAATATTGATGTAATGAAATAATATAAATTTTTTTTGTCCAATATATGTTTTATATTAAAAATAATGTGATTTTAGATTTGTTTAATTAATTTTACAATGCCTTAGTGGACCCTCCAAGAACTATTTTAGCATTTTCAAATGATTTCCTTGAGTGTGTGACTCAAATCTACATAATAATGACTAATTTTTTATTATGTTATGCTATTTTACTTATAAAATATTTTTTTACACTCCACTTTGGCAGAAACAATGGGAAAAAACCATGGGTTGGTTTGTGGTTTTGATTAGTTTAATGTGTAGTGTCCAAAACCTAAATAATAAAGAGTTCCCCCTCCTTTCCTATATAAACCCACTAAATATCCCATTTATCTTCACTAAAAACCTTTGTATATCGATCAAAATATGACCATATCTCTCTATAATCCTTCCAAGGTTCCCCAATATCCCAATAAGCCTCTCTCAAGCCTCTCTCAAGCCTTTGGGATCACACTTCCATGCAAGGGATTTCTTCCTTTCTCATTTTTCCCCAAATTTCTTTATGTTGTTATCCCGTTTTATTTTCAATTACAAATGTTGGGTTATGATTCCTAACCCCCCCTACTTCCCTCCTTATTTTTGAATGATTATAGACCTATTTATCACTCATTAATTTCTCCCATGTACACCTGTTACCATGCCAAAATTCCATACAGAATTTTCTCTTATCATTTACATTCAAGAAATTATTTTATATTATGCATCTAATTTACATTACACATCTTGGGATATTATATTACATGACCCAATTAATTTCTATTTCATTTATAAATTATTATATACCCCTTTCTATCTCATCAACCCATTTTATGATTTCTATTTGACATTGTTATGCTGCCGAAGTTACACCAAAATTTCCCATTCCAAAATCATCATGAAAGTGAATACCATAACCATTTTTATATCATGGGTATTCACATTTATGAGAATGTACTTGTTGATTTTAATACTTACATTTTTTTATTCCACATATCTTATTAGTGGAGTAAATTATGATGTTTAGTGAATCCATTTTGTATGATCCATGTGGCACACTTATGCCGGAAATAAAATGTTTATAAAGGGTGTGCACTGATAGCGCTCCAATGCATTGGGTAAAGAATAATATAATGATAAATCAAGTGAAATGTGGGTTTAATCATGATAATTAAGGTGTAATGAGGGTTTAATCATTCTCCATGTGGAATGAGACTTGGCTCATGCTAATATCTTGTTAAATGTTATTTCCACATTTTCATGTTATGATAATCATGCTATATTATTCCTTTATGTTCATATTACTCTTATACTCTATTGATATTCCTATTTTATAAAATGTATTGTATTATTCATTTTATTCCTTGTTTACTCCCTTATAAGGCTTTATATCTCACCCTTTTCTTATACATGTCCCCAGGTTATTCCATGCAATGCTAAGTACGAAAGAATATTGTGGTCATGTAGAAGAAGTTTTCAATAAAGATGTTGTTTTTTATGTACTAAGTTGTCATGTAATGTTCCTAATTTACCAAGACACTTGACCTATCAATCCTCAGAGTTTTATTAAGTTCAAGTTTATGTAAGGAATTATGTTTAAGTGTGTAATAAAGAGCAGGGTTGTTATATGCATGTTACTACATTTTTTGGAGGAATTAGTGATGGATTGAGTATAAACCCACTAAAGAAGAAGATCTAAAAACAATACACTATGGGTAAAATAGAATGAATATTTTGTTTCCCTTGAATAATTCACTAGATATATTCAATTGGGTATCTCATAATACATCATATAATTTAAATAGATAATATTCACGTCAAAGAAAATTATTTATTGTGAAGAAGACTTATCTTCAATAGGTAAAGTGTAAGTTATTACTACCCATGGAGATATGTCTAGACAACTTTTGGGTAGTTGTGAAGCTTTCTAAAAATAGAGAACCCATCCGAGGGGTAAAAAAAGTAAAAATTATTTTGGATTTTTAGTAAGGTTTTAGACACTCTGATACGAAGGTTAAAGTGAATAGAGATGGATCAATATTGGTAGAAGAAAAGACACACCTGAAATGGTAGATTTATTCACTAAAATAATCTTATTTCAGTTTTTTTATGCTGAAACACCTTAAAAATAAGTTTTAAGGTGATTTAAATTAATTTAATATTTAAATAAATCATTTGAAGAAGATCCAATATTATTTGAATAGGATGGATAATCCATAGAATCAATCATATGTAGTTTTAAAGATTTTAACGGAAATATATTTTTTGGAATTCTTGAAAAAATGGATAAGTTCTGAGTGCAAGACTTTTCATATTGATCATAATACTTCCCTTTGAACATAAGACTTTAGGTTCTGAGTACAAGACTTTTAGGTGATTATATAACTTTTAAGTCTGCTAAAATTGTTCCGAGGAAATGATCATAATGATTTTGTGCACAAACTAACCAACCTACAACATGAGATAAATGAAGTTACCACATGAGAAGGGCCTAACCTACCACATGGATAAAATGAAGTGGACACATGAATAGAGTCCAAATTGTCACATGAACAAAATGAAGTGATTATATGAAGTGAAAATCCATTATCAGTGGATCAATTACTTGAAGAAAAACTACCTACCATATAAAGAGTGGTCTCATGGTAACTAATGTGACAATATAAAGCATCTACAAGTATGATACATGAAGATAAAAAATGAAAACTCTCCACCTAACATGAGTTATTCAGGATACTTCATGAGTAATTGAACCTACCATGAGTGTGTTAGACCTATCATTGAGTATAAGGATTTAGACATACAGTGTAAGACTTCAACACTTAATTGTTTTTTGAAGTTTTGCTAGATGAAAAATCAAGATTATAGATTTTGAATCTGATGAAGATGGACTAATTTTGGATGATTCTATAATTTTTTCTCATAAATTTAAACATCATAAAAACCTTAAAGGGTATATGACTCAAGCATAAAAGTTACTAAAAGATGATCTCCATGTATTGAGGTGGAAGATCACAGTTAAATGGAAATTTAATGTTTTTGAAATTATTCAAATTATAAGGAAATATAATCTGATGATTCTAATATTAATTCCTCATGTTTATAATATCACAAATTTTTTAATAACAAATATTGAAGATTGAGATAAAATGATCAGTCAATTTGAGCTAATATTTGAATGTGCATACCATTTTAATGTATGTACTGATATTCAATAATACTATAAAGCTACAGGTTTATGAAACATGATACATATATAATATAGTATAATAATTATATAGATTGGGATATTGAAGTGCATTCAGTGTAGAAATATTATTGAATAAATTGAGTGATCAGAGCCTTATGTTGAAAAATCCAAAATATTAGTGGAGTTGTGAAATATTGTTCGACCCTAAAGGCTAAAGAAGAGAGAAATACTTTTTTCCTTAAGAATAAAAGGAATGAGTTTCTAAGAATAATTGATGTGCGTTTCCAGTATAAAAATTATGAAAATATGTATCTCTATTTACTATATGATTTATCTTCAAAAATGATAAATTATTAAAGATACATATTTCATTGAGTGTACGAGAAGAAGATGAGGAAGTCTTGAGGCCAACTAGAAGGAGATACATGACTCTAGAATAATACTTTTATATGAGAGAAAAATAAAAAATAAATAATGATGAAAAAAGTGAGGTAACTCCTATCATTATACATGATAAATTCTTGAAAAAAAGGAATGTTGAGATCATGAGAGTATCCCATGTAGGAAAAAAGTGAGAAATTAATTGAGGATCATGGGAAAATAATTATTTGATACTATTTTATATTCCAAAAGGAGTTAACCTAATTTCTATAAACCTACATATATAATGAATATTATGGTGATAGAATATATTTGATACATGAATATTTGAGAGTGGTGCTATAAATTTTGAGAAGAACTCTCTCTCATAAGGAAGAAGGATATGATCCTATGATAAAGCTAAATATCTTTTCGGTATAAAAGATAAGGGAGAAAAAATAAATTCTTGTGAAAAAAATAGTTACAAAAGTTTTAGTAAAATAAGAAAAAGTGTGATTGAGTGAGACAACCAGGTTAACTGTTTCAGAGAAGACCCAGGAAGATAATATGTAAGTAGTGATCTAGTTATAGAGAATTCTTGAAGACTTTCCAACATTCAAAAAATATTCTTCTAAGATTAATATTATCTATTATATTAGTTCATATACATCCTATACTAAACCGAATATCTACTTACAATATGAAATTCAAGAAACACTTTCATATATATAGTTGGATTACATAGAACCAATACGTCTTAGTGTATATAAGGAGATCATAGTGAGAATTTATAAATATAGTGTGAAGCTCTAAAAATAAGTCTTATGCAAGAAAATAATTTATAATTCTAGTGACACTCTTTATTTCAGGTGTGGAAAAAAGATAACCCATTGTAATAAAAATCAGATTACAATGGAGAATCCTTGATTGGGAAGAACAATCAATAAAGACAAGAAGTAGGTCTTTATACTAAACCTCATAAAAATACCATGTTCCTATTTATTTCTTTAATATCATTTCATGTAGATGAAAATTGATAAGTTAAACATAATATTGATCAATATTCAATAACCAATAATTTGGGTAAAAATAAAAATGGGTTTCAGGATATTTTGGAATTTGGTAAAAATAGGAATCACCCGATTCACCCACATTTTATGTGTATACACCTATCCTTTTGGTTCTTTCAATTAGAAACAGGGTGAAGTCCCCCATTGATTAAATCTATTTTTAAGATACCCTAAATTTAATTTGGAGTAATAAAGTTTATATTTCAAGAATTTTTTAATGTTGAGTTATCTCAGATGGATAAGTTTGGTTCTACTCATATTAATGTATTATCATAAGTATCTTCCATGAATCTAAAAAATAGGTTGAAGAAAGAGGTAGTGAATATGAGTAAAATATCAAATAAAGAAGAGTAAATACCATTAGTTTATGGTAATCAGAGTAATTAGGATTTAATTTTTAATATCTATTGCGCATACTAGTTCAATTTTTAAAGAATATGAAGAGATCAAAACTATGATAGAATTTTACTCTCATGTTAAATGTTTTTTTAAAAAATGTTCCTAATGAAGTTATTGAATATATAATTTTTCATCAAAAAAATATTGGAGGAAAAATCATAGATATAGAAGGATGCTGATGCTATGTAGAATACATTGACAAAACATGTAGGAATATGCAACACCCTCACAAAGTTGGTAAGAGAAAATGATGAAACTATCTCACATTACAATGATTGATATTCTCAATCATTTGAAGATTTGAAAAGAATATTTTCTGAAAAGGATATGTTTGAGGTTTATATTATTGAATAATTCTATTCATTATTGAAGTTATATAAAAATATAGTGAATGTTAAAGATTCATATCTAGAAGTAAAGGTAAAAATAATTAAATAACTTGATAGTTCACTATAAAAAATTACCAAGATGCATGAGGATCAAGATCAGAAGTTATAAATTCATTAAAAAAAATAAGGATACGATCTTTGGTGTATGGGATGTACACCCTAAAAATTAATTTTATTGATCTCTAAGTCATGTTTAAAAATATATAAGAGGAAAAATTAGGAACTTCTAGATCAATTGAGAAAAGATGTGTTGCCACACATACTTTGGACGTGATTTGTCACATCCATGATTTTATTTTGAGGTATTAATTTTATTATTTTTGGTCTTATCTTGGTTTCTTATTATCCTTGAGAGTTTTTTTTGTGAAAAAATAGATTTTTGGGTCAGACAACAAGTGGCGCACAATTGGTGCACAATTAAGGGAAACTATGTGCCAGCCTAGAGATAATTGTGCACCTTAGACTATGACACTATCTAAGACACATGGATTACCACACAATAGTGTGAAATTACCTAGGAAACAATATAGCCTCATTCCTCTTGGACAGAGAGGGATGCACAGTTGCTGCATGCTATGGAAAACTATGTGGGCTAACCATGCGACCTATCCAGGTCATTAAAAATGGGTAATTTACTCATTTTCTCTTTATATTTAACCTTATAGCACCCCTAATATGATCCATATAGAATTTTTATCCTTTATAGCTTCTTATTCTCCCTCTTGGACCTCTTGAACTCCAATATTTTAATGGTTTTGGTGTGGGAACTTCATGAAATCATCAAGCAATCCTCTTTTCTCACGATTTATTCCTTCTTCTAGGGTTTTCTCCTTCCATATTTAGGTTCTTCTATTCCATATGGGTGTTTAACCTAATGAGGGGTTGATCTTGTGTTTTTGGGTTGAATTAGGATGTTTATTGTTCAATATTTCCATTTTATGCTCTCTTGGTGGTGTAGTTGTGGGTTTACACCAATTTTTGGAAGTTTACAAGATGGAGGTAGGTGGTTCAATGATTTTACATTATTAAATGATTTTGGATTACATTATTGGTTGATTAAATGTTTTTTAAGGATTATTTGTATCATTTGAAATATGTTTTAAAAAGTATTTGAGATGCATATGTGATGCAAGTTGATGTTCTAAATGAAAATTGTTATGTTTCGTGTTTTGTTCATTATGATATTCCTTGAATGTGTTTTATTATTTGTGTGAAAGGTAGAAAATACATTTTCAAATGGATTTGAAGGTGTGATTGTGTTGAAAGTTAGTTTTATGATTTAAATTGGTTCTGTTCCATCTGAGATTTTTTATTATGCTCCTTAAATGTGGTTTATGAATTATGAAAGTGATTTGAGGCATGATTTTAAAATGGATTTGGTTTGTGTGTCAATTTTAAAGGGTCTTTTCCAATGGAAATGGTTTGATTTAAAATGTGCCCTTATTGTCGTGTTTACAAATGTACTTAATGAATTGTGCAAGGGGTGTGAATTTTTTTTCCAAATAGTTTTGGTGTGTGTGTGAAATGAAAGAGGTTTTGTTTATGGAAAATCATGGTTTCCTTGTGAGCCTTGATTTTTGGGTGAAAGTGTTTGTGAAAAAGAGATTAATTTTCTTGTGTTTTCATGATTCTTGGTATGTGTATATGAAATTTATGATTCACGTGACAAGTGAAATGGAATTTGATCACAAATGGAATATTGGGTATATAGGTGGGAAAACTAAAACTAGTATTCTTGTTGATTCAGTGGGGTCGAGGCCTAATTTGTTTTAGAAGGATTGATACTACAACACTAAATAAATATGTGATATGATCTAAGAACACTAGGACTTGTAATGGAATACCTTATAGTGGACTGTTCATGTGAAAACTATTGGTTTTGGGTTATGATATCGAGATCACTATACCTTGGGATGTGTTCCCCTATATTAGCTCATGCATGGGGATGATGTTGGTTTCAGTTGGAGGATTTTGTTTACTAAGGTTTGAGGATCATAAGGTCACACTTTTTTTAGATACCTATTGGTATTTCCTGTGTTAATATTATGTGAAAGGTTGTTTATATAATGAAATGATAGCCAACAGTATATGTAAGGCCTTGTGTTTGTTTAATTTTAAAGAAATATTGTTTTGAGAATTTTTTTCCTTTAAAGTATTTTCTTGAAAATTTTTAATATGAAATGATCCTTGAAAATGATTTCAATGTTCTTATGAAAATGTGCATATTTATTTGTCTTCAAATTTAATAGAAAGGAATATTTCCTCTAGGTGGAATCCTATTGGGATTTATCTCACACCCTACATATAACTTTGGGTGTATGTAGACACTATGAACCGAGGAAAAGTAAAGATGTATCATGGTGGTGATGGTGGATCTAGTTTATAGTGTTCCACTTCTTGCAGGTGTTGGTTGTGGTAGCTTGAGGGTGATAACCCTCTTGTTACATGGATATTTTTGTGATGTTCTAGTTGTTTCATTTCCATTATGATAATTTTGGTGTTGGTTAAATCTATAAAACTTTGAATCTAAAAATGGTTATATCGAATTTGGTTATGATTATCAGTTATGTGATGATTTATTATCATGGGTTGTTTATTATTATATATATGGGTGAAATCATTCCCAAAGTTTATTTTTGATACCCAATCACTAGTCTCTAGCACATGGGAATCAGGAATGCCCTTCGGGCCATGCCACGAGCTGGGTCGGGTGTCAATTTTGATAGCAGCCTGGATTGGTTTGAGAGAGAATGATATCAGATCTAGGTTTCTCTATTTTTGTGTAAAGGTATTGTTGAAGATTCTGGGTAGACCATAGTTCAAATTTTTTACATTGAGGTTCTGGTTATGAGTGGGGTGTATGGACAACACACAATGTGACAGACCTTGAGGCTACATATGATGTTAGGAAATTTTGGTTAGAATTCTGATCCAGGTAAAACATATAGGAAACAAACAGTATATAGACACTGGGTGGAGGTGGAGTGGTTTGGTAGGTGTTTTTATTGAGTTGGATGTGTTTTTTTGATTTACATATGGGTTTGAGATTTTTTATTATTGATGAAGATTTTTCAGAATGAATTTTTGGTGGTTATACTGATGGTTTTTTCTTTGTGGTGGTTAATTGTTGTAGAAAATTCCTTCGTAGAGACCTCCTATGTAGCCACGGGAAGTGGCCAGAGAGAGTTCTACCCCACTAATTGATTAGAGACCAGTGGAATCCATGGTTCAAGTTATCCATGATTTGGGTTAAGGAGTGGGCTCTGATCCTGCTCATGTTGGTGGAACCGAACTAGATCTTGGAAAGGAAAAAATGCGGGAGTTCCTCAAGAATAATCCCCTTATTTCCTAGGTATCATAGATCCCTAGGAAGATAAGTATTTGATTGAGAAGATTGAGAGGATGTTTTAGTTTCTTGACACTACATAAGTATTCAACATAATGTGTGCTTCATTCATATTGGAAGGTACCAGTTGGAAGTGGTGGGACTCGGTGGTGCAAGATAGGAAGCATGAGAATATGGGGTGGAAGGTTTTAAATGTCATTTTAATCAGAATTATTTCTCAGAGGAATTAGAATTCTCCATGTATTGAGAGTTATTGGAACTTTCCCAAGGGAATCATACCATTATGGAGTATACCGACCATTTATATAAGTTAGTTCGGTTCTCACCTAAGTTTGTTTCCAACAAGAAGCTAAAAGTTAAAAAATTTAAAATGTGGACGTGACTAGATATCTGATCTCAAGATTTCTTGTTCAAGTTGAAGACTTATGTAGAGTTGGTTGATCATTTTTTGATGGTTGATATTGGTCGTAGAGGCAATTATAATTTCTTTGGATCAGTTTCAGTAGTGGGATAGGGAAGTGAAATCTCATATGATAAGAAGAGGAAGAAAGACAAGTAAGAGAAGAGGGGAGGTGCTAGTTTAGGTCATCCTTCATGAATGTATTTATCTTAGGATTTTGATGCTAGATCTATTGTGTTCCATCATTGTGGTAAGGTAGGGATCATGAAATTGGTGTGTAAAGCTCCACATAGAACCTATCATTAATGTGGGGTTATGGGGCACTTGAAATGTTTTTTCAAGGTGGAACACCCATATCAGAGTGGTGCAGGATCTGTAGCTTTAAAGGGGATATTAGCTCGGTCAGAACTGTCTAGGATAATGGGTTATTAGTTCAGAGGTTGTGGTAGCAAGGATGGGTGTTCTTCTAGGAAGAGTCATTTTAGGGTAGATCCATATGTTAGTAGACATTCTCAAGGTCAGGTTGAGATGAGGTATCTTCATATTGTGGATCAAACTCCAATGAAATCAGATGCAAGTTATTTAAAATTTCAAGGCACCATTCTTATTACATCAACGTTAGTGTTGTTCTGTTTGATACAAGATCCTATATTTATTTTATTTTTTACCATCTAATGAATGTGTAAAAATGTTCAACTAATATTATGCTATATGTGATGGAGTTGGTAGCACCGCTTGTTAAGAAGTGAGAGAAGGGTTTTAAATGTCTGTATTGTGTATACACCATGTCAAGGTTTGAGCTAGAATGATATTTCTTGGTTTTAGAGATGGACCCCTTTGACATGATCCTTGGTATGGATTGGATGATGCATTTTTAGGTGTATATTGGCTGTTATCACTGGTGAGTGAGTTTCGTGGCACTTGATAGAAGTACCCAAAATTTTCATGGAGAATGGTATCCTCAGTTGGGACGTGCTGGACCTCCACTTCTAGAGTTGGGCAACCTCGTTCTTCATATGTTGTCACTCACATTAGAGTATGATGATGGTTCTCCTGAGGGTGGATTACCTCCTTTGGTGGATGAGTTTCTAGAGGTATTTCTAGATGACTTTTCAGGTTTTCCCCAGAGAAGGATATGGAGTTTACTATAGATTTAGCATCAGGAACACAACCGATATCTATTACCTCATACCATATGGATCCCATCGAGTTGAGGGAATTAAAGGTACAAATGGATGATTTGGAATCCAAAGGATTAATTCTCATAATATTCTCACCTTGATCAACCACAATGATATTTTCAAAAAGGATAATGGATCTATCAAGTTATGTATTGATTAACGGAAGCTGAATAAGGTGACGATTAAGAATAATTATCCCTTTCCCTACATTGGTGACCTTTTCAATCATCTTAAATGGGAGAGGTATTTTTCTAAGATCTATCTACGTTCTAGATATCACCAGGTTAGAATTAGGGAGGTCAATGTTCAGAAAATTTATTTATGAATCAATTATGTCCATTTTGAGTATTTGGTCATGCCTTTAGAATTAACAAATGATATAGTGATAGTTATGGTGATTATGAACTGAGTGTTTCACCAGTACCTTGACTCTTTTGTTGTGGTATATTTGGATGAAATACTAGTCTATTTTAAGATCAAGTAGGATCATGAGAAACATTTGAATATTGTGTTGGTCACTCTTTGAGATCATCACATGTATGAGAAGCCTTCCAAGTTCACCTTGTAGACCAGGGATGTGAAGCTTCTGGGTCATGTGATATCAGAACATGGGGTTTTGGTAGAACCCAAGAGGATTAGTGAAGTAATGTCATGGGAGAATCCAAATAATGCTTTCGATATCAAGATATTTTGGGTATTAGAAGGGTATTAATGGTTTTTTTGAGATTTATCTTGTCTTGTTTCACCCACGATGGAACTCACCCAGAAGGGGGTGAACTTTGAATATAATTCGGAGTGTCAAGATTCATTTAAGGATATTAAGTGGTGGTTGAACACTTCTCCTCTTTTAATATTGCTGGAATATGGAAAAGGGTATGTGGTCTACTGTAATGATTCAGGTATAGGTCTTGGGTGTGTGCTGATTCAAGATGAGAATGTGGTGGCATATGTTTCATGTCAAATCCGACCACATGAAAAGAATTACCTAACCCATGAACTGGAATTGATAGTGGTGTTTTATGCCTTGAATATGTGGCATCATTATCCTTTTAGGGAGAAATTTATAGCCCACTCATATCATAAGAGTTTAGCCTACTTATTTTCTCAGAGTGATTTAAATCTAAGGAATCATCATTGGTTTGAGTAGATTTAGGGGTTTGATTTTGATATCAAATATACCCCCAGTAAAGGTAATGTGGTTGTGGATTCCTTGTGCAGTAAGGTAATGGTGCAAGCATTAATAGAGTCCAATGATGAATGGAAATTGATGGGTCTTTTTTTTCAGATGAATCTAGAGACTAAGGAGAATAGTGGAGGTTCATTCTTGGTTAGTTTCTAGCTGAAAACTTACCTTATGAAATTGATTTGGTAGGATCATCCAAAGGATGAGATTTCTTAGTATTCTATGGAGCTCATAAATAGTGGGGACTTACCATGTGAATGGTCTTTGTTTCCTAAGGGATCATTTTTTTCAAGGGTTGTTCTGTGGTTTCATTGTCTTTATGGAATTTGGCGATGTATAATAGCCACACATATCAGTGGTTTGTTCATCCTAGTTCTACCAAGATGTTTTATGATGTTCATTGATAGTTATGGTGGCTAGGTATGAGTTGGGACAAAGCTGGATTTGTATTGTGGTGTTATACGTGTCAGTGGGTTAAAGAAGAACCCAAGAGGCCCTCAAATTTTCATTAACCTCAACCTATTCCTACCTAGAAGTGGGAAGAGACTACCATTTAATTTATTGTTCGCCTACCTCATACACATAGGGGGTAGATTTATATTTGGGTAGTGATTGATCATTTGACCAAATCTGTCCACTTCATCCCAATCAGGGATTTAGCCAAGGTGGATGAGTTGGGTGGGTTGTATGTTCAAGAAATAGCGAGGATTCATGGTGTGAGGAAGATAGTTATTTTGTATAGAGGATCCCATTTTAACTCATGGTTTTGTGAATTCATTTAGAAGGCTACGAGTTCATAGTTTAAGTTGAGCATGGCATACCACCCTCAAACAGATGGCCAAATGGAGCGAACGAATCTGAACATGGAAGACATGTTCTAGGAATGTGTTTTGGATATCAAAGAATTATGGGATAATAATTTGGGATTAATTTATTTTTAATATAACATTAGTTACCAATAATCAATTTTAATGAATCCTTTTGATGTTTTTTTGGTCGGTCGTTTCGGTCCCCTTTATGTTTGTATGAGGTGGTTGATACCTTGTTATTAGGATGAGGCCTTGTACATGAAACTTATGATAAATTCAAGTTGATATGAAAGAATTTTTTGATATCACTAAGTTTCCATAATTCTTACACCGATCAGAGGCGCTGATATTTGGAGTTCTCTATGGGTGACTAGGTGTTCTTGAAATTGGATCCTTGATTGGGTCATCGTCATCTGGGTAAGAAAATAAAGCTATCCCTGAGGTATTTAAGACCTTTTTAGGTCCTTGATAGGGTTAGTAAGGTGACATAACTATTGGAATTTCCCTCTCAGTTGATATCAATTCTTGATGTGTTCCATTTATCTCAATATAAAGAGTAAAATCTAGATCCACCCCTTGTGCTAAATTTGGAGGAGTTAGAGTTAGATCCTAATATGTTTGTGTTCAAGAGGCCAGTTTGAGTTTTAGATTCTCAAGACAAAGTGCTTCATGGGAAGTCCATGCCATTAGTCTATGTTCTTTTTCATCATGGCAGTGATGAGAATAAGACATGGGAAGAGATGTCTTGGGTTGAGGAGGAGTATCCTTTTTTGTTCTCTCATCAGAATTTGGAATGAATTTATGGGGGCATAAAGTTTTCAAGGTGGGGAGAATTTTCATATTTATAATTTTATTTTTAGTTATTCTTTTTGTTTATTTTTTTTGTATTATCTTGGTTTCTTAGTTTCTCCAAGATTTTTGGGCGAGAAATACAATTTTTGGTCCAAAATACAGATGGTGAACAGTTGGTGCACAATTGGGGGAAACTGTGTGCCAGTATAGAGAAACCATACACCTTGAAAATTGGCATTATATATGCCACACAAATTTTCACATGGATTAGAACCATTCTGAAGGAAATCATGAGGCCTCGTTCCTATTGGATATTGAGGGATGAACGATTGCTATGTGGTTTGGAAAACCATATGGGCTATCAATATGACCTTTTTAGGTCATTAGAAATTGCTAATTTACTATTTTATGTATTTCAATTTAATATTAAATCACACCTAATACAAATTATATAGGATTTTCAGCCTTGGTATATTCCTCTTCTCCCTCTAGTACCTCTTGAAACCTAATATTTGGGTTGTTTTTCTATGGGAAATTCAGGAAATTAGCAATTTATCCTCTTTTCTCCTAATTTATTCCTTCTTCTAGGGTTTCTCTCCCTCTCTCTTTGGGTTCTTATTTTAAAATGGGGAGTTTGAATTAATTAGGGGTTTATCTTGTTTTTTTGGGTGTAATAATGATGTTTGTGGTTCAATATTTTCTTTTTTATGGTCTTTTGGTGTTACGGTTGTGGTTTTCCACTAGTTTCCATAAGTTTACAAGCCTTATGTAGGTGGTTCCATGATTTTAAATTATTATATGATTTTGGATAGCTTGATTATATGATTAAATGTGTTCTATGTACTATGTGTGTGGTTTGAAATATAATTTAAAAATGTTTTGAGATTCATATGTGATGAAAGTTGGTGTTTTAAAGGATAATGGTTACGTTTCATGTGTTATTCATTGTGTTATTCCTTTAAAGTGTTTTATGATTTGTATGAAAGGCGATTTTTTTTTAAATGGATTTGAAGGTGTGAATGCATTGAATTTTTTTTATGAAATAAATGAGTTTTATTACATGTGAGTTCCTTTTTTTTTCACCTTAAATGTGGTTTTTAAAATTTTTAAGTGAGGCAAGGCACATTTTTAAAATGTATTTGGTTTTTGTGTTGATTTGAAAAGGGATTTTCCCATAGAAATTATTGGATTTCAAATATTCCGTTCTTTTCATGTTTCTAAATTTAATTCATGAATTTTTAAATTATTGAGAAATGTGTTTTAAAATGTTTTTGGTGTGCATGTGAATTGAAAGTTATTTTTTATGGAAAATTATGGTTTCAATGTGAGACTTTATTATTGGATGAAAGTATTTGTGAAAAGCATATGGATTTAATGTGCGTTTATGATTCTAGGAATGTGGATGTGAAATTGTTGATTTATGGGAAATGTGAAATAGAATTTGTGCACAAAGGGAATCTTGGGTATCTAGGTGGGAGAACTAGAACAAGTATTCTAGTTGATTTGGTGGGGTCTACACCTGATTTAATCTTGTAGTAATGACACTACAACACTAACTAATCATGTGATATGATCGTAAACCACCAGACCTTGGGATGGGATTCCCTCTAGTGGATCATGAATGGGAATGTTGTTAGTTTTAGATTATGATATGAATACCACTAGTCCTTGGAATACATTCCCCTCAAGTGGCTCATGCATTGGTTTTTTAGAGGATTTTGATCACTGTGGTACGAGGTTCATAGGGTCCCACTTGTGCTAGCTACCTATAGGGATTTATTGTAGTGCCCTATTGTGACATGATGTTTATGTGATGTGGTGTTAACCATTAGTATATGGTGGACCTTTTGTATGTTTAATTTCAATTAAAGATTATTTTGAGATAAGGTTTTCCTTAAAAGTGTTTTCTTGAAAATGTTTCCCTTGAAAGGATCCTTGAAAATTATTTACAAGATTTTATTAAAATGTGCATTTTGATTTGTCTTGTAACATTATATCATGGAATATTTCTTTTGGTTACCATCCTACTGAGATTTGGATCACACTCTACATATAACTTTAGTGTATGTAGAATCTTTTATGTATGACCCAGGTAAAGGTAAGATGTATCAAGGTGGTGATGGTGGATCTGGTTGCTAGTGTTCCACTTCTTTTAGGTGTTGGTGGTGGTAGATTGAGGGGGATGACACTATTATTACATGGATCATTTTGTGATGTTCTGGTTGTTTTATTTCCATTTTGGTATTTTTGGTATTGGTTAATGTTATAAAACATTTAATCTAAAATTTTTTATATATCATTTGGTTATGATTATCAGTTATGTGATTCTTTGTTCTCATGGGTTTTTTTATTATTATATGCATGGGATAAATCTTTATTAATGTGTATCGTTGATACCCAAACACTAGTTTCTATCCCACAGGGATGGGGAATTCCCTTCGGGAATTTCCACTGGTTGGGTCAAATGTTGGTTTAGGTGACACCCCAACTTGGTTTGTGACATGTGTCCTCAAAAAGTGGATCAAAATGGTGTCTCAAATAGATTGATATAAAATGAATAAGGCTCTACCACTAGCTCTTAAAAAGGTATCTAAATATAAAAGTAAAGTTTCTTTCACTAAATATGGAATTTATGGAAGTGCGGGACAAAAGAAAAATATTGTACAAACATGGAAGATAATTTTTTTTGGTTAACCCAAAAATATATCAAGTAAGAGGGTATTCACAGGATAAATTATTCCACAAAATGAGCTCAAAGTATTGGGGTTATAGATCAAAATAAAAAATATTCCAAATCTATATGATTATGCTTACAAGAAAAATGAGACTTTTTGGACACTATTCATGCTACTAGAGGTTTAGGCATATGCCCATAGATTTTTTGAAAAATACGTTAACTTATGAAAGTAAGATAAGGCCAATAGAAAAATTAAGAAAATATGAAAGTGAAAACATACTCATTATGAAAAAGAAGAATAATTTAAATAATATAATGAAAATGAAAATGAATAATAGATTTCAAAGTCTTAATAATTTCAATGCGTATTGAAATTTTTATGGCCACATATACGATGAATGTTGGTATATTCCAACTAGACACATTACTCATGCTAATTGAAGAAATTTTACATAACAGTAGATGAATAAGAATAATGTAATGAAGGAAAAGTGTACCTTAGGAAAGAATATATATCCTAATATGTCAAATAAGTATGAATATTTCATTAAATAATTTAAGAGAAAAGTAAACATGAAAGAATCCAAAACTCCTAAGAAGAAATGTAACTAGGATTTCATATAAAATGAAGGAAGATGATTCTATTGTGATAAGAGAGGATACACAATTTATTGTTGAAAACAATCCATGAATCTAAAACTAAAAATCGGAGAAAATGTGAAGCAAGAAAGAAGTCATTCAAAGAGACACACAAAAAGATTGTAATGGGGGAGGATATCACTAATGATGATATTGAGAAGCCACCCAAAAAAGGTAAGACCAAGGATGATGAAGGTGTGTGTGAAAGGTGAAAAAGGGCCTATTATATCCCCAAAAATTTCATAACATGGATTCCTATTAAAAAAGATGTCATTAATGCAAAAGGAAAACCACCATTAATCCTTAGTTACAAATCTATTACCACAAAAAATAAATATACTCCAAATAAGAAAGATGTGCATGAACCAAATTATATTTTGATCATATGTCACGATCAACTGGAATAAGTAAGTAGATTGAAATAAGCATAAAAGAGTGAAAATTATTTACTAACCCATGAAAAAAAGCATATTACAGCTAAGGATCAAAATAAAAATGTGAATAAGACCATACTTCCCAAAGGTGAAGATACATTTAAATCCAAATCTATAATCATGAAGAAGTCTAGAGTTAAAAACCATGAGTTATAAAATATATCTTAACCCTCCTACTTAAGTTGAGGATCCATTTTAAGATCCACCTTACTCCCTAATTAATATAAAAGTGATTTAATGTTGGGTGATTTAAGGTGATGCTGTATGAGAAGAATCCCTTAATGAGGAGATATCAAAAAAGAAAATTTTCCAAAAATATAAATTTATGATAAATCTAGAATTTTGGATATATTTTAAGAAAAATAAAGTTTGAGGTATGATTTTAACACCCCTAGATTTATATCCATTTTTATTAGTTGTTTAATTAAGGGATAATATTTATATAACACAAAAGGGAATAATTGTTACTTATACATGAACTTTCTAATGTGTCATGTGAATCTGAGTGCAGGTTTACATATATTTTTGAAAATATTATTTTTACAACCCTTTATAATGGAAAAATATATTTGGAACAACATTTAAAAATGAAATGGAATGCTTTGGTTTCTAGTTTATGAACTCTTTTTTATAATCCAATATTTCCCAAGTTGACATAGAATGATTACCTGATGGGTTATTTATAATAAGATTGGGGTTCCCACCTTCTTATATATTACTGGAAGATGATGGGGAGAATAAGTTATACTTCAAGTGGATGACTTCACCCTTACATTACGGGCAATAGTTTTTTTCCTCCCTTTCCATTTTTTGTCATTATGGGGGAGAGATAATTTTATTTTTTTGTTAATAATTGAAATGTATCAAATGTGTTTCGAAGTTAAAAGAATTTAAAACAAATACAAATGGGGATATTAAAGTTTCATTTGGATTAATGATTATGTTTGTTGTTAATATGAATGTCAAAAAATGTCTTAGAGGAATGGTTAATGGATTTTGTATCCATCCACCAAAGAACAATAACTTCTACCCATACACAATGGGTAAAATAGAATAAATATTTGGATACCCTTAAATAATTGGATAGATAGATTCATGATGGAACCCATAATACATCATACGATTGAATGAGTTAATCCTATTTTCCATGACAAGTGATGAATTTTAATAATATTTATCTTTAATCAGTAGTGTGGAATATGATACTACCCATGGAGATATGGATGGATAGATACTAGGTAGTGGAAAATCTTTCGAAAATAGGATAACCCATCAGAGAATTATAAGGAGTATGCAGTGTGTTGGTTGAAACAATTAGTGTTTATACACTCTTGGATGAAGTTTAAAGTGAATATAGATGACTTTGGATTGATTTAAGAGGATCGACACATAAATTGGAACATTTATTCAGTGAAATACTATTATTTGTGTATTATTCATGTTGTCACACTTCTGAAATAAGTATGAAGGAGATTTTAATTATTTTAATAATTCCAATAATAATTTAAAGAAGTTTCAAGATGATTTCAATAGGATAGATAATCCCATTAAATAATTATAATTCATTTTAAAGCTTACAACAGAAATACAGTTTTTGGTATTGATGAAAAAAATCTTAAGTCCTACGCATAATAATTTTCATACTGATCATAATAATTCACTCTAAATGTAAGACCTTAGGTGTTGGGAATAATAATTTTAAGTCTACTAAAATTTGATTATGGAATTTACCATAATGATTCTATGTGTAAACTATCTAACCTAATGGAAAGAAAAAAATGAAGTGACCATATGACTTTATTCCAAACTAAAACATAAAAAAATTAAACGAACACATGAAGTGTGGATATAGGGTCAATTTATTGATCAAATGAATAAGAAGTAACTATTACATGAATGAAGGTCTCGCGATCACTCAAGTAACCGCATATAGAATCTCTATGAATGATAAGTGAATCCACCACATGATCAATACCTATATACCCTATGTTATAAAAAACCATATATGTAACTGGACCTACCATGAGTGTGTTGGACATACTACTGAGTGTATGTCTTTAAATTCCCTATCATTAGAGTTTAACACTTTGGAATGTTTTTATGTTTTGGTGGATGAAAAATTGAGATTCCATATTTTGAATCTGTTGAAGATGAACTAATTTATAATGATTCTAGAACCATTCATCGTGAATTTAAATATCATAAATAGCTAAAAGAGTTTATTATTCAAGAATAAATCATCCTATAAATCTATCTTCATGAAATGACTGGGAATATAAAAGTTGAATGAAAATATAGAGTTTCCAAAATTATTCAAATTTCAAGGAAATCAAATATAAGGATTATAAAACTAATCCTTCAAGTTTAGAATACCATGAAGTAGTCAATCGAAATGATTCAATCTTGAGATGAAATTAGAATTCAATAAGATTGCTATTTGAATCTGTAGCTCATTTTAATATCTTTACTGGTATTCAATGATGATCTAAGGCTACTGGATTATGAAACATGCTACATTTGTATTATTGTATAATCATTATATGGTATGGGATATTGAAGTACAATTATTATGGAAATATTATTAAAGAAACCAAGTGATCTGATCATTCCACATAAGAATGAAAAATACCAGTGTAGCTATAATTTTTTGAATCTTCAGTTTGAAGAAGATATCAATATATTTTCACTAAGAATGAAAATAATGTGTTGTTGATATTTTTTTTTTGTGTTTTACCATTAGTAAAGATTTTGAAGATACAAATCTCTATTTTTTATAAGATTTATCTACAAGAATGATGAATGATTAAATGTAAATATTTTACTAAGTATTTGAGAATAAGATGATCTAGTGAAGATAATAACTATAAAAATTTGGAAGACTCTAAAATATTGATTTTTACTAAGTAAAAAATTTTAATTAAATGAGAAAGAAAAAAGTGATGTCAATCCTATCATTATACAAGAGGCATCATTTGAGGGAAAAAAATATTGAGATCTTGAGAGCATCCCATGTATGAAAAATGTGAGATATTAATTAATGACCATAGGGACATAATATTTTGAGAATATTTTATATTCATAAAGGGATTTAATTAATTCATTATGAACTATATTTATAAATAAAATGATAGAGGTAGAATATGTGTTTGAGATTTTAAAATCTAAGATATATATTATGAAGTTTTAGAAGAACCCCCCTATGTCTTTCGAAGAAGGATGACCTGATCATTTGTTAAAGATTAAGATATTTTGGTTATCAATGATAAATTTAGAAGAATATATTCTTATGAAAACCATGGTTTTAGAAGTTTTAGAAGAAGAAAATAGAGTGTGATTGATTGAGACAACTAGGTTAGCTGTTTTTTTAGAAGACTTACAAAGTTGAGTTGTAAGTAATAGATGACTTTCACACCATTGTAAACTAATTGATAGAATTCAAATAAAATTATTTTGAGAAGAAGAAGATATATAATATTGGCATAGATTCATCCTTTATAGAACCCAAGATATAATTCCAAGAATAAATTCAATAAACACTTGTATATATATGGTGGGACTTCATAGAACTTGTGTGACTCAGGGTATGTAAGGAGATCATAATGTAACTATACAAAGAACATGTGAAGTAATAGAAAGAATTATTGTGTGAGAAATAAATTTTTATGTCTAGTGAGAATCAGATGAATATTCATGGGAAACACCTAACCCATTGTAATAAATATCATATTATAGTAGATAATCCTTGATTGGGGAGAACAACCAATCAAGGAAAGTAGTAGGACTTAATATCGAACCCTATAAAAATACTATGTACCACTTTATTACTTTACTCATATTTCATGAATTTTATAATTTCTAGGTTAAACATAAAGTAAATAAATATAAAAAACCTAAAATAAGGGTAAAATCCCAAAGGGGTTTTAAGATAGTTTGGAATTTGGTAAAAATAGGCAACACCTAATGCACCCCTGTCATGTGTCTACATCAATCCTATTGGAAATTTCAATGTAAGTTTTTGGAATTACATATGTAACTCCCCATGAAATTTAATTAGTAATTTTAGATATTGTTTATAACATCTTATTAAATAAATGTAATAATAATAATAATTAATGAAAAACATATTTTTAAGAAAATTATTACTTTTAAGTAAATATATTTTATAAATATTTGAAAATATATTATGTTTTTGTTTTATGAAATTTATAAAGTTTAAATAAATATAATTATAATATTATGAAAAATCACACTTTATATTTATGTTTTAAAATAAAAATGTGGTTTTATTTATTTATTAAAAAACAACTTTAAAATAATAAAACAGAAGATGAAGAAATATGAAATGTTTTATGAAAATATAAATTATATATATATATATATGAAATTATCATATATATATATATATATGTTTTATAATTATATATTCCTATATATATATATTATTGGTTTTATTTTAAAACCAATATGTGTTATATTTTTATAATGGAGAGATAAAAACAATAACAATAAAAGTGTAAAAGATCAATAAAACTGTTGAAACGTAAAAAAACACACAAAAGTATAATGATGATTCATGACTCACTAAATACCAAAAACAATAATAACGCCAAAATAAAATTTAAGAAGAAAAAATGATAAATGTTAAAAAAACACATAAAGAGTGACTTGACTCCTCTTCCCCCAATCAGACCATATATTTTAAAGGATAGGATTTTATCCCATCCCTTCAATCGATTTCCTTCAACAAAAACCATCCACTATTTCTCTCCATTTATTCTTTATCGAACTAGTCATGCTGCACTAGTCCACATCGCACACAGGTGAGCCGTTGGTTCTTCCCCTTCTTCACTGTTCTTCTTCTACACTACGAGTCATTTGGCATCAACAATTGATGCTCCTCCCATGTCCATCCACAAAACCATATCAATTTTGTTTTCCAATTTTCTGTAGTTCCATCCATTAACTGATTAAATGATATATGTTATTATTTCTAGTCTATAAAAAATCCTTTTACGCACCCAATACTACCCGAATCTCACTCTGTCAGGCCCTCTTTTGGTTTCTAGAAAGCTACATCCCCTTTTTGATCTAAATCATGTGAGGGTTTATCTTATTTCAGCAAACTCTCTTTGTTATATAGTGATATATATATATACATGTTTATTTTAGTTTACATCTACCTATATAACTCATTATTTTCAGATGTTTTAAGCTATGGGTTCAATTAAAAATTCATTCCTTAAACCTATAATTATTAGGGGGTTTTTTAGTTATTAATTTTTTTATTATTGTACAAAGGTGATATGTATATTGATAGATATATATGTGTGTGTATATACATGCATATGTTCAGACAGACACACACACACACACATCAACCCTTTACAAAATATATCTATATAAAAAGGGATCTCATTTAAACAAAATTTCTACAAATATGGGTTTTCAAGGGTATAATCTATCTTATTAATTTATTTTTTGTTATATGGATATATATATATATATATATCTATGTGTGTGTGTGTGTACATATATACCACAAAATTTCCAGAATGAAATTTTAAAAACTTAATTTCCAAGACTTACAGTTGCAAGGGATTTGTGTTTTAAATGTTTCCAATCCATATAGATATATATATATATATATATGTACACATAAATATATATATGTGTAAATATAAACATTTTTAAGTGTGACTAAACTACCTTGTTTAATTTCAGAAGTTATAAATAGTATTTCCTATCATTATATTAATGATTAGAATTTATGTTAAATTTTACCTTGATTACAAATTTACATTTATTCCTTGATAATTACTATCATTTCATGTGAAATTAATATTCATGCTATTATTTTATGTGTGAGCATACATCTGAATCCCCTGTTATGTCATGCATGAATTGGTATGGCCACTATCTATCTTATATGTGACATTCTAAGCAATATGATATCATTCACACACTTATTCCATTTTTAAATCATTTATGGTTCTCAAATAATAATAGATACTTCAAGTATGGGATTCTTCCTAAAATGATTTTAGAAAATTTTGAGAAAATTTTCATGACATGAGAAAGATTATTTTCTTTTGAAGATAATAATATTATGTAATTAATTTAGAAATTTTTTGGGTAATAAATGAAAAGGGAAATTCCATAGAAAAATGTTTCAAAAAAAGGCACTAGTGTGTTATGTGAAATTATGGGGAGTGAACCCATAAGTCATAGTTATGAATAGTGACCTTAGGTATGGATTTTGATATGGTCTTCCAAGTATTATTAATTCCCCACATAAAATTAATATTTTCAATGGAGAATTCCCAATTATTTTTTAAATATAATTATTATATGAAACATTGGTTTCCAAAATATATTTAAGTTTTGTGAAAATCTATTTTAAGATGCATTTTTTTATTTTCATGAAACATTTTAAAAGGATTTATTGGTTGTTTTGAAAGTCCTTAATGATAATTTTATGCTCACCCTATGTGTTATAATAACTTCTACTAGTTTAGCAGTCATGCTATGAATAATTCCTAATGTGGAAGCAGTGCACTAAAGAATATTTGTTTACTAAATTTGAAATTTTGTACAGTTTTTTTAAGTCATGAGTCATGTATCTAATTATTTAAAACCATACCGATAAAATATTCTGATATGTAATTTGAATGTTGTGTATTTATTATGATTATTTTATGTTAATTTTTTTTTAAACATTTATAAGGGCTGATTCTGGTAGCTCGGGCTCGAGTCTTTATAGTTGGTATGAGAGAAAAAGTCGAGTTAAATTTGGAAAATTAGATCAAAATTAATAATTTAAGTTTGCCTCCTTTGTAAAATTCTTTTACCTGTGTGTAAGGTTGAATTGCGAGGGTGCAATTCAATTAAGGGGGGAAGAATGTAACACCCAAAGAAATTTAATTAGTAATTTTCTATATTTTTTATAACATTTTATTATATAAATTTAATAATAATAATAGTAGTAATAATAATAATTAATAGAAAAAATATTTTTAAGAGAATTATTATTTCTAAGTTAATATATTTTATAAATATTTAAAAATATATTATTTTTTTTTGATAAAATTTATAAAGTTTAGATATATATAATTATAATATTATGAAAAAATACAAATTATATTTATATTTTAAAATAAAAATGTGGTTTTATTTATTTATGAATAAAAAAGAATTTAAATAATAAAACAAAAGATGAAAAAATATGAAATGTTTAATGAAAATATAAAATATATATATATATATATAAGTATATGTAATTATCATTTATATATATATATGTTTTAGAATTATATGTTCCTAAATATAAATATAAATAAATATATATTATTGTTTTTTTAAAACTAATATGTGATATATTATTATAATGGTGAGATAATAATAATAATAATAAAAGTGTAAAAGATCAATGAAATTGTTCAAAATGTTAAAAACACACAAATGTGTAATGATGATCCATAACTCAATGAAGACCAAAAAAATAATAATGTTAAAATGAAATTTAAGAATAAAAAAATTAAAAATGTTAAAAAAAACACAAAAAAACTTAACGAGAGGCCCAAGTCCTATTCCCATGATCAGACCACCAATTTTAAGGGGTAGGGTTTTATCGCAACCCTTAGATCAATTTACTTTAAATAAAATCATCCATTATTTCTCTCCCTTTATTATTCATTGGACCCATAATGTTGAACCAGTCCATATCACACACATGTGATCCTTTAGTTCTTCTCCTCCTTCCCGGTTCTTATTCTACCCTACGACTCATTAGACATAAACTCGTGATGCTCCTCCCCTCTCCATCCACAACCCCATCTCGATTTTTTTCCAATATTCTTCAGTTCTATACATGAATTGATTAAATGATATATGTTATTATTTCTAGTGTATAAGAAAACCCCATTTTCAAACCCAATACTACCCGAACCTAAC
This sequence comes from Viscum album, assembly GCA_963277665.1. Classification (NCBI taxonomy): domain Eukaryota; kingdom Viridiplantae; phylum Streptophyta; class Magnoliopsida; order Santalales; family Viscaceae; genus Viscum; species Viscum album. The sequence goes on along the minus strand of OY728125.1, from coordinate 1,539,151,495 downwards.
TCTTCTAAACCCTCTTTTGGTTTCTAGAAACCCACAACCCATTTTTGACCTTAATCGGGTAATTTTTTATCTTATTTCAGTAAACTATCTTCATTATACAGTGATATATATATACATGTAAATATGAGTTTATATCTACCTATATAACTTATTATTTTCATAGGTTTTAAGATATGTGTTCAATTAAAAATTATGTCCTTAAACCTATAATTAGTAATGGTTCTTTTAGTTCTTCAAATTTTTATTATTATAAAAAGGTGAAATGTATATTGATATATATATATGTGTGTGTGTGTACATGTACACACACACACACACATATCAATTCATTTCAATATATATCTATATGAAAATGGTTCTGATTTAAACATAATTTTTAAAAATTGTGTTTTGCAAGGGTATAATCTATCTTATTAAATTATTTTTTTGTTATATGGATATATATATATATATACAAACACACACACACACACACACATATACATATATCTATATATACATATATATGTGTGTGTATATATATATATGTATATATACATGTATATAACCAACAATTTTTAGAATAGATGAGATTAGGGTTTTGTTATTAAAAACATAATTTCTAAGACTTATAGTTGAAAGGGATTTGTGTTTTAAATTTTTCCAATCCATATAGACATATATATGTACACACACACACACACACACACGTGTGTGTGTGTTTGTGTGTGTGTGTGTAAATATAAACATGTTTAAGTGTGGCTAAACTACCATGTTTAATTTCACAGGTTATAATTGGTATTTCTTATCATTATGATAATGATTATAATTTATGTGAAAGTTTACCTTCATTACAAATTTACATGTGTTACTTGATAATTCCAATCATTTCATGTGGAATTAATAGTCAAGCTATTATTTTAAGTGCGAACTTACATCTGCATCCCTTGTCATGTCATGCATGAATAGTTATGGCCATCATATAGCTCATATGTGACATTCCAAGAATTATGAGATCATGCATACACTTATTCTATTTTTCATAAATTTATGGTTCTCAAATAATAATATGTACTTCAAGTAGGGGATTCTCCCAAAAATGACTTTAGAAAATTTTGAGAAAATGTGGACGCCATGAGAAAGATTATTTTCTTTTGAAGAAAATAATATTATTTAAGTACTTTAGAATTGTTTTGGGTAAGAAATGAGAAAGGAATGACCATGAAAAAATGTTTCCAAAAATATGGAACTCGTGAGTTATGTGATGTTATGGGGAGTAAACCTATAAGTATTAGTTACGACTAGTGACCTTATGTATGGATTTTGATATGTTATACCAAGTATTATTAACAAACCATAGAAAATTAAGATTTTTGAAGGATAATTCTTAATGATTTTTATAATTATTTTGTGAAATAAAAGTTTCCTAAATATATTCTATTTCTTTGAAAATGTATTTTAAGACAAGTATTTTTATTTTAAATAAATGCTTTCAAATAATTTATTGGTTGTTTTGAAAGCCCTTACTAGGAATTTTATGCTCATACTATGTATTATAATCACTTTTACAGGTTTATCAGTCATACTACAGTGAATTTATAATGCAGAATAACTACACAAAAGAATATTTGTTTACTAAATTTTAAATTTAGTACAATTTTGTTAATTTATGAGTCATATATCTAATTATCCATAACCTAGATCGATAAAATATCCTGATATGTAATTTAAATGTTGTGTATTTATTATTTTTCATTTATGTTAAATTTTTTTAAACATTTATAAGTGTCGAGTACATTAGCTAGGGCTCGGGTCTTTATAGTTGGTATCAGAGAAAAAGTCTAGTTAATTTTGGAAAATTAGATCAAAATCAATAATCTAAGTATGCCTCATTTGTAAAATTCTTTTAGCTGTGTGTATGGTAGAATTATGAGGGTGCATTTCAGTTAAGTGGGAAGGAATGAAACACCCCAAGAAATTTAATTAGTAATTTTCTATATTGTTTATAGCATTTTATTAAATAAATGTAATAATAAATAATAATAACAATTAATGGAACCAATATTTTTAAGAAAATTATTATTTTTAAGTTAATATATTTTATAAATATTTGAAAATATATTATGTTTTTGTTTAATGAAATTTATAAATTTTAAATATATATAATTATAATATTATTAAAAACATACATTATATTTATGTTTTAAAAGAAAAATGTGGTTTGATTTATTTATGAATAAAAATGAATTTAATTAATTAAACAAAAGATGAAAAAAATATGAAATGTTTAATGAAAATTTAAATTATTTATATATATAAGTATACGAAATTATCATATATATATATATATATTTCTATGTGTGTGTTTTTTATATATATGTTCCTATATAAATATATATATTATTGTTTTTTTAAACCAATATGTGTTATATTATTATAATGGTGAGATAAAAAAAATAATAGTGAAAAAGATAAATGAAACTGTTCAAAATGTGAAAAAACACACAAAAGTGTAATGATGATCCATAACTCACTAAATACCAAAAAAATAATAATTCTAAAAGGAAATTTGAGAAGAAAAAAATAAAAATTGTTAAAAAAACAAAAAAAAAACGCTTAAATTGTGTTCCGCCTCCTATTCCCCTAACCAGAACACCTATTTTAAGGGGTAGGGTTTTATTCAAGTGGAATCGTTCCTTCCAGAGTGTTATTTTTGAAAATCCAAATTATATTACCCTAACTAGTATAGTACCAGTAAGGGGTTGATCCACAGGGAAATAGAGTTTTTTTATATAGTTTTAAATTAATTTAGTGAAGTTTATGAAAATTTAGAGTCGATTATGTAGTGTTTTGATAAAAAGGTGATTTAATTTTAATTTCTTAACAAATTACTTGAAATATAAATAAAAACACATAAATTTGATTTGGACGAAAATTTGGAGAGAAATGCGTCGGGGATGTAGATTTTAAAGGTTATTATTAAATCAATTTTCTTATGAGGTTGTGTTGTTCATGATAATTCACATATATGGGTTGTAAATATAACAGAATCCCTTTGGTCTGGTGAGTTTTTGTTAAAATCAATTGAAACTAATTTCTTTGGTTTGGAAATTGATTTATATTAATTTTAGTAATTGCAGCCCTTTTGAGACAATTAAAAAAACCAATGGTCATGAATGTTTTTAATCTTAATTCCTTAAAAGATCCCTAGAAATCCTTTTCATAGTCTAATACGAGGCTTCTAGTGATATTTAGATAGAGTTAATAATTAATTATGAGTCAGAAGAATAAATAACACGATTAGAATATCACAATTGAAAAATTACAATACATAATTGTCTATATCCCCAACAAATAAGGATTTTAGCTTCTCATGGAGTAACTAGTAACTAAAGAACTCACAGTACCTGAATTCCTCCTCTTGAAATCTTCGAAGTGAAAGTCTTCAGGAAGGTAGCACAGAAGCACCTTCTCTCCTCTCTTATATCCCCTTCTTTCTCTCTGTTCTTATCTTCTTGGTCAACTCCGGAGTACCCCCCCTTAGAATATATCATAATGAATGAAAGCTGAATCAATCTTGAACTTGGATGAAATTCCACTAATTTATAGGTTTAAGTAGTCCACGACATGTACCAGAAAGTACACAATATGTACCCTGGGCAATGCATTTGGCCATCTTTTCTTCGTCGATAGGTGATATGACACACCGTATTTAACTTAGAACACATTGCCACATCGTAGGTGAAAGTACATGGCATGAAACACTGCCATACATGGCGTGTATTATCATTCATCGATCACCAATCTCTTCTAGAAGGCCCACATAACGTGTATATTGGAAGTACATGACATGTATTCGTTGTCCAACAACCTGGGTGTGTATCCAGTCTT